>CM062808.1:902462228-903185978 GCA_031772625.1 Pinus tabuliformis
AAACTTCAAACCATGACTTTTCTTCATTGCTTGAGAGTTATGTTAAGTGCCATATTTATTGTAAAGCTCTATAAGGGGGTACATGAACGAAACTTATATTATTTATTTCAACTAAGGAAATAGGGAATACACGCCTTCAAATATAATCTACCTAACAAACAACCAAATGACACCATAAGATAATTAGCATATATACAACCAAGACATTAGTGACATCATATATGCTCATTAAGCTTCCCCTAAACTTGATATCACTAACTATGCTTGATGTCAATCAAAAACCCTTCCAATATACTCAATAGGACATGCTATGAGTAATTATGTAGTTCCTAATCAATTGAAATAATTGACAAAAAAAATGTTGTTTGGAATATTTAATTTTTTTCTATAGAAGAATCCAAAAATAACCAAGTATTGAAGGAAATACTTGTTTGAATGGGAAAGGAATGTCAAGTCCTTAGGCCTTCAGAAATTTCTCTACTATTGGTATCTTAATGTTGTCATTAATGGTATGATCATTATTTTCAATTGTATACTTTGTATCTAATACACACACTCACACAAACACACACACACTATGGAGATTCAGTCTTAAGAATCATCATTATTTATTTATAATTATAATATATAGAGGAGGTTTCCTTTTCAAAATGACCATTTTATTTAATCATATTTTATATTTCTTTGTTAGTGTAAAATTTCTTGGAAGGTGTACCAAAAACACTTCACTTAAGTCAGTAGGTGACAAGTGACCCTAACAACAAGTTGATGGTTTCTTGTGATTCAGATCTGCAATAAAACTAGACAACCTGCAATAAAAGTATAAACGATCGAGAACAGAAAGAAGCAGTAAAAATAACCAATGAAATAAACCAAATGGAAAGAGATTAATCAAAATAAATTCTTTATTAAAAACACCTATTGGAGGAGATCTACAGATGGGTCTTGCTGTCACTCGCTGCTTCATAAGGTTATCAGTTTCCTAGAGTGCATAAAAGAAGTAAAGTTTGAAGCCATTTCCCAAGCCACTAAAGCTCTCAAGTTCGAATCGGATCCTCTCCATTACATAGTGCTCATGATAATCTTTCCAATGATATATAGATGTAAAAAATGGACTTCTAGATCAGAAGTTAGAGCATTTTGAATATGGGGGTTCTATTGCCTTGAAATTAAAGAGAGGAGAACATTGGAGGGCCCCGGGCACAACAAATCCCTCATTCCCATAATCTCGCATATCGTCCATATCACATCCTGCATTCCCGCAATATCACAGTCCCATAGTCCTGCGATATCACAATCTCACATCCCGCAGGTCTTGCAGTACCATGATCCTGCACTCCTGCAGTACTGTGATCCCACAGTCCTGTAGTCCCTTAGTCCCTCGATTCCGCAGTCTCGCATTCCCACAGTAAATCCCACATATCGTTGATTGGCATGGTGGTGACGTTCTAACTTTAAGAACCTTGTGTTATCTCTAATTTGGGATACAATGTTAAATTGCCAGGGTAAGGCCTAAATCATTTAACAAAGAAAATGCATGCAAAACCAAAGCCGAGTGGGACATTTTCTCTCTCCTCAAAGGAGCCACGTGGAGCATCCCATTGGCCCGTATGTATGACATGGTAGCTGACATCATCAATTACGTGGCAATATGGAAGTGACGTGCCAGTATGGAGGACACATGGCATTCAAATTCAGCATTTTCAAGGGTCCTATAGGGCAATTTTCGGTTGATAGATGTCACCACTCATAGGGTGACACATGATAGTGATGATGTCACCCCATAGATCAGTGATCGACAGTCACACAAAGTAAAATCTTATTCCTCTGTTGATACTCCTTCCTAGCTGATGATTGCGATATACGGGGGATCCTCCAAGAAGCGATATGTCATGGGTTATATTTTACAAGGATTTCGCGTCCAGAATATTGCAAGCACTGTAAAAGAAGTATCAAATGCTTTCTATATTATGAAGAAAAGGGCCCCCTAGATAGTAGTTGAAAGCTTTAGCGCCTAAAGGGCTAAGGACTTGGTTCAATCCCCCAGTCATATGAAGGAATTTGAAGAAACGGGCTGAAAGCATGAAGGCTTAAAGTTAAGTCAGAACTTGCTTGTTTCGTCTTATTTTTTTGTTAAATGCCCACACCCAAAAAACTGCTTGTTACATCATAAAACACATCGCTAGGTGTATCAGAGCACTGAAAAGGATTGCACAGAGCTTTAAAGGATGTATGGGTTGGTAGGTGGGGTGTTGAATGGAAGTATGGAGCATTCAATCCAGGTATGGGCGCATTCAAGATAAGGCCCTCTCATAGCATGCATCCAAAGTTGGCGCCAAAGGAACTTAAGGGAGAATGGAAAGTGAACCACCTTAGCAACATAAAATAGCATGATGACAGAGACATGGATTGATCAGAAGACTTCACAGGAACCGCAAAGGACCTCTTCCTCCATTTTCCTCCTGTTTCTTATTATTTTATGTAGTTTCTTATTTCCCAGAAATGGAGCAGATCCCGATTGTAATCTTTGGGCAAAAGAACCTTGCACTGGCCGAGACAGCTAAAGCTCAAACCAAGATATTTGTTTTAACTGTCACCAAATCTCTTCCCATATTCTTATAAATAGGGGAAAGCAAAATTATACAAAGGTTCCTGAATTTCTCACCCGATGGGTTTGAACTCTGTGATACCAATTTGGTTCATAAATCTGTAAGAGAATGACTTGTATTTCAGACTATATTACTTTACACAGGAAATTATTTTAGACTAAGAAAATAAATGGTGGTGATTCCCCCTCCTAAGTATTACAGTATGTTATCCTCTTGTTTAATTCCATTATATTCATATTATTCTTTGCATTCATATTATAATAGTTGCTAGAAATGATTTAATGCTTCCTTGCATATCCATGTGTGCTGATTTATCAATGCATATGTCTGAATTACATGCTGAAATTATATCTTTAAACTTCTCTATATGAATCATAGCACCCATCCTCTCTTCATTCCATTATCTCTTCTTGTAACTCAAACAAGTGTAGAATTTCCCATTGCTTGCATTTCTGTGTGTTCACTATAGAATTCTGGATGTTTTGGGCCCTATATGATGAGTTATGCTTTCTCCTAATCCTCTCTCATTTACTTAACACAGCCTATTAAGATGTAATCCCCTTTGAAGTAATCAGCCTCCATTGTTCTATGTGATACTTTTGGGAACTGTGTGTGTGAGGAAGTACCTGAAATACATAACTCATACCTTTAGGGGAATGACCGAGGCCCCCTTATTATCTTTCATTACATGACAATTGGATTGCTACAAACCCTTCACATATAATATTTCATGCACTCCTGTATTTAAGATGCCCTAGGCACTGGTCTACAATCAACCCAAAGGATGTCTCTAGGAGGATTTCTATCTCCCTGCAGCACTTGTGCTCCTGGTGCTATTTGAAGTGAAAACATCTTTCTAGTGTTTTTACTAGGGAATGGATTAGAATATTTTTCCCTGGGTACGACAAAATTTACATTCCCTTTGTTAGGTGAGCAAGGGAAGTGTGGGTTGAAGATCTCTCACCTTGGTGGCTCCACTGTCAATCTTATGGTAAACATCTTGGCGACTCCATTGTCCATATCTCTATTTGATCATCATGGATTTCAAGCAACCCCATACTCACTCAGATGCTTCAACCTCCCAAAACTCTCCCTACTTTTGAAGATGAAATCAATCATATAGGGAGGTTTTCAAGATGGCCCTTCTTGCATTTCTAGCCAACCAATTTGCCCCACTTGATTTCTCTTCTATTTCTGGTTATCCCAATCATGCCCCTTCATTTCATGAGTGGAATACCTATTTTCCTAGATTCAATGGGAAGACAAAGAGAAGGCCTAACCAACACCTCAAAGAATTTCATGAATGCATGGAACAACATGACATTTCTCCTGATGTACAAATGAAGTTTTTCAAGTGATCTTTAGATGAGGATGCTAGAGTTTAGTTTAAAACGATACCTCGTGGTAGTATATCTTCCTTGAAATGTTTTCATATATGATTCTATCAATATTTCAAAAGATTGTATCCACCAAATGCTCTATTGGAAGATTGTTGTGCACATTTTGATGATGAAGACATTCCCGAGGTTAATGACCCTATTGAAAATGTGTGTGAGACTCCATTCCAAGAAGATATCTACTCACATCAAGAAGCATTTCCTAATGAGCGAGAAAGAGAAGAAGTAAACATCATCGAGTTGCAAATAAACTCTAAGGGAGCTTATTTAGTCGAGTTTGGCATTTCTCCTTCTTATGATGTCCATGACCCTGATGGAGAGTCAAGTGAGGCAGAGTCACCACAACCTCATTCATGGGAAGTTTCACAAGAAAATGAGGTTGGCTAGAAGGTTAATAAAGAAGCTCTAGTTCACAATGCACACCCTTCACATGGAGAACAAGATCAAAAACCTCCTCCCATTTATGATGCATACTATTCAGAGGAGGATGAGATGGTCTTAGAGGTCTAGAAGGATCTTTTTACGAGTAAGTGGGGAGAAAGCTCCCAACAACATGTTTTTCAAGGAGAACCCAAAGCTAAAAGACCATGCTAAGTTTGTTACTGTCTGTCACAGAAATATTACTGCCAGGAATTCTTAGCAGAGCCTCCAGTTTATGAATCTTATAGTTCAGGAGCTGAAGATTCCATTGAAGATTTCCAAGAGGGCTGGCCCTTTGAAGAATGGGGAGTAAAAGATCAGCAACAATATTTTCTTAAAAGACCTAAGGTTGAGGAGCTGGTAAGTAATTGTGGCTGCCCTGAACAAGAGGATATTGGTCAGCAGACTGTTCATGGAAAAGAGGCACTTGAAAACTTTCCTTGTCCATTCCATGAACACGTGGCTGAGTACATGGGCATATTCTTAAGTCAGCATCAAAGGTTATGTCTAGAACATGCATCAAGCATTTCATTTTCAGAGTTTTTCATGGTGCCTGCTTGTTTTAATTTTTACTTTTCAGCAGTGTGAAGGCATAAGGTCCAGTACTCAAATGTTTTCCTGGCTCCATTGGAGGTTTTAACTCACTTAGGTGAATTGAGTCATGTGCATAAGTAGGAATGTATATAAATAAGCTCACTAGCTAAGCATTTAATTTCTAGTTGTTACAATTTTTTTTTTTGCATTTCAGTTTGAGGAGGAAGTGACTCCCCGCAATCAAAGTTTCATGGAGATTTTATGTAATTTCATATATTTATGACTCCATCCCCAATGGTGAAGAATAATGGTATTCTCGTTCTTAGCACCTTTCCAGCAAGGAACAGTCCCCAGTTGGATCCAATGTTGTCACTCACTGCTTTGCAAGGTTATCAGTTGCCCAGAGTGCAGAAAAGAGGTAAAGTTTGAAGCCATTTCCTAAGCCACTGAAGCTCTCAAAATCAAATCATACCCTCTCCATTGAATATTTCTCGTGACAAGCTTTCCAACAATATATAGAAATCCAAAAATGGAATTCTAGGTCAGAAGTTAGAGAAGTTGGAAGATGGGGATTCTGTTGCCTTGAAATGAAAGAGAGGAGCACATTGGAGGGCCCCGAGCACAGAAAATCCTGCATTCCCACAATCCCACATATCGTCCATATCGCATTCGGCATTCTTGCAATATCATGGTCCCACATTCCTACGATATCGCAACCCCGCATTACCACGATATCCCAGTCCCACAGTCCCACGATATAGCAATCCCATATCTCACAGGTCCCGCAGTACCACGATCCCGCAGTAAATCCCGCATATCGGAAATCGACATGGCAGTGAGGTTCTAACTTTAAGAACCTTGTGATATCGCCAATTTGCGATACGATGTTAAATTGTCGGGGAAAGGCCTAAATCATTTAACAAAGGAAATGCATGCAAAACCAAAGCTAGGTGGGCCATTTTCTCTCTCCTCCAAGGGGCCACGTGGCACAATCCCATTGGCTTGTATTTATGACATAAAAACTGATGTCATCAATGATGTGGCAATATGGAAGTGACGTGCTAGTACGCAGCACATGTGGCATTCAAATTCGGTATTTTCAAGGATCCTATAGGGCCATTTCAATGTGACATGTGTCACCACTCATAGGGTGACACGTGGCAGTGATGATGTCACCCCACAGATCGCCGATCAACAATCACATGAAGTAAAATATTATTCCTCCGCTGATACTCCTTCCTGGCAAACGATTGTGATATGTGGGGGATCCTGCCGGATGCTATATGTCATGGTTATAGTTTATAAAGATTTCGCATCTAGAATATCGGACAACACGGTAAAAGAAGTATCAAAGGCCTTCTGTGTTATAAACAAAAGCCCCCCCCCAGATAGTAGTGGAAAACCTTAGCACCTAAAGGGCTAAGCACTTGGTTCAATCCCCTAGTCATATGAAGGAAGTCATATAAAGGGGCTGAAAGCATGAGGGCTTAAAGGGAAATCGAAACTCACCTATTTCATCTCATTTCTATGTTAAAGGCCCGCACCTAATAGACTGCTTGTTACATCATGAAACACATCCCTAGGTGCATTAGAGCACCGAAAAAGATTGCACAAAGCTTTAAAGGATGTATGGGTCGGAAGTTAGGTGTCAACTGGAAGTATGGAGCATTCAAGTCAGGTATGGGCACATTCAAGATAAGGCCGTCTCGTAGCATGCATCTAGAGTCGGCGTTGAAGGAATTTAAGGGAGAATGGACAGTGAACTGCCTCAGCAGTAGAAAAGAGCTTGGTGACAAAGACGTGGCTTGATCAAAAGCCTTCACATGAACTGCAAAGGACCTCTTCCTCCATTTTCCTCTTGTTTCTTATTATTTTATGTAGTTTCTTATTTCCAAGAAAGGGAGCAGATCCCAATTGTAATCTTTGGGCAACAAAGCCTTACACTGGCCGAGACAGCTAGTCTAGCAGATAGCTGGAGCTCAGGCCAAGATATTTGTTTTAAATATAACCTAAGCTCTTCCCCTATTCTTATAAATAGGGGAAAGAAACATTATACAAATGTTCTGGAATTTCTCACCAGATGGGTTTAAACTCTGTGATATCAATTTGGATCATAAATTTGTAAGAGAATGACTTGTATTTTAGACTATATTACTTTACACAGACAGATCTTTTAGATTAAGCAAGGAAATGGTGGTGATTCCCCTTCTAAGTATTATAGTATGTTATCCTCCTATTTAATTCCATTATGTTCATATTCTTCTCCGCATTCATGTTATAATAGCTGCTAGAAATGATTTCATGCTTCCTTGCATATCCATGTGTGTTGATTTATCAATGTATATGCCTGAATCATGGGATGAAATTATATCTTTAATATTATCTATATGAATCATAACACCCATACTCTCTTCAGTCCATTATCTCTGTTTGTAACTCAAACAAGTGTGGAATTTCCCATTGGTTGTGGCTCTATGTGTTCACTATAGAATTCTGGATGTTTTGGGCCCTATATGATGAGTTATGCTTTCTCCTAATCCTTTCTCATTTACTCAACAAGGCCTGTTAAGTTGTAATCCCCTTTGAAGTAATCACCTTTGTTGTTCTATGTGATACTTCTGGGAACTATGTGTGTGAGGAAGTACCTGAAATACATAACTCATACCTTTGGAGGAATGAACCAAGCCCCTTTATTATCTTTCATTACGTGACAATTGGATTGTTGCAAACCCCTCACATATAACCTTTCATGAACTCATGTTTTTAAGATGTCCTAGGCACTAGTATACAATTAACCCAGAGGCTGCCTCTAGGAGGCTTTCTATCTCCCCTGTACCACTTGTGATACTGGTGCGATTTGAAGCAACAACAGGTCTATAAGTCCCCCTCCGTGGGATGGGTCCTTTGATTTCCTTGACGCTTCAGAAAATGATCTTCTCTCTCAATATGTGAAAAACCCAAACAAAATGTGGAGAACTCAAAATGGGAGCTCAAAGAAAAAAGATGATAATGTTGACAATGATTATGATCATGGTGAAGAATGAATGAAAAACCCTCCTATTTATAACAAAGTATTGAGTTAATCTCGAAAATGGAGAATAATAAAATAATATTAACCAAATCAAGATCTAACCACTTGGAATACTTTATTATATTTATTGGAGAGGGAAAAGATATTTAAAATGGTTAAATATATTTATTTAGAAATAATTAACAAATGAAATGATTTATTGATTATTTCGGAGAATTAAGGATGGTGTGAAATCAAAATAATTATTAAATAGTGATTTAATAATTATTCTAATAACAGAAATAAGGAAAATTAAATAAATAACATTTTATTTAAATATTCCAAAGGGATTTAGTCAACTGTGACAATGAATAATTATTTAAATAATGATTTAATAATTATTCCTAGAGAAAATTAAATAAATAATGATTTATCTAATTATTGTCATGGGTTTTTTTTATTTAAATCAAAAAATAATTTAATAAAAGTGGTTTACTAAATTATTTTCCACAGTGAAATTGATTTTACTATGGTAAAATTAAACTTACATAGTATATTTCGATCCACCTAGTTAGAAATGGCTAGGTGATCATTTTTTGGTGATAACATTCTAAATGCATGAAATTACTTATTCTTTATATTATTATTTTTTGGGTTAATTAGATAATAACATAGGGTCCCCTATTGCATATTCTCTTTTATTTCTAGTATTTGGTGATGAGTTGAATCTACTAGATACCTAAGGCCACCCATTTAGACACTCTCCTACTAGTTGATATCTATCCTAAGATCTAAGCCATGATCTATCCTATAACTTGGTAGAGTGCTTCAATTCACATCCTCAACAAATCAAAATTTGTTTGCGCACACTTTATGAAGGATTCACTAGGTCAAACCTTCATTTTTCCTAGCCTAATTTCTTGGTGCCAAGTGAACCAAATTTTTTAGACACCATACCTCCACTATAAGTCATCATGAAATGTAATTAGCTAGAATAACAATGATTACTAAGCAATTATTCAATAATTATAAACTATAGAAAAGTAAATAAGGGAGACAACAATATTAAACTCACAAAATATAACCCTTGTGTTTATAATCCCAAAAAAGGGAGTGTTAGAAATATGTTTTCATTGATGGAAAAGGAGATTTAGATGATGGCAAAGACAAATATGCTAAAGGAACAAATATTTTGGAGCCATTTCAGGTACAAAAGATCATTTCAAGTGTTGTTGGAAACTTCTCAAATGGATAGATCTTTGAAACAACTTTCCTATGGTATGTGGAATTTTGCAAATGGATTTTTGGATTAGAAGTTATTTCTAGGCAAATATCAGGAACCCAAAAGTCAAAGGATGCATAGCAAAACGTGGTGTTAAATCGAAAATGGTGAAAATTTGGTGATTTTTCAAATTCGGTGGAATAGATTGGCAGAGCAGAGAAATGTTATACAGTGGGAATATTTTTATGATGGATGTGCACCACACATCCTTTTAACCCCATCAAAGAAATTACATAGGGCCATAACCACCCAAGGGTTGAATAAAAATAAGGTTCCACTATTGGTGGTATTCCCCAAAAAACTAATTAAGGAGATTAATGATGTAGATTAAATATAGGACCCCCTCCCCTTTTTCCACTAAACCATCCAGGGGGGTTCGTGAAAACCACAACAGTTTAATGACAAATTTGTGCAATAGATGTTAGTTGAAAAGAGTTGGAGAATAACCATCAATGTTTCCATATTGAGATGGAGATCTCAGAAGATTAGATATTTCTCTGAGAGAAACTTTGAGTTATTACAGAGATCTACATAGGTGAGTAATAGAGATAAGGACACAACAAGGTGACTTCGCTATCCCTTCCTCCTCCATACCCTTGACCACATGGACGAATTGAATAAAGATAAATGGCATGCTTTTATTGGCTCACAAAGATGAAGTAGGAGACATAATGGCATGATGACATTAGTAATGACATGGCTCTGATGAGAAGGTGACACGTGACATGTAGATTTTGCATTTTTAGGTACCTAAGTGGACCAAAAATGGGTGATACATGGTACCACTCAACAAAAGACACATGGAATCCTTGCAGAGGTGGAAGAAAACTAGTAGGTATGTTTGAGCATGGGTGGGATTGTTAGAATTTATTCTCAAAATAAATATTTCTTGGAAGCAAATATCTCAAATGTTATTAAAAAGATAGGCAGTAAAGTCTAAGAAGTAAAATTTGAGAAATAAAAATTATCTCTAGGACACAGTGGCATTGAGGTGGAATCTTAAAAAAAATGTGACTAGTCCGTGTGTCAAGTAGGTGGTCCCCGAGGAAACGTAATCTCAAAGAAAACTAAACCCAAAAGAAACCTCCTTGCAAGAAATAATCATATAATTTTTATTGAGTGTCCTCAGTGGAAAGTTCCGAGAAGAGGAAAGTCGAGAGATAGTGAAGTTGATGGTAGGATGCGACAACATTTCTGTTCTAAGAGGATGTGATAGACAATTCATCCTGGCGATATTTTGATTGGTCACAGTAGAAGCTTGGTGGACCCGCAGAAACAATGCTTTAAAGAAACAATTCTCAACAAAAAACAAGGGTGCTTCATGAGTTTTCATTGAGAGATTAAGGTTGGGAGC
The DNA here is from genome assembly GCA_031772625.1 of Pinus tabuliformis. Taxonomy (NCBI): domain Eukaryota; kingdom Viridiplantae; phylum Streptophyta; class Pinopsida; order Pinales; family Pinaceae; genus Pinus; species Pinus tabuliformis. The sequence continues at coordinate 902,472,835 of CM062808.1, forward strand.
TTCAGTATGGACCAGTGCCATGTTCTATGCAAATAGAAGACCAAGAGAATGGAAGGTTGAATAAATGATGGTTAAATCCCTTGAGGCTTATAATAGAGGAACCCAATGGAGTTTATATGTGGAGGTTCTATGTTAAAAGTGCTCAGGCTTATATGATGTGTGAATGGGTTGACAAATTGGTGAAATTTTATGATTATGCCATATTTGGATGTTTGAACCAAAAAGGAAGTGCATAAAGTTTAAAAACAAAGGAAAGAATGATTTGGAAACCAATATGGAAGAATGAACATATTTGGAGTAAATTTTCACAAATTCACTAAATTTGGAGTCAACCAAATTTAGAAGAAACATTGCTAAAACCTGTAAAATTCCAGAATGGAGGAAAACGACAGTTAAACTTAGTTTTTCTCATGGAGACAAAAAATAATAGATTGAAGACTTATTGTGCAGATCAAGAGGTCATTCCAAAAATAGAAAAACAAGAAGTTAATGATATCAAAACCTTTTATAAGTGAAATTCAAGTTCAAGATGAATAAATCTCAAAGACCTAAAAATATTAGTCATAATTCTTTATAAACATAATAAATTTGGTGTGATTTTTTTAGAGTTTATGGTTTAGAGGTGGATGGTGATGGATTGGTTAGTAATCAAAGATTGTTTAAGGTGATTTTATAGTGTTTGTAATTAGTGTTTGAAGTGATAAATTTAATTTTTTATGAAAGGAAGTGGCCTTCATGATTTGAGTCTGAAAATTATATGAAACATGAATCATTGAGGTCAAGTAAGTGGTAGCTTCATAATAAGTGGTTTTAGCTCCTTCCAGTAGTGGCTAGTAAATAGCTAGGGTTTGTAGATCCTTCTAATGGTAGATGATAAATTAGGGAGTAGTAGCTTCCTTCTGATTGTAACCAAAGAACTTTGTAACAATCGGTAGAAGCTTTCCCTTGTGAAGTAAATTGAATAAAATTTTTGAAGAGCCTATGCACAATATTTGTGCTTCTTGTATTGATTATTTTGATATTGATTTGAATTGTTGATTAAGTACTTATTGGTGTCCTAATATTATGCATTAGTAAAAGAAAGTTTTAAAATTCCTATAATATTGATTCAAACCCCCTCTTAGTATTGTTCTAGTTTCTAACAATCAGTATCAAAGAAACCAGGTTACTTCATATCAGTTTAACAACTGGAAGAAAGATCAAGGACCATGGAAAACTAGGAAGGAAGATACACCAATAGGGAACTTATGTTCAATGGAACAAACTGTGTTTTTTGGAAAGTAAGGATGAAAACCTATATTCAATCACTTCGAGTTGATGTATGGGATGCAATGGAATAAGAACATCAAAGCCTCCAAGATTTATTACAAGAGACCAGAAGATGGAATTTATGTGTAATGATAGACTATGAATGCCCTTCTTGTTAGCCTACCTGAATTAGAACTAGTCAAGGTCATGGATTTCTCTAATACAAAATCTATTTGGGACAAGATGAGAAACTACTATGAAGGTGACAACAAGGTCAAGAAAGAAAAACTTCAAGGTATTAGAATTCAATTTGATTATTTGAATATGCATGATGATGAAGATATTGTTAAATACTTTCTTAGAGTTGATGAGGTTGTGAACACTATATGCGGTCTTGATGAAAAGTTAGAATAGACTGTAGTAGTTTAAAATGTGTTGAGATATATCCCTAATAGGTTTAATCCCATGGTTTTAGCCATTAAGGAAATGAAAGAGCTAAATACTCTCACTCTTATCGCTTACAAGATGAGAAATTCTAATGGAAATCCAATAATTCATCCTTCAAAGCAAATAAGAAGCCCAAGGAAGAGCATGATGATTCATGTTGTGAATCAGATGAAGAGGAAGCTAAGTTTGTGAGGAAGCTCAAGAGAGGCTCAGGAAAGTACAAAGATAAGCTACCTTTCAAGTGCTTTAACTGTGGTAAATTTGGTCACTTTGCTTCCAAGTGTCTTGAAAATAAGAAGAAATAATATGACCCTAGAGAAACATTTAGGGAAATTCAAAAGGAAATAAAGAAGGCTAAAAATAAAAGCTTCTACACCCAAGATGTCAACTCCTCTAAAAGTGAAGGAAACCAATCTTCAAATGAGGAAAAATATAATGAAATTCCAAAGGAATTTATGCTTATGGTCATATATAATCTCGAAATAGAAGTTATTATTTTTTATGGAGAAGAGCCTGAACTTGACTTAGAAGGAGGTATGGTTAGTGCTCTTGAAGAGCTTCAAAGGTTGAGTAAGAAAAATAAAGATCAATAGGAATTGTTGATCAAAGACAAAGCTTAAGCCATTGAACCTCTACTCCTACAATTTTAAGAAGGTAAGAAGATTCAAGAAACTTTGAATCAACAAATTAGTGAGAAAAATCGAGCATGTGAAAGGCTTTAAGGATAAATTGTTTTACTAAAGAAAGAGCTAGAGAAGGCAAAAAGCTAGTTGATATTTAATGAGAAAATTGGAAAAGAGACTAAAAGTTTAAATGAGATTCTTGAAGCACAGAAAGTCTCAAATAACATAACTAGTCTTGGATTTGAAGTTGAGTCAAACTCAACAGCTGAATTAAAGGGAAAACAAGTTATTACCTTTGTGCAAACAACAAAATGTGGAGACAACAAAGTAAAAGGAGATCCAACTCAACAACAAAGAGACAGAGGCAGCATGTAGCCCAATTTGCAACAAAAGACTAATCAGGCGTAGATAAATAAGAGGGGCAACTTAAACATCAGATCTAATCTCACAAAACAAGGGAAGAACAACTGGAGTGGAAAATCGAATTTATCATAGAGCCACTCAACAAGTGTTTAGAGATTGATTTTATCCCAGGTATGAAGATATTTTTCCAAGTTGTTGTTTTATATGCACAAATTATGGGCATAAGGCATCAAATTGCAGGGTGAATATGTCATTTAGACAACTTAGGCCACAAAGAAGAAATTACCATCCAAATAATCAGTCAATTAGACAAGGGATGAATAGATCCAAGTACAACAATCCATTCACTCCTTTGAATAATTTGATTCAATGTTACAACTATCATAATTTTGGCGATAGAGAAGTTGATTGTAGACTTAGAAATAGAAGGCTTGATCCAACTATCAAGCAAACAAATTAGGAAACCAAAGTCTGGAAAGAAAAGGAGAATACAAAGAAATATAATATTGTCTTATATTCTCAGAATGAAGGAACCCATTGGTATGTGGACAGTGGTAGTTCCAGGCACATGTAGGATACAAAAGTAAGTTTCTATCATGGAAACTAGTTGAGAAAGGAAATGTAACTTTAAGAAATAATGCACTTGGTAAGATTATTGGTAGAGGAGTTGTCAACCTAGAAAATGGTAGAGGTAAAGCCAAGAATGTGTTGTTTGTTGTTGGGTGGCAATGTAATTTACTTGGTGTGTCTTAGATGTGTGACCAAGGTTATGATGTGTTGCTCAAAGTTAAAAAATGTCAAATCAAGTCTCCAGGCACTTGAGAAATATTAGTTGAAGTTGTAAAATAGAAAATAATGTCTATGTCCTAAAAAATAAGATAATGAGGTGTTGTTTTTCAAATATTAATGAGAGTTGGTTGTGGCATAAAATACTTGGACATCTAAATTTTGATCATATTTTCAAATTGGGCAAGAAGAACATTGTTAGAGATCTACGAAATCTTGAGAATACTATTTGTAAGTAATGTCATATTGGTAAACAAATACAAGTACCATTCAATTCCAAGGAGAAATCATCAAATGGTCCATTGTAATTAGTAAATATATACTTATGTGGACCTTCAATAACTTAGAAACCCACAGATAAATTGTATTTCATGCTTATCATTGATGATTTCAACAAAATGATGTGCATTTCATTTTTAAGAGAAAAATCATAGGCCTTTGACTTTAAATAATTTAAGGCCATGGCTAAAAATGAGACAAACTGTAAAAATTAAGTGCATAAGGTTTGATGATGGAACTAAGTTTACTTCAAAATAATTTGATGACTTTTGCAAGCAACGTGGCATCAAAAGGAAACTTACCATAGCAAAGACTCTACAACAGAATGATGTAGCAGAGAGAGCCAATAGATCAATTCAATAGTTAGCTAGAGCCATAATTGGAGAAATAAATATTCAACATATATTTTGGGCTGAAGGTGTCCATACATCTGTGGTGATTTTAAACAAAGCTCATTTTAGACCAAACAACGACAAAACTCCAAATGAGCTTTTGTATGGAAAACCTGTGATAGTTAAGCATTTCAAAATGTTTGGAAGCACATGCTATATGAAAAGGAATGACAAAAATATTGGTAAGTTTGATGTAAGAGATGATGAAGTTATTTTTCTTGGGTATTCTCAAAATAGCAAGGGCTATAGATACTACAACTAGAATACAAAGAGGATAATTGACTACATTAATGTCAAAGCAGATGAGAACATTGAATCCGAATTCTATCAACCAAGCAATACCAACTCAAATGATCCAGTCAATAGTGATAAGAAGGATGATGAGCCACCTTTAGATGAAGATAATGAAGATCCCCTCAATCCTGAAACCAAATATCCTACAAGTTATGTGCAAAAACATCACCCAACTGACCAAATTGTTCGTGATTTAAATTTAGGTTTCCAAACAGGAAGAAGGTTGTTAAATCCCCCTACACAAGTGCATGTAGCTCTGCTATTTATAATGGAACCAAAGGAATTTTCTCAATCAAACTGAGATGATAATTGGTTAAAAGGCATGCATGCAAATCTTGATTAGATTGAGAAAATTCAGACATGGGAACTTGTTCCTAGACCAACAAACAAGAATGTGATTGGCATTAAGTAGATCTTCATGAACAAATTGAATGAATATGGTAAAGTGGTAAGAAGTAAAGAAAGGTTAGTTTTCGAAGACTTTGCACAAATTGAAGGGTTAGACTTTGATGAAACCTTTTCTCTTGTTGCTTGATTAGAGGCAATCCGAATGTTTTTATCTTTTACTAGTTTGAAGAAATTCCAGATATATCAGATTGATTTCAAATCTACTTTTTTAAATGGAGAATCGCAAGAAGAATTCTACATTTAATAGCTAGATGGTTTTCAATTGACAAATAAGCTTGATTATGTTTACAAGCTTAAAAATGCCTTGTATGATCTTAAGAAATCCCCACGAGCTTGGTATTCCAAGTTGGATATTTATTTTCTCAAGTGTGGTTTTAAAGGAGTTGTATCTGATAGCAATTTATATGTGAAAAATAATGATGGAAAATTGTTATTGGTGGTTGTCTATGTTGATGATATCATTTATCAGTGATTTAAATTTTCTAACTTGTCAGTTTGCAGCTAATATGAAGGTTGAATTTGAGATGTCTATACTTGGAGAACTTTCTTATTTCCTTGGTTTAGAGATTTCATAATATTTCAAAGGAATAATTATCTCAAAAAGTAAGTATGTCAAGGAAGTTTTGAAGAAATGCGGTATGGAGGAATGTTCTTTGGTAAGGACTCCAATTGTTACAAGTTGAAAGCTCAACAAGATTGATGAATCACCAGAGGTGGACCAGAATTTATACATATCTATCATAAGTAGACTCATATGTTTGACAACCTCAAGGCCAAACATCATGCAGGCAGTTGGTATTGTTGGAAGAATTCAAGCAACCCACAAAAAGAGTCATCTTTTAACAACCGAGAGGATTCTGAGATATTTGAGAACCACAATGGACTATGGGCTTTGGTACCCCAAAGGTAAATATTTTTCACTAACTTTTTTTACTTGTGTTGATTGTGCAGGTGATATATATGATGGAAAGAGCACTAATGGTGGTGCTTTCTTTCTTGGTGAATGTATTGTTTCATGGTTGAGCATATTCCAATCAAGTACCACTTCTTTTGAGAGCAAGTTGCAAATAAGATTGTCAAGTTGGAGTATTTACCTAAAAAATAGCATGTAGCTAATATATTCACCAAACCTCTCCCAAGAGATCAATTTGAGTATTTAAGGCAATTACTGGGACTAGTTCCTCTTGACTCCCTCCACTAGATCTTCCTTAAGAGGAAGAAAGGAAACCAACAAGCACTCATCATATGAGATGAAAGTTTTCAGGTCCATAGGAAAACAAGATAAGGGTATTTTTTGACAAGGGAAGCACATTATTTTATTTTCCATTTATATCAAAGTGGGAGAAGTACCTCAAAAAAATAAAGGGGGAGAGTTAACACCAAAAAAGGAGAAGTAAAATGGAGCAAAAGTACATAAAAGGAGAAGTGCATCATAAGGGGGAAGAACCCACATGGGGAGAAGAAAGAGAAGAGAGAAGAAGGAGAAGTAAGAAGTATATTTTGCAATTATTCTTGTTCTTTTGTGATGTTTCCATATGTTTATTTATGGTATTTCCATCAATGCCAAAAGGGGAGAATGTTAGAAATATGTTGTCATTGATGGAAAACATGAAGAAGATGATGGAAAAGGAAGAGATTGTTAAGGAACAAATACTTTGGAGTCATTTCTAGTACAATAGATCATATCAAGTGGTGTTCTTAACTACTCAAATAGAGGGAGATCTAAAAGAGATTTCTAGTGGTATATGGAAGTCTGCAAATGGCCTCCTAGATTAGCAGTTGATTCTAGTCAAAGATAAAGAACCCAAAAGTCAAAGGTTGCACAACTAAACTTGGTGATAAATCCAAAATGGTGAAAATTTGGTGTTTTTCCAAATTCGGTGGAACATATTGGCAAAGCATATCATTGATATATAGTGGGAAGCTTTGTGTGATGGATTTGTGGTATGTGTCCTCTCAACTCCATCAGATAAATTGCGGAAGGTCGTGTTCATCCTAGGATTAAAGAAAAAAGGGGTTTTGCTATTGGTGGTATATCCAAAGCAATCAATCGGGGAGATCAATGGCGTAGATTAAAAGAGGGACGCCCTCCCCTCTTGCCACTAAACCACCTGTAGGGGGTCCACAAAAACCACAAAGGTTTAGTGACAGAGAAGTTCAATAGATGTTAGTTGAAAAGAGTCGAAGAATAGCCATCAGAGTTTCTATCTCGGGACAAATACCTTAGAAGAAAATCCTCATAGATTTCTTCAATAGGAACTTAGAGCTATCGTTGAGATGTGTAGACGTGAGTAACAAAGATAAGGAAAAAACAAGGTGACTTGACCCAAGGCCCCTTCTCCCTTTATACCCTTGGCCATATAGAAAATCTGAATAAAGAAACATGGCACAATTTTATTGGTTCGTAGAGATGATGTAGGAGACATAATGGCATGATGACATCAATAATGATGTGGCACCAATGAGAAGGTGAGACATGGAATGTAGATTTGGCATTTTCAAGTACCTAAGTGGACCAAAATGGGGGACACATGGCACCACTCAGCAAGTGACACATGGCATCCTTGCAAAGGTTGCAAACATGTTGGAGCACAGGTGGCATCATAAAAAACAATTCTTAGAAGAAAACTATCTCAAAGGTGTAGATTTTCCTGTAGATTCACAACTCATGTAATTTCAATAATGTAAACTTTGAAACAGGAACTGATGCGATTACCTGGGGCGTTGAGGTAGCAAAATAGTCAATCGATTTTGAAAAGTGGTGATGCAGAATACACTCTTTTTTTTCGGAGCATATTTTTAACACTTTAAATTTTCTTATGTATCAAATATAAATATTTGTTTTTAAATGTTAGTAATTTTCATGTTGATTTTGAAACTTGTTGCTGTAGCATCAGCCCTTTTTTTTAGAGGAATTATTTTTGACACTTTAAATTTTTTAATGTATTAAGTGTAGATATTTTTTTTAAAATGTTATATTTTTTGACACTTTAAAAAATTTTATGTCCAATTTTTTTTGAAATCATGATTACTTAACAAATTTTCTAGTTGTTTTATTTTCCTTTTCTTAGATGTTAATTACTTAAAAAAAGAATATATATATATATATATATATATATGACAAAAGAACATTAAAAAATTTTAATGTAAAAGAAAAAAAAATGATCATGTAAACCATAAAAAAAAAATTGGAAAAAAAAATAAATAAATAAAATAAAAATTCTATAAAATTAAGTAAATAAAAATAAAAAATTTTAAAAAACATTAACAAATAACTTAAAAAAAAATTAAAAAATAAAAAATAAAAAACTATAAAATTAAGTAAATAAAAATAGAAAAATTTTAAAAAACATTAACAAAAAACTAAATCTAAAAAAATAAACAAAAAAGGCCAAAAAAAATAAATTAAAAACTACTAAAAATAAGATTAAAAAAATTAAAAAAAAAAACCTAAAAAATATATATATATACTCAAATTAAAAAAAAAAAAAACAAAACAAAAAACAATTAAAATTATATATATATTCAAATTAAAAAAAAAAAAAAAAACCAAAAAAAACAAAAAAAATTAAAATTTAAAAAAATATATATATTTTCAAGTTAGAAAAAAAAAATGCACCCCCGCACGGCGGCCCATGGGGACGCGGCCCTAGGCAGCGATAGTTCGATTCTGGGAATCGGATTGTCGTCGCTCGACAGCCGGTGGGGGTGCGTCCCTGGGCAACGAGCTGTGTACAGCTACGCTGCCCAAGGCCGCGCCCCCACAGGTGGCTGGGTGGGGGCACAATTTTTTTTCCTTTTTAAAATTTGAATCAATAGATATATATATATATATATATATATATATATATATATATATATATATATATATTAATTTTTTTTTGGTTTTTTTTTTCAATTTGAAAATAAATATATATATTTTTAAAATTTTATTTTATTTTATTTTTTTAAATTTGAATATATTTTGTTTTTTCAGGTTCTTTTTTAACCGCTTTTTAATCTTAATTTTAGTAGCTTTTAAATTTTTTTGGGTTTTTCTGTTAATGCTTTTCTTAAATTTTCTATTTTTATTTACTTAGCTTTATAGTTTAAAAAAAAAAATCCCCAAATTTTTTATGGTTTACGAGATATTTATTCTTTTTTTTTTTACATTTTTTTGTGTTTTTTTTTTAAATATGTTTTTCTTATTATTTATTTCTTTATATTTTTTTAGTCTTTTAATTCTTATTTTTATAGTTAATTTTTTAACATTTTTATGATTAATTTTTTTTTCATTTTTGTTTTTGTCATATATATATATATATATATATATATATATATATCTATATATATATATATATATATATATATATAATGTTTTGTTTTTAACATATATTTTTATTTACGTTTTGTTATTTTTTTTAACTTTTTTTTTTGTTAATTTTTTTAATGTTTTCATTATTATTTTGAATTTTTTTTTTTTTTTGGAGTCATGATAAAATCTTTTACGCCATTATTTCAAAATGATGAAAATTTACCCTAGAAAAAAAAAGTGTTATTCTAGCATCAACACTTTTCGTTTTTAGCTCTGTTTTTCATGTTTTTTTGGGGTTTTTTGGCTAGAGTTCTTGTTTTGAGTTTATAGTTCATGTTTCAATGTTTACATTATTTTTCCTAAAGCACAAGACAAGAATCGATTCTACTTTTTACAGTAGAAGCCCATAAAGATCGATGAAAACAATAATCAGCAAGAGGAAGACCATCAATGGCACATAATACAATATGTATATGAGGAAAGCCACAACTCAAAACCCCTACTATCTATATTGTATTAATCATAAATCCAAGATGAGAATACAATTCTTGTTCTCACAAGAACAATCCCTGCAAAAGTATAATCAACTCTCATCTCACAAGCTAGCTCAAGCCAAATCCTTAGCCTATTCTGTAGCTCTCCAAGCCCCTATTTCCTTCTGCCATAACTGGTCAAAGAATTTGGATAAATACAATATATTATGCTCAACATTGAGATCAACCTGCACAAGTATTTCCTATCCTCTACCTGATGACTTTCTTTGGCAAATACTTAACCAAATCCCTAGCCTTAAAGCTTTTGATTCCTTGCAAAATTCCTGAGAGAATTAACCTGTATTTAAAGGGAAATCCTCTCTTCATAACTATGCAATCAAAACATAGGTCCTCAACTGATTGCATGCACCATCTGTACAACTTGGAAAAGTATACAACTGATAGTACATTGGCCCTACACTCCAGTCTCAATTGGGTCTTCCTTTGAACTGACATGCATGAGTTTCTCATGAGTGAATCTTGAGTTAACTGAAGCAGCACCTGAGGATGCACCAATGCACCAACTCACTACTACACCTCTACTAGTTCCACCAACAGTTAGAACTAGTTTAACTGTCTATAACTCAATCAAATTGAGTTATCTAATTACAACTCAAATAAACTTGATCTGGACCCCTAAAACTTAGGGATCGCACTTACATGATTCCAAGTAGACTTTCAACTCGAAATTCCTAAGTTAAATAAGTAAACTTAACTTAGTTAACTATTACAAGTTGCTATGAGAAAATAATTACAATTTGATTCAAGGAAAAATTAAATTGGAATTCCTGGATTCTAGTTTTAACATTTCTTGTTGCTATTTTCAGCACTCCCTCTCAACAAGAATGGAATTCAACTCTATCGTCATCTTGAACCTTTGGAATGTTCTAAATGCAACGCTTCTCTCTAGTGGTGTTTCTATAACAACTCCATAAACAAAACAAAAAAAACATACAACCTGAATCAGTATGATGCAGCTATTATCAAAGTCTCTGTCTGTTATTGCTTTTGTCGACTGAAAACTCTGCACTTCTGCTGACTCTACCTTTCTGCATTATTGTCAACCCTTCTCTACACTCTTCAGTATCTGACTGCTCTAGCCTTTGTCACCTTGATCTCTGACTTCATCAATCACCACTGATTCATCCTACTACTATGTACTTTGGGCTCTCATAGCAAGGTTTGATCCATGAGATAAAACCTCTCAATGGACCCTACCCAATTTTGGCCCTCTTGGTATTATCACTTCATATCACCCCACCTCACACCTAGAGGTATGGTTGCATGTGCTTCCTCTGCCCACATAGCTTGAAAGTCCCCCTACTGGAAGTTTCTACATGAGTGGATGCCTCCACTCGGTCTCCTCTTTGTTTCTCCAATTATGGCTGATCCACAATTGTCTGAGGCTTCTTTTGGGGCTGCATGTTGATAGTTAATTCACTCTCCCTCACAACCACCAAGTCTCTAACCTTTGTCTTGCTCCTCAAGGCTTTGCATGCATCTTGTACCTCAAGATCATACAAGTTCTTGGCTCACACACCAATCTGTTTCATGTGTCCTGTTGTCATGAAATTTTCTGAAAAAAAAGAGCTGATTTTAAATCGATAATATCTCCCTCACCCAAACTCCAATTTGGACGAATTGTTTTTTTGAATTTGGGTATTTTTTGCAAGGAATCCAGATTTTCTATTTGTTTTCAAAAAATTTCAGCAAAAAATTTCAGATCTCCTCTGTAAACTCACCGCCCAAATAATTCACGCTCCTCAATCTGCCACTATCAATGATCACAACTCCTTTTGTGTCACTAAACATTGGTTCACTGATTTTCCCACTAGAAGCCTTCTAACTCCATTGAGAAGTTTGCACATAGGGTCTTTTAGACCTTCCCTGAACTAGAGCTCCATCAATCTATAAGGATAAATTCAAATCCTTCTCTTCTATATTGTCTTAAGTTCCGATACCATGTAGATTTTCTTGTATATTCACAACTCATGTAATTTCCTAAAACACAAGACACGAATCTACTCTACTCTTTACAGTAGAAGACCATAAAGAACGATAAAAACAATAATCAACAAGAGGAAGAACATCAATGGCACATAACAAAATATGTATCCAGGGAAAGCCACAGCTCAAAACCCCAACTATCTATATTGCATTAATCAGAAATCCAAGATGAGAATACAATGCTTGTTCTCACAAGAACAATCCTTGCACAAGTATAATCAACTCTTAGCTCACAAGCTAGCTCAAGCCAAATCCTTAGCCTATTCTATAGCTCTCCAAGCCCCTATTTCCTTGCACCATTCTTGGTCAAAGAATCTGGATGAATACAATATGCTCTGTTCACCCTTGAGCTCAACCTACACAAGTATTTCCTATCCTCTACCTAATGATTTCCTTTGTCCAATTCTTAGACAAATCCCTAGCCTTCAATCTTTTGATTCATTTCACAATTACTGAGATAATTAGCCCATATTTAAATGTAAATCCTCACTTCATAATTGTGCAATCCAAACATAGGTCCTCAACTGATTGCATGCACCATCTATACAACTTGGAAAATCATACAAATAATAGTACACTCTCCCTGCACTCTAGTCTCAATTGGGTCTTCCTCTGAACCGACATGCATGAGTTTCGCATGAGTGGATCTTCACTTAGCTCGAGTAGCACTTGAGGATGCACCAGTGCACCAACTCACTACTATACCTCGACTAGTTCTGCCAACAGTTAGAACTAGTTTAACTCTCTATAACTTAGTCAAACTAAGTTATCTAATTACAACTCAAATAAAATCAATATGGACACCTAAAATTTAGGGATCACACTTACATTACTCTAAATAGACTTCCAACTTGAAATTCCTAAGTTAACTAAGTCAACTTAACTTATTTGATTATTACAAGTTTATATGAGAAAAAAAATTAAAATTTAATTCAAGGACAAATTAAATTGGAATTTCTGCATTCTATTTTTAACATTTCTTGTTGCTATTTTCAATAGAAGGTTATTAAAAACTGCATAAGAAATAAAGTACAAGAAGTAAAATCAAAGAAATAATAATTAGCTACAAGACACGGTGGCACTGAAGTGGCATCTTAGTGAAAATATGATTGGTCCATGTGTCAAGAGGGTGGTCCCCAAGGACCTGTCATCTCAGAGGAAACTCACTTCGGAAGAAACCTCTTTGGAAGAAATAATATTGTAAGTTTTATCAAGAGTATTTAGCAGAAATTTCCAAGAAGAGGAACCCGAGGAACAATTTTTGACAAAAACAAAAGGTGCTTCACTGAGTTTTCACTAAGAGATTAAAGCGTGGAACTTCGGTATGGACAAACTCTAAGTTCTACGCAAACGGAAGACCGAGGGCATAGAAGGCCAAATAAATTGTGGTTAAAGCTCAGGACTTGGAATAGAGGGACCCAATGTAGGTTATATGTGGCGATTCTATGTTAAAATTTCTCGGGCCTATATGATGTGTGAACATGTTTGTAGCATGGTGATATTTGGTGATTACGCCATATTTTGAGGTTTGGAACCAAACGGGAAGTGCGTAAAGTTTAAAAAAAAAAGACAGTTGAGTTGGTAGCCGGGATGGTGGAATGAATAGATTTGGAGGGAGGTTTAGCAAATTCGCTAAATTTGGGGTTAGCCAAATTTAAAAGAAACACTGTTAAAACCTATAAAATTCCATAATGGTGAAAACTAACAATTAAACACAAATTTTCTAATAGTGACAACAAATTAGAGATTGAAAAATTATTGTGCACATCAAGAGGACATTCCAAAATTAGAAAAACAAGAACTTAATGATATCAAAACGTAAAAATATTAGTCAAAATTCTTTATAAACAAAAATGATTTGGTGAGTTTTTTTAGAGTTTATGGTTTAGAGCTGGATGGTGATTGATTGGTCAGTAATTAGAGATTGTTGAAGGTGATTTTATGGTGTTTGTGGTGAGTATTTGAAGCGATAAATTTAATTGTTTATGAAAGGAAGTGGTATTCATTATTTGAGTTTGAAAATTGTATGAAATATCAATCATTGAGGTCAAGAAAGTGGTAGATTGCTAATTAGGGGTTCTAGCTCCTTCTAGTAGTGGTTGGTGAATAGTTAGGGGTTGTAGATCCTTTCAGCAGTAGCTGATAAATTTGGGAGTAGTAGCTTCGTTCTGGTTCTAGCCAGAGAACTTTGTAGCAACAAATAGAAGCTTTCCCTTGTGAAGTAAATCGAGGAAAAGTTTTGAAGAATATATGTGGACTATTTGTGCTTCTGTTATTGATTCTTCTGATATTTATATCAGTTGTTGTTGAAGTACTTATTGGTGTCATAGTATTTTTTGTTAGTAAAAAACGTTTTAAAATTCCTACAATATTGACTCACCCCCACTCACAATATTATCCTGATTTCTAATAGAGAGAACAACATTTTGGGGTCTCTTACAGGTGGAAACCTCCTTCATTAAAACTCCAATAGAATAATTATAATTGACAAAAAAAAAATTCCCCGTGATCCATGGATTGTAAATTCAACAAACTATTAGCCCTAATTACAAATCCTATCTCTAAAAGGATTAAGAGAATTGAACTCATGAACTCCACAAATTTTGGGAAAAGATCTCACATATGGCTTATGACCAATTGAGCTATACATGAGGCTAAAGCTTAACTATATACATATATAGAGCCTTATAGGTTTAAAAATAGCTTCTCACTAGAAGAACCTTAACCACTAGTGGTCCCATCATTAATGAGTACAAATTTCCTATCCAACCCTATTTATTAAAAACAACATTTTTACACTGAGTAAAAACCTACTAACTACCTAATTAGAAATATTCAAAATAGGTGGTCTTGTAGAATTAATTAACTAACTACTAAGTACCCTAAAGTAGGGAGGTAAGGGTAGGTCCTTGACATGACCTCCACCTTCAAAAGTAGTGTTTTCCTCAATGTTGTAGGTGTAGAAAAAAATTTAAAACCATTGTTGGTTCCTAGGTGGTGTTTTCCAACTATGTATCCTTCCACTATAATATGAATTCTCAATTTCTACACTAGTGCAATCACTCTTCTCTTGTGGCCAGTATTAGCTCCCATTGTAACCAAATGGAACCCTCTCCATTAAGTTCTAAAAGGATACTTTAAACTCAAAAATTTTGAGCCATAATCTTATTCCAATAGGACACATGAAAACCTAAGTGAATTTTGGAGTGAGCCAAAAGATCCAACCAAGATGTAACTTCTCAAATGTGTTGGAGAATTTGATAGGGCTTATAAAATTTGGGCACAATCTTCTAGGAGTGCATTTCTTTAAGGAACACATAGTTTTCTTCTTCAATATAATTCTTAGAATGATGTTGATTTTCTTATTGCTTCATTCAATTTTCACCCCAAACAATATCCCGCTTAGGTGTTGATAGAATGTTTCTCTAATATTGAGTAGGTCATCAACACCTTGAATCTTAGATGTCCTCGTAAATAAGAATCAAATGAAGGAATTATTTGGCCATAAATGGCTTCATGTGATGACATTTGTGTGGCACTACGATAGTGGTATTATATAATAAACAAGGTGTAACAATTAAACCCATTGGTGTCATTAATCACTACAAAACATAGTATGTTTCCAATCATTTTTTCACCACCTTGAAAGACCATATTTTTATGGATGATATGCATTGTTCATGTTCAACTATGTTCCTTGTAGTTTAACAACTTTTCCCAAAAATTTGCTAGTGAAGGTGGGGCCACAATCCCACACAATGAAGGTGGGCATGCCATGTATCTTAAAAAATAGATTCCTAAAGACTTGGGCAACTATGGAGGGCATCAAAGGGTGTGGTGGGATGCAAAGGTGAGTATGTTTAGAGAGCTAGTCAACTACCACCATCATGGCTAATTTGTTGTTGGATTTTTTTTAGCCCCATTATAAAATCCAAGGGAATGTCGAAATAGATGTTGAAGCTAGTAGTGGTTGTCATGCTTAGGTATTTTTCATTATTCCACTTATATTCTTATGACAATATTCACATTTAGTGAAAAAAAATTATGGATGCTTATGGATGTCCCTTTTCATGCCTTCCTAAAGAAATAATACTTATTTAAAAGGTTTTCTAGAATAATCACAACCAAGTTTTAATCTCAACATGTCAAACCAAGTAATCTCATCCATCACCACAAATGAATGAATTTGTTAAAAAAGTTATGTTTTAAATTCTTATTAATATGAATTTATCTCTAAAATCATAAACATATATAAAATAAGTGCGCCAACCCTAATTTTGTAACTTAGTCATAACTTGTACTTTTTATTATAGTTTTAAAGTTCATTTAGAATTACAAGTTTAAGTTGCGAACTCTCCACAATCTTAGTTCCTTGGACTTTTTTGAGGTGTTGAATCCATATGTGTAGTCAAAAACCAATTTTAAACAACAAATATCAAGATTTAACCAAAAAATAAAATCGTCGAATTTTGTCCAAAAACTCCAAAACGTATATTGTTTAGACAACACCATTTGAATATATTTATTTTAAGATAAAAATATTTATTTGTACCACTGATAGGCATGTCTATTTTGGAATTGGAATTCAAAAATTTTAATTACGACGTGAGGTGTTTCCCTCTGAAAAACACTTTCTTCTGGCACACTTGTCAACCCTGTGTGTTATTGGATTAGATGTTAGACGATTAGAAGAAGTTTAGCCATTTGATCGTAAAGTAGTTGGAGAGAACAATTATTAAACCTAAAACCCTTACATTAAGGTTCAGATGCAGCCAATATGGCTAAGGGGTAACCACCCACTTCCCTCTGCCGCGACGTATCTCCATTGCAACTTGTTCTCTTCGGCGTGAGCTCTGTTATTGGTGTTGAAAACCCTAAGTGAATTCAGGTCTGGAGCTATGCCTAAGTAAATTAAGCTCTTGAGCTATGTCTAATTCTGCGTTGCAACTTTCAAATTTAATTACGTTTATAACTCATTTTTTTTCTGTCTTAGGCTATCTTCGGCGATCAGATGCATCTCTGTTGGATTGGTGTTTCCTGCTATCAGTCACAGCGTTTAAATTCTTTGTGCTCTAACTTCAAGGAAATCAAGGTTAACTTCCTTTTATGTTCTTAAGGAACCATGTTCTAGTTAAATACCCATTCAACCACACCTTGCAACTAATGTCAATAATATTTTTGTTTAGTGCAGTGTCCATAGGTTTTCCAGGAAATTTTAAGTTAATCTTCTGTAATCTTATTTATTTATTTGCCAAGAAATATATTGGATTAATATTTACTAGGCTTATTTCAAGGTGGTTAAGGGGTAACTACCCTTCCCTCAGCCTAGCTTTTGGTTCATTGGCACTGTCCAACTCCGCCTCGCATCTGGTTCATTCGCATTCTCTAGTTCTCCGGTAGTGTTGTGTCATCTGCCATGTGCTTTGTCCTCTGCCATGAAACCTAAAGTTGGAATGGAGGGTTCCTTTTCATTCTTTCAGTATCTATTGAACATTTCAGGTACTCCGAGAGACTCAGTGCATTCAATATCTTAATTCCACGTGTTTATTTCTAACCCTTTATCATGGACAGATTATTGCCTATTGCAGGTATTTAAACACATACATTAACCTTTAAATTTTGAATAGCGCAAGTTTTCTATGTTATTTGGTCTAAAATTGTAAGATTTTGGTGATACTAGGTTTGATCTTTACCTCTGTGCATATTTTCAGCAAACTTACATTTTTATTAGAGAAATGGATCGAAAGTTGCAATGAGATATAATTGTAGTTTTTTATAATACTTAGGATAATTAGATAACTGGACAAAGTTAATGATAAAGGAGGACAAACCACAGTGAATGGAACTTAAAGATTTTTAGAAATTTCAATTTTATTTTTGGTTTGAGACTTTTCTTGTAGTTGCTTCTCTCATCGCCATAGCGCTCTTCTTCACTTTGATTTTCCACTACAGTTTCACAGTCCAAGGCACATTCATTCTGTGCAATTCTGCATCAACAGCCCTACAAATCTCCATGCATGAAAACCAATACATGAAAACCACATGTCTTTCTGTAGATGGGTACCAATGATTATTCATGCAATTCTGCCAACGTCTGCATAAATTCATGTAAAATGCCATCGTTCTTTTGGAAGATGGGTACCACTAGTCCTTCATGCAATCTTGCCAACAACTGCGTTGGTCTTCCACTGGCCCATGCAATTCTGCCCAAATCTGTGTGCGTCCTCAACTGACACATGTCAACTGTAACATTGCAATTTTTTTCTTCTTCTCCCTGAGTGGACATTAGGTGGATTGAGGGCGAGTGCTATCCACCCGTCAGTGTAGTATTTAGCACTCTATCAGTGTGATACTCCATGCACAGCCTGATTCTTAATGCTTGCATTTTCAAAAAGTTTATGGTTTGTTATTAACTCTTTAAAATTTACTAGGTGCAGTGGTTGAAGATAGAAAATCACTTTGTGGGAATTAAAAAATGGTTGTTAACTAAATTAAATGTCAAACCTCACACCATCACACCATTTTGTTGATAAGCATTTTATTGTGAATGTATAGTACTCTACCCACATTTAGTCTATTATATTTTAACCCATAAATAATTTCTCTCAAACAACTGGCATTATATAAATAAAATCTCATGTGTTAAAACATTACTATATTTCCATTTTATCTGACATTCATCTTTGTGTTTGTAATTATTAAATTTAAACTCTGAAGCTAGACCAAAACATGGACGTTATGTGTACAGTTATGCGTGTGTCAATGGTTTTTAATTTGAGTGGTTGAGATAGTAGTTTGTCATTCCATTCACCCAAATTTAATGCCTTATCATAATAAGACTAAAAAAATAGGGGTGACTAAAAAAATAAGGATCCCGTTGGATTCTAGACTCCAATTCCAATTTTATATTCCTATTCCAATTTTTTGTGGTCTCCCAAAGTCTCCATCCTGAACTGAACTATGAATATGTGACTTCCCATCTATTACATATATCTAGAAAAATTATTAGTTCCCCTCTGAAAATAATAATATCCATTTTAAATCTAAGACTTTTGTGATCCATAATGTAGAAAATAGTCTTTCGGATTAATCACATTGTTAGGATTGGGTTGAAATTTTGAACCAACTAATGTGGTTCATCCCCAGGACAAGGTGAGAAATCAATTGATCTGAGAGAATAAATAGCAGGGGTGCATCATTGTCCAGGGTTAGCCATTTAAAATTAGTCATTGGTGAGATTACTATCGAGGAGGGAAAAGTTATTTTAGAATATGTGATGAAGGGATGTTTGTTAAATTATTTAATATTTTAGTTGGAAAACTAGCTATTATGTAATAATAATTAAATATTTTATATCGTTATTATAAATAATTTGTTAGTTACTATAATAATATTATCTAGGTATAATTACTTTATTTGTTAGTGTTGAAAATAGCAACAGGAAATGATAAAAATAGAATCCAGAATATTCCAAATTTAATTTTTCCTTGAATTAAAATCGAATTTAGCCTTACCAGCTACTTGGAAATAAATAATTAATTCAGTTTGAATTAATTAGTTGGAGAAATTCAAGTTAGAAGTCTTTTTGAAGTCATGCAAGAGTTATCCCTTGAATTAAGGAGATAAGATTGAGTTATATTTGAGTTGTAATTAGTTAACTTAGTTTACTGAGTTAAGTCCAGTTAAATTAGTTCCAAACTGTTTGAGGAACTAATGGTGAGTTAACGGTCAGTTGATGCATGCATGCACTCAACTAGTGTACTCTAGTTAACTAAAGATTCCCTCATCGAAAAATCATGCATGTCTATTCTGAGAAAGACCCAGTTGAGACTAAAGTCGAGGACAATGTACTATCAGTTGCATGTGTTTTCTTATAAAGGAAACTCATGCATGTAGTCAAGGCACAATTCTTGGAGGATTGCGTAGTTTTGACAGTGTGTGAGAGCAATGTTCCACTTGGTGAGGTGAGAATCATCCACTAGGAATAGCGCAAGGAAATAGGAGCTTGGAGTGTAGAGAGGAAGGCTTGTGAGAAGCCAGGATTACCTGTGAGCATCTATCAGGATTGTACTGAGAGTTGGGTAGCTATGAGAGCTAAGGCTTTGTATAATTCCTATGTATTTCCACCTTGTATGCTAATACAGATAGTGCGGTTTTTAGCTGAGGCATTCCATGAAGTATTTGCATGTGCATTGTGCATTGATTCTTCTTCTTCTGGTTATATGTGTTCAACTCGATCATTAATCTTCCACAAATTAATAGTAGAAGTAGGTTATAGTATTTTTCTTTGATTTATATTGCATTATCTGGTTAACCTATAGCAGATTTTCTACATGGTCTCAGAGGTAGATCTGTAGAGAAGAGAAATTTCTACATGGTATCAGAGTTAGGTTTGTAGAAGATTTGCAAAAATTCTATATATTATCGGAGCCAAGTTTATCAGACCTGTGAACAGTATACTGAGAAGAGAATTCGAAGTTTGAAGTTCAAGGTTGCAGGTGAAAATCGAATTCATATCATACCTCAATTGAGATGGGACATTATGCGACTAAATACCCATCGAAGAAGTCCAAGAACGGATCTTTGGAAGGATTGGAAGGTGAGGCATTAGCCTCTCAGTTCGAAATGGACTTTACCCTCATCACATGCATGGTGTCATTGATGATGGGTTGTGTTTGGTATCCTGACAGTGAAGGCTCATTCCACATGACTGGTGATAAAAGTTTATTCAATACCTTGGAGGAGAAAGACCTCAAGATGCGCATGGAGATGGGGGACGATGGAAAGTATAGTGTTTCAGGAGTGGGCATGGTTGATTTTCAAAGGAAGCATGGAGCTCCTCTCATCTTGACATATTTGAAGTATGTTCCTAGATTGAAAAAGAACTTGGTATCGGTCGTGATATTGGAAGACCGTGGCTATGATGTGTTTTTTAATATGGGAAAGGTTTTCCTTAGACACATCACCATGAGACAGGTGAAACAGATCGGTTCACAAGTTAAGAACCTGTATGATCTTGAGGTTCAAGATGCATGCAAATCCTTGAGGAGCAAGGCAAATGTTAAAGACTTGGTGGTTGAGAGGGAGAGTAAATTACCTCTCAACATGCAGCGCCAGAAGAAGTCTCAGAAAATTGTGGAGGAGCCACAATTGGAGAATTAGAGAGGAGAGCGACTGAAGAGATCCACTCATGCAAATACCTCCATTAGGGGAATTTAGATCCAAGTGGGCAAAGGGATCACATGCAGCCATATGAAGTAGCATTTCCCTTGCTTTAGCCATAGTTTGCATGGATTATGCACATATTTGATCTGTCCCAGGAATTTTTAACTCACTAAGGAGTTAAATCTTCATTTACTAAGGTTAAGGCCCTAATAATCAACCTTGTATGGAATAATTCATTGATAAGCCATCAATGCCTAACTCCTAGGCAATATCCTCTTATCAAAATTTAAATCGCCCCTTAAGCCTTCAATTAGGACTTTATTAAAGGCCTTCTCTTAATTCCTTCCTATCGGGATATTATCAGAACACATACACCCACCTAAACCTTTAATCATTTATTATTGGGACTATCGGGACTTTATAAACCCTTATAACCTTCATCCATTAATAATTGGGACTAATTCAACCCTTCTAAGCCCTCGTTAGCCCTTAGCCACATATATAAACTCTCCCTTCCTTATGCATTGGTTATATACCATTTAACACGTAAAACCTTATATCCGCGTTATAATCCTTTATAACCATTTACAAGGGAAATTAACCATAAACATACATTTCTACCTTTGGTACGGTCTTGGTGCATTTCTGAAGGATTACCTTTATCGCAATCAGCGATCCCTCCTCCACGGGTTCCACTAACATATGTTTCCCCGTCTCCTCCGATATGCGATAACACATAACCTTCTAGACTTCAAATATCGTTAACCATGTTTCATTTCCCTATCATTCCTTTGCATAATTGCATGTCACATATATTAAAGCCAAGGTCTATTCCTTTAAATATTACGATCCGATCACATCTCCACTGTTGATCCACCTTCCGATCCAACGGTCCTTAACTCTCCTGATCTCCAAAGCTACTCCGACGGTTCTCTACCGTTGATCTATGCTTAGCAGATCCAACGGTTCACAATAATTTCGGGTTGATAACAAGCCAGACAATTAACACCTCTTTTGGACCCGATGGGAATTATCAACTCCCAACCTAATCAAGTTTGGGTCCAGCTTTTCGATTAAAATTCAATTACTTTGGCGCCTGATGTCCGTCCGATGGCAAGGTCTCTCGATCGCCGATGCGATTTAATACCGACCGTTGATCATAACGATCTTATGACTACAGTTCGCCAAAACTTCATTTCTTTGTCCTTCCGCTTCACTTCGCTTTAACGTCAGTTCTTCAGGTTTCCATGGTTTCTGGGCTTTTCTTCAAAGGTTCATGTTCGCTATTCAGCTGTGCAATTAAGTCCCGCTTGAACTTCCTTTTGTGATTTCTATATCACAATCATTCCAAAGCATCACTTGTATTCTCCAACTCGGTTCTACGCCATTCATGATCCTCAGTCTTGTTGACACCTAATCCTTGTGATTGGGTGAATTTATGTAAATAAATAAATTAGAAATATGAACAGTCATCGGGAGATGAACTGAACAGTCTCTCCCTCATGTATATAACAAACACCTACTTGATGGAATAATATAGTCGAATCATTTTTTCCTTATGGAGTTACTGCCTGGCCTGACATGGTATTAGAGCCAACGCCATTTTTGGCTTCCCTCTGCTTTGTAACTCCCTATTCTTCCTATGGTATTCTGAATCCTATGCAGATTGGCTAGCTTGGCAGCTCTGACATTTCCACTAGCCTGAACGCATCATTATTTCCCTACTATTCATTATTATTCTTTGCTACACTGCTCCTGTCCTGTCACTGCTCCACCTGAATACAAAACACTCATAGTTATTGTCTATTCTGATCAGTCACAAAACGCCCATCGCCATCATTGCAAAGCGTAGCTTTCCTGTCTTGAAAGAGCTAGAAGCTCATGCCAGCTGAGTTTATTTCTATGGGAATATCCTTTTCTGCATTGTACAGATTAGTTAGTAGTATCAGGGTAGATGCAAGAATTGCGGGGTCTTGGAAAATATTTTTGCTATCTATTGAAACAAAGTTATTTGATTTGAGCACAAAAAAAAAACTAATACAAGACTACCACCCGAGCAAGCTATAACGATCAACACTGTTGTTTTCGATGTTATAAAAGCTCACGACCACTTTACCATTGTAGGCACCTGGGATCGTTTGAAGGAAGAAGGACTGTTCATTCTGGCCAGAATCGAGACCTCATGCTAGTGTTGCAATGGAAGAGTGATGGTGCCACTCGGAATGGTACTTTTGAATGGTGTTGAAATTTAAACTATAACTATATACCACTATGCGTGTTAGTTTTTTTTCACATTGCCTTTTATATGATAGACATGGCATATAATGGATTAAAATGTTATATGCGGTGAAGTTTTTTATGACAGTGGTAGCGTTCCTTTCAATGGTCAATGGTATATGAATGGCGTAGCGGAATTCTATTCCTGCTCCAGTTTTGGATGGTTTTAATACACTGTTGCTTTCATACATACGTTGGTATATATAATGTTTGGTGTGGCTACTGTTTTCATATAGACTATATCCCATATATACCATGCTGTTGGGCTACCATAATGTTGTTTTCATAAAGCCGTTTTCAAAGTGACTAACATAGTTAATGCTCCTGTGTTTGACTATGTTTAATATATTGTTTGGGGCCTGAATACACTTTGATATCAGAATCAATTTTTTTTAGCAGCAGAAGTTTTTTCCACAAAAGCACATTTTTTCCCAGCATAAGTATTTTTACAGCTCTTGGATTTTACAATGCATTCAATCATATCTATGGTGGGAATAGTTCTCACTGGCAAGGAGAGCTATCCTGAATGGTCCCGGATGATAAAACACACCCTCATTTTCAATGAGTTGTGGAAAGGAGTGTGTGTCGGAGAAGTAGACAATGAACCCGTACAGCCTACCTCAGACAAAGAGCTCGTCATTTGGGAAAACAAGAACAGCAAAGATTATGCATTAATCGCAACATCTGTAAATGAAGAGGTGAGTCACCATATTTCGTCATATTCAACTGCCTTTGAAGCCTTACAAAAGCTTAAAGAACTTTATGACTCACATTCTACACTTGAAGTTGTTCAACTCATGATTAAACTCTTCACTCTTGAACTTCAAAATAATGATCCTCTTGCTCTTGCATCTGAAGTAAAGTCTATAATGCATGATATCAAATCCACTAAAGTTGAATTGGATATTCCTCTTATCGCTTTTCTCAAGGAACTTTAACCTACTTACTCCAATTATCTTGAGTCATTGCAAGCAAATGGAAATCTCAAAGATATAACCTTTGACTCTCTTGTGAAAAATTTTGCTGAAAGAGAGAAAGCTTTTGGAAGGAAGACAACCCCTGAATCTTCTGAAGAGACTGTGTGCTTTTCTCATAAAGAAAAGCATCCTGCTCAAGATTCTACAAGAGGAAGAGGAAGATATTTTAGAAGTAGGGGGGGCAGACATTCTCAAGGAGAAAAGGCAGATTTGCACTATATTCGCTGCAAAATAAATGGATCACATGATGCCTCTACATGAAAGCTACCATGGGACAAAATTGAGCAGAAAAGAAACCAACAGAAAGGTAAAACTGATGATTCAGACAAAGGTAAAGCACCTAAATCCACTCACTATGTTGTGGCACAATGTAACATTGGAGTAAATGAAGATTTATTTAATGCTTCACTTGCTTCTTGGAAAAATGATTGGTTGCATGATTCAAGAGCAACCTACCACATGACTCATAGAAAATATTTTTTTGAAGATTTCACTGATAATGTTGATGGAGCAGTATACTTTGCAGATCAATCAAAAATCAAGCCATTAGGGCTTGGCACAATCAAGCTTAAACTGCCTGATATTCCAGACTTTCTTCTGGATCATGTTCTATATCTCCCACAACTCAAAAGAAACTTGTTGTCCTTGGTCCACATCCACTAGCAAGGTCACTCCATTCATATGTTTGATGGCAAGCTTGAGGTAAGAAAAGAATCTGACCACTCACTTGTCATGAGGGGAATAGAAGAAGAAAGGCTTCTCAAACTGCAAGGAACTTCTCCTCATGCACAACATTTCTCATACAATTCTCATCATGAAGAAGCTACACATCCATCAAGTTTATTATGGCATGCTAGATTTGGACATTTGAACTATGTCAGTCTCCGCTTGTTGAAGAAAAATGGTGTTGCTGGTTTGCCTACAATTCCTAGGAAACTTAAGCAATGTGATGCTTGTATTCTAGGAAAGCATAGCAAACAATATTTTCATGATTCACATTCAAGAGCACATAGAAAAATTGAACTCATTCATTCAGATTTATGTGGTCCCATGCCTGTTCCTTCTGCAAATGGAAATAAATATATCATGACATTTATTGATGACTACACCAGAATGTGTTGGGTTTATTTATTGAAGAACAAATCTGATGCTTTTCAAACAATCAAGAATTTTCATAAGTGGATTGAAAATGATGCACAATCTCATATTGGGTCTATTCGCACTGATAATGGAAAAGAATACACATCAAATGAATTTGAAAACTATCTTCGCCAACATGGGATCAAACATCAAACAACTGTGCCTTATAATCCCCAGCAGAATGGTGTAGCTGAAAGAATGAATAGGACAATCTTAAATATGGTACAATCCATGCTCTTCTTCAAAAATGTAAAGATAATGTTTTGGGCTGATTCTGTTCTATGTGCTACATATATAAAGAATAGATGTCCATCTAATGCTATAAGAAACAAGACTCCATATGAAATGTGGTATGGACATGTTCCTTCGGTAAAGAATCTCAGGGTCTTTGGTTCCACCTGTTATGCTTCGATACCAAAGGTACATAGAAACAAACTTGGTGCTAGAAGTCATAAGTGTATCTTCCTGGGATATTCAAACACCTCCAAAGCATACCGCCTCTATGATGAAGTAAATAAGAAATTTGTTGTATCTAGAGATGTAATTTTCCTTGAATCATCCAAAACTGACAATGTTGTTGAGCGGCAACTTGATCGCTTGGATAGATTCGCAAAAGAAAAATCATTTCAAGAATTTGATAATCAGATTCCACATCTTGAAGGGGGGATTCCTATACTAGATCAACATGTGGAATCTTCTTCTGAAGAACACTCTCCCCCGCATGAAACTCCAACAATGGATGATGCTTTAAGTGATGTAATTGATAGAATTGGGAGACTCAATCTTGATTCAGTCCTAACTTAATCAACGGAGAAGCCTGGACCATCTGAGAGAGGTCCCCCAAAGTGGCTGACAAAGACACTTGAAAGTGTTCATCCTGATGAAGTTGGAAAGACAGGAACCAGAAATTTAAACCAGCAAAATGGAGGTGATGTAGATGACTCTAATTCACCTGTTGATATGGATGTTTCTTATGATTGTGAATTGAACATGTCTACAGATTTTGAACCAACTTCCTTCAAAGAAGCTGCTTCTAATAATGAATGGAAAGAAGCAATGCAAAAGGAGTATGATGCCCTCATAAAGAATGGCACTTGGAAGCTGGTTGATCCTCCATTAGGAACCAAACCAATTGGCTACAAGTGGGTCTACAAGAACAAGTATAAAGCTGATGGCTCACTTGACAAGCACAAAGCTAGGCTTGTGGCAAAAGGTTTTGCACAGAAGGAAGGGGTCGATTATGAGGAGACTTTTACCCCCATAGCAAAATGGGCTACCATCCGGACTCTCTTTGCACTAGTAGCTCAAAACGGTTGGAAAGTCCATCAAATGGATGTAAAAATTGCTTTCTTGAATGGAGATCTAAAAGAGAATGTTTTTATGTCCCAGCCTAAAGGATTTGCTGTGAAAGGACATGAACATAAAGTATGAAAACTTGTGAAGTCCCTGTATGGCCTCAAACAAGCACTGCGAGCCTGGTATGAAAAACTAACTGAGCATCTTCTGAAACTCAATTTCAAACATTTTGATCTTGATGATGCAACGTTATTTGTCAAGAAAGTTGGAAAAATAGTTGTATATCTTGTGGTATATGTAGATGATCTTTTGATGACAGGGAACAATGAAAGCTACATTGCATCCATAAAGAAGGATGTGGGGAAAATTTTTGAAATGACTGATTTGGGCTATGTTCATTACTATCTTGGCATTGAAGTAACCCAACATCCAAAGTCCATATTTCTTTCTCAAAAGAAATACATTGGAGATCTGTTGAACAGGTTTGGCATGACATAGTGAAATCCTCTTACTACTCTAATGGAACAAAACTTAAAGCTCACATCTATTGAAGGAAAAGAATTTGAGGATGCAACAAAGTATAGACAGCTTGTAGGAAGTCTCAACTACCTAAATACTACCAGATCAGACATTTTGTTTGTTGTTGGAATCCTCTCCAGGTTTATGCAAAAGCCTTGTGAGGGAAATTGGTCTACTACAAAAGACTTTTAAGGTACTTGAAGGGAACTCAAGACTTTGGAATCAAGTACACACAGGTGGACAACTTCAGCTTGATTGGATACTCTGATTCAGTCTTCGATGGAGACAAAGAAACTAGAGTATCGACTTCAGGATATGCTATGAGTCTTGGATCAGGAGCTGTCTCCTAGATATCACACAAACAATCAGTTCCAGCAGATTCCACAACAGAAGCAGAATACGTGGCAGCAGCTGAAGCAACAAAAGAAATTGTGTGGCTCAGGAAAATTCTTGAAGATTTGCAGGTAAAACAAGTACAATCAACTCCACTCATGATTGACAATACCTTTGTAATAAAGTTGGCCAAGAACCCAAAATTCCATGATCGAACGAAACACATCAATACTAAATATCATCTAATTCGACATCATGTTGAGGCCAAAACAATCCATCTTCGTCATTGTTCCACAAATTAGCAAATTGCAGACATCTTCACCAAAGCGCTTGGAAGAGAAAATCTTGAACGATTCAAAATGATGCTTGGAATCACCAACATCCCTTCAGATTAAGGGGGGGAGTGTTGACACCTAATCCTTATGATTGGGTGAATTTATGTAAATAAATAAATTAGAAATATGAACAGTCATTGGGAGATGAACTAAACAGTCTCTCCCTCATGTATATAACAAACACCTACCTGATGGAATAATATAGTCAAATCATTTTTGCCTTATGGAGTTACTGCCTAGCCAGACAAGTCTCGTCTCATTTCTGCCTCTCTGTGTTCACCGCACTTCGCCTACATAAATATACATATACAATTCTCTGATGCACTCAATCAATCATCCAACACTCAATCACGCATTTATACAGATTGAATCAATCTTTGTATGTATAAATACAAATAATTAATTACAGATTGAGACTTTGTCTCTCAGGCCTGATTTTCTAATATCAATGGCATTTTTTTACATTCTATCTGTAGGCTCAAAACCACACTCTAGCTATCTATCTAGCCTCTCTAAAACATCTAACTTTCTAACCTCTATCTTTTCCTTTTAGGCTTACATTTATACATAAGGACTATAAAACCAATACCTCGTTTTGATCCATGAATTCCTTAACAAAATTCCTAAATCTCTTCCTTGTTCCTAAAACTCCTATGTAATCCCTAAATTCATGAACTGGCTCCTAATCTAGGATTTACAATCAATTCTAAATCCCTCAATCTCTCAACTATTCTAAATCTCTCATGTTCTCCTATATTCGAGAACATTTACAAATATGCCTCACAATATTCAATTAATTCCCTACTCTAGCTTCTCTCATTAAAATCACTCAAAACATTAATAATTACATTTAATTCACTCTTAGGAACCCAACTTCCTTGAAAACACAATACCCCTATGTCTACTAGAATAAAATGAGTCTTATTGGCCTAAATTCTCCTGCATCAGACTCCCCAAGTAGAAAATTTCCATGATCTCCTGATCATGTGTCTTCATAAGTTGATTGAAAAACCTCCAGGGTCCCAAACTTTAGTTTGTAGTTGCCCAAACGCTTTGCTCCTTTACTGCTGTTGTATGTTTGTTGTTTTCTACTCTATCTTCCTCTCCTTGTCAATCAGGTTCATACTCTGATTGATCATCCTTCCTGCTGCTATCATTTTCCTCCCTATGGCTTGTTTCATCATTAGCTTCCATCACTACAACAAAACCTTGTGATTAGCATCCCTTTTTGCTTCCTTTTTTGCATCTAGAGCCCATTTTTGGTGTTATTTGTGTCCATTTATCAAACATGGTGCAAAAATTGATGCAAAGTTTGCATTGATTTTTTCACCAAGTCTTACATCAAGTTTAGCACCAGGTATTGTAATAGGTTTTGCACCAGATTTTACACCAAGTTTTATGCAAATTTTTGTGCCATCCTTTGCACCATGTTTTGCATCAATTTTAGCACCTAATTTTGTTTCACAAACTTTTTCATCCTCTATTGCATCCACTTTTTCCACCTACACTTGCATCATCTATTGCATCCTCTTTTGCATCATTTTGTAAATAATTTTTTGCATCCGTTTTTGCATATTTTTTGCATCCCCTTTATGCCAAGTTTTGCATCGAGGTTTGTGTCTATTTTTTCATCTAATTTTGCATCTACTTTTCTTGCATCCAATTTTACATCTTGCTTTTCATCCATAATTACATCCTCTTTTTCATTTGTTATTGTGTCCACTATTGCATCCATTTTTCTTGTGCCATAATTTGCACCTAGTTTGACACCTCCCTTTGCACTCTTTTTTCTTCTAAATTTGCATCCATGATTACATCCTCATATACATCTAGGTTTTCATTGACTTTTACATATCTATTTTTTCATCCCTTTTTGTATCCACTTTTGCATCAAGATTTGCATCAGGTTTTGTGTCTCATATTGCATATACTTTTGCATTGAATTTTTTTGCATCAACTTTTGCATCCATTGTTGCACCCATGTTTACGCCCACTTTTGCATCTTATTTTGCATCTTCATTTGCTTCTTTCTTTTCATTTATCATTACATCCACTTTTTTTGTGACACAATTTGTGCCATGTTTTGTACTTACTTTTGTGCCCGCGTTTGCTTCCAATTTTGCATCCATCTTCGCATCCTCTTTTGCATAAAATATTGCATCTATTTTTGCATCCACTTTGTGTTGGGTTTTGTGTCTCATTTTGTATCTTCTTTTTCATGTACTTCCATTGCATCCATATTTTGCATCCAATTTTGTTTCTCCTGTTGCACCCGTGTTTGCATCCACTTTTACATCCCCTATAACATCTTTTCTTACATCTAAGTTTGTGTCATTTTTTGTGTCTATTATTACATCCAATTTCTCATCCACTTTTTTTGTGCTATGATCCGTGCCATATCTTATGCCTATCTTTGAAACCCACATTTTCTTCCACTTTTTCATCCACATTTGCATCCTCTTTTGTGTCCAAGTTTGCGTCAAATATTGTTTATGTTTTTTGCATCCCATTTTGAATCTACTTTTACATCCACTTTTGATTCGTCCAATTTTGCAACTAATTTTGTGTCCACTATTGCACCCATGTTTGGTCCATTTTTACATCCCTTTTTGCATCCAAGTTTGCCTCCTTTTTGCGTTCAAGTTTATTTCTTTTTTTACATTCGTTGTTGTATCCACATTTGTTTCACCACAATTCATGCTAAGTATTATGCCTACTATTGCTCCCATCTTTTCTTCCACTTTTTCATCCATGTTTGCATCCAATTTTATGTCCAAGTTTGCATCAACTATTGCATCTACTTTGTCATCCACTTTTCTGTCAATCTTTTTGTCTTGTTTTGCATCTACTTATGTTGTGTCCACTCTTCGTCCAATTTTTCATCTATTTTCACCCCCATTTTTTTTGTTCACTTTTGCATCCCTTTTCCAACGCACATCATATTTTTTGCATTGATGATATTTCTTATGACATTGAAAATTATGAATAATTGATGACAATGTCAATAATTATAGCAATGATGATAATGAAGATGATGACGATGACATGAATTGTGATTGTTATGATAATGACGATGATGATGACGATGTTAATGACCTTGGCCGTTCTTCCCAATTTTTAAATGTTGTCATGGTCATAATCATAATCATTGTCTTTGGCGTCATCTTCCAAGTCATCATCATCTGATCATCATTATCATTATTTTCATCTTGGTCATCATCAACAACAATAATGACATGAATGATGATTATGATGTTCATGATGAAGATGGCAACAATTATGATAGAAATTATATTAATTATGATGATGGGGATGATGAAAATTATAATGACGATGATAATGGTGGTGATGATGATGATCATTGACTATCTCTAAAAATTAAAGTTGTTATTTCTCTTGCATATATCATGTGTCCTAACAACCCTTTTCGAGCACTCGTAACATTTTTTGGGTTGATGATATTTCTTACGATACCTATAATTATGAACAATTAATGATAATGTCCATAATCATGATGATGATGACGACGACGATGACATGAATGGTGATTATGATGATAATGAAATGATGAAAATAATGATGAAGATGATGGTGGTGATGATGGCGATAATGAATATGAAGACACTCCCTCTAAACTAGGGAGGTACTCATAATGAGATAAAAAAGTACTCGCATGTTGAAATATTCATATAAGAAGGGATATGGATTGATAAGCATCAATGATGATTTACATCATCATAGCCAACATTGTAAAAATATCAAGGCCTTGACTAACAAGTTCTATCTCTCCATTAGATCAGAGCACAATGTTGGGAGGCATAAATTTGGACACCACTACCTCTCTAGGCACTTACCCCACCAGGATGTTCACTAGGTATGTCCTCACATGATCATTTCCTAATCCACAATCATAATATTTGACACTAGGAAATGTTGATCCTCATGACTATTCTTATCTTGGATTAATGTACTTGACTTATGGCAGTTAGTCCTAGTCAAAGTACAAATTCTCAAAGAATATTGGTCCCAGATGTTTATCCAATCCACCATTCTCCCTACTGGTGTCTTTACTAGGCTTACGATTGTTAGTCTTGGCCATAGTACATGACACATGGATAATATTGGGTCTACCCTCACTCCCTCTCAACCAAAGAGGAGACATCCACAACCATAAGCTTTTATCAAGAATACCCATCATTTTCATAGAGAATAACATCATTAATTTGTTTTCATCACATGACACCTGTGTGATTAAGCATTCATAGATTTGTGGAAAAATATTTCCCCTTTTTTCATTTGTGATGAAATAAAATAAAAAAGTGAAATCCAAAATCATTAAATATACACTATAATGATTTATCTAAGTCTAAACTATAAGGTTCATGTGAAAATTCATGTAAATTTTATATGTATGGGTTGTGCCAAACTTATGAAAACCTTATTCCCTAAGTCCTATGTATAAGAAAAAGAAAAAGAAAGAAAAATAAGGCCCAATGAATGGTAACTCATGTATTCACTCCCTCTTTGGAAAGCATATGAATATATACACTACTAGTCACACTTGATCACATGTTTGTGATGGTTAAATCATGAAGTCCTCTTTTCCCCTTGCATTTTCACATCATAATTTAAGCACCTAATTGAGAATATAGGGAATGTTTGTTTCCTAAGGTTTTCATGTCTGCTCTTGGTTTAATTATGTCACACTACTGTCAATTTATGTGATGGAGTGAAATACATAAGTTTGTGGAGTTATTAGAACAATGTATTAAGTTAGTCACCACACACACATGTATTACATCTCATAGATCTACATGTGTGGGTTGGAGACTCATTTCTTGAAAACTTTAATGGAGACTACTTTAGGGCTTTAATGGTATATCTTACAAAATATCTGGTTAAACATTGTGATTCATCCTTTCTTTTCCTCAAGACACTGGATAATATTGAAGTCACTCCAAATAATCCATGGAGATGGGGAGTATAAATTACTTGTGTTGGAAATAGAATTGAGAAATAGAGGTTTTCCATTTGCGATATTGGAGTCATAGACATTGGATACATGGTAGTAGTCCTCGATGTCAATTAACTAAAATTGTATTGTCATAATGTGAAAAGAGGTAAACATATTGGTAACCTTGATGTCTTGATCATTCCAAATAATAACCATTCCACCCAAGTATCTCTAAGCATCAATCACTACTACTTGGAAATTCCTCCCCCATTTCCTAATTATACAAGGTAGAAATCAATTAATATTTTTGTTTCTTATATCAACATTATTGATGGGTGCTTTGTGTACCATTTTTATTTTAGGAGTCCTTTTTTTCCTTTACTATTGAGGCCCGTCATGTTCCATGAGACTATTTTCATCGAGAATTTCCACAGGAAGGAAGTATAATGTGACTAAAAAAAATATGTTTCAAGATTTAAGTGCTTGGACAATTCCACTTTATGACTCCTATATTTCCTTAACCTGGGACCAAATGGTGAGCTTGATGGCCTTAAGGTAAATTGACCAATGAAAATCTAAAAAAGAGGTGACTTTTGACTTTATCACATACAAGTTAATATACTAAAAAAAATATCCATAACAATTTCATTAATCAATGAATCAGTAAAAAAAATATCCAAAACAATTTCATCAAGCAACGAATAATTACATTATAAAATACAATCTATAAACCTTTTGGGAACGTTTTGCTAAACCATGCTAAAAAACCAACATATTTAATATTAATATTTAACAATAATATAGACAATAACACATTTTGATAAATTAAATAACATGTTATCAAGCCTAAGAAATGTCACTAACAGAAAACTAAAAAGCATGCAACTAATGGAAGTGACCACTCAAGGCCATCATAAGATAATTAATCTATTAAGACCAAGATTCATGGGGACAAAGATCTCTAAAGGACAAAGTAAAACCAATTTTAACTTTATTGTTTTATTAGGTTCAAGTTGAACATCTCAAGATATAATGAAGAAAATAATTAGTTTTAATGCATTAAGAAACCCAAGCACATTCTATAACTTAGCAAGGAAGAGATGTATAATACCCATCTCAGTGACACAACACATGGCATTAAGTTACTTATATATATATAATTTAAACTCATATCATAAAATCACAAATTTAGCATGAATGGAATGTTTACAATCCATTTTTATAAAAACAAAATATATTTTTTCTTATAGAAAAAAATACCAAAAACTAAATATAGATTTTTTAGAAAATAAAAAATACTAAAACTAAATATATATTTAAAAAAAAAACTAAAACACAAGCAAACTAGAATTTGAATTTGACACTCTTGTTCACTTTTGGAAACTTATATGGTGGAATGTGATCCCTTTATCCTCTTCCTTAGCTTTTTCCTAGAAAATAAAAGCATACAAAAGTGGGAATTCTTGTATTGTCATGCTCCTGAGATCTATCTTAGGAGGGAGAGTTTTGGAGCCAACAATTGGGGGAGGTGCTGCTGCAACTACATCTGATGGTTGTAACTTTCATGAAACTCCTTTATTAATATATATGAGTTGTTTTTCCTTCCATATGTTTCTATTCATTCTTTACTTATTCTATTTAACTAATGAATGTATGGGATTTTGGTTTATATTTATTTATTCAAAAATATTTATATGTTTCTAATAGTTTCAATTATCAAGATATTACACTGTTAAGGTTGCTTTATTCTCTCTCTTATGTGTATGACCAAGCTTTGGAGCTAGCTAGGAGTGCTTCCTAGCTACACTAAAAACTCCAAGAAGACTTGTATGTGAGGACTCACAGGAATTCCTTCTCTTTTTCTTAATCTATACTCTACATCTTGATCTACTAAGAATCCTGAGCCTTAGAACAACCTTTCTCTTAATCGGTCTGTCCTAGGTTTCCGAGATAAACTGAGAGGGTTTTATGTTCATCTAACCGTGCATTAAATCCTACAGCAAAATGATATTTAGAAACTGTAATATATTTCACTATGTAAATGAAATTAGTAAAATGAACCCATAGAGGGGGTCATAAATGGAAATGAAAGTAAAACTCTAAACAAGAAGCCAAAAGTGGATGTAACCATGGATGCAAAATTGGGAGTAGAATTGGATGTTAAACTAGCCATCAAAACAAGATGCAAACAATGACACAAAAATGGTTTTAAAGTAAAATTAAAAAAGGGTGCAACACTAGACACAAAGAAGGGAACAAAATAAGACATACAAAAGGATACCAAGTTGGGTGCAAACAAGGATGAAAAAATGGACACCAAAATGAGGATGCAAAGAACGGTGTAAAATTAGGATGCAAAATTGGGTGCAAAAAGGATGTAAGAAAAGACACAAAACAAGAGGCAAGATGGGACTAAAAAGGGTGAAACCAAGGATGCAAAAAATCATGCATAACTAGATGAAAATTCAAACTAAAATCTAGGTGCAAAATGAGATGCAAATGTGGACACAAAATGTGGCAGAAAAAATGACGCAAATTTGGATGCCAAAAGTGATGCAAAATTAGATACCAAAAAGGATGAAAATTTTGGACAAAAAAAATGGTGCAAAAATGGGCATAAAAATGGCTCAAAATTGAACATAATAATAGACACAAAAAGGGATGTAAAGGTGGATGCAACACATGGTTCAACATAGGATGAAAATTTAGATGCTCAAAAGGATGCAAAATTGGATGCAAGAAATCATGTTAAAAATGATGCTAAATTGGATGCAACAAATGATGCAAAATTAGATGCAAAATATGGTGCAAAATAGGATGCAAAAAAGGGAGACAAATGAAACACAAAAGTGGATGCAAAAAATGGTGCAAAATTGCATGTAAAATTTGGCACTAAATCATATTCAACATATGGTGAAAAATTGGATGGAAAAAATGGTGTAAAAGAAGGCAGAAAAACTGGCGCAAAAATAGAAGTAAAAATAAGTACAAAATTAGAAGAAAAAAATGGTGTAAGACTAGATGCAAAAACTAACACAAACTGGATGTAGAAAAAGGCACCAAATCAGATGCCAAAGATGGTGTAAAAATCGATGAAAATTATGACACAAAACTAGAAGCAAAGAATTCCATAAAAGGGGAAGAAAAAAATGATGCAAAAATAGATGCAAAAAATGGCACAAAACTAGAAGCAAAACCTGTTGTAAAACCAAATGCAAATCTTGGTGCAAAATATGATGCAAAAAATGATGAAAACATTGGCGTAAAAAAAAGATGCACAATTTGGTGCAAAAAAGGACGCTTTAAAAATTGTACAATAGAGCCAGATTTAGCGCCAGGCTACTCATCCCAATTAGGAAAAAAATGCAGTAAAATCTGGTGTTAAATCTGATGCAAATTGCTTGTTTTGTTGTAGTGCATAATACTTCAATCTCCATCTCCAGCACATCCTTGGACTGGTCCATATGCTGCCACTTACTACTATTTGTTTCCTTCTGCTTCAAGTTGTTGTTGTTGTCCACCAATTCTTCAAACTGTTGTAGGTTACTTTTAGCTCGTAGTTGCTGGTTTACTACTTGTTCCTCTACTCTTACTCCCATTCTTACTCTTGTTGTAGACATTGCTCTTGCTCTTGCTTCTATTTCTACTCTTGCTTTGAGTTCTACGCTTACCTTGACTCCTATGTTGATTTTTTTTGCCTCCCTTTCATCCTTACCCTCTTTCATGATTATCTCTTTCTGTACTGAATCATGATTGTACAACATTCTCTCTAGAAATTGAAAACCTCTATTCCATGGATTGAATTCTTCCATAGAGTCTTCTTCTTCCATTTGGTTGCTTATCTGTGCTAAATTTCCTCCAGCATTTGCAACTAAACCTGCACTCATAAAACACTTGTTAAAATAAAAATCATAAGGTTTCTGTGCCTTATCTCCCTTTGGCAACAATTCAGTTTGTGCTTTGTTTTCTCCTCCTCTATCATCACATCAGTATGTTGATTTGAATTCTCAGCAGAATTCATGAGACTATCAGCTAGTCTCTCCTCCACACCATCTATTCTAATGATGTCTTTATGTCCCTATCCATTGCAGTGAACTTCTTCATTCTCATTCAATTCTAACTTTACAACCTGAACACTTAATTTTTGGTCTTCTAGCCTTTTCTCCAAAAGAATTAACTACTGCCACAAATTTTCCATTTCACTTGGAATTTCTCCCAAAAGCTCTGTACAATCCTCACTATCTTCTTCTTTGTAACAAGCATAACTTATTAACTCTATTTCTTCATTCTTGATTAGAATAAAATTCTGATCCTCCATCTCTTTGATAGTTTTAGATGTCTGTTCATCACTCTCCCTTTGATCATTTAAGAAAATCAATTCCTCGTTATTTTCTTCAATAGAAAATTTCTTATCATAGGGCACAACTGTCTCATCTCTACTGAAGATATTTCCTCCATTACGCATGGAATTTATGAACTCATTTTTCTATAATAGCTCAACTTGATCTTCATTTGAAAGACAGTCATCATCATACTTTACCTGGAAATTTTTAGCTTCATTCAAGACATTTCCATAAAATGGTTTATCTTCTGCAATACCTGCATTCATACATAACCTGTCAGTTGTAAAACCACAAGACATCATGACCTCATTTGATGACTCAATCACCAATTCCCCCTGTTGTTCCAAGTCCTTTACATGACTTAGAAATATTTTGATGGTATTCTCCTCAATCTCATCAAGTCCCTTACTTAATTGCTTGATATCCTTTCCTACTTCCTCTTTTAAAACAGAATTTAGATTCTACTTGTCTTCTTCCCTCTTTATGACAATATCAGCAAATTGTCCTTCTTTCCATGTTTCACCTATAAACATAAACAAATTGTCAGATTTAAAATCATCAGACCTTTTGGCCTCACTTGAAGTTTCAGTCTTCAAGTCTTCATCTTCACCCAGAAATTCACTCTGCTCTGGTTCACAAATAGATACTTCCATTTCCAATTCATCTCCTCTGAGTTCTTCAAGTCTAAATTGAACATCGAGTACCTATTCAAGCTTCATCAACTCTTCTGCTAATTGCATATTCACCTGCTGACTTCTCTTCTTTTGTAGCCTCCTTTGTAGTTTATGCCACCTCACTGGCTTCTTCCTCAAGACCCAACCTTGTCTCTAGTTTTCCTCAAGTATCATCATCAATACATTGAGTTGTTCTTTCATTTCTACAATCTCTTTTTCAAGCTTGTCTTGACTCATCCTCATGCCATTTTCCTTGACATCCTCTTCCTTCATCTTTCCTCTGTTGTGATCTTATTCAAAACCCCTGCTATGACTATTAGTAGTCATCTTATTCTCTATCTTTGTGAGCTCCTTACTCACTTACTATGAGCTGCATTAAAGCCTCTACAGCAACAAGTCTTCCCTAATGCCACTTACCTCACCAAGCTCTCCTCACTCAGTCTTTTGGCAAGTAATTGGTTCTCTATCTCTGGAA
This sequence comes from Pinus tabuliformis, assembly GCA_031772625.1. Classification (NCBI taxonomy): domain Eukaryota; kingdom Viridiplantae; phylum Streptophyta; class Pinopsida; order Pinales; family Pinaceae; genus Pinus; species Pinus tabuliformis. Next base: position 902,510,997 of record CM062808.1, read on the forward strand.
CCTCCTTTGAGCACTTTTCTCTGCTCCTTTAGGCTTCAACTCATCTACACCTTCTCAAGAACACAATTTTCCTATTGTATTTAAATCATCATGAAATACTTGGTCCTAACCAGCTCTTCTTTCACTTAGAAATTCTTACGAGCTTCCTTCATTACCTTGGCAATTCTACACATCCTTTTGTGGAAATGCTTTTGTGAGCTTCAACAATACCTCTGCAGTAACAGTTCTCCTTCTTGCTACATATGCTTAACTAAGCTTCTCTCCTCTGAGCTCAGTATTTCATCATCTCTCTAGTTCTTCCCTTTGGAACCAATGAGGCACGCCTTGCTCTTAGGCTATTGCTGCAATCTTCTCACCTCCTTATGCTATTACCTATGCATCAATATAAACCACAACTCTTCCATCTTCAAATCAAATCAAACAAAACATGTCATCTCACCTCCAAGATCTCTGCATGATCTTGTTCCACCATTTACCTGTACTTTGAATGGATTGTCCTCCTTTTCTTGCATCTGCAAGTTCTGCTGCACTTTATCTCTGTGTGCCTACCTTCTGTCAGATTAGAATATGATCCTTCCTTCCCTGCATATACATCTTAAAACACAACTCTGTTCTAAGTCCATTTCTATAGAATTTCCTTATTCTGTTCTGATATCAATTGTTTCAATCACAATTATGCTCTGATACCAAATGATGCAGGGTTTCCCCATATTTACCCACAGTTTGCATGGATTATGCACATATCTAATCTGTCCCAAGAATTTTAACTCACTAAGGAGTTAAATCTTCATTTACTAAGGTTAAGGCCTTAATAATCAACCTTCTGTTGGATAAAAGGAAAATTTTAAGGATGGAAAATTTTCTTGAAGTTTAAAAACATTCGCGAATCTCACTAATCCCTAATATGAAAACTATAATTTTTTTAATGATATATTTGCAAAATTATTCAAATTTATAATGATTTTATATATGGTCTCTATATAATGTTGGCGATTTTTGAGGTAAAATAATTTTATATTCTAAAATTTGGGCGAATCATCTTTTATAAAAATTGGAAATTGGCGAATCATTTTTTGGAAAAATCATGGAAAATTAGCCCACTGGGTGAACATTAGCCCCTAAAATTTTCCATGGGGATAATTCATTGCTAACCCATCAATGCCTAACTCCTAGGAAATATCCACTTATCAGAATTTAAATCGCCCCTTAAGCCTTCAATTACGACTTTACTAAAGGCCTTCTCTTAGTTCCTTCCTATTGGGATATTATCAGAACACATACACCCACCTAAACCTTTATCATTCATTAACGTGACTATCGGGACTTTATAAACCCTTATAACCTTCATCCATTGATAATAGGGACTTGTTCGACCCTTCTAAGCCGTCATTAGCCCTTAGCTGCATATATATAAAATCTCCCTTCCTTATGCATTGGTTATATACCATTTAACACGTAAAACCTTATATCCGCGTTATAATGCTTTATAACCATTTACAAATGAAATTAACCATAAACATACCTTTCTGCCTTTTGTACGGTCTTAGCACATTTCTCGAGGATTACCTTTATCACAATCAACAATCACTCCTCTGCGGGTTCCAGTAACATATGTTTCCTCGTCTCCTCTTATATGTGATAACACATAACCTTCCAGACTTCAAATATCGTTAACCATGTTTCACTTCCCTATTAGGTCCACTCTCATCGGCCCTTTGCATAATCGCATGTCGCATGTATTAAAGCCAAGGTCTATTCCTTTAAATATTACAATCCGATGACATCTCCACCATTGATCCACCTTCCAATCCAATGGTCCTTAACTCTCCTGATCTCCAAAGCTGCTCCGACGATTCTCTATCGTGGATCTGTGCTTAGCATATCCAACGGTCCATAGTAATTTTGGGTTGATTACAAGCCCGATAATTAACACCTCTTTTGGACCCGATGGGAATTATAAACTCCCAACCTAATCATGTTCGGGTCCAGCTTTTCAATTAAACTTCAATTACTTTAGTGCCCAATGTCTGTCTGATGGCGAGGTCTCTCGATCGCCGATGTGATTTAATCCCGACCATTGATCATCTAACGGCTACGGTTCGCCGAAACTTCATTTCTTTGTCCTTCCACTTCACTTTGCTTTAACATCGGTTCTTCATGTTTCCATGGCTTCTGGTCTTTTCTTCAAAGGTTCATGTTCGCTATTCCATTGTGCAATTAAGTCCCACTTGAACTTCCTCCGGTGATTTCTGTATCACAATCATTCCAAAGCATCATTTGTATTCTCTGACTAGGTTCTTCACCATTTACGATCCTCTGCCTCATCTCAATTCTGCCTCTCTACGTTCACCGCACTTCACCTGCAAAAATATACATATACAATTCTCTGATGCACTCAATCAATCATCCAACACTCAATCACGCATTTATACAGATTGAATCAATCTCTGTATTTATAAATACAAACAATTAATTATAGATTGAGACTCTGTCTCTCGGACCTGATTTTCTAATATCAATGGCCTTTGTTTACATTTTGCCCATAGGCTCAAAACCACACTCTAGCTATCTATCTAGCCTCTCTAAAACATATAACTTTATAACCTCTGTCTTTGCCTTTTAGGCTTACATTTATACATAAGGACTCTAAAACCAATTCCTGGTTTTAATCCATGAATTCCTTAAGAAAATTACTAAATCTCTTCCTTATTCCTAAAACTCCTTTCTAATCCCTAAATTCATGAACTGACTCCTAATCTAGGATTTACAATCAATTCTCAATCCATCAATCTCTCAACTATCCTAAATCTCTCATGTTCTCCTATATTCAAGAACATTTACAAATATGCCTCACAATATTCAATTAATTCCCTACTCTAGCTTCTCTCATTAAAATCACTCAAAACATTAATAATTACATTTAATTCACTCTTAGGAACCCAACTTCCTTGGAAACACAATACCCCTATGTCTACTAGAATACAATGAGTCTTCTTGAACTGAATGCTCCTGCATCACCGTACCTCCAGGTGTGAGGTGGGGCGATGTGAAGTGATAGTCCCAAGAAGGTTGAAATTGGGCAAAGTCCATTGAGAGGTTTTATCTCATGGATTGTACCTTGCTACGAGAGCCCAAAGTACATAGTAGCAGGAGGAATTAGTGGGATTTATGCAATCATAGATCAAAGTGATAGAGGTTAGAGAAGTCAAATACTAAAGAGCACAAACAAGAATTAACAACAGTACAAAAAGGCAGAGTCAGCAAAATCGTAAAGCTTTCAGTTGACAAAGGCAATAGCAGTCAGAGACTTTGATGACAGATGCATCATACTGATTCAGGTTGGATGTTTTTTTGTTTCTGAAGTTACTGGAGCAACAACACTAGAGAGAAGTGTTGCATGCATAACATTCCAAAGGTTCACGATCGGGATCGAGTTGAATTCCTTTCTTGTTGAGAGGTAGTGTTGAAAATAGCAACAAGAAATGATAAAAATAGAATCTAGAATATTCCAATTTTAATTTGTCCTTGAATTAAAATTGTGAATTAAAATCGAATTTAGTCTTACCAGTGACTTGGAAATAATTAATTAATTCAGTTCGAATTAATTAGTTGGAGAAATTCAAGTTAGAAGTCTTTCTGAAGTCATGCAAGAGTTATCCCTTGAATTAAGGAGATAAGATTGAGTTATATTTGAGTTGTAATTAGTTAACTCATTTGACTGAGTTAAGTCCAGTTAAATTAGTTCCAAATTGTTTGAGGAACTAATGGTGAGTTAACAATCAGTTGATGCATGCATGCACTCAACTAGTGTACTCTAGTTAACAGAAGATTCCCTCATCAGAAACTCATGCATGTCTATTCTGAGAAAGACCCAGTTGGGACTAAAGTCAAGGATAGTGTACTATCAGTTGCATGTGTTTTCTTATAAAGGAAAATCATGCATGCAGTCAAGGCACAATTCCTGGAGGATTACATAGTTATGACAGTGTGTGAGATCAATGTTCCACTTGGTGAGGTGAGAATCATCCATTAGGAACAACGCAAGGAAATACGATCTTGGAGGGAAGAGAGGAAGGTTTGTGAGAAGCCAAGATTTCTTGTTAGCATTTGTGAGGATTGTACTGAGAGCTGGGTAGCTGTGAGAGCTAAGGCTTTGTATAATTCCTATGTATTTCCACCTTTTATGATAATACAGATAGCGGGGTTTTTAGCTGAGGCTTTCCCCAAAGTATTTTCATGTGTATTGTGCATTGATTCTTCTCCTTCTGGTTATATGTGTTCAACTCAATCATTAATCTTCAGCAAATTAATAGTAGAAGTAGGTTATATTATTTTTCTTTGATTTATATTGCATTATCAGGTTAACCTACATCAGATTTTCTACATGGTCTCATAGGTAGATCTGTAGAGAAGAGAAATTTATACATAGTATCAGAGGCAGGTTTGTAGAAGATTTTCACAAATTCTATAGTTTCTATAGTTAGGGTTGACCTAATTTAATCTAAATTTGGTTGAAAACTAGTTGTTAAATTGATACAATAAATCAATTTATAAAATAATATTAAATGTAATTAATTTATATAAAACCATTTGATTGAAACCTAGCTATTATTTTGATACACTAAATCAATTTACAAAATAATATTAAAGTAATTAATTTATATAAAACCATTTGATAGGGGTTGACCTAATCATTACAAATTTGGTTGAAAAATAAATGAATATATTAATATGAGTATTATAAATTAAATATCAATTTTTAAATTAATTAATTATAATATTCTTAGTTAGGGGTGACTTCTTACATACCTATACGGTTGAAAACCTACTTAGGGGAAGAATTCAAAATAAGAAAATTTAATACATTGTATTTTACCATTACCTCTAGAAATACTATTAAAGGAAAGAGGATAGCTTATCCTACTAGAAGAGGAGGAAAGCATAGTTAACCAGCAAAGTTTTAAATAAAATATAGGAGGGCTAAAAGCAAATGAAGAAAAAGAGAATAAAAAGGAAAACAAGGAAAAAATAAGAAGAATAAAAAGAAGAAGGTGAGGAAAGGGAGGAGGAGTTAAGAAGAGAGATCCAGAATCTAGATTTTGCTTAGTTTCCAGCCATCATCCCTATTAAGCTTACTGACATGCCTCTCAATCTCAATCGCTTCCCTTAGTTTCCTATGGTGGAAATGATCTATTTTAGTGATGACTTTGGATTCTTCAATGCATACATGGTGTTTTGATTTCTCTACATGTTCTGCAAGGGATGATGTGCATGAGCAATTGTGTCTGATGTTAGTCGCATGTTCACTAATCCTTTGTCTAATATTCATTCCTGTTTCTCCTATGTGGGGGATACCACAGGAGCAGGGAATGAGGTAGACCCCTTTCGAGTCTTTAGGGTCAATAGGGTCCTTAATAGATCTAAGAGAATTTTTAATGGTATTGAGAGGTTTGAAGGAAGAAGAGACATTACTCTTTTTAAGAACATGGGAAATCCTAACTGCAGTACCTTGGATATATGGGAGATGAGCCTTAGAGATAGGATCATCATGAGCGGGTTTAACCCTAGGTTCTTTACTAGCTCTGAGAAAGGCCTTCAGACTTTAGGGTCTACTATATCCATTATTCTCAAAAACCTCAAGAAGATGAGATTTCTCCTGGTTAAGGTGGTCATCATCAGAGATTCTTAGAGCATGGGTAGAAAGAGTGCTGAGAACCCTGAATTTATGAGCTGGGAAGTGATGAGAATTGGCATGGAGATACTGTTCCATGTGAGTCTTATTTTGAAAAAATTGGTGACAAACATAACCATCCTCATTTCTAGAAAGGAGAATGTCGAGAAAGGGAAGGTGACCATTCTCCTCAACTTCCATAGTGAACTTGACGAAATCTAATTGAGAATTAAGGTGGCTGAGAAACATATCTAGTTTCTCTCAACCATGAGGCCATATGACACAAGTTTCATCGACAAATCTCTTCCATTTTTTAGGGTAGAATTTAGCATAGGCTAGGGCCTTGGTCTCAAAATCTTCGATAAACAAGTTTGCGACGATAGGGGAGAGAGGGGAACCCATGAAAACACCGCAAGTTTGCTCATATAACTCACCTTGGAAACTAAAGAAAGTTGAGGTGAGGCAGAGGCCAACTAACTTGGCAGTGTCTTTAAGATATAATTAATTAATTATAAGCATACCCATAACATAACCTGTGGATTACATTGTAAAAGCTTTAGAGGTCAAGTGTTTTGGGAAAACCTATATTATTACTTCCATGAAAGTTTGATGTAGTTAGAAGGCTCTCTTTTTTATGGGATTGTTTGTCTAGAGAGCACCTTCTTAACGTTTTGTATTTTTTTAAAATTAAATATTTATTAATTATATTAAAATTTAGGTATATAATTAATAGTTAATGTGTTTTTCTAAGTGTAAAAATAGAAAAAATATTTTCATCAAGAGATTCAAAATTAAGATGCATTTAAATTGGTTTAATTTCTATGAATAAAGTGTAAAATTAAAATGATATAATTTTATATTTAAATATATGATATTGAAAATGTATTATAATAATTTTCAAAAAGATTACCACCAAAACACAAAACAAAGTTACAAAAGGGTACCAAATGACACATTTAGGTCTCATACACCAATTTGGTTTTTGTCTTCTGCTCATTTTATTTTGACTCAACAGACATTGTTTATATCTGGCAATTCCACATCTTAGTAGTTTATTTTTCTTTGTAATGGTCATGTGTTCATTCTGATACCAAACACTCAAGTTGTGTGTTATTTTTCTTTGTAATCTTCGTGTGTTCATTCTGATGCCAAACACTCAAGTTGTTATCTGCAGGTTTGGTCAACAAAGAGAACATTTGACCAACCCCAGAAGTACAAACCCTTTGTTCATAGTTGTAGTGTGAGGGGTGGTGTTACAGTAGGAAGCATTCTGTTTACTAATTTGTATCTTCAATGATTCTTTATGTCACAATGATTCTCGAATTTATGCCTTACACGTTTCCTTTGCAACATCTGGTGCAATTGCTAGTTATCAATCATTAAAAGGTGCGTGGTAGGGATTCAACCTCCACAAAATATTCTAGGATATTCTTAGTAGTGTACACAAAACAAAAGTTGAGATTTATCTCCAAAGTAGTTATGTCATTTTTTCCTTTCTAATTAAACTAATTAATTTAAAAAATGTCGTATGAACAAGTATCTTTTTTCCCTTGGAAAAAGTCGTAATTTCCATTAATTTTGAAAATTACATTTTGTAGATGCCAAAGCATTGCAAAGACAAGGCTATGTAGCCTAACAAAAATGGTTGACACAAGTGTCAAGTACAGCGAAGAAAAAACTGATAAAAAAAACCATGCCTAGAGCACTAAGATGCCAGATAGGGGGGAGATCAAGTTTTCCTCCCCATTTTCTTCTCTACCTTGCGCCACTCTCCATGGTCTGGGTGCATGGGAACGAGTTGAAGTGGGTTTTCCTCACCGGGTCGGGGGTTTTCCTTGTCAGAGTCCGAGGTGTCCGATTTATGCTGCCTTTTGGTTCCACTGAGTTCCATTGTGTCGAAAGCCTTTTCCGGTTGCGATTCCATGGGTACTTGTGGAGATTGTTCCTGCGGTTCTACTTGGCTATTCTCATTTGGGATGGGCAATTCCTCTTCACCTTCTTCCTCTTCCTCAGGGTCTGGTGGGGGGAATGTCCACCCTTTTTTTTTTCCCGGATTTCCTCCTTCTTTGGCTGTCTTTTTTGAAAATTGGGCAGGCATTTTGTAGGTGCCCTGTCTGCCGACATATTCTGCATCGGAATGCTATATTTTCATAATCTATTGTTTGCATCCAGCTACGATCTTTATGCTTCAGGACTATGCGATCCGGTAATCCTTTGCTGAGATCAACTTCCACACAGATACGTGCGAAAGTGTAGATTCCATCTTCCACTCACTGAGTATCCATTTTAATATATCTGCAAAAGGAGTTTCCGATGCATGCGAGTGTCTTTTGGTCCCAAAAATGTGTAGGGAGGTTATGTAGTCGTACCCATACTAGCATCCTGGTAACGATGAAGGAGTTTGTATCAAACTCTGGGGTCTAGGGTGTAATGAAGAGTCCTGAGGATCCCCAAAACCACGATCCCTCCTAAATTACTATGGCCCTGACCTCTTCTGAAGGAAGTTTGACTATAAAAAAGCCTTTGGAACATAGCATGACATCACAATTAAGAGACCATTTTGTGAAAATCCAGTGAAAGAGGTCCATGGGTTTTGGCCAAAAACCATTGAAGCGACAGATGAGAGCTTGTCTTTCATAAATGTTACGTACCTCCTCTACTTCTGTTGTATCTAATGTTAGTTCAAGTGTATAGTTCAGTTGCTCCACGATATATGGGCTGGGTTCGGCCTGCTGTGGAGATGCAGAAGAAGATTTTCCCCCTTGTAGAATATTCTTGTAAGATGTTCCTTCACTTCTGTGCTGCTGGTGTGGTTCTGGGCTGTGTTTTGCTTTAGATCCACTTCCCCCTTCTGTTTGTTTTTGTGGGCCACTGTCTGTTTCACCTCCACGTAGCCTCATATTGAGAATAATATTAGATCTTGGCTTGATGTTGTAGTCGTCAATTGCTCTGTGATCTTGTAACGATCTTCCCTCAGAGAGCAGATGTTGATATCCTTCCGGGAGGCCAATGTGATTGGCAATGTTTTTCTTCAGATTTGAGACACTGTCTGAAGCTTGAACCCAGATTAGGGTTGATTTCCCAGAGGGGGGCTTTATAATGATTTGGAAGCGTGTATCTGGTGAAGTTGCCACCACAGAGACTGTGGGGGTTGTTCTCCATTTTTTTGTATTCAGGCTATCCTCGTGCCGTATAGCCCCTTCTGAGATCTGGGGAGTCAGATTGGTGAAGAGTGCCTGTGCAAGATCCATCACCACTACCGAGCAATGCTTCTTGAGAGCGCAGTGGATCGGGTGGCTAAAATTTGGTGCGTCCCAGTCCTACTGACTTTTCACAAACCAGAGTTCCAGAGCTCTTGGATCTTGGCGTTTTCTTTGAGTGTTGCCTGGATCGAGTAGATCCAGCCCAGATCTGGGATGTTTAGATCTATTCACAGCGGGAGGGAGAAGATTCGCTTCGTGCCAACACACAACATTGTTAAGCCATTTCTCTGCTTCAGCCATGAAAGAAGGGCTGAGTCTGATCATTAGAACGCAGAATTCATGTTCATTCAGGGCCCCGTCGCCGTCTAAATCCCCTTCGCTCATCGTCGCCCTTTGCTCTGAATCCGTTGGGGAATCCAACCCTAACTGACCTGTATTTCTCTTCAGGCTCTCCAAAGTTATCGAACTCAGCTAGGGATCTACCAAAAGTCGAAAGCCGTTGTTGAGCTCCGCCATGAAATCGCGCTCTTCCAATTTCTCTACCATTATTTCTTTCCAGTTCCGCCTGGAAGATTGAGCAACTGGTTCAGATTTGGGGGCCTCATTTTCTTCCTCTGCGGAGATGGAAATGGAGGGGGCCGAGGTCAAGGCCGTCAGAAAAGCTTTGGAGCTCCTGCGTCCCGCATACAACCCAGAGAGCATCGACGCCGTGGGAGCCATGAAGCAGCAGGTTAACAGTTCGAGTCGCAGCGATCCAACCTCAGAAACTAGTGGATCTTATTTTAATTGAAGTTCAGTTATTCTCGTCGTATGAACAAGTATCATATGGAATGAGTTATGGTTTTTTCAGCATATGGTATTGATAAGCCATGGTATTCACCCATGGTATTGTAACAAAGCTTATTTAAGATTAAGAATATTCATTGTAAATTGAGGGTGAATCACCATGGTTAAGAATCTTGTTACATGTTCATTTAAATATATAAATGCTTTATTTTTATTTTTTCTAAAGGAAAAAAACCATAATTTCATTCATTAATAGAAATGATAAAATTACATTCTATATATGCACGCTATGGCCACATTCATATAAAAAGAGTTGTTTTTGTAAAAAAAAGCAACAAGAAAATCCTAATTTAGTTTTTTCTTGAATTAAATTGGGAATTAAATTGTAATTATATTCTCATAGAAACTTGTATCAGTTAACTAAGTTAAGTTGACTTATTTGTCTTGGTAAATTCGAGTTGGAAGCCTATCTAGAGTCATGTAGAGTGATCCCTAAATTTTAGGGGCCTAGGTTGTGTTCTTATTGAGTTGAAGTTATTTAATTCAATTTAACTGAGTTAAATTCAATTAAACTAGTTCTAACTGTTAGAGGAACTAGTGATATGTCAAGTGAATTAAATTAGATTTAATCCACATGTAGTGATCAATCAAATAACTGATAATTCACTCAAAAATAACTCATGCATGTTAGTTTAGAGGAAGACTCGGTTGATATTAGAGTTCAGGGACGGTGTACTATCAATTGTAAAATCATCTGAATTAAACCAATGATGCATGTAATTAGAGGAAGGCCTATGGATGGATTGCATAGTTATGAGTGAGGAATTTCCCATATAAATATGACTTAATTCCTTAGGTAGTTGCGCAAGGAAGTAGGAGCATGCCAGGCAATAGATTTGGCTAAGTATTGGCTTGAGCTAGTTTGTGAAGCAGTGAGATAGTTTGTACTTGTGCAGAGATTGTTTGGGTTGAACAAGCATTGTATTTTCTTCTAAGATATTCTGATTAATGAAATATATAGATAGTAGGGTTTTTTAGCTGAGGCTTTTCCCATAAAATTATTGTGTTATGTGTGACTGAAATTCTTCCTTTTCTACTTCGTTATTTGATCGATCATTTTTTTTCTTTCCGTTGATGAGTAGAGTATATTCAAGTCAATTTTTTTAGCATATCACAATTTTCAGTTTGAATCTACAGTAAAAATATACATGGTATCGAAGTTGAAATCACTCTAGAAGAGGAGAATACAAGTTTTTTGTGCATGAGAAATCGAATTTCAAGTTTCATACTTCAAAGCAAGCAGGTTGTCGTTCTACGATTTGAGACTTGAGTATGCCCTTGAGGGTAGCTTGAATTACATATCTTGGAAGGATAGGATGGGGGTAGTGTTGGAATAAAATAGGTTGAAGGAATTCATAGATCATGATATCCCGAAGCACCCAACATCTGATGCAAACTATCTGGCAGAATGGAGAATGTGTGTGGCAAAGGTGAGAAGGATTGTCCTAGACGGATTTCAAGATCATATTGTCTTGAATATCAATGGTAAGGAAATTCCATTTGCAATGTGCAAGGAATTGACATACCTCTTTCAAAACAACAATGACCACAAGAAGCTGGCACTAAAGGACAAACTCAAAAATATCAAGATGGAGAAGGGAAAGTTAATTGCGATGTACTTGACCAAGTTCACCCAATGTCAGGATGAGCTTGTAAGTGTCAAGGTTACTATTTCAGAAGATGATTTGGTGAGCCTAGCACTTTTAGGACTTCCCAAGAGCTGGCACAACTACCAGGACTCAGTTAATGGGAGGGAGAAGCTACCAAAGTGGGAGCAAATGTGGTATGACTTGGTACATGAAGAGATTTGGTGGAACACGAGAGACAGATCCTCATCCAGACATGATGAAGAGGAGAATTTTGCCTTAGCTGGAAAGGTGAAGAAAGGGAAGGGGAATTCATCCCATTCCAAATTAGATTCTAGTTAGCGTGGCAATAAGAAGGACATGTAAAAAATTAGTGTTTTCATGGTCACGAACTGGGACACTATGCTACAAAGTGTTTGCACAAGAAGGCTAGTAAGAATCCCTCAAGAGGAGCTGTAGGTGAAGCTCTTGATTCATAATTGAAACTGGATTTCACCCTCATCACTTGCATGGTGTCATTAGTGATGGGTAGTGTGTCATACATGGATAGTGGAGCCTCATTCCATATGAGCAACAATAAATATCTCTTCAGTAACTTGGAGGACAAGGACCTCCAGATGCACATCGAGATGGGAGATGATGGGAGGTATAACACGACCGATATCATTATTTTTACCTTTCAGAGGGAGTTTGATTCTCCCCTCACATTGAGAGATGTCAAGTATGTTCCGAGTTTGAAGAAGAACTTGGTTTCTGTTGCCATGTTGGAGGATCGAGGTTATGATGTGATATTTAGTAAGGGAAAGGATTTCCTTCATCACATAGCCATAGGAAAGGTGAAGTGGATCAGGGTTCAAGTGAAGAACCTTTACAAATTGGAGGTAGAATACTCTGATTCTTTGAGCACTAAAGCAAATAAGGTGCAAAGCCGCAACATCAATGAGTTGTGGCATAGAATATTTTGTCACTTGCACCATGGAGTTTTGAAGATCATGCAACAAATTTCTATAGGAGTTGACAAGGGTACACTAGAGTAGAGACACGCATGCAAATCTACATTGAGGAAGTACACCAAAACTTCCTTTCATGACAAAGAAAGTTGAGTGCAAGCGATCCTTGATCAAGTTCACTAAGATGTTTGTGGATCGTTCTCGACAACATCCACGACCAAGCACAGGTATTATGTAATATTTGTTGATGATTTTTCTCGTAGGTGTTTGATTTTCTTCATGAAAAAGAAAGATCAAATGTTCACTAAGTTTTGTGAATTTAAAGCACTTGTTGAGAAAGATACCAACAGGAAAGTTAAAGCTCTCAGAAGCGATAATGGTGGAGAATATGTTTCGAATGAATTCAAGAACTTCTACGCAACAAAAGGCATTCAACAGGTGTTGATACCACCTCATAACCCACATCATATTGGGGTGGCTAAAAGGAAGAACATAAGTATTGTGGGAGCGGCACGACTAATGTTACATGACCAAGGCCTATCATTGCACTTGTGGGCTGAAGCATGTAACACAACTATTTATTTGTAGAATAGAAGCCCTCATCGAATTCTCGGGATGAGTACACCAAAAGAAGCTTTTTTAGGGAAGAAACCAGATGTGGCACACTTCAGGATATTTGGTTCATTTGTATAGTATCATGTTACCAAGGATGCACAGAAAAAGCTAGAGCCAACAGTTTAGTTGGGAATATTTGTGGGGTACACTGATACACCTCACAACTATTGGGTGTACCTGCCATCAAACAAGATGGAAGTGGTTCGTAGAGATGTTAAGTTCGATGAAGAGAAGGCCATGAGATGTTCCCTTGAGAGGGAGCTTCAGTTACATGCAATTGAGGATCTTTTAGCTCCAAAGGAGGAACCTTAAGATAATGTGGAAAAACCACATGCAAAGGAGTAGAGAGTGGAATCACCCACTCATGCAGAGACTTCCAGAGATGGGAGAAAGCGCACCAAAGAGGATGACATATTATTGCATGATTCTTGAGAGAATGTGGGAGCACCCACATCACAATACAGGCATAGGAGGTCACCATAGTGGTACACTAGCTACATGGCTCTGATGAGCGAGAGTGTAGATATTGAGCCATCCTCATTCGAGGAAGCAGTGCATCAACCATTGTGAGTTGATGCCATGGTTGAGGAGTATGACTCCATTATCAGAAACATTGTTTGGGAGGTGGTACCAAGGCCAACAAAAAAGTTAGTGGTGAGTTCCAGATGGCTTTACAAGGTAAAGAAACCAACAGATGGGAGTGTGGAGAAAGACAAGGCCAGATTTGTGGCCAGAGGGTTCTCTCAAGTGGATGGAATTGATTAGGATGAGACTTTTTCTCCTGTAGCAAGGTACTCATCAATTAGATCTATTTTAACACTATTAGTGCTTATGGGATGGAAGATACATCATATGGATGTAAAGACATCATTCCTCAATGGAATGATTTGAGGAAGAGGTGTATATTGAGTAGTCATAAGGATTTTAGACCATCAATAGAGATTTGCATGTGTGCAAACTCAAGTGAGCGATGTATGGACTAAAACAAGCACATTGTGCTTGGTACACCGAGATTGACAACTATTTCACCAAGTTGGGCTTCACCAAAAGTGAAGAAGATGTCAACATTTACCATATTTTGGTTGAAGTTAGATTGTTGATTATTGTATTATATGTCGATAATTTGATTCTGACAGGTCATGAGAAGTTGATCAAGCCTTGCAAAAAGGATCTTGCAAGAGATTTCGAGATGAAGGAATTGGGGCTAATGCATTACTTTCTTGGTATGGAAGTATGGCAAGGAGATGAGGAATTGTTTATCTGCCAGGGCAAGTATGCCAATGAAATACTAAAGAAGTTCCACATGGAGAGCAAAAAACCCATGGAGATTCCTTTAGCTAGTAACTGGAGGAAGGAGGATGCTATTGCAGGTGAAGTAGTGGAGGCTACTATTTATAGACAACTTGTGGGTTCACTTATGTATTTGGTGAACACATGACCAGGCATGTGTTTTGCAGTTAACGAGCTTAGTCAAGCCATGGTTAAGCCAACCAAATTGTATTGTAAGGAAGCTAAACATGTGTTGAGATACCTCAGAGGCAACACTCAGTTTGGTCTTTGGTATAGACGGATAGAGGGAGTGAAGCTTCAAGGCTTCACATATGCAGATTGGGCAGGGAGTCCATCCAATAGGAAGAGCACATCATGACAGCAACAATTTCTTGGTACAATGGGAAGTAGATATCAGTTGCACTCAGTTCAACAGAAGTAGAGTACATGACTGCTAGTCAAACAGCTTGTGAGGTTATTTGGATGAGGAAGATCCTTGTAAGGTTGTTTGGTCAGTAGATGGATCCTACTATGATTTACTATGAAAATTATAGTTGTATCAAACTCTCTAAGAATCTAGATTTTCATGATCAGTCCAAGCATATTAACATCTAGTATCACCATCTACGAGATTGTGTGAAGAGGAGAATCATGTTGCTCGAGTACATTCCTATAGAGGAACAAGATGCAGATATTTTGAAAAAGGCATTTTCAAGATGAAAATTCGAGTTTCACAGAGGTAAGATTGGGGTAGCAAATAATCCCTTTATTGTTGAGAGGGAGTGTTAAAAATAACAACAAGAAAATCCTAATTTAATTTGTCCTTGAATTAAATTGGGAATTAAATTGTAATTCTATTCTCATGCAAACTTGTGACAGTTGACTACGTTAAGTTGACTTAGTTAGATCAGTAAATTCGATTTGGAAGACTATCTAGAGTCATGTAGAGTGATCCCTAAATTTTAGGGGCCCAGGTTGAGTTCTTATTGAGTTGCAATTATTTATTTCAGTTTAAGTGAGTTAAATTCAGTTAAAGTAGTTCTAACTGTTGGAGGAACTAGTGAGAGGTTAAGCGAATTAAAGTAGATTTAATTCACATGCAATGATCAATCAGATAACTGATAATTCATTCAAAAATAACTCATGAATGTCAATTTAGAGGAAGACCCAATTGAGATTAGAGTTTAGGGATAGTGTACTATCAGTTGTAAATCATCTAAATTAAATCGATGATGCATGCAATAAGAGGAAGGCCTATGGATGGATTGTGCAGTTATGAGTGAGGAATTTCCCATTTAAATATGGGCTAATTCCATAGGCAATTGCGCAAGGAAGTAGGAGCTTGGCAGGCAACATATTTGGCTAAGTATTGGCTTGAGATGGTTTGTGAAGTAGTGAGATAGTTTGTACTTGTGCAAAGATTGTTTGGGTTGAACAAGCATTGTATTTTCTTTTCGGATCTTATGGTTAATGCAATATACAGATAGCAGGGGTTTTTAGCTGAGGCTCTCCCCATAATTATTGTGTTATGTGTGATTGAAATTATTCCTTTTCTACTTCATGATTTCATCGATCAAATTTTTGTTTCCACTAATGTGTAGAGTAGATTCAATTCAATTGTCTTAGCATATCACAATCTACAGATTGAATCTACAGTTTTGATACCTATATCCATATTAAAACAAAATATGAAAAGGAATATCTTCATTAATTATATATTGTGTGGAGGGTAAACAAAATTACTTCCTATAAGTATGTGCTGACTAAGAACTATGAACATAATAAAGCTAATCAAAACTATTTGAAAACCCATTGCAGAAAATGATGTCCTTTCAGCCCCTGAAGGTAAATCCTTATAGGTCCTATGATAGAAAATTGTAGTAGTAATACCTCTCACTATTCCATTATCCCCCAATGCCCTTCTTCCATTAATACATCTTCTTTGGAAAGGTGGTATGCTTATTCCTTTCCTTATATATGTATGAACATGGGAAGAAATTAAAAGAAATTTTAAGCCAAATTGTTTCTTCCAAAATAGGCATGAGTAATTTTTTTTGTATTCATGAATGTTATTGAGCCATATTATTATCAACATGGAGTCCCCATATACTTGGATCTGAGTACATCCCTTAGCTAAAGTCAATAGGAGCAAACTTTTATAGGCTAATATTTCTAACATATTATTACATCCAAAACCAAAACCCATTTTTAGATGAAAATTTGTGAATTAGATAGGAAAAGAATGAATCCCCGTCCAGTATTATGCCTATATATATAAGATGCACCATCAAAAAATCCCATCGTATAGAGTGATCATGATTTTCTGCAATAATTACTCTTGGCGGGGCAATACCTTTATCTTGAGGGAAGTGTTCTAAGATAGCTAACACTTCAACAACAAAATGCTCATGGATAGAAGGTTTATCATGCAAGATGGCTCTGTTCTGGGCCAACCATACCCCCAAGCATATGATTAATTAAAGAGATTTCAAATCACAACAATATAGATTGGAGATCCAAACCCTCCATTCCCCCTCCAAATATTTCTCAACCCATACCCTAGAGTGACCTATGACTTGTTAGCAAACATGTCATACCTGTTGATAAAATGGACACGTCATGAAGAAGTTCTTTTTATTTTATTTTTCATTTTTTCACAAGGAACACTAGCTAAGTCCTATAAAAATTATCTTTTGAAGAATATCCTGAGTGGGGACTTTATTTTCTAGTAAGAACCACATGAAAATTTTTGATTTTGCATGGCATTTAGCTTTCCATAATTCCTTCCACCACCACTTGGTAACAACATCATCTTTGACTACCATAAGAGAGATTTATCTGAGATTACGGATATAATAGCCAAGAGGAGAGATGATTGTAGAAAATATGTGTAGGTTAACCCGATAATGCAATATAAATCAAAGCAGAATACTATAACTTACTTCTACTATGAATTTGCGGAAGCTTAAATATCGAGCTGAAAAATATAACTAGTGGAAGAAGAATCAATGGCATAATACACATGAAAATACTTTGGGGAAATCCTCAGCTAAAAACCCCAGACTATTGTATTATCATACATGGTGGAAATACATAAGAATTATACAAAGCCTTAGCTCTCATAGCTAGCCAGCTCTCAGTACAATCCTCACAGATGCTCACAGGCAATCTTGTCTTCTCTCCAAACTTCCTCTCTACCCTCCAAGCTCCTATTTCCTTGTGCTGTCCCTTGTGGATGGTTCTCCTATTACCAAGCAGAAAACCTCCTTCAAAACTGCGCAATCCTCAAGGATAAATCCTTGACTGCATGCATGAGTTTTCTCCATGAGAAAACACATGCAACTGATAGTAAACTATCCTTAAACATTTATCCAAATTGGGTCTTTCTCATAATAGACATGCATGAGTTTCTGATGAGGGAATCTTTAGTTAACTAGAGTAGCACTAGTTGAGTGCATTAGTGCATCAACTGATTGTTAACTCACT
Source organism: Pinus tabuliformis (assembly GCA_031772625.1). NCBI lineage: Eukaryota > Viridiplantae > Streptophyta > Pinopsida > Pinales > Pinaceae > Pinus > Pinus tabuliformis. The sequence continues at coordinate 902,528,623 of CM062808.1, forward strand.
ATTAGTTCCTCAAACAGTTTGGAACTAATTTAACTAGACTTAACTCAGTAAACTGAGTTAACTAATTACAACTCAAATATAACTCAATCTTATCTCCTTAATTTAAGGGATAACTCTTGCATGACTTCAGAAAGACTTCTAACTTGAATTTCTCCAACCAATTAATTTAAAATAAATTAATTAATTATTTCCAAGTAGTTGTTAAGACTAAATTCGATTTTAATTCACAATTTAATTCAAGGACAAATTAAATTGGAATATTCTTGTTGCCATATTTCAACACCCCTTCTCAACAAGAAAAGGATTATCTGCCACCCTGATCCTGTCTCTATCGAACTTGAATTTACACTTTGACAATGCCTTTATCAAAATGTCAGCATCTTGATCCTCTGTCGAAATATACTGCAGCAACATGATCCTCTCAACCTGTGAAAAGCCATGGGCAACAAATATTTCCTTATGCTTCTCCACACTACCATCATCAGCTTGCTTTACCTTGTAAAGCCAATGGGAACTCACAACTGACTTGTTCTCCATTCTCGGAACCACGTCCCAAACACTGTTACGAACTATGGAGTCACACTCCTCCACCATAACATCAACCCAAATTGGCTTCCGCACTGCTTCCTCAAAGGAAGATGGCTTGGTCTCAACACATTCCCCAGCAAGGGCCATGTATCCAGTGTGCCTCTCAGGTGACCTCCTCTGTCTGCGCTAAGAAGATGGTGCTCCCAAATTCTCTCTCACATCCTCCAACAATCTGTTAGCTTCTCTTGTGTGCTTTCGTCCATCTCTGGAAGACTCTACTTGAGTGGATGTCTCCACTCCTGGAATCTCTACATGTGGCTGCTCTGCATTATTTTGAGGCTCCTCCTCCTTAGGAACCAACAATTCCTCCATAGCCTATAGTTGGAGCTCCCTCTCAAGGGAAACTCGCATGTCCTTCTTCTCATCAAACTTGAGATCTCTGCGAACCACTGTCCTCCGACTGGTAGGCAAGTACACCCAATAGTTGTGAGTTGTATCAATGTACCCCACAAATATCCCCAACTCTATTGTCGACTCAAGCTTATTCCGTGCATCCTTTGTCACACGGAAATATACCGATGAGCCAAAGATCCTGAAGTGACCCACATTTGGTCTCTTACCGGAGAAAGCTTCCTTTGGTGTCTTCATCCCAGTTATGCGATGTGGGCTTCTATTCTGCAAATAGACCATTGTGTTGCATGCCTCAACCCACAAGTGAAGTGGTAGGCCTTGGTCATGCAACATTGCCCGTGCTGCCCCTACAATAGTTCTGTTCTTCCTCTCGGCCACCCCATTCTGCTGTGGGTTATGAGGTGTCGTCAACTCTCATTTAATTCCTTCTGCTGCACAGAATTCCTTAAACTCTTGAGATACATATTCTCCATCGTTGTCACTTCTAAAGGCCTTGATCTTCTTCCCTGACTCTTTCTCGACCAAAGCTTTGAACTCACAAAAATTTGTGAAAGTTTGGTCCCTCTTCTACATGAAATAAATGCTGCATTTACGAGAATAGTCATCAATGAAAATCACATAATACCTTTGCTTTGTTGTGGATGCCGTTGAGGATGGTCCACACAAATCAGTATGAACTAAATCTAAGATAGCCTCTGCTCAACTGTCTCAATCATGAAAGGAAGACTTGGTGTACTTTCCCAAGGCACAACCTTTGCATGTGTCAACTTGCTCAAGTTTACCTTTGGGAAGTCCTGTAGATATCTGTTGCATTATCTTCAAAGACCCGTGATGCAAATGTCCCAATTTCCTATGCCACAACTCGCCAATGTCTTGCCTTTTCACCAATTTTGCTTTCGTACTCAATATTGCACAATCATCTACCTCTAGTTTATAGAGATTCTTCACTTGAATGACTATCCTCTTGGTCTAACCCATGGCTACGTGTCTTAGGAACGCCTTTCCTTTACTGAATACAACATCATAGAATTTGTCCTCCAACATCACAACTGAAAACAAGTTATTCTTCAGTCCAAGCACATACATCACATCTGTCAAGGTGAGCGGAGCTCCATGCTCCCTCTGAAAAGCAACCGTGCCCACTCCTGAAACATTATACCTTCCGTCATCACCCATATCTATGCACATATTGAGGTCTTTCTCATCCAAGGCACTGAATAAATTTTTATCACCAGTCATGTGGAATGAGGCTCCACTGTCAAGATACCACACACAACCCATCATCGATGACACCATGCATGCGATGAAGGTAATTCCATTTCGAAATGAGAGGCTAATGCCTCACCTTCCAATCCTTCCAAGGATCCCTTCTTAGACTTCTTTGATGGGAAATTAGTTGCATAATGTCCCATCTTGTGACAATTAAAGAATCTTACTTTAGACATGTCACTCTTCTTCCCTCCATGAGAAGAATTTGATTTGAAATGGGAAGCCTTCCCCTTCCCTTTCCTTGTCTTAATTGCTAAGGCCACATTTTCTTCATCATCATTCTTGATGAAGAACCATCTCGTGTGCTCCTCCTGATATCCTCCTGCATAAGATCCAACCACATTTGTTCCCAATCTGGCAGTTTCTCCCTTCAATTCACAGAGTCCTGGTAGCTATTCCAACTCTTTGGAAGGCCAAGGAGAGTGAGGATCACCATGTCATCATCGGTAGCAGTTATTCCCACACTACCAAGCTCATCTCTGCAGGTGGTGAGCTTGTTCAGATATGTGGAAATAGTATCGCCCTTTTCCATCTTGATTCTTCGAAGCTTATCCTTAAGCACCAATTTCCTCTGGTTGTTACTCTTCTGGTAGAGGTCCTTCAATGTCTTCCACATTGAAAATGGAGTATCCTTCCCATGGAGACTCGAGATAATATTGTCTCGAACTCCCTCAAGGATGATCCATCTCGCCTTCGCCACACACTTCTTCCACTCAGCCAACTCTTGTGCATTAGTTGAAGCTAGATTTGGGATTTCTTGATCAATGAATTCCTTCAAGCCATTGTCTTCTAATACATCCTCCATTCTATCTTTCCATGCTATGTAATTTGAGATACCTTCCAAGGCATACTCAAGTCTCAAGCCATAGAACGCCATTGGCCAACACTTGAAGTATGATATGAATTTGATTTGCACCTGCAACCCCGAATTTCAAACTTTGAATTCTCTTCTCAGTATATTGTTCACAGCTCCGATACCATGTAGAAAATCTGTGTAGGTTAACACGATAATGCAATATAAATCAAAGCAGAACACTATAACCTACTTCTACTATCAATTTGCGAAAGCTTAAAGATCGAGTTGAACAATATAACCAGAAGAAGAAGAATCAATGGCACAATACACATGAAAATACTTTGGGGAAATCCTCAGTTAAAAACCCCATGCTATTGTATTATCATACATGGTGGAAATACATAGGAATTATACAAAGCCTTAACTCTCACAACTAGCCAACTCTCAGTACAATCCTCACAGATGCTCATAGGCAATCTTGGCTTCTCTCTAGCCTTCCTCTCTACCCTCCAAGCTCCTATTTCATTGCGTTGTTCCTTGTGGATGATTCTCCTGTTACCAAGTGGAAAACCTCCTTCAAAACTGCGCAACCCTCAAGGATAAATCCTTGACTACATGCATGAGTTTTCTCCAAGATAAAACACATGCAACTGATAGTACACTGTCCTTGAACATTTATCTCAACTGGGTGTTTCTCAAAATATACATGAAAGAGTTTCTGATGAGGGAATCTTCAGTTAAGTGGAGTAGCACTAGTTGAGTGCATTAATGCATCAACTGACTGTTAACTCACTATTAGTTCCTCAAACAGTTTGGAACTAATTTAACTGGACTTAACTTAGTAAATTGGGTTTACTAATTACAACTCAAATATAACTCAATCTTGTCTCCTTAATTTAAGGGATAACTCTTGCATGACTTCAGAAAGACTTCTAACTTGAATTTTTCCAACTAATTAATTTAAAATAAATTAATTAATTATTTCCAAGTAGCTGTTAAGACTAAATTAGATTTTAATTCACAATTTAATTCAAGGACAAATTAAATTGGAATATTATTGTTGCCATATTTCAACAATGATCCAAGAAAATTCAGCTTCTCTATATGTCAAGTAAATGGGCTTATTTGATAGTACATTTATGCATTCATTCCATGCCTCTTTAAAGTCCCCTTCTAGACTTGAATCCTTATATGAAAGTTATCCTTGGCTCCGTATAATTTTAAGAGTTGGATTAGTAATGTGGGAGAGTTTAGAGATACCTTTGTCTCTCAAATGTTCAATTAAAGGGGAGGAAGGAGGTGGACTTGACCAATGCCTATCCATGGATCAAGACCAATTCTCACCCAATCCCCTCTACTAACTTTCCATGCCAACCCTCCAGATCATCAATATATTTTCTTGCAACTTGTCCACCCTCCTAATCCAATATTTCAATGGACTTGGAGCAATGTATTTTTGAGTGACAATGGTTGTCCATAAGCTCTGAGTTTAATTCAATCTCCACCCATATTTAACAACTAGTGTTTTAGAGAACAAGAATATATTATTTAAGCCCTATCCTCCTAAGAGCTTTGAGATAACTAATTTTTCCCATTTAACCCAAGGAAGTACACCATGATCCTACTTCCCCAACCAAAGAAAATTGAAATAGTTTCTTCTAATTTTTCTAGGACACCATTTAGAATCCAAGACAGTGACATCCAACTGATAGGGATAGCTTCTAAAACTTATTTTATCATCACTAAGTGGTCAGCTTGAGGTAGCTGCTGAAAGGACCATCTTTTCAGTCTTTTCTCAATCTTAGTGATGAGCTAAAACCAATACTCCTTGTTGTAATGATTTGGCCTAAGATTGAATCCAAGGTGCCTCAGCTCCTCATCTAGTGGTATAGATGCAAAAGGGAGCATCTATATAAGATGATGCGTTTCCCCATCATCCATTTTTTTTTCACGGAAATAATGTATTTCTTGTTTTTTATTTCCATACCGGTGGCTTTCTCATACAAAGAGAGAATGCATGAAAATAATTCCACCTCTCAAAGAGAACTATTACAAAATATGAGGATGTCATTAATGAATAGAATATGTGTGATGGCAATAGCCTGAGTAGTAAGAGTACCATGGAATTAACATCACCTCTTTTCCTTTCCCTATAGGCGAATGATCCCTTTAGCTACCAACAAAAAAAGTAGCAGGGAGAGGGGACATTCCACCAGAGCCTTTAACAATAAGAAACAATCAATCCTCTTGACCACTTTGTCAATCCATGTACGATGATTCCTCCAAATAGGAGCTACTTTTACGTGTTCCACATCCACGAGATTCCAACCTTGAATTATATTCAAAATCTAATCAACAAAAGGATTTGGCCAGCATTGGGACCCCATATTTTGGATGTTCTCAGGGAAAAGTTCAAGTCACCACTAAGGATGAGGCTCAAAGAATTGATAAAATATTTTTCAAAGAGGTTATCCTAGAACTCCTTGCAGATGAGAGAAGGACCATATAGATTTAATAAAGTGAATGAAGAGCCAAGGCCCTCTAAAATGGCATTAACACCCAACCTAGAATCCATACTCCAAAAATTTGAAACTTGACTATTCTTGACATTCCAACCCACTGCAACCTTTTGATATCTTCCATTAGCATCCAATGCCAAGAACCTCCAACTCTTCAAGAGATCATATAAACAATTGATTGTGGCATCACCATGACCCAAGGTCTCTTGAAGGAAACTCACATTTGGGAAATTTGTTTCAACCAATCTAACTAGAGCATGCTTTTTTTTGGGACATGTTGGACCCATGTAGTTAAAGGAAAGAAGTTTCATTGGGAAACCCCTCTAGGGGATGAAAGAAATCTAAGGACCCCCTAAATAGAATTTTTTTCCTCGCGGCTAGGTCTAGGCGAGATTTTTCTTTCAAGGCTTTTATTTCATCTTTGTCAGGTGATATTTTCAACCGCTTTCTCTATCCTATGCAATTGAAATGAACAAATTCCCAAGTCCCCATGTAATTCTCTCCTAATGAGGCAGGACTGACCTCAAACAAATGTTGTATACCACAATTTGGGCTATTGAGGCTAGAGATCGGTCCAGAGAGGGAGATTATGCAAGGGATGAGTGATCTCTCATCATAGATGGACAAGGGCACAAGGTCTAAACAAGAGTGGGAATCCCAAGAAGGGGAAAGAAGGGGGAGGGTTGCATCCATGGCATGGAAGCCAAGACATCTATTGCCATGCAAATTAGGGCTAGGATGAACTAGAGAAACAATGGAAGATGCATAGGGGATGGGATCTAGGGAATACAAGGGAGAGTGTGGGGATGCCTTAGGCTCCAAATGAAGCCCAAGACTATTATCACATGACCTGAAAGTAGAACATACATCACATACTAGGGAAATAATTTGGCAAGGGGAAAATAGGGGAGTACCTAGAACTGATGTTGCCATAGTGTTATCCTATGAGATTGGAGTTACATGTTCCTCCTTAATCCTTGTATTATCTTTTCAGCAACCTCTTAGCCCCTGTCTCTGCTATGGTAAATAAAGCATCTAGGACAAGTGCTAGAACCTTGCCTAAATTTCCATTGTCATGTTTCTTGGTTTTGGAAAAATGTGATTTCTTTGAAAGTGGCATATTGTAGTCCTTAACCAAATGACCGTGCATGTGACATTATCTTCACTTGAATAGGATACCTGCATAATCCAATGTATAAATTCTTTCCTCCCTCATCCCTATGTCCATGTCCTTTAGAAACCCTTCTATAACTTCAAAATTAACCAAGACAAAAGCTATAGGCATATTTCCAATCAAAAAATATAGAGTCATGGTCCAAATAGGTGCCTAAGGAGTTTACTATGTCTTGGAAGATTAGGGCATCCTAATATTGAGGTTGAAGACCTAGTAGGAACACCAAAATTGACATTATATCCATTCTCTCTTTTTTTGCATCAAAGACTAGAGTCCAAAAATTAAGGAGAATAAGAGTTGATCCAATCATCCATACCTTTTGTTTAACCTTTTGGACATTCGTCACTTCCTTGAAAATTAGGCGGCTTCATCCTTTGGTCAGTAGAACCACCTCTTGAGGACTATTAAAAATGGGTGTGATTTCCTTGCTCATCCATGATTTTAAGGTTGATACACCAAATTTCTAGCCCCTCACCCATCCAACCAAAAATTTCCCATACATTTCCTCCACCTTGTGAACGAAGATGTCTACTACCAAAACAAGGGATAATTGGCCTCTATGGGTCTTCTTGACATAATGTCTCTTTTTCCTCTTATTGACTTTCTCAGATTCCACCTCCTGGTTCTCTTTTCCTTTTGAGGCTAGTGAGGGTTTCTTCCCTTCTACCATAACTTCATGTGATACTAAAGTCAACTCTTCTTCTACCTTCAAAATGAGGATTTCCCATAAGAATCTACTCAAATATTGTGTGGTCAAAGGAACATGGGGAGAGAAAGAGACTGAAAAGGTAATTGTTCACAAAAATCCTTCATTGTGTTAAATTCCTTTTGTGAACCCTAAAGACATTGAAAATTGTTGAAAGTTTGGCCCACTGTTCAGGATGGGTGATGGAAGGAATGACTACATAGAGTGGGTGACTTATAATGAAGTCCATAATAGATCTCAAAAACCCTGACTCCATACTATTGGTCCTAAATTCACCAATCCTTGTAATCCCATCCCTTGTGATTTTGAGGTTAGAGTTATGACCTCTAAACCTCCATACGACATAAGTTATCAACTTCATGTTTGAATAGAGCTACTAAGGTGATGACCAACCCACTCTAAACCTCTAAGTTATCTCCCTCTTGTGCATGGATGAATTATGGGGTACTTTCCAAAATTTGTTGGAAACCACCCTCTTCTAGATCATAGTCAACCTATTCTTCCTCCTCAATGTGAAACCTTGAGCTACAAACCAACAGATCAACCACTATACCTATTAAGGAACCACATACACATTTTATGAACCTTCCAACTATGGAGATAACCAGTAGATGTGGGGTTGATATTGATGGACAAGATATATTAGCTAATGGTGAGGATTGTGGTAGGGATCATTCTTCTAACAAGCATAGTTCACACCTATTCCTAGAGGTTTTAACTTTCTACATTTGAGCTGAAAGTCCTAGGTACTTGCACGTCCCCATCTCATATAAATATTTAATTTATATATTAATTATTCTTATAATTAATAATAATAATAATAATAAAGAAACAATTTAGTTATTTTTTATGATTTTTTTATTATTTTTGTTTTAGCAACATGAGATATATCACAAGGGTTTTAATGTTTCGATGTTTACGAGCCATTTAATTTATATGGTTGCACTAGTTAAGTTATAATCATAATTTAACTTTACATTCCAACAAATTATCCTTTTTATAATTCATCATATCTCTCTCTCTCTCTCTCTCTCTCTCTATATATATATATATATATATATATATATATATATATATATATATATATATATATATATATATATATATAATTCTATTTATGTTATATTATATAAAACATATTGTTATTATTATTATTGTTAAGTTGAATAATAATAATAATAACAACAACAAAAACATTTGTATAATAAAATAGAAATGCATCTATATTAGAAATAATACATAAAGATAGCCACATTTCATAATAAATAAAAGTCAACATTTATAATTTATAAATTATAAAATGGTTGGCCTTGAGGGTTAGTTCAATTGGTTGAGGTCATGTTGTTGAATCACCTTGCTATTGGGAAGTCATCGGGTCAATTCGATGCCCTCAGGGTTAGGCTATGATTAGTTTTTCTTGAGGGATGTGATTATGATTAGAACTTTAAAATAAATATTTCTTAAGATGGGGTGCTCGAGAGGGGAAAGGTTGGGGTGCATTGTTAAAAAAATTATCAAAAGAAACAAAAAAACACACATAAATACAATGGTTATCCTTATAACTATGAAAGTTAAATTTACCACTAATAAAAAACACACATAAACAAAATGGTTATCCTTAAGAAGATTACTCCAACAAAAAAGTATCCCGAAGCCTTTTGAAGGCTTCATTACATGCAAACCACAAGCACAAACTATGGGCAACAAAACCATGTGCTCAAAACCACCATGACTCTTTCATTGAGTCAATTTTACGTAAAAGTCTCCCCATAAAGCTTGACTTGGGTGGCTTCATTACATGAAAACCACAAGAAAAAACTATGGGCAACAAAACCATGTGGTCAAAACCACCATGACTCTTTCATTGAGTCAATTTTACCTAAAAGTCTCCCCTTAAAGCTTGACTTGGGGAGTCAAGTTTACCTAAAAGTCTCCCCTTAAAGCTTGACTTGGGTTTCCCTTGACCAAATCCAGCCAAAGTGACCAAGTGAGCTAGCACTACTTACCTCTAGGCCCTACCCCCCTCAAAGTTTACATCCAGGGTATCTGATAATTTGACATGCCCCTCTATCACTTAGTTCTAACTCCAAACTTTACTAGTAATTTCCGAAGGTATGCATATATTACTAGGTCTTACAATAGTATGCCCATTTACATGTACAATTTCTCAACTCCATTGTAATATAATTATTGTTTTTTTGTTATTTTCAATGTTTATAATACACGACCAACATATCTCTCTTCCATAGGTCATTTGTTTCACTGTTGAAAATCTACAACCTTGATAAATCATCTCTTTGAAGCATTCCATCAAACACTTTGAGTGCAACCTTGACATAAATATAATTTGAGAAAGAGACTTGTCATGGGTTTTGTTGTACACCTTCTCGCACATATCCATGTCTCTTGTCACTCTAACACCTACTAATAAAAACACAATAATCTTCTTTCTCAACTTTGACCTCACCCCATGACTATGATACCATATTAAAAGAATATTGAGAGAAATTAATCGAGAAAGTTAAATTTACCAATAACAAAAAAACAGATAAAAACACAATGATTACCCTAGAAAACCATAATACATGGAAAAACAAACTAAAAAATTAATTTATTAGTGTCCCTTGGCCAAAGTTAACCAATATGGCCAAGTGATCCTTAACCACTAACCTCACAGGCACACTACAATGAAATATTCTCAAGCATTTTAAAGGCTTCATTATGTGTAATCCACAAGTACAAAACCATGGTAAACCAAAGACATATTCCCAAAACTACCATAATTCTTTCATCAAGTCAACTTTACCTAACAAGCATGGCTACCACCCTAGCAAGGATAATCATTGGGAGATGTGACACAACGCCCCACCTCATAACATATTCATCCACACCACACACATCACAATATGTATGTACATAAAACTATGATCGTATGTGTTCTAATGCGTTCATTATGGTTGACCTTCTTATTATTTATAATTATAATTTGAGTTATAAATTTACATTAATATGAATTTAAAACATGATTTCTCTTTACAAATCCATTCTTTCACATCCCTTCCTATTAGTGGCTTACAATGGTTGGTATGAAACGTTGAGACTTAAAAATGGTTGTGATTATTTGGAAAACCTTTTAGATAATAAATTTTATCACAAAAAACTAATGATATTAGAAATAATAGTTAACGTGTTTGTAGGTTTTCTAAATGATAGGGTGATTCATTGTAGAGGATGAATATAGCTCCCGAAACACTAGTTGTTTTAAAGTTCAATTCCAAAACAAACAAATAAAATAAAAACAAAAAATTGCAGACTTTAGGTTGGGAAACAAAATTACAACAAGAATATTTTATACCCCATGGTTCACTTTAATTATCATAAATAATTATGCAAACTTCTAAGGTGTTGTTGGGAACTATATGTGCAAAACTATATAAGTCTAATCTACTGAAAATATAGTATCTAAAAGTCCTAATGTTATTTTTTAGTTACAAATATTCAACTATGGGGTTCCAATGGAAACCACTCTAACTCCATTCTACACAACCTAGGTTCTAATTATCATCTCTTGCTATAGTTTATTAGAAGTTAGATGGTATTGACACCATTTCCTAATGAAATGAGAAAGTAGGTAAGATAAATAACTACTAAATATATATTCAAATTGTGAAATCAAACAATGTAGCAATTAACATGCTCATGATTAATTACAAAGTCCAATACTAATGGTGTTGATAATTATAGTCAAAAGTAATGGAAACAACATGAAACTAATCATAGCCCCAAGGGTTAGCTCAGTTGATCAAAATCAGTGCCTCGCTGTTCGGGAGGTCACAGGGTCCATTCTACCCGAAGCCCTTGGGGTTAGGCCATGCTAGTGGGTCGTGGGTCTAGATTCCCTTCAGGGTCGATCAGCCTAGATTTCTCCGTGGACGTAGCCACCACCCGTTGACCAAGGTGTTCGTGAACCACAGCCCAAAAAAAATATGAAACTAATCATATTGAACACACTATATTAATGGGAATGCTAATAACACTGAACTACCAATATTACAAATAATACACTACATGTATGAAAGTAACTCATCTAACAACAATGGAAATGGGAGGATGGTTCTTATAATTAGTGTGTCCCACACAAGTGAGTTCTAGAGCCCTCTCAAATGATTTCTAAATTAAAAATGAACTCAACCTTTTATTCAACAATATGCAAAATTTTCATAAATGTTGAAATTATATTTTAGCTTAGAGAAATTTGAAACTAGTACTTAACATGAGGAGTAACAGGATTTGGGACCCTAACTCCTCCATAACAATATAAATACTAATTATTAACCTGAAGGGGTTGTAACTGAATATATCACCCACATCCTTGATTATTATGACGATGTCTACTTAGCTTACTCACCCACTTGGTGTAGTCAAGCTTAGAGATTTATTCTCACCTCCTCCTTCTAATTCTAATTCAAAATATAATTGAGATATTGGAATTCAAACTACTCATGGATTAAGTGGGTATGCACATAGATGGTAGGCTAGTATAGTGACATGATCCCTTGATTTACTCGTATGTTCCCATATTGAAGTTTCGTTGGAGCTTTTAAGGTGGAAGATGTACTCAATGATTAAGCCCATTTTTGGTGTGAAACCATATGATCACTCCAATATGAAGACCAACCTCTACAATAAATTATATTTTACCAATCATGATTAATGGACATAATCTCATTTAATATAATCAACTCAAATTACTAAGACATAATACAGTCATCATATCAAGTAAAAAATGTGAGCAATATATCAATTTTAAATCTCTTATATCACTTTATTCTAATACAAATTCCCAGTTTATTTTTACAACACATATTATATTTGAATCCCTTCAATTTTCACCTCCCCTCCTACTTTGAGAGTATGCTAGTTATAGAACAAATTACTACATTTTGCAACATTTTCTTATTGCCCCATATATATAGAGAAACATTACGGCATTTATTTTTTAATAGTATAAAATAAAAATAAACATTCAAGGCTCCACGTTTTCCTGCTCTTCAAGGTTATTTCAGCAGACTTGAAGATGTTATCATGAAATTACTCCGCTCTTCAAGGGTATTTGAGCCGACTCGAAGATTCTCGTTTCAGCCATGACTTATGACTTCAATTATATAAAAAGATCATCGGTGGGACGTTCATTTCTATCGCTACTGCCTGCATTGATCATGGACGTTCTTCCACTCGAACTAATTAGAGAATGTCTGCTAAGAGTGCCTTACACGTGTCGCCCCAACCTTATGTAGATGCTGGCAATGGTGAAGAGCCCCCAATTCTATGATGACAGAAAAAAAGTTTGGCATTTCCCAGTGGCTGGAGAGTGGAGTGTCGTTCCCATTAAGAGTCCCATGGACTGTGATCAATTTATTCGGTGTGTCGTTACTTTTGAGATTTAAAATTAAAATCATATCATCATTGATTGAATCAGTTAGTGACTGAACTCTGATAATATTCGTGGTTTCCAAATCGTAGTTGTTATTATTGACATATGATCAATAATTGAATTTCCTACATCATGAATTGAATGAATTTAATAACGCTTGGTTAGATAGTTTCAATCCCAAATACTTTTTTGAAGTTTCTGGGTGGTCGGTAGAAAGGGCAGGGAATTCTTTATTATTCTGGAATGTTTTTAATATAAAATGGGGAAATATTATTTCGTAAATTTGTTTATGATATAAAGTGTAATTGTGTTTTTCATTTATTTGTTTATAATTAATTAAATGAATAGAATGTATGTTTTAATTTTTTAAATTTTATTATTTCATCACGACATATTACAATAATATGAGCATGTGTTATTGTCATCATGTTTTGGTTAACTATATATGTGTCTGTGTGAGAGAGAAATATAATGGTAATATATGAGAATTTTTTTTGATAGAAAATGTATATATATCAGGAAGATTATTATAGATTTGATTTATAATTCAAAAATAGAGAATATAAAAAAAATGTTTTTAATAAGTATAATTTTCTCATAAACATATATAGCTATTGAAAATATAAAAAATTGCTTTATGTAAAAATAAAGGTTAAAAGTGAAGAAATACACCTAACTAACTATTTATTCAAATATTCCTAACACTATAACTTTTGATATATTCTGAATAGTTTCTTTGGAGAGCCTATCTGCCAATTAAACCACTAGCCTAGAAGTAAAATGATCACTATACCACAACACTTAATATGAAAAACTGAATATATTTCTCAATTTTCCAATGTGATATTTCAATACATCTTCAACTCATCTTTTTGTCATTATGCAATATTCTTGATTTACTTAAAAAAAATTGTAATCAAATCTATAAGGGTGCCCTCTAATCTATAGGCTTAGTTCATAGCTTGTAAATTACATCATTTTATATTTTTTTGGTAAATAAAATATATTATTTCATTATTATATATATTGATTAACTTTTTAATTTTACTAAAACTTATAAAATAAAAATGTGAAATAACAACAACAACAAAAAATAAGAATTTTAAACTTATGAGGCTCAAACAATGAAAAATTACATATTTTTATTGACTAGCTCCAACAACCCCTTTCATTCAAAACCAATCTCTAGTTAATCCAATCATTAATTGTCATCTTGACATTGAAATTAACATGTTTTGCAGTAATTTATTTTTCTCTTTCTTTTCATTTTATCATTGTGAATTGGTAATTTAAGTGAGTAATCTAGGTGAGGCCCAAGATCCAATCTAGCTACTACTACTATAACAACAAGAGTATCCCATAGCTTGTAATATCAAGAATTTATGACTTAGTAAGAGTTGATACTATCACAATGAGCTAAAGATGTCCCTCTTTTGGGAGGTCCACAAAACCCTTGCCTTATAAATAAGAGGAAAACCTTTTTATTTTGAAAAACTTGTTAAACAAAAGAATCTAAGCCCTTTGATTTTTTTGTAGGTTTCTTACTAATTTTGTGCTCACTTGTTCTCATGTTTGTCTATTAGGAATGCATAATTATTTATTAAGGGTGGAGGGATAGTAGTAATTTCTAATTATGTTGGATATCTCCATTGAGGGATTGGTTAGCTAGGTTAATTTTTTGGTTTCCTTTGGTTTGGCTTCTTTATTTTATTTATCGATAGTTGTTTCTTATATTTTTTGTAATTTTTACAAAGATATCTTGGAGTATTGCATACCCAAGGTAGTTGTTAGCTAGAAAGTCTAAAGTTTCTTTAGGACAATTATCAAGTTCATTTTTTTATGTATTTAAAAAATTTCCTAGCTTGATAGGAAATTAACTAGTTTCCCTAACTACTTCTCCCAAGTGATAGGGAAAATTTGAAGACCTATTTAGGCATAGGTGATGGTAAGGAAGAGCTAAAAAGATAGGAAGTAAAAATTCATTTTTTTCTATATTTTATGTGCTCTTTGTATTTATTTAGTTTTGATCATTAATCTCACCCTATTGTGGCTACATTAGTTTTTGCTTTCAAATCAAATTTCATTTGTTTTCCAATACTTCATCTCACTAACAAAGGAAATGGTATAATTTATCTTTTCACATGGTGGCTATGTAGCCCACAAAGAGCTTCAACCCCAATTATTTGGGTTGTGTAATATAGTTTTCTTTCAATTTTTCTTTAAATTCATTGGTCTAATTTTCTTTCAATTTTTCTTTAAGTTGAAATTTAAAAGTGTGTAGCTCAATCATTGGTTGCTAGTTGGGTTTCTATCCATCATACATGATGTGGTTACTGTAAAGTTTATGACAAAGTGGTTTTTTGGTAAGCTTAGTAGGACTACATCTTCAACATGTCTAATATATCATCCTGATCGGGGCAAGGAATTGAAAGAATGAATTTACATCAAGGAGTTCCTTAACAGAGCACTAGATCACCATTAATCCAAGACCTCATGGACATGAATGAAAGGGTTTTTAATCTAGTTAGTCTTTGTGAATTATAGAATCATAAGATTTAAAGTTTTAGTTAGTCTTTTTGAATTTAACCCTAAAAGGACATGCATGTGAAAATAAAAGATAATCTTACCATGTGAATGAAGTGGTTTTTAATTTAGTTACTTTTTGTGAATTTATGGAATCGTAACATTCATTGTTTTAGTTAGACTTTGTGAATTTATAGAATCATAAGATTTAAAGCTAAGGAACCCCCATAAATATGGTTTCATAAGCTTAATCTCTTAGTCTTTGTAAATTTATAGATTCATAAGATTCAAAGTTTCAATTAATCTTTGTGAATTTATAGAATCATAAGTTCAAAGATAAGGAACCCCCATAAATATGGCTTTCTAAGCTTAATCTCCTTAATATTGAAAGAGAGATTTTATTTCTCATTTGATTATTCACTTGTTTGGACAATGATTATCTTAACATTGTTTTGAATATTAGGTATGTTGAATTATACTCCCTTACGAAAGTATTGAAATACTTCCTTTGTGCATGTATCCATCTTCCATTAAGGTAGTTGTAATATTATGAAAGTTGTAGGGATGAGAAGGGGCCAGCTCATCCTTTGATTTGCATGGAGCAGTCTCTATTTTATCCAAGAAAATTTCACCACCAAACAATTATACTAAGTGCAAATGACATATTTCAAGATAAAATCCGTGAACTTGAACAATAGGACCTTCAAAATTCTATGGAAATCTTGTTTTTACTTTAAATAAGATAATTTTCTTATAAAAATTTTACACAAATAATGCTTTCGCATTTTTCTATCTACCCAACGCATGTCAAATTGGTTACAAGATAAAACAAAAGGTTAATTTTCAACTTTAATATTTAGAAACTGAATTTCCATTAACCACTTCATTTCAAATATGATGCCAAAATATCTAACAGATTCATAAATCCATTTTCTAAGTCTTTTATTCTCCTCATGCTTATTCATTTAAGGCTAGAGAATCCTATTAGTAAGCAAATATTATTTTCCAAATTCAACTGATTTGACTCAATCTTTGTAACAACCTCCTCACACATCTACCTAAGTAACCAGCCAATTGGGGTAAACATGTGACGAAGAGTTACTATGATATGATTCAACTTCCTATGCAATAGTTAAGGAAGTGGAACCGACGAAACACAGACAAGTTGACCTTCTACACATGCAACATAACCCCCATGAACCATCCAGGTGACTAGCCCGTGAGACAAACTGACATTTTTCTGCCTTAAAGCCTCATTCTCTCACTTGACATGGGCATGCATGTGACCATGTACTTTTCCAGGTAGTTATGTGTTGGCGACTCCAGATTTTGTGCCACCTTTTCAGGGGAGGACTCAGGCCACTACCCAGAACTCCATAAAACTTTCAAAAATTAAAAGTAACATCAAAACAATGGTGCAAATGCAAATACTTGAAAAAGGACTTGATTTGACCCCTACTAGCCATGACAAGAATTTCATCAAACATGTCACAAATATGCATTCTACACGTTTAAACAACATATCTGAACATAGGGGTCTCATACTTACCTGAGAATCACTAAGAAACGTTGATGCCTCATCACAATAATGACATTACCATCTATTAAGTCATATATTCATATTACATTCAGTGATTAACTAAAACATGATGAGAGCCATACATTATTATTGTCATATAACTCATTCATAGCCAACATATAAACAACATAAATATCAAGGATTTAACCGCCATATAAGCCACATATAAACAAATATATTTACCCATAAAATATCAAGGAGAATGAGAGCTCTTATCGATGAATGCAAAGGCCAACCAGGTTCGGGACTTCCATGTTCCACCTGACCATAGATTGGATGAACCAAGTCTCGCTTCAGCCAATCACCCCCATGCCATATTCCAAGCATGAATGTGGGTTCTCATAGAGCAAATCGATCAAAATCAAACCAGGGAACTGTAATGACAACTTGAAGGAAACTTGAGAAGATCAGTAGTGGAAGGGACCTTGCAGAGAATTGGAGCAAATAAAGAAGAATTATTGGGAAATAAAATCTATTGAAGGAACGATCCATAAGTGAATGCTGAACAAGCATTTGATTATAGGTAGCAATTGAAAGAGGAAGCGAGATCATGGTAACCCTTGCAGTATGAATTGAAAATCTCATAGAATTGTCTAAGGAAAGAGCAGGTGAAGCTCTTGAGAATGCAAAAGGCTAAAGGAGAAGAGAAAGCTTAGAAGCATCAATGGAAGAACTAATGTTACCAAAAGGACAAGTTCAGAGAGAAGATTGGTGAGGTACTTGTAGCAAGGTGAAACTAACTTGTTATTGCAGAGGCTTATTGTGGTTCACAAGTGAACAAGGTAAAGTTCACATAGGGAAAAGTGAAGATGGCTATCGACAGTCATGGAAAGGATTTTAGTGAAAACTATAGTAGGATGGAGGAAGATGCCAAGGAAAATGGCATGAAGATGAAGAGGATGCCTCAAGAGGAAATTGAATGAGAAATAGTTGAGATGAAAGTACAACTTAGTGTACTAATGGAGTTGTTACAGGAAAATGCAAGAATATGTGAGTGGCAAATGAAGAACCAGGTGAAGTGTCTTATTAAAAAAAATTGCAAGGAAACTAAGGAAGAAGATGAGGCACGTGATGAGAATCTGGTTGAAGGAAGAGGAACTCTGAATTGCCGAGTAAAAGGAAGAAGAAATTTACTATTCAGAACCAAGTCAAGGACCATTGCTTGGGGAAGATAATGATGAGGAAGACTCAAATAAGCATGAATACCTTAAGACAGAGATATCAAAGGAGGATTTGTGTATGCATACAAATATTGTTGTAGTAAACAGAGAAAAGTTTCCTTATGAAGATAGTCAGAAAGAGGACTAGAGATATGAAGAGAATCAATCATATAATATGCTTGAAGAGGAAGTTAAGTTTTTAGAGAAGTTGATGAAAGAACCCAAGAATGACATTTTCTTTCATTCAACATAAGAGGGTGATGACATAAATGAGAAGAGTCCATCATGTGAAACAAGAGGTGCGTTATAGACATTGTTGTGCCTTACAACTCCAAGCATGAAATGTCCATAAACCAAGGGCTCCTAAGTCCCTAAAAGTTTTGTTCTAACCCCTAAAGGAACAAGGTCAATAGATTACAGCTTCTCCCAGAAGTTCTCCACCAGAAACTGCTCAGAATAAGTCAAAACAGGATCATTTCAGCTGCTCCACTGGCTAGGTGCGTTGCATTGCACCTAAATACACTGTGAGGGTGCGTTGCATTTCAAAAGTCCCTTCTGTGGGGTGCGATGGGCAAGAAATGACAAATGGCAGTGTCATTCCATGAGGTGGAGAGACAATGGAAGCTTCCAGAATCTTTTCCTGTTACACTTGCCTCACTGAATTCGACCAAGGATGAGTAAGAGGCCTTCAGTCTCCAAGTGGAAGCAAGAACTGATAGAGAGAAGACACTAATCAAATCAGAAGCTGACTCATCCTCCTTACACATATCTATATATGGATCCCTCATCTCAGAGATCCAGAGGCTGGAATTTTGCATATTGTAAGGAATTGTTGTTGGTTTTTGAGACAAACATCAGAGTGTTGGGTGATCTATGCTTTGTAGGAGGTGAAGAGGGGCTTCTTTGCTGGGAGGTTGATGCTGGGTCAGGAACCACCGGTTGTAACTCCTCCTGGATCTTTTCTTGTTTATCAATAAAAACTATTTGAGTTTTTCCTCCATGCTTTTGTATCATTGATGCTTGTTACATTTGTATGGTTAACTTAAATCTGATCCTAAGTTGTTTATGAATATAGATCCATGTCTTTGTATAGTGTTCTTCTCCTGTGATCTTACAGGTACTTTGTGAAGCTGGGCAAGTAAGGGAGCAGGTAGTTGGAGACTGTCAAAGAAGAGAAGGATTGGATCAAAGGATTAGCGCAAGACACAGGTTGGTTCTTTCTATTCCTCTCTATCTATAGTTCATAAAGGAAATACAAAAGTAGTTTTTCTCTGTTTGTTTCTAAGGCAGCTGTCACACCTTAGTGGGATAGAGAAGTTCTAAATAGACACTTTTCCCTGTAACAAAATGGCGACTCCACTGGGGAATGTCTAATTAGTTTGTTTGTGTATCATTCTTTGTTGTTTGTTTCATAAACTTATAAGTAGCTTTCAAACTGCATTTGCCATAACAAATGCAAAGTAGACAACCGCTACTTCAATCCATTCACTGGATCTGTTTATGATTTAAACAACTGATTCACAAACTATATGATTTCCCTTGTGATAGCTCTTAAACCTTCCTTAGATCTACCCCTGATTGTGCATTACTGATTTCTTTTACTCGGCCAATAAACAAAGACTGAACTGCAAACTGTGACCCAGAACCCGGACAGATTCTCGTTTCTGGCCCAGCGTAGGTACTGTTAAGAGATCCTGAATTTCAGCATACTTCCCGAAAGGGCAACCTGTGCTGCATTTCAGATTCTCTTTGTACAGGTGCGCTGATCAGACTAGCCCTGTGCAACTGTGGTTCTTGTGCTTCATTCTTTCCAGTTCTATCTCTGAATTTTGCTGCCTGTGATCAGTATATGTCTGTTTAAAACCCCTTTTCCTTGCTGTTATTCTGCCTCCTTTGTTCAAAAGAATTGTAGATGTTTTTGTGTGTTTGTTGAGTCGTTTACAGTTTTCCATTGCAAAAGTAGAATAGTCGTACTGTCGTCCTTTGATTTGGATCTGTCGCAAGTGTTGATTTTGATCATAGGAGAAAGTTTGATTGCTGTTGATGGTCGATTATACTGTTACTGTTGCCTTTGGTCTGAATTTGTGATTTTCTAGTGTCAAGAACAAGTGTTCATTTCAAAATCGCAAGGTGTCATAATCATCTCTGTTTTTGATTTCGAAAAAGAGCTTGTTTATATTTGTCGCTTGAAAAGAAATTCAGATTTGCACATCAACTTTCTTTTTAGCATCAATACTAAGGAAGTTGAAAACAAATACATGCATGTGCATTTGCATATAGACAGTCTGTTTGGCTTGATTTAGGAAAGTGCATTTACAGTGTGCTCTTTACTCTTTGTGAAAAGATTGTGTCTTTCTTTTCCTCTAGTAGCTAGGATTTTCATTGCACAAAAGAGATAAAAGTTTGTTTATCATCTTTAGATTGCATTTTAGGAATTACATCTACATCTCGTGGTGAACCCAAAAGGAAAACTTCATAAGCAAGATCAACTTAAAATAAATTCAATGAATCTAACAACGCTTTGGAACTTAACGCACAACATTTAGAGGTCTAGGCTAGAGACGTATTCCGGCGTCGTAAAGCCTGGTAACTGTTGTCCTCACTGATGGTTGGGTGATTCCTCCACTTTGAGACGATAAGTTCCAGTACGGACTTGTGCTCCCACGTACCGTCGAGTATATTTTGGGAGACCCCTATAGGCTTAAATCCTTTATACTTAGGAAGCCGTGTTTGCCGCCCTATCGATGGAAATGCACTGAACACAACATTCGGGAAGATTGACTGCCGTACCGTAAAAAGTATTCTGCAGTTTTTCGATTGGTTTGGTACTCCCTCTACCTAGATCTCCAGAGTAGTCCCTTTCGTTCCTTTTCAGACTCCTTAACGGAAAAGGTCCATCTGAGCACTTGTCACTTCAGGCTCATTAAAAATCGAAGGCGACTAGAGTCATCTTTTGTTTTTTCTCGACTCTTAAAAACTGAAAAAACAAGTTTTGTCAAAGCGTATAAAAATTTATTTTAAACGGAATATTCATTACCCCTTTCCTACGTTGATCTTGGGTTGAGAAAATGGAGTCAACCAACCAAGGAATTCCCCTTGGAGGAAATCCTAGTCCCTTCTCCTCTTGGGGAGATGTTGGTGTGCCCCATATGGCCACATTGTCGCTTCTAGGGCTGACGATTGGTTTGTCTGTATGGCTCTTCTCAACCTCTGTCGTTCAGAACACCACTATTCCTGAACAATCGAATCTGCAATTAGACAAGTCCAGAGTTGCCCACCAGCCTTCTACTTCCTCTAATTCTTCCTCTCCTCCTTCCTCTTCGCTTGATGGGGCTGGTAAAGCCAAAATTCAAGTTGCTAAGGAGAAGAAGGAAAAGAAGAAGAAAGAGAAGAAGAAGAGGGAGCCAAAGGCGAATGAGGGAAAACGAGTGTCGTCTAACGAAAATCCACACACTGCACCGACCAGGCCTAAATCACTATGTGTCATTTGCAAAGGAGACCACTTTCACAGAGATTGTCCTTGCATCCCTCGGATCTTAAGGGACTGGTCTCCTCATTTGCACAACCCAGTGTCGTCAACCTCTGAGGATCATGTTGAAAGCACACCATCAACTAGTGAAAGTGAAGCCCCAGGACAAAAAGGGAAATGTAGATTTCCTTGTAAACTGTGCGAAGGAAATCATGTCGTCCACCATTGTCCCTTCTTAGACGAAGCTAAAAGAGTTTTGGATGATCGTCCGGTTTCACCGTTACGACTTCCGCCTGGATATAAAAAACTCTTGCCGAGCCTGTCACTAGTTGAAAATCCGGCAGGCTCGCTTAGGTGGTTGGCTGAAGCACCTATCATTGAAGATAAACCATCTGGATCCATACCAGACAAAATTCAAAAGGTCGAGGCGGCAGTTGACCCGGTCTTGCCTTTAGAGGTTTCATCTTCAGATGATACAGTCACTGAAGAAAACAAGGATGACACCGTCCAAATTCTCTTCATAAACACAAACTCCAACGAACATGGGGGCAATTTACCCGTTCCGTTACCGCAGGAAGGAATTTCGTCAGAGCCATACCCGGTCGTCTATTCGGTCTCACCTCCAAGCAACCTAGTTGTCTCCTTCGACTGGAATCAACTAGGCAGACCCTGTTTACTAGCTAGCGTACCATTCCGAATTATCGTTCAAATATATAAAATGGTTATGGCTGGTACCATCATAGATGAGGGGGATTTTGTGAGTATCCTTTCCTCAACTGCTTGGAAAGCGCTTGGTTCGCTATCGCTTTTGCCTGAAATGAGAAATATGACAGTCTTTGATAAAGGAACCAATCGACCGTTAGGGATCCTTCTCGATGTGCCCATAACATTGAGAAGGAAAATAGTTCACATGAACGTAATGGTAGTTCAAGGACTCCTGGATTACAATCTACTCCTTGGACGAGACTATATTTATTGCATGGGAGCAATTGTCTCCTCACTCTTTAGAGTAATGTGTTTTCTGCACGAAGGAAGAGTGGTCAAGCTCGTGGACTAGCTTTCATTTCCCGGATCATACAGAGCAAATAGTCATATACCATCCCTGAATGGTCTTTTCACGCAAGAAATGTCTCAATCTCCAGTCCGTCCTCCCGATGAGCACGAGTGATTTGGAGGGATATGACTGAAACCCAAGGGGCATGCACCCTGGTCTGCTTTGGCAGGAAAAACTCTAGGTATAGGGTAGTTTTCCGCGAGAGAATATGACTAGTCTGTACTCCCGTCTGTGATTGGAAGAGGGGGTTATTATAGAACAAGATTCTCTTGTCAAAGTTATGTGAGTGGAGTAGCCTCCTTCACTCACCTTGGTTTATCTCGGTAGACATCACCGAAGAAGTGTTTTGTTTGTGCTGTGAATAGAACAATATTTGGGTAACCTGTAAGAGGTAGGCCTATCTCGGTAAAACAAATGTTTTAACGGACTAAAGAAGGGGTAACCTTGAAATTCTGTTTTATACCTGGGGGCATGCAAACCTTTTGGAGTGCAAGCGAAGAGCGACTATTTATTTTTTAAATTTTTAGGACCTCTAACCCTTTAAACTCGTAGGATTGGTCGTCTCCTAACTTGCATAAAGAAAGGATGTGGGGAAAAGCTCTAAAAGTTGTCGTTTTTATATGAGACATTCTTATCATACGACTGGATTAATCGAGCAGTGTTACCGCAAGGTTCAAGCTCGTTAAAAAAAAAACCTGCATCGAGCAATTTTAGCACATAGTTCAAGCTCGTTAAAAAATAAACATAAGACATGAGCAAATGTTTCCACCCGCATTTAAGATCGTTAAAAAATGAACTATTCCCCGGTAAATAACCACCGTGAATGTAGTACTTTAGCCATTAAAGCCTTGGTCGTGTTTGCACTGTCACCTCCACTTTTTTTCATTGGCCGATCATTCACCTCCATTTGATTGTTTACCCATTTTGAGGAACAGCTGCGAAGAGTGATTTCATTAGCCATCCTTGTGACACTGCCGTGATTGGAAAATTCCAAACCTTACCTGGAATCAACTGCTACCCGTTTTATCACTCGTTCCTCAAAAGACGAGTCTCCTTTAAGCTCTTTTCAACTGACTCGTAAAATATGAAAGGATTGCCGAGTCCTCGGCCTTCCAGCTCGTTAAAGGGACATGAAGTGCTATCCCTCATCTAGATTTTAATCTTTTTGGACCTGAGGGATTATTGCACAAAAAGATCGAGCGCTTGTTTTGTTCGGCTCATTAAGACTATCGAAAATTCATCCCTTCTGTATTGTTTTATACTTTTTCGGACTTAAGGGATTAGATGATGAAAAAGAAATTTTGGAGTTACCTTTACGTTCCTTTTCAGACTCTCTAAAATTGAAAAGGACCGAGTTATCTTTGTCATTAAACTCGTTAAAAAGATTAGTAGCGACAAACTTGTCTTTAGACGAGAACGAGTTTCACTATCGCTAGGCTCGTTAAAACATAGCGATGGGTTTGCCCGAAGGGCAAATTATAGAACAAGAATATTTTATCCTCGTCAAGCTTGACAAAAATAAAGAGGTACTAGTCAGCAATGACTGGGGTAAAATTGGGAAGAAAACTCAAAGAATCTTTATTGGTAGCAAGTCGCTCTTGAACATGACACTTCCACTCCGTGTCCGAGTCGGGTTGGGTTGTTTCATTCACCGGTCACATCGCCATGGTCACGCCATACCATCCACATTGGGGTTAATGCTACCAATCCATCACATCAGTGTCGCCGATATGTTCAAGAGAAGTCATCCAGAGAAGTCACCTGTGTCTCACCCACTACCATACATTATACTCCATTCTTTCATGACCGCCACCCTGAACATTATATCATCAGATTGTTTTCACCTCCATCAAAATCATTTGCTCCATTCCGTGTCATTGATGTGGGATTCATTAAGGCCCTCCTTTGACGGATCACTTCTTGTCGACATCAGCTCATTATCCAAGAAGTTTGTCTAGGAACACCCCATTGAGTACTTTGAAGCTTGCATGCCTCAATGGCAAGTTTCTCACTTCCGGCGACAGGTTTACATCAATGACCTTCGATCGAAAGATTTTGCGTGGTGTTCGACGCCAAGTCCTTTATTCACACCACGTGAATTGTACCGCAGTACCTTGAGGATCATTATCATTATCGGTGATTCCTCTCGCGCTTGTTAACAGTTTACATCATTGACTGGTAATCAAGCGATGTATTTCCATGTTCGAATTCAAAACATTTCTCACATGGATCGACTTGTACTTTGAGTAAATATCGGACGAGATTGAAGACCCCGGATCTAGTTTCATCCATCTGGGCTGCGATATATATTCAGGGAAATAAAGACATCAAATGTACAGCATTGCAGCACAGATAATCATCCTACCAAAAGGATGATGGCTCTATCAGAATCATCAGTCTACACTCAGACGATTGTCTGTCCTATGTACATGAAAATGAATTTATAAAGCTAAGCATGGGAATGCCCGCCTCAGCTAGATCATGAAAAGAGTATGAAGATAATGTATTGTATTGTATCTTATTACAGGTCTCCTCCCAGCATTGAAAGAACTTCGGATGCTCATAATAAAGCATTTCACCCGACACCAAAAGGTTAACGGCCTCATACTCTAGGGGGCAACTGTTATAGACATTTTTGTGCCTTACAACTCCAAGCATGAAATGTCCATAAACCAAGGGATCCTAAGTGCCTAAAAATGTTGTTCTAACCCCTAAAGGAACAAGGGCAATAGATTACAGCTTCTCCCAGAAGTTCTCCAGCAGAAACTGCTCAGAATAAGTCAAAACAGGATCATTTCAGCTGCTCCACTGGCTAGGTGCGTTGCATTGCACCTAAATACACTGTGAGGGTGCGTTGCATTTCAAAAGTCCCTTCCGTGGGGTGCGATGGGCAAGAAATGACAAATGGCAGTGTCATTCCATGAGGTGGAGAGACAATGGAAGCTTCCAGAATCTTCTCTTGTGACACTTGCCTCACTGAATTCGACCAAGGATGAGTAAGAGGCCTTCAGTCTCCAAGTGGAAGCAAGAACTGACAGAGAGAAGACACTAATCAAATCATAAGCTGACTCATCCTCCTTACACATATCTATATATGGATCCCTCATCTCAGAGATCCAGAGGCTGGAATTTTGCATATTGTAAGGAATTGCTGTTGGTTTTTGAGACAAACATCAGAGTGTTGGGTGATCTATGCTTTGTTGGAGGTGAAGAGGGGCTTCTTTGCTGGGAGGTTGATGCTGGGTCAGGAACCACCGGTTGTAACTCCTCCTAGATCTTTTCTTGTTTATCAATAAAAACTATTTGAGTTTTTCCTCCATGCTTTTGTATCATTGATGCTTGTTACATTTGTATGGTTAACTTAAATCTGATCCTAAGTTGTTTATGAATATAGATCCATGTCTTTGTATAATGTTCTTCTCCTGTGATCTTAAAGGTACTTTGTGAAGCTGGGCAAGTAAGGGAGCAGGTAGTTGGAGACTGTCAAAGAAGAGAAGGATTGGATCAAAGGATTAGCGCAAGACACAGGTTGGTTCTTTCTATTCCTCTCTATCTATAGTTCATAAAGGAAATACAAAAGTAGTTTTTCTCTATTTGTTTCTAAGGCAGCTATCACACCTTAGTGGGATAGAGCAGTTCTAAATATACACTTTTCCCTGTAACAAGGTGACAGCCTTAGAAATGCATATTTAAATGCAAAATTGAGAACGTTAGAAAAATGGTTGGACAATCCAAGGACAGAGTGTGAAGTAAATGAAATCATAGTCGATTACAACAATTAAAAGGAAAATAAAGATAAGTTTTCCATGAAGGAAATACAACACTTAGTGAACGACAACAATAATCAATCCGAACATAGATGTAACACCATTTAAAAATATGAAGGAATGCATAAAATGACTAAGGAAGCTTCAAACATCAAGATGCTCATGGAAAACAACAACAACAATGTTCCAAGGAAGCAATAATTCATAGAAATCAGAGGAGAAGTTGGACATCAAAATTGAAGCAAGATGATGTTGAAAGGGCCTCAAAAGAGGTTTATTGAAAAGAGGAAAAGGAAGGATGACAGGGGTTGCAAATGACTGAAGAAAGAGGAGAATTGCAACATAAATTTTGGAAGCCTAGAAAGCAGAAGAAGGCAACAACAGAACAACAACAACATGACCGAACAAATTCTCAATGACAAGTTAAAGTTTAGGATCTTGGAGGAGTTTAATCTGTTTAAAGTTTAGGATCTTGGAGAATTTTAGAATATTGTGATTTTTTCCACATTGAAAAAATTTCCACCCACTTTATTTCGACATTTCTCTGACCACTTTATTTGCCCACTCAAGTCAAGTCAATACCGATATTTATCTGATCATTTTCCCATCTCGATCACCATTTTCTATTAATATCTGATAATATCACAACATCATTTATATTAAACTACGAGATAATTAGTATTATCATGTTTTGATTGTTAATATTAATTATAAATTTATTATTTGCGCATTTATTTTTTCATATGGAAATATTCTGAACATTATTATCGTTGCCACGACAGTGGATATACGTATTCCATTTTTGATTGACCCACTATCAAACAAGTGTTTGACTAAATATTAAACAAGTGTTTGATTACACATATTTGTACAAATTCACCACCAAGTTCCTTATAATGTTATATCTGGCTTAATAATGGAAAGTTGATGTTCTAATTGGACAAAAGTGCTTATTACATATGTAATTGTTGAAGATTCTGGCATTGATGTCTTATTTTGCATTGATGTAAAAGGTTAATTAGCAAGAACAAGGCCACAATGGCATTGGTATCATCCTCATGATGCTTATGCTTATCATCATCATCTTGATAGAGAAAACATTCTCAGTCTCAAAAGTTTCAATCTGAGACATAGACGAGTTTCAATGCAAGTTATCATGTGTAGGACCTGTAGCAACCTTTCTTTTAAACTCAGCAGATTCTCCCATGTTTGGATGCGGTAGACTAATGAAGTTGGTCTTTATTCCATTTTTGAACTTTGCATTGGAAGTAAGTATGAAAAAGCCCTCAATAGTCTTTCCACCTATGACCTCACAAAATATCTATTCCATAACTTTGAGTATAATTATAGTGAGGTAAATAAAGAGGACCAAGGACACAGTTCATTTCATTAGTGTGAAGCCTCAAATTGATTTCAAGATGAAGTTTCAAAAAGTAGTTCATATGGATTTGGCTCTCAAATCAACAGTGGTTCCACAACCTTTTAAAAATTCCAATAGATTGTTTGGTAAGCGTTGAGTGTTGTTTAAATATGACAATGATTGAGGTAATTGTCAATGGATCATTGAGAAAACTAAAAGTGAGTCTCCTCCTCCTACACAAAGAAATGAGGGAGACACTCAAGCCTGAAAGTTGCATAAGAATAAAGGATCAATACCAAACAAGAGTTGAACCATCAATGCACCTAAGCAACGCGTTATGATAACCTGTGGAAATACCAACTCAGCAAATGAGTTCAGTTTTCTTTTTAATCAATCTAGAGACAAAGTGTTTGAGGATTCAATCTGTTAATTATCACTTACACATGGAACAAATACAAACCAAATTTTGAAGACCTTTGTCAATGTAAAACCGGTCAATTCAATATGGCTATATATGGCCATTCTCAAGTGCTAAGGAAGTTGAGAGCTAGTAATCAATTTGTTTGTATTCAAGACACCTCTCAGGGAAAATAAATAAGATTGGTTCCTTCTATGAATACAATATATGATGAAAGTAGTCCAACGCCTTTACAATTAACTTGACATCTCTTAGGGAAAAGAAACAAGATCAAAGTATTTTATTAATACAATAGATGATGAAAGTAGT
This sequence comes from Pinus tabuliformis, assembly GCA_031772625.1. NCBI lineage: Eukaryota > Viridiplantae > Streptophyta > Pinopsida > Pinales > Pinaceae > Pinus > Pinus tabuliformis. Next base: position 902,557,099 of record CM062808.1, read on the forward strand.
CCAACATCTTTGCAAGCAAGACATCCCTCAGGGCAATCTGCAGCAAAACAAAGGTCCATGATACATGTTGTCATAAATACCAACACTTGTAGTAGGTGTTGTTCTCTACAATGGAGTGATATATCTCTTTAATCATGCATAGGGAGTGACCCTGAAGTAAAGCTAGTTCAGCATGACGAGATCAAAGGCTTAAGCAAAGCACTACATTTGATGATTTGAAATCCTATATAGATATATCAATGTTTAAAAGAAAATCTTGTAGCATGTTTCAGAACTGAATTTGTACCAAGAAAAAGTATGTGGAAAAGGAAGTATGAGGAAAAGGTCTGACCCAAATTGAGAGTGACCCAAACCTCCCTTTTCAGACTAAAACTAAGGTGAGAAGAATATGTTTATATTGGAGTGTTAGACAAAGTGAGTCATTATGCTCACATATAGGAGTGAAAACACCTTGACCAGCTAATGATGAAGGCAAAGTATTGGCAAGTAATCTGGAAGTTACACATCATTTGATAATTTTTTTATTTCCACTTCAAATGTTGATTCAATTTTGAGTAAAAGACAACAACAATGATAAGGATTTTAAATGAATGGATTATGTGAATATGGAAAGACGAACAAAACCACTTCAAATACCTACATTGAAATACAAACAATCAACGAGTTATGTTTATAAAAAGATGCATTTTTGGATGACGTAATTGTTAGTTGATTCAACTTTGTGAAACCTAGTTCATGAATTGCCTGGAAAATAAAGAAGAGGAAGAGGAGCAATAGTGAACTAGAATTGAAGAGGAAGAGCAGGAGATAGGCAGTTGTAAAGGAGAATAAACAAAATACATAATAGAGATAAGACATATGTACTAGCCATTGGTGAACTCCGAGATGTGATCATCCAACTATCTCATGAAAGTCGAGTCTACCAGTGCATCAACATAGTTGTTGTGGACATACTGGAAGCATATGGTCTACTACTCAACAGAGACTGGTCCAGTGAGCTGAAGAGATATTTTTCTACAGACTGGTCACACATGTGGCTTTTGTACAATGGCAAAAACAATCAAATTCAGGTGGTATCTGAGAGGTATATGAAGTACAATGTCACTCCCCTCAATGGCGAGAACGAGCTGTTGACCTTCACAAAACTCATGTTTGGCAACTGCCTCTTGGAAACAACATGGGGGTGTTATCCTACACGGCCAGCTCCAACCCCACCAGCCACGTAGTTGGGCCTCCTTCCTTGCCCAACTGATGGTAACGAAACATGTACAGTACATTGTGCCAATAGTAGCAGTATTAGTAATACAAGCACGTCAAACGGTCCGCATATAAACAAGTTGTGGATCATGTACTTTGACGGATCAAAGAAACAGGATGGCTAGGAGCCGGAAGTGTCTTGATTGACCCATATAACAAGAACCATCTGGTTTCAAGTCGCTTGGAGTTTGAGTGCATGAACAATGTTGTTGAGTATGAAGCACTCGTGTTGGGCTTGCAAAAAGCTATTAGCCTCAACGTGGTGGCGCTCAAAGTGGTAGGTGATTTAGAGATAGTGGTACGGTGGGTACGTAACACCATTCACTGTTTTTCACCGCATCTCAAAAGTTACCAGCAAGAGGTATGGCGATTGATCTCTAACTTCCAAGCATTTAACATAGCTAATGTGCTACGTATGCGTAATGCAGCTACCAATTATCTGGCAAAGAAACTTCAAGAATGTCACCAATTAGGGATAGATTTACTATTGAAATTTTGTATAAACCATCTATCCCAGATAACATAACAAACTTACGCATGTTTAATGATGATCAACAGATACTGCATTTCATGGCCAATGCTGACGTCTTCAAAGATGCAGCGATAGATGATGACGAGCACGAGAGCTCTCTGCAAGCATCTTTGGAAAAGCTCTATGACTTGCAAGAACGTTTTCAGGGGCCAAGGAACAACAAAACCCATAGCTCCACCATGATGCATGAATTGATCAACTTGGGAACAAAACAAGATCCAAAGTTCGTCAATCTCAGCACATGTTATACACAACAAGGGCGGCAAGCCTTTGTCCACCTATTCAAATAATACCAAGATTTGTTTGCGTGGACGTACGATGATCTAAAAAATTATGACACACAGATAATCCAACACATCATTCCGATCAAAGAAGGGATCAAGCCATATCAGCAGAAGCTGAGGAAAGTACACCCGTCACTTGAACCCCTCTGTTGGAAAGAGATTACCAAGCTGTTGGATGCACGGATCATATAAAAACTTCGTCATTCCATATGGGTTTCAAAACTTGTTCATGTATACAAGAATTCTGTGGAAATCCGCTTGTGCATTGATTTCCGGAAAGTGAATCACGCCTCAAACAAAGACAACTACCCCATTCCATCTATGGACCACATTCTACAAATAGTATCTAGGCCACAAATTTTTTCCCTATTTGATGTTTTTTTAGGATACAATTAGGTTCTGGTAGCGGAACTTGACATGCTAAAGACTACCTTCCGTACCAAGTGGGGTATGTTCGCTTATAGATGAATGTCATTTGGGCTTGTAGATGTAGGCGCAACCTTTCAATGCACCATGGACATCGCTTTTCGCGAACTCATCAAACAAAGCGTAGTGGTATACCTCAATGATGTGACCGTGTTCTCAAGAATATGTGAGGACCACATATGCCATCTGAATAAAATTTTTGAGCGATGCCAGAAATATGGGATTTCCTTGAATCCCAAGAAGAGTGTATTTGTAGTGTTTGAGGGGAACCTTCTCATATACATTGTTTCCAAAAGTGGGATCAAGGTGGATCTGACCAGGTCTAGGCTATTACTCAAATCCCTCACCCAGCCAACAAGAAAGCCATGCAGTCCTTCTTGGGCAAGATAAACTTCCTCCGAAAGTTCATCTCGAATTATGTGTAGATTGTCAAGCCCATGCAGGACATGATCAAGAAAGATGTGGTCTATAGTTGGGGTAAGAGGGAAAAGTATGCATTCACCTGGATCAAACAGGCTTTGCAGAAGCGCTTGCACTCTACAACCCAGACTTTAATAAGGATTTCTTGTTATACACCTTTGCCTCCGATAATTCGCTCGCTGCAGTACTCACTCAGAAGGATGAGATGAACAATGAACGTCCCATCTCCTTCATGAGTGTAAGCATGCAAGGAATAGAACTCAACTACCCCATCATTGACAAGCAAGCATATGTTGTTTACAAGGCGGTGAAACACTTCAGGCCCTACTCGCTGAAGAACCAAAGCATAGTCTACATCCCTCACCCAACACTACGCACATTGCTTATACAACAAGAACTGGGTGAATGTCGTGCGAACTAGATGATAGCCTTGCAAGAGTATGATATTGAAATCAATCCGGTTCACACAATCAAAGGACATGGGCTCTACAGACTCGCAGCCAAAGCAGTACATGCCTCAGAGAGTGAAGAAGAGCTCGTCGGCTGGGAGTAGGAAGTTGAGATGTATGACATAAGTTGAGTAACACCCACTGAAGTCAGAACCTCTTGGTATGCATATGTGCACCAGTACCTTGATCACGACATTGTAGCCTCTCACTTTTCCATTAGACAGAAGAGGGCATTACTCCTCAAAGATTTAGCATATCAATTGGTGCACAGAGTTCTTTACGAGAAGCATAGCAACAGAGTTTTTCTCAGGTGCCTGGAGGCACAGGAAACAGAGAAGGTATTACAAGATATGCATGAAAGACCTGCCAGGGATCACTTTGTGGGAAACACCACCGTGCACAAAGTTATGCGAGCCAATTTCTACTGGCCCACATTATTCAAGGATGCTCATACTTATGCCTACAATTGCCTAGTCTGTTAGTAATGCGCTGACAGAATACAAAGGTCAACAACCCCACTGCACCCTGTTACAGTGACTGAACCATTCCAACAATGGGGCCTCGACATCATTGGGAAGATGTTCCCACATTCATCAAAACAACACCGCTACATTCTAACAACAATTAATTACTTCACGCAGTGGATAGAAGCAGTTCCTCTCAAACAAGTGAACGACCAAGAGGTCATCATCTTCCTCCACCAGAACATCATCCCACACTTCGACGTCTTGGTATCACTTGTTTCTTATAATGCAACATACTTTTCATCTTTAAAATTTTATGAATTTGCATTACAAAAAGGTATTATGCTGAAACACTCATCCAAATACTACCCACAAGGAAATGGTCTAGATAAATCCATGAATAAAAACCTCATCCGCATAATCAAAAATATTGTTTTCTCTTAGCAGCACAACTGGCATACTGCTCCAATGAATGAAATATGGGTTGACCACGTAACCCAAACCTTCTATAAATACCTCACCATAATTCATGGTCTATGGAAAAGAAGCTATCCATCCACCTAATATATACTTTCCTGCACTCCAGCTATCCCAAGAATCCCAAGGCAAGCCTTTCTAGCTAGTTCAACGTAGGATGGATACACTCCACAAGCTTCAGGAAGAAAGGATGAAAGAAAAAGAAAAATTTACACTCCACCAGAACCGTATCAAGAGATGGTTCGATAAGAAGTCTGTAGGGAAAGCTAACTTCGATGTTGGTGACTTGGTTTTGAAATGGGATAAGTCCCATGAAGACAAAGGCAAGCATACAAAGTTTCAGTCCCTATGGATTGGTCTATACACAGTCCATGAGAAGCTTGGACCACACACATACCATCTACAATCACTTGATGGGAGGATTGAAAACCTTCCCGTCAACGACCAAGATCTCAAGCATTACTTCCAGCAGGCCGGGCCATGCCCCGTAACATGTACATAGTCTACTTACTTCTTGTTGTTTTCATTTTTTCCCTACTTACCTTCTTTATTTTCATTTTGTTTTTCTTTCTTACTATTTTTGTTTTCCTTTGTTTGAGTTGCTTAATAACTTACTATTTTTGTTTCCGGAAATAAGTGTTGTAATCTACTATGTTCTGGATTTTGAATGAGTATGTGGTTGAGACAAGAAGATTCTTGTGACACTACAACACTTGTCCAGTCTTATGTTCGTCTTCTCTGTGCTTGGTTGTAACCTTCGGCTGATGAAGTCGGAAAATAAGAGCCGTCTGCAATGGAAGTTTTGGTCCAACCATGAACCTGTGTCCACACTACGAAGCCCCACACCTGTACTCAGCCTTTTGCTCTGTGTGTTCAAGCCCATCCAACTAGTAGAAATGGAGAAGGGGAAAATCTAAATGAGAAAACCTACGTCAGAGGTCTTACATGCTTCTCTGAAGGAACAACATCTTCTGCTCTCAATAAGTTGGGATCCCTCTTCTGCCCCAAAACTAAATAAGTGCCTATGCACAATCCTCTTAAAAAACACAAAGGTGAAAGAAGATAAAGGCTTCTTGCATAGAGAGGTGAAGCATACAACTCCACCAGGGTACTGACCAGGCTCACTAGCAGTGGAGCAATGCATGTGTTCCTGCATGACCCCGTTGGGGTACTGTCCAGGCCTACTAGTAGTGGAGCAACACCAGAGATGAAAAATTATACTCTGAAAATCTTCAACTTGTCAGCTAAACTACCCTTCCCGCTTTCGAAACATTGTGGTCACGTTGAACTTTTGATTGTGTTTGACTGAGTTGGCAAAAGGTGAACCATGTATGTCCATGGGGTAAGTGGGGAAACCAAAGTAACCCGCACAGTGATTCAATACTCCCCAAAATACCAAGGACATGTGCTGACATTGAACCAAAATATAGAAGCTGGAGTTCTACCAGTGTGTTGCCAAGTGTTGTAGCAACTGCAACACCCTCCAAAATTTTGGCCTGCATCTAATTTTGGAGCCTCCTTTGAGAGTTTTACTTGATGACTGCACACACTCGGATTCACTCCGTGAGCTCATGTGAGTCCTCGCACCCACCTTGCTTGATCCTTCCACCGACAAATTTTTCATGTTGATGTCAATGTCATGCTTGCGACCATGTTCTATTCATCCAAAAGGTCTTCGCTTCGTGTGTACATGTTGTGTTTGTTATGTAAACATTCGTCGCACTCACACACAGAGTCATATACACTGTCGTGCAAAGCGTCGTCATGGTGACCAACGATCAATCACAAGTGTCACGCTTTTCACTCACACCATCGTTCAGTCATGTTGAGCATATGTGTCTGGATGGTTTGAGTCATCTCGTTGTCAAGTCATATAAGTGTGTGTTTGCAAGATCACGTATGCACCTTCTCACTCATTCACACACTTAGTCATTTTGCTGAAGTTCTGACGACCAGATTCTCCTCTGACATCCAGGCCTCACCCTGCCATTGACTTGATCGACTGTCACCCAGAATGGCATAGAAGCAGCAAGCAATCCATTTCAAGATGCGCTACCTGCAAGAAGTGATCAATCAACCTTCATGCTGGTCAACTGGAGAGTTTGACCCGTCAGACACCCTGGGACTGACTCCCCTAAAAAATTGTGTAGAGGCTGCAGACCTTGCCCAGTCTGTTGACTGTGAAAATTGTACAGACAGGCCAGATAGACACCCAGTTCCTATCCCTGTCTCCCTCAAAAAATTGCGTAGCTTTTCTAGCCAGCCCTCTAGTCAGTTGACCGACTACTCAGCCAAAAAATTGCACAGTTTTCATGAGCAATATCTCTATTGTCCAGCAGTCTGCTCATCCCAGAAACTGCGTAGAGGTGACCAACATGCCAGCTTCCCATCATTAACACGATTTTCCACACCAACAGCTCCTAGCAGCCGACTGGCAGTTCCCTCCAGGAATTACACATTTTTTGTTGCCAAGCTCTAGAAGTAGACTGTTGGTTCCCTCCAGGAATTGCGTAGTTTTTGCTGCCAATGTTCTAGCAGCTGATTACTAGTTCCCTCCAAGAATTGTGAAATTTTGGCTGTCAGGCTCCCGTTGCCCACTCCTTCATAAAATTGCACAGATTTTCTCTGCCATGCCTTTCTGCAGCCCAGACTACTCCTCTAAAAAACTGCGGAATTTCTCCCTTTAGTCGAGCTAGACCCCGCGGATAGTCACTATCAATCTAGATTGCCCATCTCCATCACCTAGTGACTCCTGCGTAGTTTTCACCAGCAGTTCTCAGAGCCTCCATCCTAGCTCATACCTATCAACCTTGTCTCCTCTCCCAGTAACCTACATCTGAAACGATCATGCATCATGGTAGACTAGGAGGTTTATGGATTTGATGTCGTCTCATCATGAGTGACTGTAGATATAGGTACGCAAACAAACATGTCGCAGTGACAGATGGGATGAACAAAGGGAGTAAATGTAGAAGGACATGTTCGCCAACGGACCAACAAATGATGCATGCAAAGAGGTGTGCTGGCGAACGGACGATCATGCAAAGATGTGTTCACGGATGGACAGATGGATGAACATGAAAGGATGTGTTTGCACACGGATGGACGGATGAACATGCAATTTTCACAAACGAATAAACTTGTCAAGCATGCCAACATACAAGCAAGGAGAAATGTGCAAATACAACATCAAGCAAACCTAGTGACCATCGAAGACTCCGTGCACTTTTCCATGTGGAGGTGAAGTTGTGACACACCATGAGGACATCCATCACCCAGCAACACTGCAGCTTGATATGCACACCAACAACAACACTAATGTACCAGCACTGTCATGTCGAGTCTTGTCATCCACATCTCTAATGTGCGCCATAATGTCAATCAATGTAATGTAATGTGGAAGTCCAAGAGCCCCACTTGTCATACAAAGAGTCATGTAAAGTTGAAAGGTCATGGAATTCAAATGGTCATGAGGATAGTCGAACAGCCACAAGGGTCACTTTCACCCTTGGCTATAAATACCCCCTCATTTGTACATGGAAATGACTTTTCACCTCGGCTCCTCCCACATAGCCTTAAGAGTCTATAATCTTTTCTTTGAGGAGTAAGTAGTGGCTCCAATGCCTCGCCCACGGGGTTAGTGATGTATGGTGTAACGATTTATCTTAGAACTTTCGCTTAATTCAGAAGCCTGCTAACAGGCCAACACATTTTCACACATGTATTGTAACTATTGTAAGATTGATCTTGAACACTTGTAATGCATGTTTCTTTAACCTGTGTTTAACACTTGAACTCATTCACTTGTTGTAATACATATATATTAATGAAAATTTGTTGTATGAGTTGTTAATGTTGTCCTTCTCGTGTTGGTTACCTCCCCGTTGTAGAATTTCCCATTGTAGATCCCCTGATAATGCAATATACTAAAGCAAAATATTTATTCTACTTATACAAACAAACTTGCAAAAGCTTAATTGATTTTTAGCAAGATCAATTAGAACACATGTAACAAAGAATGAGAAATCAATCACACATGAACACAGAAGCATACTCTAGGGAATGCCTCAGCTAAAAACCTCGCTATCTGTATTATCATACAAGTGGAGACATCTCTAGATTACACAAAGCTTTAGCTCACAAGCTATCCAGCTCTCAGTACAATTCCTCAATGTTGCTCATAGACTAAATAGACACAGCATATGCCTTCCCTCAGTCCTCCAAGCCTCCTATTTCCTTGTGCAATTTCTCCTGGGTGTTTCGGCTGCCACCTGTGTGAATTCACCTCTCACACAACTCACCAAACTTAGAAGTAACTACGCAATCTCCAAGGAATGAATTCCTTTTGCATGCAAGAGATATCCTCAATGGAATATTCCTGCAACTGATAGTACACTGTCCCATCCTCTGATCTCAACTGGGTCTCTGACTAAACTGACATGCATGAGTTATTTATGAGAGAATATTCAATTATCTGAAGTACAATAGTTACATGCATGCATGCATTAACTAACTGAACTCACAATCAGTTCCACAAACTGTTGGAACTAATCTAACTGGACTTAACTCAGTTAACTGAGCTAACTAATTACAACTCAAAGTACAACTCATCCGAATCAATTTAATCAAGGGATAACTTCCTCAATCAAAGGGATAACTGTTGCATGTCTTCACAAAGACTTCATGTTTGATTTTCTCCAACTAATTAACTCAAGATGAATTAATTAATTATTTTTCAAACAGCGGCTAAGATCAAATTTGAATTTTAATTCTCAATTTTAGTTGAGGGACTAACTAAAATTGGAAAGTATCCTGAAATGCTATTTAAAGCAATGTTATTTTTATCACTTCTATATTTAGCATTCCTTGTTGCTATTTTCAACACTCCCTCTCAACAAGAAAGGGATTATCTTTCACCCCAATCCTGTCTATGTGGAACTCGAATTTGCATTTTGACAATGCCTTAGTCAAAATATCTGCATCCTGCTCCTTGGTCGAAACATATAGCAACAACATGATCCTCTTCACCACACAATCTTGAAAATGATGATACTGGATATCGATGTGCTTGGACCTGTCATGAAATACTAGATTCTCAGAGAGTTTGATACAACTCCAATTATCGCAATAGATCACAGTTGGATCCATCCTCTGACCAAACAATCCAACTAGAATTTTCTGCATCCAAATGGCCTCACATGCTGCCTGACTAGTAGCCATGTATTCAACCTTTGTTGAGCTAAGTGCAACTAACCTCTATTTCCTGCTGTACCAAGAAACTGCAGATGAATCAAGGTTGAAAATTCCTCCCGAAGTGCTCTTCTGGTCTGATGGACTCCCTGCCCAGTCTGCATCTGTCAAGCCTTGAAGCTTCACTCCCTCTGTCCGTCTGTACCATAATCCATACTGAGATTTTCCTTTGAGGTATCTCAGCACATGATTCATTGCCTTCCAAAACAACTTGGTAGGTTGAACCATAGCATGATTCAACTGGTTCACTGCAAAGCACAAATCTGGTCATGTGTTCACTAAATACATCAATGAACTCACAAGCTTCCCATAAACAGTAGCAGCTACTACCTCACCTGAAGTAGCATCCTCCTTCCTCCAATTACTTGCTAGAGGAGTCTGCATGGGCTTGCACTTCTCCATGTGGAATCTCCTGAGTATCTCATTGGCATACTTGCCTTGAGACACAAGCACTTCCCCATCCTTCTACCACACTTCCATGCCTAGAAATTAGTGCATAAGACCCATGTCTTTCATCTCAAATTCTCTTGAAAGGTCCTCCTTGTAAGACTTAATCAACTGATCATCACCTGTCAATATTAGATCATCAACATAAAGAACAATGATCAATGGCTTACCTTCTACCATGATGTGGTAAAGGTTCGCATTTTCTTCACTCTTTGTGAAGCCCAACCTGGTGAAATAGTTGTTGATCGTGGTGTACCAAGCACGAGGTGCTTGCTTCAGCCCGTACAAATCTCTCTTGAGTCAAAACACATGCGACTCATGATCGAAGGTCTCAAATCCTTTCGGCTGCTCTATGTACACCTCTTCCTCAATCTTTCCATTAAGGAACACAATCTTCACATCCATCTGATGGATCTTCCAACCCATCTATGCTGATAGTGACAACATCGATCTGATAGATGAGTACCTTGCTACAGGAGCAAAAGTCTCATCATAGTCGATCCCCTTGACCTGTGAGAAACAACAGGAAAGAACCTTGCCTTATGTTTCTCCACACTCCCATCAGCTGCTTGCTTTACCTTGTAAAGCCATCGGGAACTCACCACTGATTTGTCCTTCGGTTTTGGGACAACATCCCAAACACTGTTCCGAACAATGGAGTCGTACTCCTCCACCATAGCATCAACCTAGACTGGTTACTGCACTACTTCCTCGAAGGAAGAAGGTTCGGTCTCTACACACTCCCCAACCAGGGGCATGGAACCAGTGTATCGCTTGGGTGACCTCCTCTGTCTATGGTGAGAAGATGGTTGTCCCACATTCTCTCTCGCATCCAACATCAACCTGTCAGCTTCCCTTGAGTGCTTCCATCCATCTCTGGAAGACTTTCCATGAGTGGATTTCTCCACTCCTGGATCCTCTGCATGCGGCTACTCCACATCAATCTAAGGCTCCTCCTCCTTAGGAACCAAAAGTTCCTCCTCTGCATGAAACTTGAGCTCCCTCTCAAGGGATACTTGCATGGCCTTCTGCTCGTCAAACTTTAGATCCTTGCATACCACTGTCCTCTGACTGGTAGGAAAGAACACCCGATAGTTGTGGGGTGTATCAGTGTACCCCACAAGTATCCCCAACTCAACTGTTGGATCTAGCTTCTTCCGGGCATCTTTGGTCACATGGCAATAAATTGATGATCCAAAGATCTTGAAGTGACTCACATCTGGTCTCTTCCCGAAAAAGGCCTCCACTGGTGTCTTCATTCCCAGTATACAACGCGAGCTTCTATTCTGCAAGTATACTATTGTATTGCATGCCTCAGCCCAGAAATGAAGTGGTAGGCCTTGGTCATGCAACATCGCCCGAGCTGCTCCCATAATCGATCTGTTCTTCCTTTCGACCACCCCATTCTATTGTGCGTTATGGGGTGTTGTCAACTCCCGTTTAATTCCTTCTGTTGCACAGAAGTCCTTAAACTGTTGGGAGACATACTCTCCACCATTATCACTTCACAAGGCCCTTAATTTCTTTCTAGATTTTTTCTCAACCAAGCCTTTGAACTCGCAAAACCTTGAGAAGATTTTATCCTTCTTCTGCATGAAGTAGATCCAACATCTACAAGAAAAATCATCAATAAAAATAACATAATACCTTTTTTTAGTGGTGAAGGTTGTAGAGAATGGTCCAGACACATTTGTATGAACTCGCTTCAGGATTTCTCCAGCTCTACTGTCTCGATCTTGAAAGGAAGATTTTTCATACTTACCCAAGGTGCAACCTTTGCATGTATCCACTTGCTCCAGTTTTCCCTTGGGAAGTCCAGAAGGAATCTGCTACATGATCTTCAAGGCCCCACGGTGCAAGTGGCCCAATCTTCTATGCCATAGCTCACCAATATCTTGGCTCTGCACCAACTCTGCTTTGGAACTCAATGCAGCATAGTCGTCTACCTCTAGCTTGTAGAGATTCTTTACTCAAATCCCAATCCTCTTGGTTTCTCTAGTGCCGATATGCCTCAGGAATTCCTTTTATTTACTAAAGACTACATCATAGCCTTTGTCTTCTAGCATAGCGACAGATACAAGGTTCTTCTTCAGACCAGGCACATACTTTACATCAGTCAGTGTGAGAGGAACTCAATGCTCCCTCTAAAACACAACCATACCTTCACTTGAAACATGGTACTTTCGATTATCGCCCATCTCTATGCGCATTTGGAGGTCCTTCTCCTCCAAGGTACTGAAAGGACTCTTGTTGCTGATCATGTGGAATGAGGCTCCATTGTCCAGGTACCAAACACAACCCACCATCAATGAAACCATGCATGCGATGAGGGTGAAATCCAATTTGAATTGTGAGGCCAGTGCCTCACCATCTGATCCTTTCAAGGATCCCTTCTTGGATTTCTTCTATGGACAATTCGTAGCATAGTGGCCCACCTCATGATAATGAATGCATCGCACTTTTGATTTTTCAACCTTCTTCCCACCATGGGAAGAGCTCGATTTGGAATGGGACGCCTTCCCTTTGGCTTTCCTTGCCTTACTCACTAAGGCTAGATTTGCTTCATCATCTTGCTTTGATGAAGATCCATCTCTGGTGCTTCTCCTTATCTCCTCTTGCATCAGATCTGACCAAAGTCATTCCCAATCTGGCAGTTTCTCTCTTCCATTTACTAAGTCTTGGTAGCTATGCTAGCTCTTAGGAAAACCGAGGAGAGTAAGACTCACCATGTCATCATTGGCTTTCATGATTCCTACACTTCCAAGCTCATCCCTACAGGTGGTGAGCTTGTTTAGATATGTAGAGATCTTGTCGTCCTTTTCACACTTGATTTTCTGAAGCTTGTCTTTCAGCGCCAACTTCCTCTGATTGCTGCTATTCTGATATAGATCCTTCAATGTTTTCTCTTAGTGTCGGTATCTTCATCCCTCCATCAGTGATAAAATTTCTCTTTTTGCATGCATATTAGGTGTCCCATCCGATCAGCTGCATCCCATTAGGTCATGGATCAACTGATGGTAGTGGTCAATTGTCAATTTCCCTCATGGCATTTACCTGCTGGCCTGTTTTCACATGTTTTAGGTCATTTACTGTCATTTTGTTTCATTTCATTTACAAAAGTTAGTTTTAGGGTTTTAGTCTCACTAGGTCTAGGGTTTGCCACCATGGTCATCCAAAACTCAATAAAAGGTTAGCAGGAACATGAGGAGGTTTTATAAGTTCATAGAATCATAAATTCACTGATGATATGCTCAATAAATGGTTTTTACCTCAAAACTCTGTTTTGAGGTGAAAACAGAGTTTTTTATTTTATGTACAAATTTTATGTAATTTAAAGTGTTTTCTATATGTAATAAGTTCCAGCTGCTGCCCTTGGTCACCTTGCCAACTCCAGCCACTGCAAAAAACAAAAGCATCAATGCATCAGTTCATCAAAAGAAAAATAGAGTTTTTTGAGCAAAAGTGACTATGACATTATAAAAGTGGGTTTGAAATAAGGAAAAATCAAAAGGCATCCATATATAAAGTGAAAACATGCTAGTCATCTATTTCATTGTGCAAGACATCCTTGAAGAGCTAAAATCGCAATTTGGAGGCAAATTGAGCAAAAGAAGGTGAAAACCCTGTTTTTCTAGCAAATCTACTTGGCACTGTGCATCAGAGGCTTGGCACTGTGCAACATCGGGTTTCAGTCAGTGTAAATTTACAAGGGCGTTGCGCATTAGGAGGGCACTATGCATTGGGTCCAGTGTGCTGTGCATCAATCAAGAAAGTGCCAAAACCATTTCAAATCACTCAAAACTCTCAAAAACACTGCATTTCTCTCCTACAAGTAAGTTCTCATTGGTCTTGAGCTGAATTTGGTCTTCTACATGTTTTCTTCATAAGTTTTGCATCTTGAAAATCAAACCCTAGCTTGTCTTCATAAATTTCCATTTCATTGTAAAACTTTCACTCCATAACCAAAACCAACATCATTTTCCCCTTTTCTATATTTCATTGCCCTAAATTAATCCATTAATTTCATTTTCCATATCCCACTCCCCTAAGAAAACTCATTCCCTTCATCAAACCCTAAGTCCCTTCAAAAAACCCTAATTTCCCAAAACCTCTCCCTTCATTCCCCAACTCCATTCCACATTTGTAAAATCTCTTCATACTCATCTTCCTTGTCCTCATCCATTATCATTTTCCACCATATCATCATCACATCACTTCCCTAAGACAAGCACCATGACAAGAAATAGTGAATCAAGTTATGAAGAAGAAACACTTAGTGACAACTCAAGGGAAAGAAATGTACAACCTAGGAGACCTCACAAGGGTGGAAAAATTATTAGAGAGGAACCTATTAGCATGACTGAACTCCTTGCTTGCCCTCTTGCTACCACATGTTTCAGATATCAGTCTTGCTTTGAGTTTTGTGAGATGGTTGAGAGGGTTAGATACCATCATGAGTTAGCAAGGAAATTTGTCATAAACATGGAGAATAATGTGGTGCACCTTGCTAGGATCAATTTCACTCTTTCACCAGCTATTATTTCAGAAGCTACTAGAATGCCAGATGTAGGGGAAAAGTGGAACAAAAGGAAAAATATCAACAAACAACATTATGAGCCATATATCAAGGCCAAATATCATGGTAAACTGAGAAGGGTGTTTCCTTTCAAGTTCTTGGAGGATCAGTATGTTCCACACATGAAACTTATGATCAAATACTTAACATGTGAGGGTAGGTTCTCCAGAATTTATGCCTACCATATCAGATTACTTATGCACTTCACCAGGGTCAGAATGATGAGTATTCCATATTTCATATGCAAAAACATAGAGAGGATGACTGTGATTGCAAAAAGAAAACCATACCCACAACAGCTCAACAGTATTTATCACTTTGTTGTCATCAAAATTGTTGTTTTGCATCAGCTCACTCAGTTGGGAGTGTCATGGGAAACTTTCATTGCCCATGAAAGCTTCAAGGGGCCTCAAATATTTGCAAATCCTCAAGGGGAAGGTGAACCTTCTGGGCAGCAAAAAGAGCCTAAAAGCAAAACTAAGGAGGCTCATATTCCTGTGTTTGTAACTTATGAAAAAGGCACCAGGAGGATTTTTGCAGCTGCCAAACGAGTAGTATCTCCACCAGGGGTGGAAGGGGTCTCGTTTTCTTCATCGGACCAAAGGCAAATGATGTCTTCACCAGGGGTGCAAGGGGCTTTGCCTTCTTGTTGAACTAAACAGGTACAAGAAAAAGACAAAGGAAAGCAACAGGTGCATGACGAAGGCCCTACTGAAGGGCAAGACAGGGATTTTGTTTTGGTTGAGGAAGATGACACTAATTTGGCCTCTTAAAGCTCAAGACTCAAGGATATGATCATCAAAGAGAAGGAGGCTAAAATACAAGCCTTATCACTTGACCTTGAGAGGGCCAAATGGATTATCAACTTTCTCGAGTAGGAGAACAAGCAACTAGAGGACAAACAAGTTATTATGGAGCTGCAAACAATTAGAGAAAATAGGCAAGTGGCAAAAAGAAGAAAAATCAAGATGACATCCCTTGAGAAAGAAATTGAGGTTGACCAAGAATCATGGTTGGAAAGATTGAATATCCACCTTGAGAAGCTACTTGATAAAGCTAACAAAGAGAAGAAATTGCTGCACCACATGGCTTATCATTACTTAGCTCGAAATAAAATTTGCAAGACAAGGATAAACAACCTAAAAGCTAAGTTAAAGAGAGCCTTAAAAGCCAAAAAGGAACAAGATAAACTTAAAATTTTGGCTCAAGCTTCACTAGCTCAACAAAGAAATTAGTAAGCTTTCCTTTTTCCAAATTTGAAGAGATTTTGGAAAATTTTTGTCCTTTCACAATTTTATAATGCAAAACACAGGAATTTTTAGCTGATGCGTAGTGCCACCGACGTTGCGCATTGAGTTGGCTAGGAATTTTGCAAAAAGGCTTACATTTTTGGATTCCTCATGGAAAAATAATGAAACCCAGAAAGTTTCATAAGATTTTGAGGAGATCTGGGTCACCTAAAGGGCAAAAAACACCTAAAAAATGCCCTCTCTGCCACTTTTTGGACCCACAGGAACCAATCTTGGGAGAAATGATTTTTGAAGGGGAAAATGGACTCCAAATCCAAAAATTCTAGTTTTCCTAGAAAGTAGACAGGCAAAGATTTCCAACAAGCTATCTTGGGCCTGATTTGGTGAAGTGGAAGGCCTCCAAACTCAGCCTTGAAGTGGCACTACGCATTAGGCTCATGGTGTTGCGCATCAGGCAAAATTTTGCCAATTTTGCCTAAAAACTCAGAATTTCGCCTAGTTTGTTGTCAGTTTAACTTTTTCTTCTCTCTTTGGTAAATTAATGATGTAATATGATGTAATATGATGTACTATGATGTAAAAATGATGAAAAATGACTTGAGGAGGTAGATACATCAGTTAGAGTTGGTTTGAGGATGAATGAATCAATTTCCATAGTTTTAGAGGCAAGCTGTTCCACTGCCTATTTTTTAGTTCCTAGTTTAGATGTTGTTGAAACAAATCCTTGAATCATGGATTCAACCCCTGATGGCTAGCATAGGTGGTTTGATGCCTATATCTTGTGCTTTCTTAGTCATTTGTCAAGGTTGGACTCTTGTGGATGCATTGAGCACTATTGTAAATCACTTCTGCAGTTTGGCAAGGAAATGAACCAGGGTTTTGCAACATTTTGTGGGATTCTTGTGGTAATGTGTATTGGCTTTGTTTTCTCCTCTATTATTTAGTTTCTCTTATGTGTATATGTGCCATCATCTATTTCTTTCTTCATAACTAAATGAATCAAGAGAATCAGGTAGAATCCATTGGTATTCAGTGCTTTGCCTAGAGGTTTCATTTAGTTTTAAATGTTTTCTGTTGTTTGAAGAGTACTCATGAACCTTGCATGCCCTCTCCAAATCCTCACCAATATTTAGACTCACCATCACATTCATTTCAAAGTGCTAAAAAACTTTCCTACCTCGCCGCATAGAAACCTCTACAAATCTGAGTTGATTTCTCGGACCCAAAGTTGCCATCATCATCTGATCCAGCAACCAACTATTAAAATCAATCAAAATCCTCTGATCATATACCTAGCCTAAAATCAACATTAACTTTTAGTCATCTCAACATTTAGTTGCCATATTTTCTTTGAGATTAACAAGGAGAGAGCCCTCTCCTGACTTGGTAGGGCTAGCTACCAGGTTAAGCATGGCTTGATGTTACCCTAGACTGTGCCTTTCTCAGAATGAGGTAGATTTAAGCTCTAACATTTTCCACATTGAAAATGGTGTCTCCTTCCCATGGATACTCGAGACAATGTGGCATCGAACTCCCTCTAGAAGAATCCTCCTCACTATAGCCACACATTTCTTCCATTCCACCAATTCTTGGGCATTAGCAGCTGCTGGCATGGGGACTTCTTGATCAATCAAGTCCTTCAAACTATTGTCCTCTAATATCGCTTCCATGCGATCCTTCCAGGATATATAATTTGAGCTGCCATCAAGGGCATACTCGAGTCTCAAATCGTTGAACGCCGTTGGTAAAATTTTAGATGTGATAAGAATTCAATTTCTATAATCAGGAACTTCAAACATTGAAATTCTCCCTTCTTTGTATACTGTTCTCGGCTTTGATTACCTTTGCTCCGATACCATGTAGAATTTCCCACTGTAGATCACCTGATAATGCAATATACTAAAGAAAAATACTTGATCTACTTCTACAAACAAACTTGCGGAAGCTTAATCAATTTTGAGCAAGATCAATTAGAACACATATAATAGAGAATGAGAAATCAATCACACATGAACACAGAAGAATACTCTAGGGAAAGCCTCAACTAAAAACCCCGCTATCTTTATTATCATACAAGTGGAAATATCTCTGGATTACACAAAGCTTTAGCTCACAAGCTATCCAGCTCTTAGTATAATCCCTCAATGCTACTCATAGACTAAATAGACGCAACATATGCCTTCCCTCAGTCCTCCAAGCCTCCTATTTCCTTGCGCGGTTTCTCCTGGGTCCTCTGGCTGCCACCTGTGTGAATTCACCTCTCACACAACTCACCAAACTTAGAAGTAATTGCGCAATCTCCAAGGAATGAATTCCTTTTGCATGCAAGAGATATCCTCAATGGAATATTCCTGCAACTGATAGTACATTGTCCCATCCTCTGATCTCAACTGGGTCTCTAACGGAACTGACATGCATCAGTTATTTATGAAAGAATATTCAGTTATCTGAAGTACAATAGTTACATGCACGCACGCATTAACCAATTGAACTCACAATCAGATCCACAAATTGTTGGAACTAATCTAACTCGACTTAACTCAGTTAACTGAGCTAACTAATTACAACACATTTGGATCACTTTAATTAAGGGATAACTTCCTCAATCAAAGGGATAACTGTTGCATGTCTTCACAAAGATTTCATGTTTGATTTTATTCAACTAATTAACTCAAGATGAATCAATTAATTATTTTTCAAACAGTTGCTAAGCTCAAATTCAAATTTTAATTCTCAATTTTAGTTGAGGGACTAACTAAAATTGGAATGTATCCTGAAATGCTATTTAAAGCAATGTTATTTTTATCACTTCTATATTTAGCATTCCTTGTTGCTATTTTCAACACCCTTACATTAGAGAGACCTTCCACATAAACTTTCTATAACAACCATCACACTCACACGGACTCCTCCGTTGTGTGTTATACATGTTATCTTTCCTTGTGTTTTGTGGCTGCTGCATTCGTGTAGACTGCTATTTCGGAAGCTGTGCACGTCCTGTTGTGTTGTGTGTTCCTAACAAAGTTGGGGCTTCTTCCCATCTGACTTGGGACTCACTCCCACCCTCTCCCTCTATGGTGAAAGAACCATTGACACCAGTAACACTAGCAATCACCAAGGACACGAACCTCACTACTTGAAGATAAAGAGGACCACTCTCTTGTGCTAACGAGCAAGAGGTGAGGAAAATCTTTAAGATAATAGCAACTAGGCCATCATATCGGATGGGACTCCCACACCAAAATGTGTGAGGTCTAATTGGGACTTCATACTGGGGTGATCCCCTGAATGTTGGTGAGTCCAGCACCATGAACAACCTATTGAGGAACCATAGACACATTTTATGAACCTTCCAACTATGGAGATAACCAGTAGATGTGGGGTTGACAAAGAGGGACAATAGATATTAGCTAATGGTGAGGATTGTGATAGGGGGCATTCTTCTTACAAGCATAGTTTGCACCTATTCCTAGAGGTTTTAACATTCTATAGTTTTCGAGCTGAAGGTCCTAGGTTCTTGCACATCCCCATCCCGTATAAATATTTAATTTATATATTAAATCTTCTTATAATTAATAAAATAATAATAAAGAAACAATTAGTTATTTTTTATGATTTTTATTTTTTGTTTTTTTATTTTAGCAACTTGAGATGTATCATAATGGTTTTAATGTTTGTCATGGATTGATGTTTATCGGTGTTTACGAGTCATTTAATTTATATGGTTGCATTAGTTAAGTTATAATCATAATTTATTTTTACATTCCAACAAATTATCATTTTTATAATTCGATATATATATATATATATATATATATATATATATATATATATATATATATATATATAGTCATTATTATTATTATTTTTAAGTTGAATAATAATAACAACAACAACAACATTTATATAATAAAATAGAAATGCATCTATATTAGAAATAATAAATAAAGATAGCCACATTTCATAATAAATATATAAAAGTCAACATTTATAATTTATAAATTATAAAAGGGTTGGCCCTGAGGGTTAACTCAATTGGTCGAGGTCTTGTTGCTAAAGCACCTTTCCATTGGGAGGTCATGGGGTCAATTCTCCTCGATGCCCTCAAGGTTAGGCTTTGATTAGTTTCGCTGGAGGGATGTGATCCCTTCGGGTGGATCTACCCAAATTTTCTTCAGGAATATATATATATATATATATATATATATATATATATATATATATATATATATATATATATATATATATATATATATATATATATATATATATATATATATATATATATATATATATATATATATATATATATATATAGATAGATATATATATTATAAAATGGTTAACTCATTTGAAAATGTAAAATTAAATTATGATTAGAACTTTAAATAAATGTTTCTTAATATGGGGTCCTAAAGAGGGGAAAGGTTGGGATGCATTGTTAAAAAAATTATCAATAGAAATTAACTATGAAAGTTAAATTTACCAATAACAAAAACCACACATAAACACAATGGTTAACCTAAAAAATCTCACTCCAACAAAAAATCAACTAATAGAATATTCTATTAGCATTCCTTAGCCAAAACTAACCAAGTTGGCTAAGTGAGCTAGCGCTACTTACCTCTAGGCCCTACCCCACTCAAGTTTTACATCTAGGGTATCTGATAATTTGACATGCCCCTCTATCACTTAGTTTTAACTCCAAACTTTACTAGTAATTTCCCAAGGTATGCATGTCTTACTAGGTCTTACAATAGTATGCCCATTTACATGTAAAAAAATTCAACTCCATTGTAAAATTATTATTGTTGTTTTTTTTTTTTTTTTTCGTTGTTTATAATACACAACCAACATCTCTCTCTTCCATAGATTACTTGTTTCACCATTGAAAATCTACAATGTTAAGCAAACAAACCATGATAAATAATCTCTTTGAAACATTCCATCAAACACTTTGAGTGCAACCTTGACATGAATATAATTTGAGTAAGAGGCTTGACATGGGTTTTATTATACACCTTCTTGCACATATCCATTGCTCTTGTCATTCTGACACCTACTAATCAAAACAGAATAATCTTCTCTCTCAACTTTGACCTCACCCCATGGCTTTGATACCATGTTAAAACAATATTGAGAGAAATTAATCGAAAAAGTTAAATTTACGAACAACAAAAAAACACATAAAACAAAATGTTTACCCTAGAGAACCCCAATCCATGGAAAAGCCAATTAAAAAAATATTTTATTAGTGTCCCTTGGCCAAAGTTAACCAAGATGGCCAAGTGATCCTTAACCACTAACCTCACAGGTAGATTACAATGAAGTATTCACAATCCTTTTAAAGGCTTCATTACGTGTAATTCACAAGTACAAAACCATGGTAAACCAAAGCCATGTTCCCAAAGCTACCATGATTATTTCATCGATTCAAGTTTACCTAACACCCATGGCTACCACCGTAGCAAGGATAATCATTTATAGATGTGGCACGACATCCCCCACCTCATAACATAGTCATCCACACCACACACATCACATTATGTATGTACACAAAACTATGATCCTATGTGTTCTAATGCGTTCCTTATGGTTGGCATTCTTATTATTTATAATTATAATTTGAGTTATAAATTTACATTAATATGAACTTAAAACATGATTTCTCTTCACAAATTCATTCTTTCACATCCCTTCCTATTATTGGCTTACAATGGTTGGTATGAAACATTGAGACTTAAAAAAGGGTTGTGAATATTTCGAAAACCTTTCAGATAATAACTTTTATCACAAAAGCCTAATGATATTAGAAAGAATACTTAACGTGTTTGTAGGTTTTCTAAAGGATATGGTGATTCATTGTAGAGGATGAACACAACTCCTCTATCACTAGTTGTTTTAAAGTTCAATTCCAAAACAAAAAATTGCACACTTTATGTTGGGAAACAAAATTACAACAATAATATTTTATACCCCATGGTTCACCTCAATTATCATCCGAGAATTATGTAAACTTCTAAGGTGTTGTTGGGCACTATATGCGCAAAACTACATAAGTCTAATATACTAAAAATATAGTATCTAAAAGTCCTAATGTTATTTTTTAGTTATAAATATTCAACAATGGGGTTCCAATGGTAACAACTCTAACTCCATTCTACACAACCTAGGTTCTAATTACCATCTCTTGCTATAGTTTATTAGAAGTCGAATGGTATTGACACAATCTCCTAATGAAATGAGAAAGTGGGTAAGATCAATAACTACTATTTATATATTCAAATTGTGAAATCAAACAATGTAGCAATTAACATGCTCATGATTAATTACAAAGTGCACAACCAATGTTGTTGATTAGTATAGTCAAAAGCAATGGAAACAACATGAAACTAATCATATTGAACACATTATCTTAATAGGAATGCTAATAACACTGAACTACCAATAGTACAAATAATAAGCTACATGTATGCAAGAAACTCATCTAACAACAATGGAAATGGAAGGAGGGTTCTTATAACTAGTGTGTGCCACACAAGCGAGTTCTAGAGCCCTGTCAAATACTTTCTAAATAAAAAATGAACTAAATAATTTTATTCAACAATATGAAGAAATTTCGTAAATGTTGGAATTATATTCTAGCTTAGAGAATTTTGAAATTAGTACTTAACATGAGGAATAACAGGATTTGGGACACTAATTCCTCCAAACGATATGAATGCTAATTATTAACTTGAATGAGTTCTAACTGGATATATCAACAAGATCCTTGATTATTATGATGATTTCTACTTAGCCTACTCACCCACTTAGTGTAGTCAAGCTTAGAGATTTATTCTTGCCTCCTCTATCTAATTCTAATTCAAAATATAATTGAGATATGGGAATTCACACTACTTATGGATTAACTAGGTATGCACATGGATGGTAGCCTAGTCTAGTCACCCTCATGAATGGAATTGACATGATCCCTTGATTTACTCATATGTTCCCATATTGAAGTTTCATTAGAGCTTTTAAGGTGGAACATGTATTAAATGATTGAGCCTCTCTTTAGTGTAACACCATAGGATCACTACAATATGAAGACTGACCTCTACAATAAATTGTAATTTAGCAATCAAGATTAGTGAAAATAATCTTAATTAATATAATCAACTCAAATTACTAAGACACAATGCATTCATTATATCCTCTTGAAAATAAGTAAAAAATGTCAACAATATATCAATTTTAAATCTTTTCTAACACTTGATTCTAATACAAATTCCTATTTTCTTTTTACAACACATATATATTTGATTCTCTTCAATTTTCACCTCCCCTACTTTGAGAGTATGCTAGTTATAGAACAAATTACTACATTTTGCAACTCTCTCTCTCTCTCTCTCTCTCTCTCTATATATATATATATATATATATATACATATATACATACATATATATATATAAACATTACACCATTTAATTTTTAATATTATAAAATAAAAATAAAAAAGAAACTACCTGTATTCATTAACAATTAAACTAAGAGAAATATAATAAATAAATAAATAAATATAATAAGTAACTAATTATATTTAACTCGAGATTCTAATCGCCTTTCTCCTATTGTGTAAAAAATAATAATTCTCATAATTATGACCATATTTCCTTTAGTGGAGATATTTTCTACAACTTTAGACATCTATATAACAATTCTCATAATTATTTCCTTTAGTGGAGATATTTTCTACAACTTTAGACATCTATAACTCAACATGGGTAGAGAACAAAGGATTAAGAGCTAAAAGACAAGAAAGCTTCCAAATAAATCATGGCACTAATGCCCACATCTTCATCTTGACTTTTATCATTGAGGAGGTTACGACTACATGGGTGGATTTTATTTATATTTTGACTTTCCTGAGGGATATCAAATGATGCCTCAACACCTACACATGGAAAGCTCAAGCTTCTGGGTATTCAATACTATAAATCCACCATTGGTAGAGTGCATACAATCTTTGATAATATAAAAGGATTCCAAAGCAGTATAGGAGTTAAAATCATTTTTTCGATTCTCTCCTCAGTTTTTATTAGGCTCTACATTAAATGAATGAAAGGAATTCATAAAAAACACATTGGGAAATACACATGGTTGTTTGTTTTTTAGAGTTTATATTGCTATGTTTCTTTTTGTAAATGGCATTACATTATTTTGATGTTACTTTTCCTTCAAAAACAGGTAGACATCTAATATTTTTGTCTCCCTTAGGATTTATGGAAACTTGGGGAAAAAGAGATATGCCTCTCAACACCTTGAAGATAGAGGTAAATTTAATGTCATTCTCACTTAATGGAGTGGGTGTGTGGAGATGGTCTCATCTTGTATATATTTGAGAGTATTATTCTTGCACCATGCTTCAATGTGATATCAGTAGTAGAACCTTATTTAATTTAAGGTTACAAAATGATTACTCCCCTTAAGAAGTAATGTTTCCAATTTATTGGCCCACAGACATTTCTATTTTCACTATTTCATTAAAATCTGATCATGCGCCAATTTTCTCTGGCAATATTTGAAGGGTGTAACATTGGAATTTGATAAAATTGTGATTTTGTTGCACCCTATTTAATCGGGCAATACAACCATTTTTCATTATAATATTGCGATTTTCTCTCACAAGAATAAGCCCACATTAGCATTGGTATCATCCTCACAATTCTTATGCTTATCATCCTCATCTTGATACAGGTAATCAATATTAGTCTAAGAAGTATATGAGGGTTACTTTGTTTCAGTCTGAGACATAAACAAGGCTCCAATCTGAGTTACCATATGTAGGACGTGTAGCAAATTTTCTTTTAATCTTTGTAGATTCTCCCATGTCTACATGGGGTACAAATGAAGTGAAAAGAAATTATCGTAATGTAGAGACTAATGAAGCTGGCCTTGATTCCATTTTCAAATTTTGCATTAGAAGCACGTATGATAGAACCCTCAATAGTCTTTCCACCTATGACCTCATGAATGATCTATTCCATAAATTTGAGTATAAGTATAGTGAGGTATATAAAGTTAACATGGGTAACAATATTAAAGGAACTAAGGGCACTCAGGAAGCTGATAACAATTCCACCAAGGACATACTCCATTTCATTAATCTAAAACCTATATTGATGTCAAGCTTAAGTTTCAAAGAGAAGTTCATATGTTTTCGGCTCTTAAATAAACAATTGTCCCACAGCCTTTTTAAAATTCCAATAGATTGTTTGGTAAGCATTGAGAATTGTTTCAATATGAAACTGATTGAGGTAACTATCAATGGATCATTGAGAAAACTCCAAGTGAGTCTCTTCCTCCTACAAGAAGAAATGAGAGAGACACTTAGGTCTGAAAGTTGCAAAGGAATAAAGGATAAATACCAAACAGGAGTTGAACCATCAATGCACCTAAGCAATTCATTATGAGAACCTGTGGAAATATAAACCCAGCAAAGGAGTTCAATTTTCTTTTTAATGGTGCATAATACCCCAATACATTTGGAGACAAAGTGCTTGAGGATTCAATCTGCTAATTATCAATTACACATGGAACAAATATAAACCAAATGTTGAATACTTTTGTCAATGTAAAACATGTCAATTCAATATGGCTATATATGGCCATTCTCAGGTGCCAAGGAAGTGGAGAGCTAGTAATCAGTTTTTTTGTAATCAAGACATCTCTCAGGGAAAAGAAACAAGTTCAAAGCCTTCCATGAATACGTTATATGATGAAAGTAGTCTAGCACCTTTGCAAATAAGACATCTCTCAAGGAACATAAACATGATCATAGTATTTTATTAATACAATAGATGATGAAAGTAGTCCAACACCTTTGTAAGCAAGACATCTATTAAGGAAATATAAAACCAAACAAAGGTCCATGATACATGTTGTCATAAATACCAACACGTGTAGTAGGTGTTGTTCCTAGCGATGGAGTGATATATCTCTTGAATCATGCACAAGGAGTGACCTTGAAGTAACGCTAATTTAGAAGGACAAGCTCAAAAGTTTAGGTAGGTCACTACATTCGCTGATTTGAAATCCTATATATCTATATCAATGTTTAAAGGAAAATCTTGTAGCATGTTTCAGATCTGAAGCTATACCAAGGGAAAGTATGTGGAAAAGGTCTGACTCGAATTTAGAGCAATCCAAACCTCCCTTTTCAAAATAAAACCGAGGTGAGAAGAATATGTTTATATTGGAGTGCTGGACAAAATGAGTCATTATGCTGACCTACAGGAGTGAAAACAGCTTGACCAACTAGTGATGAAGGAAAAGTATTGGTAGGAAATCTGGAGGTTACACATCATTTGAAAATATTTATTATTTCCACTTCAAATGTCGATTTAATTTTGAGTAAAAAACAACAACGTTGATAAGGATTTGAAATGAATGGACTATTTGGAGATGGTAAGCAAACAAAACCTCTTTAAATCCCTGCATTAGAATACAAATAGTCAGCAAGAGTTATGTCTATAAAAAGATGCATTTTTGGATGGTAGAATTGTTAATTGATTGAACTTTGTGAGACCTAGTTCATGAATTGTTTGAAAAAGAAAGAAGAGGAAGAAGAGAAGTAGTGAACCAAAATTGAAGAGAAAGAGAAAGAGATAGGCATCTGTAAAGGAGCATAAACAAACTACATAATAGAGATAAGGAGGAACTCATAATTCAAAGACCAAATAAATCAACAAAGTAAATATTTAATCTTTTCAAGGGATTGGTGTCTCCTCTCAGGTAATAGCCTGAAAAAGAGTAAGTTGGAGTTTGTAGAAGAGGGAGTGGGTTCTCCCAACAAGTTGTAGCTCGCAGAAGAAAATAAAGGTTGAAGCCTCCTGTAGGTAGAAGCCTACAAAATTAATGTAAAAGACGGAGTTGGTGGTTGCCTTACATCACAACAAAAAATTTGTGGTTTCCCCCCTTTATGGGTTTCCACTTATATCTAGTGTCTACATGTGCTAAATGTATTTCTTATGTGTTTAGTTATGAATTCATAGTTAGTTGTTGAATACTAATATAATTCTACTAATTATAAAAGAAAAGGCTAAAAGGCTATTAAAATAATTTGAGAATTTTCATATAAAAGATATAATTACTTATTCACCCCCCCCTAAGTAATTTCCCAGCTTTCAACAATTGGTATTAGAGCCAATTCTTTTTACATCAACCTAACATATGAAAGGAAGATCTAACTCATAGTAATGGCTAGTGATAAAGGGTGTTCTATAAGAAAAGATCCTTTGCTTACTGGTACTAATTATACTTTTTGGAAAGTTAGAATAAAGACATATTTGATGTCCCTTTGAGTAGATGTTCCAGGTGCAATAGAGTATGGGTATGAGAAACCACCCATCATTGTTAATAATGATGATAAATTGGACTTTTCATGCAATACCAAAGTCGTGAATGCTATCGTAAGTGGATTAGCTAAATTAGAATTTGTAAAAGTAATGCATTGTAAGACTGCTAAAAAAAGGTGGGATAAACTGAAAAAGATTCATGAAGGAGATGGTAAAGTAAAAATGGATAACTTACAAGTTACAAAATTCAGTTTGAGTCCTTGAGAATGAGTGATGATGAAGATATAGAAAAAAAATTTCTTCGAGTTTTTGAAATAGTAAATGTTATGACAGGTCTTGATGAAATCATTAAGGAATCCACCATAGTCCAAAAAGTGTTGACATCACTCCCTGCTAAGTTAAATCCCAAGCTATCAACGATTGAAGAAATTTCTAACATTAAAACCATAACAATGGATGAAATGCTTGGCTCTCTAACATCCTACGAAATGATGATCACAAAAGGAAAATCAACCATAAGGGATGAAACATTCAAAGCAAATAATAAATCTACAGAAGTCCAAGAGTGCTCATGTTCAGACTCAGTTGAAGAAGAAGCAAAATTTGTGAGAAGGCTGAAGAAAGGGATTGGTAAGTATAAATACAAGCTTCCTTTTAAGTGCTTTAATTGTGGAAGAGTAGGTAATTACGCCTAAAAATGTCCTTTTTTGAAGGAAGAAATAAATCAAAAGGTAAATAAAAGAACAAATATAATAGAATAAAGAATGAGAAAAGATTTAAAAAGAAACATTGTATACACAAGAAGATAACAATTACTCATGTGATATAAATGAATCTTCTGATGAAGAAGGAATTAGTCTTATGGCTCTAAAATCTTAATTTGAAAAACTTAATGATTGTGAGTCGAGTGAAGAATAAGAGGGTGACATTTACCTTGAAGAAGAGCTAAATAATTCTTTAGAAAAAATTGACAGACTCAAACAAAAGAATAGAAAACAAAAGGAAATTTTAATTATATTTTAAAGAAGAGCCTAAGTATGAAAGCTTCTCCAAGTAAAGGTTGAGTTAGAAGAGATAAAAAAGGTTGAAGACATCCTACTACAACAATTAAAAGTGAAAGGTAAAGAATGTGAGAAACTGGAAGAAGAAATAGTTGTTACAAGAAAGAAGTAAGAGAAAGAACAAGTTGAGCTAAATATGAACTTTAAACACATTTTGGGGTCTAAAAAGTTAGGATGAGATATTGAATACTCATATATTTACACCTATGAAATCTAGTTTGGGCTATGAAGGAGAAGCCACTAAGAAAAGGACAGAGGATAAAAACACCGTCAACTTCACTAAAGTATCCATATGAGATAATGACAACAATTAGCACCTAAAGTATAATGATTTCAACAACACACCTTAGAAATAACATGGAAACAATGCACCTCAACAAGAACAAAGGAACAACACTACTCAATAATAACAAAAGATAAATCCCACTCAGGAGTAAAAAATGAAAAATCTTACTCGGCTACAACTCATAAGAATATTCGACAAGCTAGCAGTAAGTTACTAGAAGCCTTAATTTTTCAAAAGACAAAACTATCAGATGTCAAAGAGATCATATTCACAAGAACCATCTTTTCCCAAGTATGAAAATTTCTTCTATGGATATTGTTTTTTGTGCAAAAAAAATGGCCATAATGTTTTGAACTAAAGAGCATATATCATAAGGAATGAAAGAAGATGCTAGAAAATAAATGAAGTCAGCAATGAATTTGTAAATGCAAGGACAAACATAAGTAAGAACAATAATCCATTTTCCCTACTTTTTGATGTCACTAAATATTGTTGTTGCCACAATTTTGGACATAAGTATTATGAATGTCAACTCATAAACTTCAAACCATAGTCTTAGGACAATCATAGGATAGAGGAATCCATGTTGTGGAAAAATAAAAAGGAAGAGAAGGAAACCAATAAGTGTAGTCTAGTTCTTGATGTTCATAACTAGAACAATTAGCGATATGTGAACAATGGTTACTAAAAACATATGACTAGAGACAAGAGTAAGTTTCTGAATCTAAATGGAAACAAATTTTGCAATGTCACCTTTGATAATGATGCACTAGGGAAAATAATGGGAAAAGGTAGAGCAAACTTGAATAATGGCAGAGGCAAAGCACATGATGTATTATTTGTGGTTGAAATGAAACATAAATTTCTGAGTGTGAGCCAGATGTGCAGCAGAGGATATGATGTCATCTTTAAGGCTCAGCAATGTGAAATAGAGTCAGCTAAAACATGAACGATACTAGCCAATGGAATCTGAATAGAAATCATTGTATATGTTTTGAAGGATGTAGTAAAGAATGTCATTTGGGGAAACAAGATGAGTGTTGGCCGTGGCATACAAGAATAGGGAACTTAAACCTCAACCATATCATTAGACTCAACAAAAAGAGAGCTATAAGAGACTTGCCCAAAATCACAAAGCCATAAAATCGTATCTGCAATTCATGTCAAATGGAGAAACAATTTTATGTTTCTCTCAAGATTAAAGATCAACTATCAACTAGCAAGCCTTTTTAGCTAGTACATATGGACCTATGTGGACCTTCTATAACAAAATAACTTGGAGGTGAGTATTACTTCATGTTAGCGATTGACTAATTTTCCAGACTAACACAAGTATCCTTCTTGATATATAGATAACAAGCATTGAGAAATTCAAGTTATTCAAAGCACTAGCAAAGAACCAAACATGCTATGAGTTAAAGCACATATGATTAAAGAGAGGAGGAGATTTCACATCAAATGAATTTGTAGATTTTTGTTATGAACAAGGAGAAAATATACTATTGCATACACTCCCAACAAAATGGAATTAGGAAGAACTCGTCAGTAAAACAAATGGCTAGAGCTATGATGCAGGAAAGAAACATACCACAGACCTATTGAGCTGAATCTATTCACACAATAGTTTACATGCTAAACAAAGCACATCTCAGACCTAATTATGACAAGACACCCTATAAGTTATGGCGTTGAAAACCAACATCAATAAACACTTGAAAGTGTTCAACATTAAGTGTTATATTAAAAATAATGACGAGAAATTGGGAAAGTTGATGTTAGGGTAGATAAAGGAATCTTCTTAGGGTACTCTAGAGAAGCAAAGGGTACAAGTGTTATAATAAAATAATACACATGATAGTTGACTACATTGTGAAAGTTGATGAGGATCTACCTATCAAAAGAAAGCAGATAGGATTCATCAATCCTTCTAATCAACCAATTATTGAAGAAGAGGAAGAACATGTTGAAGATGTAGAGAAAGCATACACTTAAGATGAAATCAAGTCTCAAGTACAACATTCAAAGAAAATGTTTAGATATTTTGAGGAAGAAATAAAGTTATTAGAGGAATGGATGAAAAAGGATACATGTAGTGAGGACTACATACAATTTGCAGGCTTAGCTAATTTTGAGGGGAAACTCAAAGTGCAATACAATAGTGGCATAAATGAAGAGGAAATGCAACAAAGTATTGTTGATATGAAATATGAATAAAAATGGAGAATTTTGAAGAAGACAACAATGAATCTATTGTAGAGCAGCAGTGGAGAAGGCATATAAATTTCTTAAGCATTTGTTGGAAGATGTATGTAGAAGCAGAGTGGGATAAGATTTATAATAATCTTATGCAAGAGAAGATCCAACCACAAATGGATGAGTTGGATATCGAAATAAATGAGCTATGGAAACCTATGAAGACAAATCCCAAAAGAAGATATAGTGAAGGAAGCAAACAATCAACAATAACATCCAATTGAATCTTAAATATTCTGAAGTCAAAATGCATGGAAAACTACAGAACAAGATGTGGGATCCATGAGGATTGTTACTTCAATGGCTTATGTCTAGGAGGTCATAAATTTTTCTACTTTGGGAATCATGAGCATTCTCACTCCAAAAACTATCAAATCCTTTTGGAGACAAAGCTTCAAAGGGGGTTTGACATGGAGAAGGAATTATAATTCCTTATTATAAATAATTTTAATTTCTTTAATTATCATAAAAAACACGAGAGATTTAAGGGTAATTTATGGAGTGATTCTAAGGATAGATTGAGTTATTTTAGGAGTTAGGTAAATATTATTTATGGAGTGATTTTAAAATCTAGGAAAAACTATGATGTTTCTAAATTATATCTATTGTAATCCTATGGACAATAAAAAATAGAGTAAGTGTGAGGAAAAGATGATGGCCAAATGAATGTGAAATCAAACTATAGAGAGGAACACATATCTCTGAGTAGAACTTTATGTACATATTTGTGAAATGAAATAGAATTTCATGTAATTATGTTCATGAATTACCTTTGTCTGAATATATAAGGGTTCTAGTCTTTGTGTAAAATTTATAATTAATAGAAATTTAGAGTCAATGTGCAATATGATGTTAAACTCGAACAATTTCAATATATGTGTGGAGTCTGAAACTAATGATAGATTTATTGATTAATCTATCATTTTTAAAAGAAATCTAGTACAAGGATTAAGACAATTTAAATGAAGTGAACCTGGTGAAGTATTTTGTACATATTGTAGTAGGATCCTATGAAGAGGATTCAATGCATGTCTAATCATGAATTTCATTTGCAGAAGATTGTCAAAGGATGCATATAGAATGACATAGAAGACAATTAACTCTCTCTCTACCTTATGAGGGAGAGATTCTTGCGCCTTACAAACTTAATGCTGATTTGGAGAAGGTGGAATTTGTAAGTTTATCCTTCGAAGAAACTTCAACAACATTGTATTTGAAATTGGAGAATGAAAATGATTTTGATCTCGACTTGAATGTGCTACAAGGTGAGCATTGTAAGTGCCAAGCTAGATGCATGTGTGAAGACATGTCACAGTATATTTGCATGAGATGGGAAAAACACGCATTTGGAGTGCATTGGAGTATAACATATATGTTAATGGTGGAATTGAACTTGAGTAATGAGCATTGGTGATGGTGAGAAATTCCAGCATGATTTTGTGGCAAGCATGGCCAAAAACTATGTGATTTGGAGTAGTTTGAAGATGTAGGAAAAGTAGGATTTTCCTACATTACCAAAATTTTTGGGGGAAATTTCTTAGCTAAAGTGAAAATTTGCATTTTTCTCCAACTTTAATATTTTTATTAGACTATACTGATGCTTGTGAGTTACTCATGTTGACTTGACTTTATTAGGATGGAGAAGGAGAGGGAGTCACTCATATTAACTTCATTTTATTAAAATGAGTATACTGAAATTATATAAGAGGAAGGAAATAAGTGTATTGATTTGACATAAATAAAATAGGGGAGCTAAAAATTTTCAATAAAGAGAAAATTGGGTTTTTTTGGAACTTTAATATTTTTATTAGACTTAATACTCTAAAGCATTTTATATTGAATTGATTTTATTGAAATAGATATATTCATTTCATATAATTGAGGAAAATAAATAATTAAAATATTTTTTTTTATAAGAATTAATAGTAAAGATTGCATTTTCACCAAAGTATTATTATTATATTTTAAATATTAAGTTTAATTAACTTATATTTAAGTTTAAATATTACACATTTAATGATTATAGAATTTTATTTATTTCACATAAAAAAAATAAAAATCTGCCAAATATTATATTATAATATATATATATATATATATATATATATATATATATATATATATATATATATATATATATATATATATATATATATATATATATATATATATATATATATATATATATATATATATAAACCTTTTTCCAGTTTTTTATTTTAGTTAATTTTAATGAAAATTTGGTAGATCTTTTCAGAAACTCAAGTTTAAGTTGTTCAAACTGTAGAATTTGAGTACTTTCATGGTATAGTATTGTATTCAAAAATGTATTTAAACAACAAAAAACCACAAATTTGATTGAAATTGTATTGTCGAGATTTCAGTGAAAAGTAATTTTTTATCTATAAGTTAGACTATATATATATGAAGAAGAAATAAATTATTTTAACATCCATGAGGCTAAAAATAGCCCATGGGACAGATTGCTTCTTCTTCAAGTGGTTTGAGCTCATCTCATTAGATATTATATCTGGCTTCACCTGTGGCTTGAGAAGCCACTACCTCGGGGCATCTAAGCCATCAAAATCTCCTAGGGATCAAACCTGGCCTGGGCAGCACCAACCCTTAACATGACTAGAACACCAACCGTTAACATGACCGGATTTTTGCCCAGAATTGGTGACCTTCACATCATGAAATGACTTAAAAGTACCGCCCTGTGGACAAATTTTCATCAAAATTAATGCAAAACATATGAACAAGAAAAAATAAGTGTGAAAAAAAAAAAATCTTTGTAATCTAAATATGGATAAAAAAACATAAATTCCAATATAAAGATAAATATTAAATATTTAAATTATATTAAAAATTAAAAATTATATATTTTTAAATTAAAAATATTATAATTTTAAATTAAACTTTTTTATTTATTTAATATTTAACTATAAGGAAAATTCAATATATTAAAATTTAAAAGAATAAAATTTATTGATAAAATTTTACGTTGAATTTGTTAATTGGAAATCTAAACTTGTAGAAAAAGTAATCCAAAATATTAAGATAAGAAAATCTAAATCTCAAAATAAAATGAAATGTTGTAATATTTACCTATATAGCTTTAGTTTAATTTAAATACATTATTACTTTTTTCAAGGGGTTAAATTTATAAATAATTTTTTCAACGTGTTAAATTTATTTATAGTTAAAAAAAAACATTTTAAACAACAATAAAATTTAATTAAACATTATTCTTTTTTTGAATATGAAAATGTATAATAATTAAACTACAGTAAATGAAACAATATTATTTAAAAATATATAATTATAATAATTTACAATTGTATTTTTTAATTAAATATAATTTAAAATTTAAAATAAATAAAAAATAAAACAAATATATTTAAAAACACAATTATAATAGTGTGAAATTATGACTTTTAAATTATATAGGAGATAAAAAAATAAAATGGATAATATTTTTTATTTTTTAGTTTTATGAAAAATATTTTGCAATAAAATAAAAAATATAAATAATTTATTTTAAATATAAATATAATAACCTAAAATAATAAATTTTATTTAAATAATATATGATATGAGGAAGGAAACAAATGATTCGTGATATGTTTTCTAAATATAGAACTTATAAATAATTAATAAAATGTAGATTGCGTTCAAAAAGTTTTTTTAAACTTTTCCTGCTCGTGAAACACCGCCCCCAACCAAAGCGATAACGCGAAAGGGCCTTCCTTTCGTCTGTCTGATCAATTCCTCCCCCCAAAATTTCACCTGCGCGTCTTCAACGGGAGTTTCTTTTATATATATATATATATATATATATATATCAAGGTGTGTGTAGATAGGCAGAAGTACTCACACACTTTGAAAAGCTCTGTAATTTGAGGCTCTGTATTCTGAGGTTCTGAAAGGCTTCTTTACGTTATGGTTGCCTCTATGCCTGCAGTTATCAGTCTCTGCATTCCCATTTTCATGCTCAGGGAGAGGGCTTCCACATGCTCCAACTTCACCCTCAGTCTGAGGAGGCTGAATTCATATCATCATGATTTTTATAAATATTGGAAACATGAATAGCTTATGCCTACTAAATTTATCAGGGAATCAATTGGAAGGACAGATTTCTGTATCTCTAAGGGAGATATTTCTTTGGAGCAATTGGACTTGTCAAGAAATAAATTGAGTGGATTTGTCCTGAAGTTTTTTTCTAGATTATCAATGTTGACTTCTTTTGATGTTTCATATAACAACCTTTGTGGCCCAATTCCGACAGGGACACAATTTTCCACTTTCAATGTAACATCTTTTTACGAGAATGAATGCTTATGTGGGCTTCCTCTATTAACGTGCACGAAAAATGATAAGCCAAAGAGAACAATTGGTGGAGGCAATAGCAATAATAGTAATGCTAAAAGGGGATTGTTGAGCTATGCCAATGAAAAAGTGTCCTTGTTAGCATTGTCATTGGGATTAGGGATCAGGTTTGGTGGAGTTGTTGCTATGTTCATCATTTGGGACAAAGCAAGATGTTGGATAATGGGCATGTCCTCCAACACACAAAAACCATTTTATAGAGTTTATCGATTCCCAAAATAAGTCACAAGGCTTTGTCCATATAGCTCAATTGAATATTATATGTCTTATTACTATTATATAAGTTGTCTTTTCCCATAATTTCAAATACATATTTATTTTGGAGTTTACAGATTTCTAAAATAGATCACAAGGACCTGTCAGATACCTCAATATATTAGTGCATGTTTTATTATTATTGTATGAATTTTCTTCTCCTAAAATTTCAAATACATTTTTTAAAACTTGTTTCATTATCAACATAAAAACATGAGACATTTAATTTTATTTTTAAATTATTTTATATTTAAAGCGAAGATGTTCCTATAATAGGTTTTTCCTAAAAATTTCAAATACATTTTTTAAGACTGGTTTCATTATCAACATAAAAGCATGAGACATTTAATTTGACATCTTAAATTATTTTATAATTACAGTGAAGGTCTTACTATAATAGGTTTGGCTAGATAGATCTAGCCAATGAAACCTTTGGATTTTCGTCGTCCCTTTACGACTTAGAAACAAGCACCATACCTCTCGCTCTCGAAGTAGAAGGATTGCATTTGGCATTAACATTGGTGATGGCACGTCTGCAGTTGCCTTTACAAGCGGGCCTCACTCATGTTACTGCATGATCCAGAGAGTGAGCAGCGCTTTGAAGCAACATCTGGTAATGTTTCACATCAGCAATGTTATAGCTAAAGTCATTGCACATATCAAGAAGCTTCACAATGTCTTTCAGGGCGTCGTTAACCCACTTGGAGTTGCTCATAACTCAAAAAAATCTCTGAGCATCCATCTATCATAACACATTCCAACGAATATTCATATCAAAAAACTGTCAACAATCGATGGAACGAGATCCACAAATCTATAAAGAGTGGTTTTGTTTATATTAAAATGTTATCAAATATACGTGTGATAAATAAGCATGACTTTGATGTGTTGAATATTTATGGAAAATTCATTTTTGAAGAAGGGATTGATGTTGTCAAAGATGCGTTGAGAAATGTGGCCGTTGGTGTCTCGTCTGGTCTGGTTTTGGGTGAGAATTGGGTGTGTTGTTATTGTCACGAGGAAGGGGAGCAATGTCGGACGATGACCATCGGTTCGAGTCCAAGGACGATGTAGGGGCCTCCAAAACATTCCCTCAGTAGGCTGACACCATCTGAAAGAACCTCTTCAATGGAATTGACGTCTTCAAGGCGATCGTGATGTAGGAATTGACATCTTCAGTGGTAAAATGCTGGAAGATATTGTGCCATCTTCACACAATGTTACTTGTAGGATGGTTTTGTTAAGCTGTTGATTGGATGTCCCTCATGTTAGCAGTCTGAAATAATTCTATGATTGTGTCTATGTAGCAATGTCAAAGGTGTTTATGTGCTCGGGTCTCTGGAAGACAATGTTCTAGAAGGAGAAGCAAATTATTTGTATGAGAACAGATGAGGATGAAAAGGAGAGTAGCAGATTATTTGTATGAGAACAGATGAGGATGAAAAGGAAAGTAACATTAGTGATGATTTAGAAGTTAAATTTAAAGACCTAAAAATGTAGTAGCATGAAGATGGATAGTTTAGGACAATTCTCCACTCTCATTTTACGAAGGGCTTTTAGTGAATCCATGCAAGTGTCTTTTCATTTAAAAAATCAAAAGTGAAGGATATCAAGGTCCAAGGCCTCAAAATTTCAATGTGATTGGCGAAGTATTGTTTTATGAAAAATTGTGAGTGTGAAAATAAGCTTCAAGACCTGAAGCTTTGGTCTTGGTGTTGCCACTCTTGGAAAGAGAATATTCATGGGTTCAGAAACATATGAAAGATGTAGATCTTGCACATTTTATTGCAGGAAGGTTTAAGGTGAACCTTTTAAGGTTATGTCAATATTTGCATGTGTTTTGCAAGGGAGTGAATTGAGATCCTTGAATCTATCTGACAACGTGTTAGGTGAGAAGGGTCTTCGGGCTTTTGGGTCTTTCCGAAATTTTCAAAATGTCTTGGAAGAACTATATTTTCTGAATAATAATATGATTCTTTAAGGATGCTCCTAGAGTTATTTGTGAACTTCTTCTTTCCATTAAAAAGCTCAAGATTTTGCATTTCCATAACAATATGACTAGTGATGATGGAGGACAGAACCTTTCCCAACTTGTTAGAAATTGTTTTGTATTGGAGGGTTGTAAATGCTGGTACATGAGAGTAGTGTTATTTCTTTAGCAAGACCTCTAGTAGAGGAACAATTTGAAAAAAAACAGATTTGAGGGATAACAGGTTTCGTTAAAAGGCCCGATTGTGTTCTAGTTAGAGTATTTATGAATTTATCATCATATCTCATGATCATTTATTTGGAACTCAAAGTTTTCATTTAAAAGTTCTAGCTTTAGAGTTATTTAATTTAATGAAGTTTATTTGGCAAAAGTGAAGGATGGTTTACTAACATCTCATATTTTATGCTAAAAATCTATAACTACATGAAATATTACTTTTTGTTATTTGAGTTTATGTGCTCTTCTACATCCACATTATTTAATTTAATTAAGTTTATTTGGCAAAAGTGAAGGGTGATTTACTAACATCAAATATTTTATGCTAAAAATCTATATCTACATGCAAAAATACTTTTTGTTATTTGAGTTGACGTGCTCTTCTACATCAACCAGATATCGATTTGAGAATGATGAAGCTCGATTAAAATAATAAGTTCATTGAATTCTCAAAGGAGTTTGAAGAAGATATATCATTTTTGAAATTAAAAAAATGGGCATATCTTTATTTGTTCATTTAAAAAAGTTCCCTATATCCACGATAAAGCAACACCAATTTTGAAGTCCTTTGATACGAAATTATGTCCTTTGAAGAGGAGTAAGTCTGGGTTAGAAAGACTACATAATTTTGAAAATGTAGATGTGGTTATAAGAGACACTTAGCATAACATTCAAAATGGTAGTTCATGACCACTATTCATCTACGATGAGGATGGATATGTGTAACTTTTTAGTTCATTGCAGTGGTGAATTATTAATTTTATTTTATTAATATTCACTTTTTTACTTACTCTAGTGGGGGTATTTATTTTATTTTAATTAATATTCACTAATTTATTATTTGGTGAAATATTTGTTTTATTTTAATTAATATTTAATAATTTACTAAATATCACCAAATATTTGTTTATTTGAATTAAAATTCACTATTTTTTTATTCTTGTTTTCCAATATGATTTTTCCAAATTTTCTAT
The DNA here is from genome assembly GCA_031772625.1 of Pinus tabuliformis. Classification (NCBI taxonomy): domain Eukaryota; kingdom Viridiplantae; phylum Streptophyta; class Pinopsida; order Pinales; family Pinaceae; genus Pinus; species Pinus tabuliformis. The sequence continues at coordinate 902,595,695 of CM062808.1, forward strand.
TCCTTCCGTTCACCTTTGCAGATTTAAAAACCATTGGTAATTTTATAAATATGAAACATCTTAAAACATATATATAATTTTTTTATAAATATTAAAAATTCTAAAAACTTAAAAATATTTAATATTTTTTATAATATTTATTTTTTCATTATTATTTAAATGACAATCAAGTGCATTCATGTATTTATGACATTCTCTATATCGTATTTCATAATAACAAAACCAAAATATAATGGAAAATTTTAAATTATGAAATATTAATTTTTTTTTTATTAATTTAAATTTTTATAATTTATTATTTTTAATCAATCATAAAATTTGTTCTAAATAATTATAAATATTAATAGAATATATTTAAATATAAATAGAGAGTTTATATAATACTAAATTTAAAAATAAATATTGTTATATATATATATATATATATATATATATATATATATATATATATTAAGGGTGATATTTTTATGTATTTAATTAGAAATTAGATAATATTTAACAATATTATTTATGAACATATAATTAAAAATGATGAGTTTTGGGTGGAGAGTTAAATGTTGGAAGTAACACTACATTTTAAAATGCATATTTTCACCTTCACCCTATTAAATGTGTTGGCAATAATACATGAAACTGTATATTTTGAAATACATTTTTTTATTCCCCACCTTAATGATATATAATCAATTCTGGTGAGAATGAGGACATGTGGTGATATTGTGCATTTGAAACCATTCATATTAAAATGCATAGTTCCATTACCTCATTCACCATAATACATAATTAAAGAAGATGAACATGGGGTGGGCATGAAACATTGCATTTTAAAAGGTATAGTTTTACCCCCTACCCAAGGTGAAACTATAGGTGGAGATAGTGCAGGAAATTATACATTTGAAACTATGGGTGGTGTGGAGGGTGACACTGTATATTTTATTGTGTATGGGGGTGAAGGGAAAAATTATGCATTTCGCATTTGTTTCACCACTAAAAATCACAACTTTACCCCCCACCCATAGTGAATAAAAATGCAAAATTTCACCTCCCACCCCTACCCATAAATAAATACACAATTTCACCACTTAGAGTCCACCCATAATCAAATACATAGTTTTTCTGTGCACCATCATCCATGGCAATGCACAGGTTTGGCCCTCAACCTCACCCATAATAAAATGTGAAGTTTCACTCTCAATTCCCAATTATAACTATGAGTGGAAATGTGAGTTGTAACTATGTATTTTATTCGATGTGGGTGGAAGTGGAGGTGGCACTATGGGTGCACAATTTATAAATGACGGGAATTATATAATTTTTTGTTCGAAACATTATCATTTAATGTTTTAGTAGATTTATAAATTTGAATGTATTAAGTAATTTATTATCACTATGTTCAAAGCATGGCAAAGTAAAGTTATACTCTAAATTAAGATATGAAGTTTAAGCCAATATGTAGATAATAAATTTATATTATTTTTAAGTCAACAAGATGATCCAATTCATTAAGCATTAACCAATCAATTGGTTCCATTTTTCTATCATGTTTTCATTAATCTATAATGTTTTGCAAGCCATTAGTTTGATTACCTTGGGGTCAAGTGCGCCAAGTCTACATTACCTGCTTTATATTGGATACCATCTTTGAATCAGGGGGAAGTGCTCAAAATGAGAATCAATAACAACATTGAAAACACCCTTGAGGGGCCCTCAAGTGTAAAAAAAAAAACATGGAAACCTAGGTCAAATTTTAATCCCTAAACTTAGTAACTACATGGTAGATTAATTAACTAGACAAGTCAACAAAGTCCTTTCCTTCAAGGGTACTAATCATATATTTTTTTGTGTGTATAAATTGTATTGTGTACATTAAATCATTAATTAATCACCTTGCATTGTTTAATTAAATTACTATCCTAACATTGAAATTTTAGTGCATAAATGAACTAGGAATGCATGAAATATCATGATAAATATTAATTAATTAAAATAAATTCTATTTTATTTTTAAGAAAATAAGATGGAAAATACATAACTATACTTTGAATATAAAATAAGATGCAAAAATGAATTCTATGTGTAGAAGCAAACCAAAGTTTAAAATTAATCACTAAATTTGTGAATATATTCATAAACCCCATGAAATATAAGTATATGGAAATTAATCATAATTAGTAAATAAGTCTTGAATATGTACACTAATTGAACATGCAAAAAGAATACTGAAACATGCTTGTAAACTAATAAAAGTGGATGAGAAAGAAAAATAATATTCATAGAGAAAGACAACTTCATATATGCTCCAAGAAGGATTTATTCATTGATAAACATTTATGTACAACCAATGTTAACCCAAATCTTTTATAAATTACCCTGGCTTCATATAAGCATGATTTTTTGAAGATCATATGTTGCTCAAAACAATTTAAATTTAGCTTGTACGAAATGCTAGATATGCAAAGCCTTTACTGGCTCCACACTTAGATGTCTCAAGGATCTCTATGATTATCGAAGTGGTAGTTATTGAGACATTCCAAAGAAATACATATATGAAGAAAATACACAAAAAATTAAATGTCGAGGGAAGCACCTTTGCTTCCACCCTAATGTTGGACCTTAGATTGTAGCTTGCCTACAATTTCCAAAAACAATGCACTAGAGGACTAAGATAATGAGCTTAGAGAGAACATATATTTCACCCTAATATTGGAACTTAGATTGTAGCTTGCTTATAATATCTAACAAAAATGCACTAATAATGAACATAGAGATAACATAGTAGAAAAAACAAAACTATATCGACTCTCTCTTTTCTCCTCCCATTGCTCATATTCCTCTCCTTTGTTTTTAAAAACGGTAGGCAGGTAGTTGAAAAAATGTAAATATGACCTCTTGTATTTATGCTAGACATTACTTTTTTGGACATTTTTATTTCAAATTTGCAAGTAGAAAGAATTTTGAAGATCATATAGACTAAAACAACTAAAATCCTAGCTCAAATAAGATCTTCCACTCAATTAATAAGCACATGAAAATAGATTTGATGATGCATAGATTCCTATAATGTCAATTTAAAAAAATTGACCTCTCAATATCGAGGTACTTTAACGACAAGAACTTGATCAATTGAGATAACCCTCGGGGCTATTGTACTACTCCTACTATCTATATCACCTACCATATTTGAGTCAATATATCCTTGGAGAACAATGTTTGAATCTTTGGAGCATAGTTCCTAAGTACTGGTACCTATCAAATACCTAAGAATCGACTTTACTACATTCCATTTTTTATCTAGATTTTTTATATACTACTCACAATTCCCACTAAATGTGCAATGTCTGGACGCAAACATTGATGAGAAAGTAACCTTGACCGTATAGTATATATCCTCCTATGTCTTGGGACACACCTCCTTAGTCAATTTGAAATGGATATCCAATGGTGTACTAACTAGTTTTGCATCTTACGTTTTAAATATTTCCAACATTTTCTATATGTACTCACTCTAAGATAATGTTAACCTATGACTTTTTTTTATCTCTTGTTATTATGATACCAAGGATTTTGTCAGTAGCACCTTAATCCTTCATTGCAAATAAATTAACTATTTTTTTTAAGTACATTTATATCTTGCATGTTAGAATATGCAACAAACATGTCATCTACATATAGTAACAAGAAAATATATCCGCCATTATCTAGTCTCTTAAAATAAGCACAATGGTCAATATGACATCTACTATAACTTTGTCCTGTCAATTTTGAGGTCTAAATGAGTCTCAAAACAAAAATGTACAACCAAAATCAACATTATAATAATCAATAAGATTCAATATGATGATGTCAACCATGAGGGATGATTCACTATTTTTGTAGTAAAAAAGTAAAAAGATTAAAAAATAAAAAATAAAAAAACTACATTTTCGACTTGTATTTTCAACTTATCTCCCACGATTTTGCTCAACTTTTGAGTGGGATAACTTGTTGGATGTAAAATTTAATTCCTCATCCAAGTTGTACATCTATTGCATACTTTAGATGGACCTTGCTACACGAAAAATGAGAAAGACATGAAAACAGGTGATTGCTATCACGTTTTTTCATGTATTTTTCATTTTTTTAATCAAGGTCCATTGTAAGTAGGAAATATGGGTACTCCTTGGATGAAGAATTAAATTCTGCATCCATTAAGTGTTCCCACTCAAAATTTGAGTAAAATCGTAGGGAGATATGTTGGAAATATGAGTTGAAAAAGTAGTTTTTCTTTTTCCCCTCTAAATTTGATGATGCAATCTATTCTTATTTTATTATTTCCACTATAATTTTATAATATTTCTTAGGAGGCCCATTTTAGACCTCAATATTTCTCTAATGTTATAATAAACCTATCAAATTTGAAATATCACTACCTTGGAGCTTGCATTAAACCATACAAGCTCTTCAACCTGCATATCAATTTCTCCTTCCCTTTGACCTCATACCCCTGAGGTTGTTGCATGTAAATCTCTTCCTCTAAGTCCCCATGGGGAAATAATATCTATACATCTAACTATTGAAGATCGAAACATGTTACTACCATTAAAATTAAAATAGTTTTAACTAAAGTCATTTTAACAATAAAGCTAAAATATTTCATTGAAATCCATACCTCTCTTATATGAAAAATCATTTATAACAACTCTGGATGTATATCCTTTTTTTCCTCCATCTTCTCCTTCAACCTTTAGATTTATTCAACAATGCTCTTTTACCTAAATGCAATGAAACCAAATCCCAAGTCTTATTGTGTATCAAAGAGTCCGTCTCTTATTTCATGCCTTGATCCCATCTCTTTCTAGTTGATACCTACATTGTTTCTTCATATCTTTCCATTTCATTAGAATCAATAAAAAATAAAAAAACAAAGTATCCATGTTATCTTGTGTTTCTTTTATTAATGATCTTCTAGTGACCTTCCATGAATTTCCTCTAAATGTAACTACACAAGCTTCACTTCCCAACTATCCTATTGAATTTAGGTTTCTTATTAAATTAAGAATGTGCCTTACCGCTTTCAAGAACCGCCAGTTTCCATTATGTATTTTTTTCATTCTTTACCCTTTCCAACCATTTTACATTGTTTATTGTCACCCAGATATACCTATCCAAATCACTTTGAATATAATTTTGAAAAAAAAATCTATTGGGTGTGGCATAAAATAAGTCCCCTTAGTATATCACCCAAGAGTCAATAATATTTTATATTTAAAGGATAGCACATCCTACTACATTTTATTCCTTATTATTCTCTTATCATCCATCTCCTTGTTTTCCTTTTAGAGAGAAACGATATTTCTCTTTTGTCCTTTCTTCTTGGAATTCCAACATTCTATCTCCCTTTAGATTTGAATATGTCCTCCTTATACTTGCCATGATTCCCATGATCTTTCCTCTCTTCCTTTCTCTTCCATTATTCTCTATAGTCAAAGAATTTTTTAATGTCCCACCAGAATTTTCCTTTGCATTTCCTCACTAAAGATCACACTAACAAAATCACCAAAGTTTAAACTGTTTGAAGTAGAGAGAGAATTACTCATAGCTATGACCAGGCCATTCGAAATTTTCGCCAATGAGCATAAAAGAAAAAGAGCCCTAAACTCATCAAATTTTACTCCTACAAAAATCAATTAATTGGTGACCAAGTTAAATTCATTTAAATAATTACTAATATCCCACCTTCTCACATCTGCATATTAAATAAATGGTTCATAAGAAATAATTTTTTTTCATATAGTTTATCTGATTCCTTCATAAAATTCTCTATTGTCGTTTCTTTTGAAATGTTAAAACCCATTGATGCTTACAAGCACAATTGTATTGTTCCTGGTGCCTTTCTTTCATAATATCAAATTCTCCATCTTTCATAGTCATTAGCTTCTTTGTTATTCTTCCTAAAGGCAGTCTTTTTTTAATGTATATAATCCTCCAGTTTCATCTTCCGTGCTTGGTAGTTTTGGCTATTAAGCTTCATGAACTAAAACCTTGTTCTCCCATTTCTTCCACTTGATCCAGGAACCCTCCTTTCCTGTGATTCTTATCAACTAAAATACTTGTCATCTCTAATACTAGTTCTTATGAATATGACCACGGAGCAATAAAATGGAAATGAATTTGAAAATAAAGCATAGGATGACACAATATAAATAATACATAAATATATGTGGCTCGCCTAATTTGGGCTATGTCCATAGAGAAAAAACTAGTCCTTCCTTTTATTTCTTCCATAAAAATGAAGGGATACAACTTGTAGCACATCCATTGCAATCTCCTCTTCACTATCTCCTCTCTATCAATTATAATGCTCTCTTAATAATGCACAACTAAAATATAATGTCATCATAAAAACATGGTTCCATCTATGGAGAAAAACCCCTAACATAACTTCTATCTTCAAATCAACAACCTAATAATGAATGATCTAGATTGACTATGAAATTAAAATATTTTATAAGGTAATGGTCCCAAAAAATTATCTTTGAAGAGGCTCCAAAATATTATCTCCACACACTTTGGACCCCATGCTGACAAAATCGGAGGAAATAACCCCTACACTCTCTATCAATAATCAAAATCTAAATATGACTACAAACACTATATTTGAATTTGGAAGATAATTCAACCCCACAACCATTAGGGATAATATCCACAAGTGAACTTTTTATTATATATAATTCATAAGGAACAAGCAACTATGCATAGAGATAATTTTGTGAATGCACCAAAAAAATCCTCTATGTTTGTCATGTATAACACACTTGTTAATAGTATCAGGATATCATATCGAACAACAACATGAGATAATAGAAGACAAGGCTTTTTGCAAAGAAAGGAAAGAAATAATAAATGGACCTATATCTACTACCAAATCAAACCCTATAAATCATTTTTAATGACATGGACAATGCAATCATCAACATATCATGGATTTCACTTGATGCCATCAAGGGAAACTTCTACCATGATACAAGCTTGAAATAATGAATCAAGTGGCATGTGGATGCCATAAAAGTTCCTAGAAAAAGGGATTTCAAGCTACCATATCAACATAACCAACAATAATCCACCAATTTGAAAATTCTACTATAAAGGTCAAGCTAAGTTTGTGTGAATAGCTCAAGAGGAAAATAACATTAAGCGATGTTTTCACAATATTTCATTTCCATCCATCCAAATAGCCAAAGTTTGGGGGTTGACTATAGTCACAACCTTAAAATATAGCTAAGGAAGACTCATATAGAGCATGCATGGGTATGTTAAGACCTTGTGATCTATAAAATATGGGGCTATGGAATATCCATTTCATTAATATGGATCCTATTCAGAATTAAATTTTGATCTTTGAATTTCAAGATGGATGCAAATGTGGTCTATTACTTTTTTGTGTAATTTGTATTCATTGCTTCTGCAATCATTCCACTCTAGAATCCAATGGGTCATTAAAACCTTCATTCAATTCAAATGTGTACCCATTCACATGATATATTCTTATTTTCATTCCAAATAGGAATTAATATCATGCCTCACATTCCATTCAAACACTCCTAAATTTGTTTACAAGCTAATATTAGCACTCTACTCTTTATTGATGTGTAGTCACATTATACAAGCATTTATATGTATACACATGCATGAACCACTAAGAAAGGCTTTCATATTTTGCAGGTATACTCTAAGATTCCACCATGCCTACTCAACACTTTTGACATTATATATATATTTTTGTTCTGATAGATGAGGAAACTTAGGGGAAATGTAAAATTTGTTGATCAATGTATAAGAGGATCTAGAATCTAATTGAGAAGCAATACAATTAATGATCCCTTGCTGGACTGTGCACATTTTCCTAGAAAATTGGAACTAACTCTATAATTAAGGAATGAAGAACTCTTGCTCCTAAAAGATATGAATTTTCCTAAGATTGAACTAGAATTTATTGATGGTAGTTTATGGGCTCATGGTTTTGGAACTCATGATATTTTCCCATGATATTAAATATTATGAAGCTTAAGTGCACTCTAGGAGAAAGATAATTATGCATGTGAAGAAAATTGATGCATGCACACCAATACCCCCATAAATCCTAACTTGGGTACATATCATGCATGAAAAAATTGCGTCCTAACAATATGAAGCCATGTTAGGTATCCAAGTACAAAAGAAAATATATGAATGGTGAGCAAAGAGGGAAAAGATAGTGGGAAGAAATATTCCCGCAAAATAAGATATTGAAAAGTAAACTAAGTATCTTGCTATTAAGTAGATGCCTTCTTCACTCCCAAGTGAGCTCATAACTTTGTGATCTTTTGCTTAGTAATGGATGCGGTAAAGATGTATGTAATATATTATGCAGATGGATATTATTACAAATCAATGATATGATCATGAATCAATCTAAATGTAATGCATGTGAATACAATATGTAAACTACCATGGGCATTCCATAGGAAAACTTGTCACAACAGATCTCATAAAGTTATGCTTAAAATAAAAATAAAAATCTACTCTATTAATTTCTCCTTATATTTTTAGATCTTTTATTTAAAATGGTAAATTCTTATACATGAAATAGATAAAACATGGAAAAAATAGAGAATAAAAAAATAAAACTCACAAATTAACATAATATATAACCTAGGAAACCCTTTTGGGAAAAAACTGACCTGGAAGGTGAGGTTTCTCTGCTCTCTTTCTTTTAATGGAAAATGGATGAAATTAAAAAGAAGTGAGACCTATGTCTTGTGGGCCACTACAATGCACAAACCATCTTTATTTTCTCTCTCTCTCTATCCACCCTCAACTACTTTTATCATCGATGGAATAAAATATCCTCAAATAGAATGAAACCCCTTTTCCTCCTAGTGGCTCGGTTATAACACAGCATGATAGCCTACTATAGGTTAGATTTGACTCCATATCTTAAATAGAGTTAAAATGTGGACTCTTATAGAGTTTTATTCATCATGATCACATGGCTAGCCCATTTTCCATGAATAATGGGGGCTCACCTGGAACCTCTCGAATTATGGTGGTGAAATCAGGAAAGTCAGCTTCTAAGTGGCATAACTTTTGCATATGGCCTTTGATTTAGGTTATTATTGCACTATTGGAAAGGTATCTATGTGTGTAATAGCATAAAGAGGTGTCATTCTCAAGCAAAAATGTTTTACCCCCAAATGACACTATTTGATTCCTCAAATTACTCCAAGAAGGTTTTTAGACCCCAATTTTCCAAACTGGGTCCTAGTAAAAATGGTTCTGTTGTAACCACCTCTCAGCCCCTTAACCAAACCTAGCTATGGAAGGTTATTTATTCATTTTGAATTTATCTCTAAGGCTTAGGATTTTGAATAACTCATTAAGAGCTTTCAACAATATATTTTTTTTCTCAATCCAAGTCTCAAATTAAGCTATGCATGTTAGAAAAAGTCTCCTATATGAAGAGGTCATGCCATCACTGGGCATCACATGGCCTATGTTAGGCTTTGGTGGAACTTCCATTCCATGTCAGTAGGGTCCATCAGGAACTTAAGTAGTGGAGATTTAGGTCCACATCTCATTAGAGCAACAACTGTAGGTTATCAAGTTATAAAATCTTGGGGTATTAGTTTCCCATCAGCAAGGTTCCACAACTAGAACCATGGAAAGACCGACCCATGATCCTTCATACCCCCATATTCACAAGGCCAACATAGTGCTAGTAGAGGACGTGGGAAACACGGTTTCACGTTGGAACCACACCCATTTTATCCAAATCTCATTAATACACCCCTTACAAAGTTATCATGGTGTTGGTGGTAAGCGGTGGGTGATAACAGGGTTCTATGATGGAACCATCAACCAAGATCCAACACCTCCATTTTATCTTAGTGTCTTGGTGTCAAGGTTCTTTCCTCACCTCACTCTTCTCCAACCTCAATTAAAAGTGTCAAGGTTTGAGGTTTGAAACACCACTAATCCATGACACCTCGGTGCCTTGCCATAGAGGTTTCCTCACTTCCGTCAATTGCAACCTTGATTAAAAGCACAGAATTTTGAAGCCTCAGACTCAACAACCTAAATCCGTTGTATTGTGTGCTAAAGGTGGATTCCACCAATCCATGTCATCTTGGTGCCTTTCCATTAGGGTTTCTTTTCCTCCCTCTATTCCAACCTTGGTTAAAGTGTCAAGTTTTGAGGTTTGGTTGTCGATGGATGATGGAAATGTTTCACTACCCAAGGTTCCACTCATTTCCCTTTGTGTGTTTGATTTTCGGCCTATCGGTGTAGGATTCTCCCATAAAGGTAATGTCATGCCATTTAATCCCATTAGTTTTGTTAATTCATTTAATACCACACTTTAATGATCTTTGTTGAATAGGGGAGCGATTGCCCAAAGTTTGTCTTCTTGGATTCCATGGCGCGGTGGTCTGAAGCCCTAAAACCTCTATTTCCAAGTGATCACCAATAGTAGGAAAGAGGTGTCCCTATCTATGAATATTTTAGTTCTTGAGGCAAGAAAAGGAGTAATCCCAACCTAGAGCTCATTCATCCCTCACAACTTAAAAAGGAAAAGATACCATGCCAATACAAATTCTGATGACCTCTTACAAGTGATTAATTATGCTTCAAAGGCATATAATTTATCAAATTACCAATATGATCACACTCGTTGGTATACCATTCATATGTATGATTCCAAAAAACACAGTCTAGGCTACGAGAGCATACATAGACAAGTTTTGGTATATCATAGTACCAAACAACACAATCTAGTTAATATAATACAGATGTAACCATACAAGGCATCTTTCCATTTTTTAAATTCATATCAACTAATATATCATGAAAATAATGAGAATAAGAATAACCTTCACCATTAAGGAATTCATTAACATTCAATAATACACATGAGCTCATTCCATAGATGAGCCGTTGATGAGACATTACATATTATAACTCAACATATGAATGCATTTGACTTATCTAAGTATGTAAATATGGTTGGCAACTGAAGGAGGTACTTCAACTCTCCACCCAACCATAGGTTAGTTGCACTGAAAATTTCGTAGAGTTGACCACCCATGAGTCTAATCCAAAGTCTACGAGGATGCTTTCTCAAAGAAAATCCACACCAAATATTAATAGAAATCCATGCGATGGAGTTCCATATACTAGTGGTTTAACAACTACTCTATGGAAAGTAAGCACCACAATGACTCAGTTACTCTCTAAGTTAAATCACAGGGCTTCAACCAAAGTCTAGATGGGCTATTGCTAAGTTACAGGGGATTGAATTCATTGTTTAGGTGGTTTCAAAATTATCCTTTCATAGCAAGAACCATAGGGGTCTATAATCCACTCTATAGGTGGTTTAACAACTCTTCTAACGAACACCATAGTGGCTCAGGTTACCCTATCCAAGTGGTTTAACAATTGTACAACAAGCACCATAATGAGTCACTTACCTCTCAGTTCCATCAGATGGATCCCAAGGTCCAAATTGGGTATTGCTCATTTCCAAGAGATTGAATCCATTGTTTATGTGGTTTCACATCTATGTTTTCATAGAAATCACTGTATGGGTATCCATTCCACTGTATAGGAGGTTTAAAAGCTCTCCAACAAGCACCAAAGTGGCTCATATTTCCCTATCCAACTAGTTTAACAACTATATAGCAAGCACCATAGTTTTAGTCGTCCACTAAGATTCCCATTGACCACACATTCTTAGGAAGATAATTGAGTGGGATAAAAAACACACCAATATAGGGAATATCACTACAAATCACTGAGCATTGGGCATAGTCATAAATATAATGTTTCTCCTTCTTTGTTTTTTCTCTAGTAATCCTTTCATTCCACTAGATGTTCTTTACTTCTCCAATCTCTTCTGCTTCTTTGTTGAACATTATATTTTGGCTCTAGGTAACAATTCTATTCTAGCCTCAATCCATGAGGGGGGAATATGGATGGGCACAATCCTCTATCCATGCACCCAATCCCATCTCTTCAATTTCTATAAGTGTTAGTGATTGAGTGACCAAGTGAGGTGTTAAAGAATTTAATGTGGTCGTCTATCGTCTTCTCATAACTTGCAAAAAACCCTCCCACTTGGGCTTTGCATCTACATGTCCACACCTTCCATCAACCATTGATCACATTATGCATTTAATGTTTACAAGTTTTCAGGTTTGGTTCTATCCAATTATCAATCTCATGTTGGTGATACATAGTTATATCCACATACACAGGGTTGAAGAAAAAGTGTTATTAGACATGTTAGTTGATTCCTCCTTTGTTTCCACTTTGAAGGTTTCAAGATGGATGAAAAGTAATATAATTATCCAAACCAGATTGTTCCTCCCCATTTTGAGAGGCGTTTGGTCCCCTGAAGCTTCTACTAAATGAGGTGAGGAAATTTTCCTTCACCCTTTCTTGGGTGTGCCAACTTTCCTTACCTAGAATTTGTCCTTTCAACCTAATATTCCAAAGGTCATGTTGCTGCTATCTTGTAGTTGTAAACCTCTTCTACAAAATTCTACCTCTATCAACTCTTCCTGAGCATCTCGTTCCAAATTATCTATAGAAGGTAGGACTTGTTCCTCTTCTTGATCTATCAAGGAAGGATAATAGAATTTCATATCCACCACAAAGTAAATGCACATGTATGGGGATAAACTAAGTATACATGTGTTATCTCCCACCTTTTCCAATATCTCAAAGGGAACATATCGTAGAGCCATGATTTTCATACCAAGACCTTGAATCACGTCCTTGTTCAGCTATAACCATACCTTATCTCCCACCTTAAATTACCTCTTTATTTGTGTTGATCATGCCTATCCTTTTATTTTTCCAATGACTTTTGTAGTGTCTCCTATACCTGTAGATGGATCTACTTGATCTTTTCAACAATTTTTTCTATCCTTAAGGCATCCCTTGTAAGATCCTCCCTCACTCCATATTTCCTGTTGGGCCCAAGAATTGGCATCCTTTCACCGCTTTTTTCTTTACCTTCTTTACCATTTTTTCCTTCATAACCATATCCTTTTATTTAATTGATTATCTTTTTGACTAAGCTATGCCACTTTCCCATGCCACTCTAACTTATGTAGGTTTGATTGCATTTGATGAAAGGATATATTTTTGGGTTTCTTTACTAAAAAAATGATAAAGAGGAAGGTTTACAGAATGACCTAGTTGGTTAGGATGTTGTTAATCCATTTTTCTAGATGACGAGATGCTATTTTTTCTAGGATTCTACACCATCTTGATACCTTTGTTGTTATTTTGATGTTGATACTTTGTTATGCGATGACACAATTCTCAGTGCTATTTTAAGTAGTTAATGTGTAGTATGTTACTTAGTGGGGTCAACTAGGACTGTTGTGCTAATAGGGACCAAAGTTTCTTGAAAAAGTGACCAATTTGGCCACAATAGTTATGATTCTAGTATTTTAGTTACTTTCTAAAACAAGGCAACTGTTATGAAACCAACTCACAAAAAGATAGAAAAGATATATCAACACCTTATAAATGAGCCTCTTAGAGGGGGAAACCTCCTTTACATTACACAAATGAACAATTCTCAGATGATACAAATTACAAAACCTCCTTTCTATATATAAGAGTCTAAGGGGTCATAATATAATCAGAGCCGATATAACAATAATAATGTAAGGGCACAATAATAACAATAGTGGGCTTCTATGGGGCATAATAATAACAATATGGGGACTACATGGGCACAACGATATAATAAGGGGGTTGTACTAATAAAATAAGGGGTTAGACTAGTAATATAGTGACCTAACTTGCCCCTCTCCTCCAAAAAGTGTTGTCCTCAACGCTTGAGTAGTTCCTAATGCTTCTGTATAAAATTCTTTGTCCTCCCATGTGGAATCTTCAATAGGTAAGTTCTTCCACTTGATGAGATACTCTAAAATTTATCAATTTCGTAGCTGTCAGGTTCTTGTTTCTATGGCTACTCCAGGTTCCAATATGATTTTTCCTTCCTCTTCAAGTTCTGGAAATATTATTTTAATTGGGATATTCTGCAACTTTTGAATGAGTGGCCACACTTCTCAACAACCATAAGAATCGTTGGCTCAACAACCATGAGAATCGTTACCTTGCAAAATAATTGAATACAAATATCCCATATTCTATCATAAATACTATTAGATCAATCCCTATTAATTGCATGCTGCTAATATTGTTTAATTGTTTCTATAGATTTACAATCCACTGTTGTTCCAGAATATTAACTATCTGTTATCACAAACTCATAAAGTTTCTTATGCGTTTGATTGGTTGATTTTGTTTATGATTGCTAACGTAAGGGTTGATGATTGTGTGTGGTTATGGATGAATGACTTAATGCATGTAAGGAATCAATTTCAAGAAGTGCTACTTATTTTTTTACAAAGTGATCCTAGAATAGATGAATGCTCTTACATTTCTGCAAGTGTGATTTTCATTTTCAAAGTTGTGTACAAAGAATCATTATGCATTCAAGCATTGATTTGAGAGTGAGATATTTTATTGAATTGACTTCCATTCCTACAAGTATGAATACTTATAGTAACCTTTTCCTTTCATTGAAGGATAATTTCTTTTAGAAGGACATCATAATGATAATTAGGAACTAGTCAATGTCAGTTGGCAATTTCTACCTACACATATTTGCATGATAACCTTGAAATAAATAGTCTCACCCTAGTTGATAATTTTTGTGTGAGTGAATGCCCTTTTTTATTAACATAAGTAATTTTCCCAACACTGCCCATATGCAATATCTAAAGGCGAAGGTGGAAAATACCGAAAATAAGTTTCAGATGAGGACTTACTAATAGAAGTGTGAACTATTATATATATATATATATATATATATATATATATATATATATATATATATATATATATATATATATATATATATATATATATATATATATATACACACTTCATTTTTTATTCTAGGACATCAGATACTTCTAATTGTAACCCCTCAAAAGATGCATCAAAGTCATGTTGACTACTTTTGTGTAGCCATATGTCTCTGGATGGAATGTTGTAGACCTATTGAGTTTCATGTCCATATTATTTGATAATGTAGTTCTGTTGATGTTTTTTGACTTGCCAACAAATGGGATCTCCCCAGTATTAAGTCCCAACTAGACCTCACACTGTTTGGTGCAGGAATCCCATCCGGTACAATGCCCTGATTTCCATTACCTTAGAAATTTTCCTTAGCTATTTTTGTACAGTGCATGAGAGTGTTATGCTTGTAACTTCAAAAATCGAGGTGAGTATGTCTAGTGAGTGTGTAATGTAACTTTGTGACTGGGTTCTCTTATTGTAAGGAAGAGGATAAAAATGAGCCTCTATATGAGAGGTAGTAGTACCATCCAGGGAGAGACACACGTGAAAACACCAAGGTTTTGTCCAACATCTAGTGGAATAGTCCACATCGGATGCGATAGTTGTTAAAACCAAAGTGCAAGGGAAAACACGTACACCATCCAATAGAGTAGTCCACACAGGGGTGACAGTTGTTATAATAAAGAAAACAAGAATGGTTTGTCTAATGTCTAACGGAGTAGTCAACATGGATGATACAAAAATGATAAACAATACAACACATCTTGAAAAATGTAAGTACCAATGGGGATACTTGACCATTGTGACTCTTCAATTTCCCTCATGACTGTTTGACTTCCTATGAATTTTCGACTTACATGACTCTTCAACTTCATATGTGCATCTCTTGGACTTTCACATTACATTACATTTGATTACAAAAAGTATGGCCCATAGTAGTGATGTGGCCAAGACAACTCATGACACAAATTGACATGACACTACTGACATGTATTGGTTGACTGTGGTGTCCGTGTCGAGCTGCTATGTTGCTGAGTGATGGGTGTGCTCTCGGTGTATCATGTCTTCACCTCCGCATGGAAAAGTGTGCAGGGTCTTCGATGGTCTTGGTATTTTCTTGATGGTGCACGTGTATGTGTCCTTTTCTCTTGCTACTCAATGTGCTTCATATGTTCGTTCAACTACGAGAAAGTCTTCTAGAATGCATTCCTTCTTCATCTCGTTCATTGTCATGCCATGTTTCATCAATTTACCTATTCTTGCAATCACTCATGATGAGACGACTTCAAATCCCGAAATGTCCTAGTCTATCATGATGCATTGTTTTCCATTTCGGGTGTAGGTGGCTAGGAGGGAGGACAAGGGACTAAAACTACACAAAGCAAAACTCAGGTCGGGATGAGAGGCTCCAAAGCAATGTCGGGAAAAACTGCACAGATGTCACTAGGAGGAATATTTACACAATCTGGGACAGTAGTGATAGCTGCAAGGTAAAACCCAACTGAGCAGAACTACATAGTTCCTAGGAGGAAGACAAGGCAGGGTGTCGAGAGGAACTGTTGGGAAATTTTGCACAGTTTTCAGGATCAGGACTAGGTAGGTCATTCAGAGGTCCAACTAGGAATTTGTGTGGTTTCTCTGAGGATGACATAATGGGTAGTGAGAGGCACTGACGGACATTTCTACGTAGTTCTCCAGAGAAATGTTGGATTGGGCTATGGGGAGCTGCTAGTCACAACTACGTAGTTTTAAGGGACAGTGTCGGACAGGCAGCAGGGGCCTTCCCGACACAAGTGCGCAGTTTCCGAGATGAGTGCAGAGTGGGGCAGCAAGGAGAGTGCCAGTCAAATCTGCTCAAGTTTTAGGGATTGAGCAAAGCAAGCTAGTAGGGGGTTGTCCAGTTAGATCCACATAATTTATTAGAATAGTGTAGTGGTAGGCAGAAGAGGCCTGAATCACATGACTGTGTAATTTTTGCAAGTAGTGTAGGGTAGGCATCTTAGGATGTACGCGTAGTTTTTGAGAGCAATGTAGCCTAGGGTAATAATGTAGTTCAGGTTTCCAGTATACCAGAGGGAGGATTGATGAGTGATCTTGTGGGAGGCACAGATTGGATCAAACTTGGGGCAAACTTATGTGTAGTTCTGGCAGACAGTCAGCTTGTTCACTTCTAGGATTATGCAATGCAGGCTGCCTCGAGGGAGAACCTCAAACTTTGCATAGTTTTGGGAAGCTGGGCAGGGTAACTAAGAGCTGAGATAGCGTAGTGTAGCTCAGTAAGGGTCTGATTGAAGGAGGGTTGTTCAGTCGAAATATTTTCAGAAAAAATGGCTAAGTGTGAGAGCAAGTGAACTTGTGCATACATGACATTGTGATCACACACTTAGCATGACTCGACAACAAGGAACCTCAAACCAACCAGGCAAACATGTGCTCAGTGAGACTATCTTAAATGTTAAGAGCGACAAGCGTGACGCTTGAGATAGATCTTCAAAGGACCATGAAAAAACTTGTGTGATAGTTCTTGCAACTTTGTGTGTGAGTATGAACAATGTTCACAGAGTGAAAACAACTCATGCACACAAAGATAAACCTTAAAAATTGCTAGAATAAGTTTGCAAGCATGACATAGTAATCAACATGCCAAAATACGACCAGTGGTCAATCAAGGGTGTAAAGACTCGAAAAGAGCTCATGGAATGAGCCCAAGTGTTTGAAACCATCAGGGGAAAAATCAGGAAGGCTCCAAAATTTGGATGCAAGCCAAAATTTTGGAGGGTGTTGTAGTCACTACAACACTTGGCGACACATTGGTTGAATACTAACTTCTCTATTTTGGTTCATTTCTAGTGCAGGGCCTTGGTATTTCATGGAGTATTGATTCGTTGTGTAGGTTACTTCGACTTCCGCACTTACCCCATGGAAAAACATAGTTCACCTTGTACCAACTCATTCGAACACAAAAAAAGATTAAGCCAAATCACAATGTTTCAAAATCAGGAAGGGTAGTTTGCTTCGCGAGCTTAAGATTTTAAGAGTATAAGTTTTCATCTATGGTGTTTCTCCACTACTAGTAGGCTTGGACAATACCCTGGTGGAGTCACGCAGGAACACAAGCATTTCTCCATTCCCAACGAGCTTGGTCAGTACCTCGGTGGAGTTGCCTGCTTCACTTCTCTATGCAGGAATCCTTTATCTTCTTTTGCCTTTTACTTTTTTGAAAGATGATTGTGCATGGGCACTTTTTTATTTTTGGGGCAGAAGAGGGATCCCAACTTATTGAGAGTAGGAGAGGTTGTTCCTTTAGAGAAGAATGTAAGACATTGGAATTAGGTTTCCTTGTTTAGATTTTCCCCTTCTTTGTTTCTACTAGTTGGATGAGCTTGAACACACATAGCAGAAGACTGAGTAAATGAATGGTGTTTCCCATTTTGGACATAGGTTCATGGTTTTACCAAATCTTCCCTTACGGATGGATCGTATTTTCGATCGAGACTTCACCAGCCAAAGTTACAACCAAGCATAGAGTAGATAGACACAAGATTGGCCAAGTGGTACAATATCGCACTACAAGAAAAAACGACATTGGTGAAGGTTGGAAAATGTCACCATAATCTCATTGGTGATGGTCAAAAGAGTCTTTGTCACCAAAAATTGAACGTCACCAAAAGTGGCATCGCAAAAAGTATAGGTGTTGTGGTGACATTCAAGGTCCGTCACCAATAATGATTTATAATGACGGATAGTGATTGTCACCATTTTATATGAAAAATGGTGATAAAACTTAGCCTCCATCACTAAAATATTGAACGTCACCAAAGGTGGCGTCGCCAAAGTTATAAGTGTTGTGCTGACATTCAAGGTCCATCACAAATAGTGATTGTAATGATGGATAGTGACTGATCCAAATTTAAACAGGAACATAACAAATTACAGATATAACCATAGACATAAAGATGCAACAGAAATAAAACTTCATTTCATTAATATCAAAGAGCTGAAATATGCTTACATATAGAATGGAAATAAACTAGCTCGGGAGATGGTAGCTTATCTCTAAGAAGAGATGTGGTGGCTACATGCCTCTGAACTATGTTACAATGAGGCTTGAAGGCCTAATTATTATTCAGAAAAAATGCAAAAACCCAAAAACATCCAAAACCTAACCCTAGGAGATGAAACACCAACCTATGGGCCTCGTTGGGTAAATTGGTACATCAACTTCCCGACATCGTAACTTTGGCATACTATCTCCATTTGATGCACACAATACCTCGTTCAAAATATCTATCCGAGGACTACAATTGTTAACAGTGAATATTAAGTTAGAAAATCATATTCACCACCTAGTGATTTTCCAGAAAAACATTGTTTAGGGCCTCAAAACAACTCTAGAAGTCCAGGACCCAAAAAACTGCCAAAAATAGTAAATTATGCTACAATTAAGGAAACTGAAAAACTGAAAGAAACAATGGTAAGGGTCCAAGTGGAATAGGCGGGTGGCCACCAATATCCACCTGTATTAGTGACTGTCACCATTTCATATGAAAAACAATGATTTATTATGATGGACCTTTCATGTCTGTCAGTATTGATGCATATATATGTTCATTGACCATCCCCATTTCATATTTTGGTGAGGGTCAAAACATGTCACCATAAGCTTATTTGTGATTGTCAAAAGATCCATTATCACCAAAAATTGAAGGTCACCAAATTCCACATCACCAAAAGTGTGGTGTTGTGGTGAAATTCAAGTTTCGTCACGAATAATGATTATAATGACAAAGGTTACCTTCACCATTTCATATGAACAACACTACTTTATGGTGATGGGCCTTTCATATCCATCACTATTAATACATATATTTATGGCGATGTCCGTTGACCATCATCATTTCATATTTTGGTGAGGTTCGAAAAATGTCACCATAAGCTCATTGGTGATGGTCAAAAGAACCTCCACCATAAATTGATCGTTACCATTCCATATGAATATTAGGACATGATGGAATTGAGCCACCAACATCCTTCTTGTAAACCAGGTGCTCTTCCATTAGTTAGCACCCTTTAAAGAATTAGACTTTAAAACTTTATAAATTGCAAATTCTACAACTTTCAATAAATTAAAAAACTTTGTAAAGTCTTGGAAAATATTTTACTAAACAAGAAAAATAGCATCGAAGTTACAGGTCCCTACCTAATTCTTATGGAAGTTATGAAAAATGGGTGGAGGGAAAAATAGTTACATATAAGATACTCAATATGTTCAGTTGAATACTCAATTAGATGTGAAACTTTGAAGACATTTTTATTTTTTCAGTACGGAAACTTTGAAGACATTTATAACCTATAAATGACCTATAAGTCTCAAACCTAAAATCTGAAACTACACCACATATTTATTTCTCACTTTGTGAATCATGCAAATTTGTTGTGATAACATAAAAATATGCCTCTAGAAAACCGATTTGAATGCCAAAAAATTAAAAAAAAAAATGAGTATATATGATGCAATTATGAATAATGAGCTACATGATTGAATCCTACTAGCTATGGGGTCTAGAAAACTAATTGAGAGTGCTTGTTATTAATTAATTCAAAATGTCAAAATACAATGATCAATAACAATGATTTTTAAATGTAATCACTAAACAGATGTTAAAATTGTAAGCATAAATTATGTCTAATATCTGTTACACCAGAAAGATATCCAAGGGACATTCATACACTTATAAATCCACACTAAGAACACGTATCCAAAGATGCAATTGCATGGATACAAGGAAAACACTCTCTACCTCTCAATGGTAACTATGTCCTCCCACATGTACTTCAACTAGCAAAGGGGTGTGAAGACAAGCACCTAAAAACAAAAATAACTACACAATACAAGCATACACTTCATTCCCCCTCTACCTTTATAAAATAGATATAGGGTGATAAAAAAATATCCATAGAGAATGGTATTAGAGTGGGAAAAATAAAGATGATAATCAAAAAAATAACCAACAACCAAATCTACTAATTTGAACATGTGTCCATATGTACTTAGATATTAGAGGAAACAAAAGAACCCAACATGATTGATTATGCACTTGATAAAATGGCATTTACGTATTTAGTAAAATGAAGAAAACCTTAGCCTCTTTTCTATTTCCCTTTGGAATAAATCCTCTATGTATGGCATTGGGGTTTTGTGCTACACTCTATGCTTACCATCCAACATTAAAACAAGATCAATTACGAAGAAGCAAGTCCTTTCCAATGAGATTGGCTGAGATTTTTCCAAATTTAGAAGCCTAGTTTTTTTTCATGTTGGTAGAGACTCTTCCAAGTTTAAAAGCCTAATTTTTTTTCATGTTGGTAGAGATTCTGCCAAATTTGGAAACCTAGTTTTTTTCATGTGCCTAAAATGTAAGTAGAAGAATATTATAAGCCAGGTCAGCTTTTTTATGGATCAATAAACAAAAGTTTGAATGGGTATTAAAAAAATAAATAATTTGACAGAGTTAATCAAATATTTTATAATAATGGTCCCCACTATGAATCCCCCAATCTAAATGACAAGAGTTTCCTGCATCTCCACCTTGCATAATTGGAGGGTCACCAACCTAACCTGTATAACATTATCCATCAATATACCAAAATCATTAGGTATATTGTTCAAATGATTATGGATTCCCATTTACCCTAATGTTGTCCACATAAAATTCATATTGAAATCACAAGTACGAACACTTTGATAAAAATGTTGATTGTAGTAAAAGGTGGGAATCCAAATCATATCAGTATTATTGGTGTGGTAACAAGAAAGAGAAAACAGGTAGAGGAGACAAATTTTCTACACATCTACCTATTTGTACATATATCATACACAAATAAGCATGTGATTGAGAAAAAAATAACTTAATCCTTATAGATTCACTCACATGAATGTTTGATGCAGGTGCAGGGAAATGAGTCTGAATAATCTCCTTAGGAAATCCTACTACAAAAATTGGAACTGCATCTTTTTAGCGTATCCAAGCTCATCAAGATGGCTTACCATTGCTTTATTCATTGGTAGTGGACCACATCTCAATATATGCAACTGAGAACACATTCAAACTTTACTACACGTACCTAATTGCATATACAACATACACAAATAAGCACGTGATTGAGAAAACAAAGCACTCAAGGTTTATAAATTCACTCACATGAATTTTTGATGCAGGTGGAGGGCAATGAGCCTAAATTTTTTGGGTTGTTTTATATTTTTGGACCCCATATTAGATGGACGAACTTACCTATGGTTTTATGCATGGTTTTCACATGAGGTTTTGGGCGCGATGGTTTTCGGTCCATGGTATTTTGTAGATCCGGTCAAGGCAACTATGGTTATGTTCTAATCTAGGGTTAATGGATTGAGGTTTATGGATGCTTCGGCATGTATATATATGTATTATAACATTGAAAGGAACATAAAGAAAAATCAATCTGGTAGTCCCGGTTTTGGGATCCAGGGGAAAATCTCTATGTATATTTGTTTTATGTGTTATGATCTCGCCATTGTTTATTTTCTATTTTCTAGAATTTCATATGCAGGTAATTTATGTACGGTGTTAAAATCTACAGAATCATATCCCCAGTAAATCCTACTCCACTTGTCCACCCTTCAGGTGGCTGCCATAATTTCGTACAATAAAGTAAGAGGAAAGGAAATACATTATAGGGAAATAAAAAAATTTGTTAAAAAAAGGAAACAAATTATTAAAAAAAAATACAAAGCAATATCTATACCTGATTAAAAATGTGGTGGTGGTGGAAAGCGAAGATCTATTGAGGTGAGTATAAATGCCAGACAATGGGGTGATCATACCTCCCTGACTATGGGGGAGAACCTCAAAATAATCATGTCTGACATAAAGAACAATTGAGCCAACCCTTGAGTCTAACTCTTACATCTATCTGTTGCAACTCTAGAGCATATTTGAATTTTGAAGTAGAATAAGCTACATATTTTGAAAAATAACATATCTTTTTCACACTTCGAAATGCTATACATATCCAATATAGAATGGGGACTTTTAAAAGTTTTTTTTTTTTTTTTTTACAAGTGCTTGTTGATGTTGTTATTACAAGTTGGCTTTCTTCTAGGTTATTTCATCATCGTCCTTGGTCTTAATGATCTTCTTCTTCATCTTTTTCTCATAGTGCATGTTATCACTTAGAACTGCAGTCAATGTATGTAATGATGTCCAAAAAATTTCATTTTCAAAAAAGAGTTGTCTAGTGGTTATGTTCCTATGTGTGTTACTTAGGGATCATGTTTTAAAAACGTATTGATGTGAATCATTTTCAAAAACCGTTAATCATCCTCCATCATAATTGTTTAAGGCATGTCTTGTCTTGTTTGCGTCATTGGTCCTTTGCGCAGTTTCGTAGCGCAGTCTGATTGGCTAATTTGGCAGCGCAATGATGTTTCCGCCTTTTCGTAGCGTGTCAATAATCAGCCATTTCGTAGCGCATTTCGTTAATTTATAACTGTCTGCACTACGAAATCGGGGATTCGGGGATTTTGCAGCGCGTTTTCTTGAAATGTCAAGTCTGGGGGGATGAGTCATTAGGTCCATCCATATATTGTCAGTTGATGTCCTCTCCAGGTCATTATGGGTCATCATTCCGCCATGAGGCTCAGAACCACGCACATAAACATCATTCAAAGTGATTTTATGATGTATGGTAGTGTCATGATATTTGTTATTAGTGCGTAAACTGACTTGCTTGTATGACAAGACTATTGAAGCGCAAAGGAGCCCGAGTTTTCATTTAAAAGGACCTGATTGCAAGCGAGCCTGCATTCCAAAGTTCGAAGTTTCCTTTTAAGTTGAAGCTGCTGTTAGTTCTCTGTCCGAAAGTTTTCAAAGTAAAATGGAAAAGAGGGAGCATCGATCCGGTAGGTGCCAAAGAACAGAACCGGAGGGGATTGATCTTACGTTAAAGGATGAAGGTGTAGCAAGAGCTTTTAAAAATGCTGGTTGCTGGAGGTTTTGTGAGAAGTTGCAGGGAGGGCATGCAGAGGTAACAAAAGCTTTTGCATTGAATTTTACTGGTTTAAACTCTAAGGTGGCAATGCTATAATTCCCTGTATCTCCAGAAGCCATTTCTAATGTGACCGAGATTCCTAGAGGGGGACATGAATGGTTCAAAATTTTCAAATTCGATATGAGCCCCTGTAAGGATGTTTGAGTGGTAATTTCATCCATTGAATTACAAGATATGGTTGGATTCATTTCTTCTTTCTCGATGTGATCTTTCACTTCTTGCACCTTTTTCTTCTTGATATGTCCTTCTATCTTGAGAGTTTGAGGAGTGGTAATTCTTGCCAATGCTTTACAAGATATGGTCTGATTCATTTCTTCTTTCTCTGGGGTGGTGTCCTGACGTATATCCTCTTCTTTTGATGTTTCTTGATCCTTTTCTTCCTCCTCTTCATATTCTATGTAAAATAATTTCTTCTTAGCACACCTATGACCTTTAGTGCATTTGCTATCACAATTGTAACAAAGCCCTTTTTCTCTTTTTTCTTCCAATTGTTGTGGTGTAACCCTTGTAGGTTGTGGAAGGCTGGGAGAAACAACACTTCCATCTTTATAGTTGTGAGGGGTATGCTTCCTGGTTTCCATAATTTTTCTTTCCATTATGTCACAAAGCCCTTTTACTCTTTCCAATTGTTGTGGTGTTGCTCTGAAGAAGGTGTTGCTCTTTGTATCCTCATAATGTGCTATCATTTCCTCCGTGAAAATTGACCACGTAACAAGTTTTTTACGAGAACAAAGCCCTTTGTACCATAAAAATTGATCTGGTTCTAAATATGAAGATGCAATACATACCTTTTGTAACAGTTGTACACCATGTATATCAAAATATTGCTCCATCTGAAGTATCCAATTTACAGGATCCTTGCCATCAAACTTCCTCATCTTGCTTTTTCTTGATTTTAGGAGCTCTACCTTGAAACGACTGTAACTCTCTACTTTCGGATCTTTAAGTTTTGAAATTGTTACCTGTAGTATCCCTCTGTGTCCTCTTTCCAATGCCACAAGTCTGATCCAAATTGGATTCTCCAAGAAAGAGTTATGCACAATCTCCCGCAGTGACCTGATTATAGACTAGTTCAGTAGAGCGAACTTGTATGAAGTTCCACGTGTCACTGTTTCAACCTTTGACTCTAAAAAATATATAAACAGAAACTACAGTCCGTCCTCTTTCTGTACCTTCTTACGAAATTTCAATCCGATGCTCAGAAAGAAAGTTATGACGATTTTCCCCAGGTCACCTGTTTTGAGTGTAATTCAGGAGTCTGCAAAAAGACCAACTTCCTCAGATCATATCTCCGAAAATATCGCGTAAAAATCTCTGAAATTCGGACCCAAGGTTCAGCGTCAATTCTTCTCAAATGGGTTTTTTTTGCGACTTCTGAAACGTCACAGAAAAAAAGTTATAGCGAAAATGCCACGATGACTTGTTTGGAGCAGCGAAACCCTAGAATCCAAAGCTCTGATACCAAATGTTATGAAACCAGCTCACAAAAAGATAGAAAAGAGAGATCCACGCCTTAGAATTCAGCCTCTTCGAGGGGGCAACCTCCTTTACATTACATAAATGAACAATTCTTGGATGATACAAATGAAAAGACCTCCTTTCTATATATAGGAGTCTAAGGGGTTATAACATAATCAGAGCCGACATAACAATAATAATATAAGGGCATAATAATAACAATAGTGGGCTTCTATGGGGCACAATAGTAACAATATGGGCACTACATGGGTACATCAATATAATAAGTGGGTTATACTAATAACAATAAGGGGTTACACTAGTAGTATAGGGGCCTAACAAAGGAATTCTTGAAGGAGCCTTATGTAAATGAGGATCTTACCAAGGTTGTGCCAAGGAGTTACGTGAAGGAACATTTTTCACTGCTCCTTACATGCATCCAAAAATATTTAACATGCAAAGGGAGGTATAACAAAGTTTATTCCTATCATTTTAAACTTTTGTTACATTTCACAGGCAAAGTATCAATAGATATCCCCTTCTACTTGTTCAGAAGCCTCAGTAAAATGTGTGATAAAATTCAACTGAAAAAAGATGACTGTGAAACATCACTGTTTCACCATGGTTTGGTAAAGCTGTTAGTGTTAGATGGTTTGCAGAAGATTGGTAAAGATTGGAACTCCTTTATTTTTATGGCTGGCTTTCAGAGCAAGACAGGCCTCACTCCATTGCCTGGTAGGGAAAGAGAAGAAACAATTGAGGAACCTACTCTTGCTAAGCTTAGAAAGGAGGTGAAAGATCAGAAGAAGTCCAAAACCAAGTTGAAGAAACCAGTGAAGCCCTTGGTAGTCAAGGAGACACCTCAATCATCGTCAAAGGAGAAGCTCAAACAGAAGAAGGATGCACCTGAACCAAGTGAAGTTGAAAGGGTATCAAGAGTAAAAACCAGAGGTCAGTTAAGCAAGGAGAAAGGTAAGTCAATTGCTGTTGAAGAAAGTCCTATGTCAAAAGCTAGTTTAACTGATTTACTTGATGCAATTGAGCTTGAACAAGATCAGCCAGTGCAGATTGAGCCAATAGAGTTTGAACAGGACCAGCCAGTGCAGCCAATGCACATTGACTTAACCCAATCCTCACCAGAGAGCATGAAGAAATCAAAGGCTTCTAAAAGGTTACGGTTTGAGGAGCCTAGTGAAGAATATGTGTTCAAGCCACGGAGCCCAATTACAAGAAGACAAATGAAAGAGGCCGAGAAAGTGCATAAAGAGGAGGCAGCTGTAAAAATGCATAGTACAGAGTTTCTTGAAGTTTTGACTAAAACAGTGCATGCAGCCAGGCGTAAAGACAAGAGTAAAAAGGTTATTATTAGCCAAGGAGGAAATGTCATAGCTATCAGGAACCAGGCAGGAACAACCCAGGAAGAAGTGGCCCAAATAAAGAATGTTTCTAGAGAACGTGCAGTGAGATATGCTAATTATAGAAGGGCTGTATTAAAAGGCAGCACAAGCCTAGTGGGTCAAGCTGACTCGGGGTCTGATGTATTTTCGTGGACGGTACCAGCACTTAAGCAAGCAAAACTCATAAGAAAGCTAAACATGAGCCTGAAATCAGAAAATAAGGCTTTGAAGAAAGAGGTTAGCAATTTGAAGAAGAAGCTAGGTAAACTAGCTCACTGATTTAAAAGGAAAAGTGCTTTTCAAGTTTTGATAAATTTTGGTTTAAGCTCCATCATTTTGAAACTATTTAGGTCCCTAACACCTGTACAAAATGTATGAAGAAATCATGAGTTTAAGCAGAAAGCGCTTCAAGATAAATATGTTCTGTTTTGACAAAAACAACAGTTTCGTAGCGCGCGCTACGAAACTGTTGTAGATGCTTCTTTATAAAAAAAAAATGAATTTGATGATGAGGTCAGCGAATTTTGAAAGGAATGCCTCGAGGATAGGAGGGAGATCATACAAGGCTATCATAGCAATTCAAACAGTGACAGGTGTAAGTTTTGGAGAAAAGGTGAAATATTTTGCTTTTTGCTAAAGTTTTCTTAAAGGTACTTTATGACCGAATTACTAGGGTTCTGGTAGGGTTACCAGAATTTTTGGTTTGTACACCTGTTCAGTCCACAAGGCATCCAGATCATGAGACATATGGTGTTATGCGTTGTTATTGAGGAATTAAAGAGCTTGGAGCGGGGTCTTTGAGTAGTAAAGAATAATGGAAGATAGGGACCATGAAAACAGGGCACTCATCTTTACTAATTAATGAGCCATCTACACAGCTAGTATCCAAGGCCAGCTCGTTCAGTGAATTCTCCT
The DNA here is from genome assembly GCA_031772625.1 of Pinus tabuliformis. Classification (NCBI taxonomy): domain Eukaryota; kingdom Viridiplantae; phylum Streptophyta; class Pinopsida; order Pinales; family Pinaceae; genus Pinus; species Pinus tabuliformis. Next base: position 902,623,456 of record CM062808.1, read on the forward strand.
TCAACATATCTCGGCCACAACAGAAAATGTACAGGTGTCAAAGCTCAAGAAAGGCATCATGCATACGAGGAGATAGAGTTAGAATTTCAATGTGATTAGGACTCTATGTATTTACAGCACAATACCTTATGTATTTAATAAGTTTGTTTAAAAATAGATAAGGTTAGTCAATGATGGATCATCGAGCTCCCCTCATGCTGGAGGAGGAGACTCGAGGTAGTTTTAGTTTGGTTTTCCTATATATAGAAAAAACTCTGATGTAAGTAGGGTTGGAGATTTATGAAAAAACAAAGTTTTTATATTGGCTAATGTAAAAGACTTTTGATAGTAATAGAAAGATTACTTTTTCTTCCCAAGATTCATCTTGTGTTCAAAGGCTCAGAATATATATGGTTTTGTCTTTATCCTTTCTGTTTTACATCTCAATAGACATGCAATCACTCTGAATTCACCTAGTGCTCAGACTTCCTGTGTATGTTTATGAGTTGAGGTTCTTTTTGAGAAATGTTTCTAAGTGTTTAAACATTATATGCCTTGGCTTCCATGATTGAGTAGTTAATAGTTTACTGCAGAGGTGTTTGACTCCATGAGCCCAATGGAAGAGGTGTTATTTTGTTGTTCCAACCAGCTTATTTTCATGTACTGTTTGAAGAGTTAGCCATCTTTTCTTGTTATTAATCCATATCAAAAATCTGTGAGAGAGCCCTCTCTGACTAAGGAGGCTAAGCCTTAGTCTAAAGCCTGGTTTGAAATAGTTGCATGAGATCTTGCTAAGTAGCAGCCCTTAGTACACGATTTTGTGATAACAGTGCAAAAGGAAAGCTTTCATGAAATATCCTCAATATTTCCTAGAACTTGATTTTCGGACAAGCTTTGACTCTAGACCAGTTTTTAGCAAGAAAATGGGCTTTGTCTCTTTGACAGTCGCCTTGAAACTCCTTGCAAACTACACTTGTATAAGTGGATGAAAAGGAAACATGATACCCAAATTACAATAGAACTTTCAAATTTCAACTTTCAAGCATATATTTAAGCTTGAGGTTTTCTGGAAAAAGTGGCTTTGCTCCAGTGTTTCTGGTCAGTTGTAATGTATAACGTTTATGTGAATGCATACATTTTAAGGTGGATGTCATGACTTATTTGTTATTCATTGTCGATTATTAAATAGGTTACTCTCATGTTCATGTGTTATACATGATTATAGTGAATTATACTCTCATTTCCATTCTTTTATATACATCATTTTTTGAGTAATTTTGAATTGCATATCATAGATAACGTCATGCTTCTTTCATGGTCAAATACTGATTCCATTGCTATTTCAAGCCAACATTTTTTCCACCTCAAGTTGTTAAGTGACTTCTTAGCAAATTGTCAACACAGTTGCATGTTTCATCATTATGTTTCTTTAATGGTTTAAGAAGTATACACTTATGGACATCTAACCAATAAATTTTGTTTTCATAGAATATAAGTTATATTTATGACCCTGTAGCAGAATTTTAAGACCTTCACGTAGGTTAGCATTATTTCATTTGAGCATTTCAAGTTATTTATGGACATTTAATCAATGAAGTAGATTTTCATTGATACAATTTGTATTTGTGGCAAAGTATGGTTTATGGTCTAAGTTACACATTGGCCATTATTGCATCAAGGCTATAATTGTTTTGTTTATTTGGCTTTGTTATGATTTCTAAGGGTAGCACGCTTCAATGCTAGTCATTGATATTGTGCATTGGTAGTAAGTATTTTTGAGTCATTTATTAATTATGTAGTTAAAAAATGCACTCAGCATTGATGGTTAACCAATTGATATTGCTTCTTGGAAATGGGAAAACTCTCAATGAACTTCTATGAATAAAGTCAAACATAACCTCAAAGGAAAAAGATGCCATTCTTTCAATTTTATTAAGTAAATAAGGTTTATTTATTACATATGTCTAGCTAGAATTTATGTAACAACAATTTCTCTTGTGAAAGCCTTAAATAAAGTAATAATCTTTCATATCATAATTTGCGTTTTGATATGCACAGATAAATCATATTATTTCTGGGCCATTTTAATTAAAAAAAATTAAATATGTTTTCATCCCAAGCTACTTTTATTTCCATGGCTTGGATCATAGTAGGCAGACCAGTAGCAAAAAAGTAAGTTGTACAAATAGAAGACTCGGATTGTTTTTTTCCAACATTCATTTGCTAAAAAACACTGGAAAAGGATAACTCTAATAGAACACCCACAATGGCTAGAGACATGAAGCGACAATATCATCATATCATATTAAAGATGTAGTTACCATAGAGCACCTACAATAAGATTATCAACACTAATACAATGGAGTTGCCTACAAGTGTCATTCTTATAGGCTAGGAAAAGTGTCAACATTGGACTTGATAATGGTAGAATAATGATCCAATGGAGTTAACGTCTCATAGAATCCAAAATTATTAGACAAGAGAAATCCTATATGCCTCAATCCAATAACTAAGAAATTGAAAGTCATGCACAATTGATGCTTACCAAGATTCAAACTCTTCATGTGATGTGAATATTTGAGGCAAAATGAAATTGAGAAAGGACCAAAGTCACCTCATCAATGACTAAATATTTCCAATCATAATGAGACAAGCCTTGTTATCATTCCAAGAAACCTTAAAAAAAGTGATAATTACAGGGAATGTTTGACCCACTATTTGAGGCATGTCGATTTTCCTTAGCTCTTATTGCTCAATTTTGGATCCGTGATAGATCATAGCATTCATTCTAAGAACAAACTTGCAAATATACCCTTAGAATTTTTACATTGATAAAAATGTGAGCAAGGGCAAGACAAAAGAAAATCAATACTCACAAAGATCTAAAACCTCACCTATTGATTTCATTCACCCAATTTGAGAGAGTAGAAAGAGGAGCAACTATTAAAAGGGCCCACCTGTGATCGCCCCCTTCATATTAGTAAGGAGACCAGTAGTCTACACTATCTTTCCACCCATTTGATGTGCCAAAATTCCATTGAGCTCATTTTTCCACAAAGAAATCAACCAATTTACAACCTTAATTTTATAGGACTTTAACCTCCCCATGATCAATAGAGGAACAAGTTTCATGAGTTCTTTCCAATCCCTCTTCTACTATGTTGAATTATCAAAAGCTTGAATTGGGGTGTCACCTATGCATTGAAAAATACAGTTTGGTTTTGTTACAACCCTATTTGTCACTCTTTTATAGTGAGAGAAACCCAATATCAACTTACCTCAGTTGTTTGGCTTAAATGCATCCATTTTCACCTTTTCTTGTACTTATGTGAGATTTATCCCATGTTAAAAGGGTTAAATTACCTAATTGACCAATTTCTCATAATTATTTTGCCAAAATATTATAATTATGAGATAATAATTATTTCATAATTGAGATAATTGAGAAAAATCTCATAATTGTGAAAAAGGTTTCTAGATTTTTCTATTCCCAATGAGATCAACTTGACCCACTTGTGTATGAGTTGGCTAAGGGTCCATTATTGTAGAATTTTATTAGCTTCTCAAGCCCCTATATGTCTAGATACATTCTCCTAGAGGATAGAATGAACCTATATAATATCACCAAGGGGAAAGGGAAAGGGGGGAGGATCTAAAATATAGCGCGGGAGCTCTGTTGCCTTGAGAGAGGAGGCCATACTACAAGTTGGAGGAGAGGATATTCTTTGTAGTTTAAGGTATACTTTTTATGTACTTTCATTTGTATGGTTAATAAAAATATATGTTCCCTTCCCTACATGAATTTGTGTGCAATATGTTATATGATCGTATCTCTTGCTTTTGATCTGACGATATCCCGAGGAAGAACAATTGTTTTCCTTGTTTAGTTGTGTTTGTGTGTAGGGATATATATTTGGTGTAGATGTGTTGGATCGCTCGAGTGGAGCACAAGATCTGCATCGAACTCAAAACCATTCCCCATCATGTGAGGATTCCAGGTGTGATCTCTTATCTTTATATCATAGATCCGACTATTTACTGAATGCATGACCATTTGGATTGGGGGTCCGTATTAGATTGTATTAGCCATTATATTTTGATGTCTGCTGATCTCAATCGGGAATGAGATTACGGAGCAACAACTCCTTGTAGATTTAGCTACAACAGAATTGGTGCTTTCGATGGGAGAATTTTTAGTTTGCCCTCTTTGATTGAAATCTCCTCTTCCTTATGTTTTTTGGTTTTCTCTTGTTCCCATTGAATTATTTGTAGTTTTTTGGATTCATTTTGATATCAATTGTTTTTTCTTGCTTAAGATTTTAGCTAATATTAGATCTGGAGTTTTATTTTTATTTTTTGTATGAGAGAATAACATATTTGGGAATTAAAATCAAATTATGGAATTTTTGTACATAATTTGATTGAAATAACCACATATCTATATTCCTCTCATATTTCTACCCTAGAAGAAAAAAAAATCACTGGAACCGGATTTCATATGAGGAAGCTATGGCCAATTGAAAATTTGGTAGTTTGTTTTTCTCCTGCACATTATTTTTTACATTTATTTATGTTATTTTATATATTTAATTTAGTAAAAATAACCACATATTTGTATTCCTCTCATATTTCTACCACACAAAAAAAATCACTGAAAACAAACTCCGTATGAGGAATTTATGGCTAATTGAAAATTAGGCAGTTTGTGTTTCTTCTGCCCTCACGCATGGTCATTTTCTCTATTCATTTATGTTATTTTCTATGCAGAATTAAGTAAAAATAACTACAAATATATAATCCTTGTTATTTTTTACCTAAAAAAAAAACCACCTAAAACGGAGTCTGTATGAGGAAGATATGGCTGATTGAAAAATCAGCCTGTTTTCTATTCGTTTTTCCCATTTTTCGGGTTTTCTTTTAGCTTATTTGCTTGATTTTTCAGGTGTTTTTCTTCAAAACTTGCTACTATTTGTTGGATATATTTGTTTTTGTTGTTGATAGCTGCTAATATCTATCATATCTGAGCCATTTCTTATTTATTGGTTGGGATCATCCATTGCTTGTGTTCTTAAAGGTTTTGTTTGAAGAATTCTTTATATGCTTTGTTTGAGGACTAGTGGTCTCATATCTGGATCTCTATTTCATATTTTTTTTCACTGATTTTGGTAACTGCTTAGATCTCTTGCATATCCCACTTTGGTCTTTTGTTTCCTTTGTGTGGTTTTGTTGCTTGTTTTTAAGTTACCTATTCTCTCTCTTGTTTGTTTTCATTACAATTGGTGGTGTTGTGATTGGTTGTGCAGTTGTCATCTAGGAAAGTTCTTTTGAGTGTGTTTTCATTTCTTTGTATCACTCTCATTTGATTTTTTTCAGTCCTTCCCTACCTTTAGGGTCTATCTTTTACCTTTATAAACCATTGACCTTGGCTAGGACATTGTACTACAACCCTAGCTTGATGACATTTTTGGCTTGTTGGGGCTTGACCTAGGTTCAGAGTTAAGTAGCCAGATAAATCCCTGTACTACTGGCCCTTTCGGCAATAGTCCATGGAGCATAGATTGAGGTCTCACCTGAAGTAGTATGGGAGGGTGCTGGTGTTAGATACCTATACCAATAGGTTTCATATTTCATGATTGGCTATGGAAGGTCCAAATTTGTTCTGCTTTGATGACTCAAAGATCACATATTTCCAAGAGAACTCAATCTATGCTTATAGCTTGGTGTGAGCTTCAAATTTTGATGGATGATTCAACTGCTTAATCTGGATCATTCCATGGTTTAAATTTGCAGTTGTAGAATAGAGAAAGGAGTCTGTCCAAACTGTTTAATCTTGGCAGACAAGTAGTTCAGGTAGAGAAGAAAAGGCTCCCAACAGCTTAATCTGGGACCTTGGATGAGATAAGGGTAGAAGTAGATAGAAATAACAAAGAAAACGCCAAAGAAAAGAAAAGGCAAGCAAGGGTCTGCAAGTCCAAGTGCACCCTCTAAGAAGAAATAAAAAATTCTAGGCAAGTAGTTGGGTAAGTAGTTGGGGTTGCAGAAAGGTTATCTTTACCATTGCAGATGTGTTAACTATGCTTACCAAGGCAAAGTCTATCAATTGACAAGGTGTTCATCTTCATCAAGTTACAGCAAGGAGCATGACTAACCTCCCTCCTCCCCCCTTTTCTTTTCATTGCTAACATCCCCTTATGAGCTGAGATTCATGGAGGAAGATCATGGTTTCATGGTGGTTCTTGTTCATTCAAAAGCCACATTTCTTGTGTAAAAATCTTTTTATTTTGATCTACTCTTTAAACCAAGTGTTTTGCAAACAAATTCAATGCTTTCCCCCTTTGATCACCCCCCATCCATATTAACTCTAACTTTACTATGTAAATCCCTATATCACCTTTCCCCTACTAGTATTAAACACCATGGTGTATAAACCCCAAATTCTGTATAAATACCCCCCCCCTTGGCATTATAGCCAATAAGTCCTATGTTAGGGATCAAATGACATCTGGTCATTTTGACAAGCCTAAGCCAAACCCTCTTTCCCCTTTTAAATCCATTCTCTCACTTTTGGCCCCAATTTACACATAAAACCTATAAAACCTTGTTTCTACCTTTACCCACTCAAAATTGCTAAAACACATCAAAACCCACTTATTCCCCCTTACCCAAAGTTCAAAGATCGGGCGCGTAGTCACAAAAATTTCACAAAACCCATAAGTCCAATGTTCTCCGCTTATGCACATATGCCGAAAATAATCATTAAATAATCCCCGCCCCCCACCATATCCGTTGACTATTTCGTCCTCCCGACAGCCGTCCGATTAAAAGATTGAAGATCCAACGGTTCTATTCGCAGCGGAGTTGTTCCGATGTCCGCTGTTTACTGGCCTTATTCCCCGGTCACATCAGTTCCCCAATAGCCGTCCGATCAGACCCCCCAGATCTGACGACCATTGTTGCATCGGAGCGGATCTCCCATCCGAAAGTTATCTTCCGATGGCCGTATTTTGGGTACGTCATTCGGTAGCCACGCATCTCCACCACCATTCATCGGAGGTACGCCTGACACATACCTCCCCCGTACCGTAAGCAGTGCGATATGAAACTGCCGACGGTTTCCGGTTTCCCTCATCCCACCTATATTGCGTCAGCTCCCCGTCACCTCACGTCACTGCCACCATGCCGACATGTCAACCCTTGCGCCCGACCATCCGCCGACGTGGCTGCCACCGCACCGTCCCCCATGGACCAATAGCATCTCACCACGTCACCCGATGACGTCAGCTCATGTCATCCAACCTTGACCCCACCAATGACGTCATGCTGACGTCATCACAAAAAGGCGCCAAATTGCCAAAAAGGTCCATATTTTGGCCAAAATATCGGTTTTTACGTTCTTTTCGTTTATTTGCTATTCTCTCTGCTGCATGATATTTACGTTCTGAACTCCGCCAACCTGCTAAAAACGACCAAGGAGACCTCCAGAGTACCAATCCTACCCGCATACGCGACCTCTGCTCGCTGTTTACCAGGTATTTTTCATCTTCTGTCCTCCGTACGCCTGCAGTTGTCTATAAAATTACTCAGAGAGCTTAAGGAACGAGGAAACTCACAATTTCACCGGCAATTTCCCTCTGCAAACACCCCATTTACAATTGTGAATTCCAAAAACACTAGCTGAGCCTTGTTTTACCTACATTTCATTAAAAAACTAAGTTTTGTCTGCGCAATCGCGGCAGACTCATTTAAACCAAATTCAACCACTGAGAGAGACAAGGAAAGGCCAAACATTGGTCCTAATTACACTATAAATAGTATTTCAACTGCTATTTCCTCGAACCACTCTCTGTTCCTGATAATTTCACCTCCCTGGTACAGAGGCAGTCCTCTGTACTGTCCTGCTCAATCAAAATCATTTTGCACTTAATTCAAAATCCTCCTGTGCAATAGAGACACCTGTAGTACTAAATGTTCAACCTCTGAATGCCCCTCAAAAGAACTTGAAATGGCAAGCCTTGGCAGATATGGATTACCAAATTACAGAAGAGAAGCTTATGAGCAGCAAATTCCACCTTCATCTGTTGAATGAGTTGAAAACCAAGCATGAAAATGGGACAGATGTATTGGGCTTATGGGAGTCTTCCCTCCCTACTTTCAATGTCCCTCAGGTCAACCAGTTCCCTGAGCTAATCAGATTCATGCTTTGCTTCAACCCTCAGAAGAAGTTGGTTCCTCTGTCACTGGTAAACCTGATAAAACAAGGGGATAAACTCACAGATGCTCAAATTGTTAAATTTAATCAATTATACATCAAAACTAAGATTGTGATGGGCCCTCCAATTCTTCATGTATATCTTAATGAACTGGGCAGAGACCTTGCAGATATGATTTCTCCCATCTTGGGATACAGTTCAATTGAGCATATTGATTCAACTGTGCTGGTAATGATGCTTATGTTTGCTCCTGGCAAGTCACCAATCTGCTATGACTATGCCACCTACATATCAGACAAGATTCATGAGCAATTGATGAATTTAAGGAGGGATAGGATGTTCAGATACACCTCCTACATTTACCATTTGATTTTGTACCATCAACATGAGAAGTTTCACTTTTCAATCAAAAGAATGGATGCCCAAGGCAATCCTAGATCAGTGGTCTATTGGTCTTCTATCTTCCACATCAGACTTGAGTCTCCATACACTTACTGTGAATTCATGGATCTGTTCATCCATCCAGCTATGGCAATGCTGATGAGCTCACCTCCTCCAAGACTCACTGATGATATGCAAAGGATTCTTCAGCTGTCAAAAGCTTATAGCATTGGGGATTGGTACTTCTACCAAAACCACATTGTCATTAGGATATATGGGTGTGATCTACCTCCTTTCAAACTACCCAAGTATGTGCCTATGAGGCTATTTTCCCTAGAGTACTTTAGGCAATTTGGCAGAGTTGATGTGCTTCACTTTTCAGGAAAAGGTAAAAAAGCACAGTTGAAGGTCAAAAGCCAACTTGGCCATTTTATCTATAATGAGAGGGAGCAAGGATGGAGGGAAGCAGAGAGAATGCTTGAGGCCCTTGGCCTGCAAACCAGTTTCCTATGGGTTCCCTATGACCCTAATCATTTCATAACTACGAGGAGGCTCAAATATAAGTTATCTGCCTATGATCACCATAATATCCCTCACATTGAAAAGTATGCAAACCAAGACAAATGGAGGAGAGGGACCTTAGAAGAGCCCTTGTCACAAGAAGAGCTGAACAACAGGGCACTAAGGAATCTAAAGAAGATGGCTGACCTTGAGCTTTGTTCACAGGTATTCACACTTCCAAGCACACAAACGGGAGCAGCTGAATCCTCCACAACTGCCAAGCAGCAAACTACCAAGGCTACTGAGAATATATCCAACAGAGGCAAAGAAAAGCAAATGGAAACAGAGCATACACATCAGGAGAAGGAGCAGTCACCTCCAGTGACCCAAGAGCAAACAGATAAAGGAGGGCAGCAGCAGGCAGAGCAACAACAGCAACAAGATCTGCAGCAAGAAGAAGGGCAACATGACAGTCAGCAGCCCTTACAGCAGGAGAGAGTAATTAATACTCCAACTTCCACTGAGCAACAGGCTCAGAACATAGTCCCTCCTAGGCCAGAAGTCACCACCGATGCCTCGGTCCTCCAAACTCCTCAAAAGGAGGACTTAAGCAGGAAAAGGGATCGAGAAACTCCCCTGACTTCATCCATTAACCAGGGAGAAAAAAGACAAAGATTAAATGATTTTTCAGAGGAGGACATAGCAATAAGACAGGCATTGGGCATGGGCCCACCCAGCAGAGAAGCTTCAGCAAGTTCCTTCCAGCAGGAACAGGACAGGGCTATGGGAGGGGAGGTCAGCTCCTCCAGCCAACAAAAAGAAGGACAAGTGAGCATCAAACAACAATTTATAGACATCAAAAGGAGGAATGAGCCTATCAAAGTACAGCTGTACAATCATCTGCTAAACATGGCTCCTACTAATCAGCAGAGACTTATGTCTGCCTTTGATGTAGGTGAAGGCAAAATGATCATGAGTCATTTTATGCCTACAGCACTGCAGCCCCAATCTGCCTCAGATTACCTCAGGACCAACCTGGAGGTCATGGCCAAAGACATACACCCAATGGACAAAATTGAACTGCATAAACAGACTGGTGAAATGGTGTATGCCTCCTTAGCAGATGAAACATTGGAAAATTATAAGCTAAAGAGCAGCCTCAATGCCATAGCCTCTCAACTGGAATTGGAGAAGGCATCATCCCAGCCGAAGGACAACAGAATAAGGTCCCTTGAAGACATAATCATTGAAATTGGGCATGATCCCAAAGATACTTCAGGGATACAGGAAATCTTGAAGCTAAGGGATGCTGACATGGCTGCCATGAGAAAGAAAATCAAGATCCCAGCTACCATTCACCCTCAGACAGATGAGGTAGCCCAACAAAGGCATGAGAAGGACACCACAGATTTATTAATCTCCATTTATAAACAGCTGGTCCGAGCACAGGAGAAGTTGGGAGAATCAGAGGCTGCAAAGGCAGCATTACAGGCATCTCTAAAACAAAGAGAAGAAGGGCAGACTTCTCAGCCTCCACCTCAGATCATCAATCTGGAGGAAACTGCTCCTATCACTGCCCCTCCTCCTCAACAGACCGAACAAACAGCAACATCTACTTCAACAACGCCAACAACTACAGAGCAGGCCCAAAGCCTAGATATGCAAAAGCTGAAGAACGAAATCCAAGTCCTGGAAGCTCAAATGTTGGAGCTCAATTCAGCCAAAGATTCTTTGGCTAAAATCAATGATAGATATGATAAATCCAAACAAACTATGGTAGAGAAAGAAAGGGAGGTGAAAGCCCTAAAAAACAAAATAAAAGAGCTAGAGAATGATCTCAAGTTAGATAAAGTGGTGGCTGAATTGAAAGTAGTGCTATGGGCTAACATTGGTAAATATATCAATGAGCAATGGCCATACATTGAAACTATCCATGAGCAACTAGAGCTCATCCCAAAGGCACAGAGGGAGATTCACAGATCAAGAGCTCAATTGGGCAGTATGCCTGAAGTGGCCACCAGAATGATCAATGTACTTAACCACAGAACAAGTTCCCAGTTAACTGTCATGGGAATTACAAACAGAATTGACACTATCCAAATGGTTAAAAGGGTTCTCACACTGAGAAACTTTGTGCAGACATTGGAAAGAAGAACCCAAGATATGCAGACTGAGGTGAACAAGTTTCTGGAAAAATTTCAAGTGTTGGAAAGCAGAGGACTCCCTGGCTTACTGAACAGCACAGGGAGATTATTCACACATGACCAATATGCTAAAAGGGTCAATACATTTGCCACCAGCCAGATCAATGATAAGCCCAACACCTCAGAGGAAACAGGGCCAGCCACAGGACAGTCTCTTTACAACAGAGTAGAGAATCTGTTTTTCATAATGAATGAGATCAATCACCTGTTTGGGGTAGCTCCCAATTTCTTCAAATACACAGAGGCAGAGGAGACAATGGATGCTATTCTCAGGCATCAACTCCCTACGCAAGAATGGTGGAAAAATGCAATACAGAAGATTTTGTAAACAGGGAGTCACTTAACAATTTTGTTTCTTAAAGAGTATCAGTGGTCATGCAGAACACAGTTCAACAAGATCAGCATGCATTATGAATTAAAGCTGAGCCAACTCAGCAGATGGATCGGCCAACAGAGCAGAAATAGAAGACTACAGGTGGCAGGGCCGAGAAAATACAGCGCAGCGAGAAATAAAGACGCATTATTCAGCGTTAAAGCAAAACGGCTCAACCGACTCAATGACCTCCAAAGGTCAAATTACCCTCTGACAGACATAAAGAGCATTTATGCTGCATTCAGAGTTGCAATAACTTCTTTTCCTACTTTCTGTACGCATTTATGAAGATATTTTCTCTCTCATATGACTCAATACCTGAGATATTTTGTATAAGCATTGCTATAAAGTTCCCTTCGCATGAGCTTGCAAGGGTTGTTGTTGATTTCTCCTAAAGAAATTCTTATGCTGTAATCCTTTCTGGATTCTAATAAAGAAAGTGATGGAATTTCTCGGATTTCTGAAGTGTTGAATGCGTTCTGGTGTCTGTTGATGACTGCTGGATTCCTGTGTATTTCACCATACAATAAGTCTCTGTAACTCTCTCTGTTAATTAGTTGTTTGTTAAATCCATATATGTTATCTGATTTTCAATACTAAGCAACAAGGAAAAAGAATAACTTTCAGGATTTATTCGCTGAGTACCCTGAGTTCGATCTGTGTTGTTTATGAATGTTTTCTTCAGCTGTAATCTAGATAAGTGTAATTCTTAATTGCTGCACTTTCAGAATACACCTTTCACAATAGCCTTTGTCACAGGAATTCAAGTTATGCTCCTGTGCAGTGTGCTCACTTTCACCTCACCAACTTAATAGAAAATTCTTAATTGCTTTCTATTGGTTGCCATACATCACCATTTAAGCTAATTTTGTTTGTCTAAGATACACAATAGGCCCTGCAGTTTGAACAACACCAATCCTGTATATCAAGTCATTTCACAGCTCCAGACTCCATTTCCCAATGGTATTTCACTATCTGAACACTACATCATAAGACTTGAAAGAAATCCTTCAACCAAACATAAACCAAAACCTGAGCATAATAGCTAGCCTAAAACTCTATCATAACAGAGACAAATCATAAAGAGAGAGCCCTCTCTGATCACAGTTTGGCTAGAAACTGTGATCCAAAGATTGGTTAGTGGTTACCCCGGCCGTATTCCCTTGGGAGTCATAGGGAACAACCTGGGTGTTAACATAATTGGCGACTCCACTGGGGACGATTGAGATTTTAATTACTATATGTCTTCCATATAGCTACTATCAAGCCTGAAATAAGTCAAGAGGCCTTGAATCTGTTTCTGTATAACATTAGCAGTTTAGGGAGGAGCTTGTTTAGGGAATCTTCATCTTAGCTCTGAGAATACATAATCATTCCAAAAATCTTCATCCAGTCCCTTCAGATATAAAAATTTCCCACAAAATCCCAAAAACAGTTAGAAACTGGCTCCTAAGAAAAATCCACGGCATACTAGGGCTAATCCTGACCCAAATCCACCCATCATTGTTGATAATCCGAATACCATCCCTAGAAACATTAGGAAGCAACAAAGGCAGGATCAGCCTGCTATTTTGACCTTAGTTACAGACTTTCCTAACCTTTCTACTCCCCTTAAAGTCCTCTTTCGTTCTGTTCCAAGTTCCCCTAGTTCACCATCTACATCTCAAAGTTCTCCTCCCCCATCTTCATCCACTGCACATACCCCCTTGAACCACACTTTAGGTTCAGCTTCACCTGTTACCCCTGTGGTACCCACTGGTCCTATTATCCCAGCAGCACCTATTAATACATTCAACCCTCCTAATATGGCAAATAGGTATGCACCCTTGCAGCTACCTGCTAATCCTACAGCTCTGCCCCAGGATTACCAAACCAAAATCACATATTTTGACTCTACTGGCCCTTACTCTGCTATTCAACATGCTAAGAGGATGCAAGATCACTTTGAAAACTATGAGATAGATGATGACAGTGTGAGGATGAGAATTTTTGTCCAAAGCCTGACAGGTGATGTTAGAACCTGGTTCAGGTCGATTGCTGCAAATACTATCACGACCCCTGATGAGCTTTATCAGGCCTTCACTACTAGATGGGAGAAGAAGAAAGATCCCCTGCACATACTTGGTGAATATGAAACAATCAAGAGAGGTCCTCAAGAGACCGTTCTGGAGTATTGTGCCAGATTCAACAATGTGTACAATGCAATACCACAAAACCTAAGACCTCCTCCTGATTTGGCCTTGTACAAGTTCCCTAATGGATTTGATTCTGACATGGCATATCAGTTGAAGGAAAGAGAACCTGAGACCCTAGAAGACGCCCAAAAGGCTGCTGTCACAGTAGAAGCAAACCTGATTGCCAAAAGAAACAGGGCAAGGTTAGAAAAGAGAAGCATATATAAAGAAGAACCCACAGCCTTTGACCAAAAGCTCGATGCCATACTCAATAGCATGAAAAGATTGGGTGATAGGGTGGAATCAGTTGAAAGAAAAGCATCATGGGAAGCACCACAAAACAATCCTCCTAGGAATCCAAATTTTAGGAGAAATCCAAACCCGAATGTTGGCAGGGCCAACCCTGATCCAGAAATCAGACCCCCTTTCCAAGAAAATTGTGCAGAAACTTCCACATCAGCAGAGCCCAATGAAGATCCTGAGATTAATTTAATAGGGCTGGATGGTGAAAGTCAAGTTTTCTTAACACAAGAAGATCATGAGGATGAGGAAATCAAATTGTTCCAAACTAAATCAGGTGAATCCTTTGACTTTAAACAAGGCTATGACACTACTGTTTATGAAGTCCATAAACAATACAAGCTGAGGAGCAGAACTGTGAATATCAACCAGGCTGAAAAGAAAAAGGATAATCAGCAGCCTGAAAGAGTTATAGTCACAAAACCTAATGACCAACTAAACTTACCTACCAAAGAAGTGATTGTTGAAGAGATCACTGAACCACTGTCCTCAAGACAGCAGTCTCTGGACACTTCATCCTCTCATCCTAATTCAAATATTACTCCTCAAGAGATGGCTAAGAAGGATAAATCCCAAAGACAAAATAAAAATCAAGAAGAAGATGTAATGAACAAGGAAAGAACGGTCACCTATAACCCCAAAACCCAGTCTGAAAAACCTTTTGATCTTGAAACAGAAATTAGCAAAATAAAAATAGCTATTCCTCTCTCGGAATTAGCCAAGCATGACAGCTATAAATTGCAAATCAAAAGGTCCCTACAACTCACTAGCAACAAAGATGATGTCGATGTACTGGATGACACCCCAGAACTCCTGTTTGGCCCAGAAGTGGATGGAAAAACAGTAGTCACAGGGATACTGCCTTTTAATGTCAGTTTACATATTCATGACAAAGTACTACATAATGCAATGTTTGACTCAGGTGCCTCTCACAATCTTATGCCAAAAGCAGTCATGGAGAGATTGAATTTAGACATAACAAGACCATACAAGGATCTGTTTTCCTTTGACTCCAGCCAAGTCAAGTGTCTAGGTCTCATAAAAGACTTATGTGTGTCTCTAGTTCAATACCCAAACAAGACAATCCTAATGGATGTGGTAGTTGCTGATATCCCACCTAAGTATGGAATGTTGTTATCAAGATCATGGGGAGCCAAACTCCAAGGTTCCCTACAATTAGACATGTCATATGCCACCATCTCTGTATTTGGGCAACCAAAAAGACTGTACAGAGAAACACTAATGAAGTACATGGTCAGCAGTGAAGAAAAACCTCAAAATTTTCCTATATATGCTGTCCATTCAGACATAGACTCATACATTCTCTTCAATGATACAACTACTCCCTCAAAAGGTGAAGTTGAAACTAAGATATTCATACAGGAGGAAGATGCAAATGAGAGTAGTCTCACCCATGAAACAACAGTCAAACAAACACCTGATAGTGCTGCTGCCTTAAATGTCAAGAACATCCAATTAAATGATGAGACTGTCCTAGAAGACAAGCTAGAGAAAAAACCACAATTGCTACTCACATTACCAGCCCATGAAAAGATCATAAAACCTCCTCCCCAACAAGATATTCTATGGTTCCTTGAATTTGATGGCTCGGTCAACAAATTAGGGGCAGGAGCTGGAGTTTGGGTACACAATAAAGAAAATAGTCATGCAGAAGGCAGAGCCTATAGATTGAATTTCAGATGTACTAATAACATGGCAGAATATGAAGCTCTTTTACTAGGACTCAAGTTGGCAAAATTCTTACAAGCTGCCAGAGTTTCAATCATGGGAGATTCAGATTTAGTTATCCAACAAGTGAAAGGAAACTTTGTCACCAATGACAAAAGACTAAGGACTTATAGGTCTGCTGTTGCTGAGGTACTAAATTTTTTTTCTGAATTCCAAATTACTAAAATTCCCAGAACCCAAAATCTGCATGCTCATAGTTTAGCCACCTTTGCAAGTACCTGCAAGTTGCCCTTTGAGCCCCACCATTGTTTCACAGCTGAAGTAAAACACAGACCCTCTATTCCAAACAACATCAATGATTGGCAAGTATTTGAGGATGACAAGCAAATAAACCAGTTTTTAACTCTGCAGCAAGAATTTGCAGGATTAAATATTGACAATGAGACAGCAAGTCAATCACAAATACTTGAGACAGCAAGTCAATCACAAATACTTAATGGAGCAAGTCCATCACAAATACAGTTTCAACAGACTGCTCAGCCAATATCACCTAGGACTACAAAGCAAATGCTGAATCCAACTATTTTCAATATAGAAAACATCCAGCAAATTCAACAAGTTGACTGGGAAGATGGAGTGTCCAATGCCGAAACTGAGATCATTGAGCTAAAAGATAATTTTCTACCAACAGGCCTAACCCCACTAGAAGACATCTTTGATTCGAATGATATTCCCAGGAAACCAAAAATGCAGCCCCTGAATGCAGCCATTGAAGAGTGCAACATAGGTACAATTGACGAACCCAAGATAATTAAATTATCTACTTCCTTACCTCCTGACCAAAAGCCAAAATACATTGACCTCTTCAAAGAGTTCCATCATGTTTTTGCATGGAGCTATGAGGACCTAAAGTCCTATAACACCTCTGTAATCCAACACACTATTCCTCTCAAACCTGATCAAAAGCCCTTTAAACAAAAACTGAGGAGAATCAATCCTATGCTTCTACCAGCGATGGAACAAGAGGTACATAAGATGTTCAAAGCAGGCATCATAGCACCAATCAGATTCTCCGAATGGATTTCCAACTTAGTCCCTACAAGAAAAAAGACAGCTGAGATCAGGCTGTGTGTGGACTTAAGGAATCTAAACCAAGTATCCTTAAAAGATAACTACCCCTTACCCAAGATGGATCACATTCTTCAAAGGGTAGTAGGGGCCTCAAGGATCTCATTACTGGATGGATTTTCTGGTTTTAACCAGATCTTAGTTCACCCTGATGATCAGGACAAAACAACATTTACAACTCCATGGGGAACTTTCAAATATGTAAAGATGCCTTTTGGATTGAAGAATGCAGGGGCAACATTTCAAAGAGCAATGGATATTGCCTTTGCCAAGGAAATTCATGACTTTTTAGTCATTTATCTAGATGATCTCACACCTTTTTCAAAATCTGACCAAGAACACATAAAACATTTGAGACAAATCTTCCTAAAATGCAGAAAATATGGAATCTCCTTGAACCCTAAGAAATCCCTCTTTGGTTTAGAAGAAGGCAAGCTCTTAGGACACATCATCTCAAAGGATGGCATTAGAATTGACCCAGATAGGATACAACCTATGTTGCAAATGCCTCACCCAAGGAATGTCAAAGAATTACAAGGATTCTTGGGAAAAATCAATTTCTTGAGAAGGTTTATCCCAAACCTAGCGGAGCTAACCAGATTATTAAACAACATGCTGAAAAAGGATTCAAAAGTGAAGTGGACTGTTGAAGCCAATCAAGCATTTGAAGGTATAAAATTGGCCCTCACTCAAACCCCAGTCTTGACCAACCCTCAGTTTGACAGAGAATTTATTATTTTCTCTTTTGCTTCCCAACATACTATTGCAGCTGTTTTATTACAAAAGGATGACCAAGGAAATGAAAAGCCAATTGCTTTCTTTAGCAAAGCTCTCAGAGATGCACCTTTGAAGTATCAAATCATGGAAAAACAAGCTTATGCTTTAGTCAAAGCAATCAAAGACTTTAGGATTTATATCCTTTATTCCCATGTCAAAGCATATGTGCCAAGTCCTATTGTCAAAGACATTCTCACCCAAGAAAATTTAGAAGGCAGAAGAGGAAAATGGATTGCCAGTATCTTGGAATTTGACATTGAGATAAAACCTACGAAACTAATAAAAGGGCAAGGCTTGGACAAATTAATGACAAAAACAAATTTCCAAGCCTTAGACATCAATCAGCTGGACAGTGAAACAGAGCTGGCGACTCCAAAGATCAATGTAGCCTTTGAACAATCCCCCTGGTACTCTGATATCTGTCATGTGTTACAAAACCTGTGTGCTCCCCCAGGACTGTCCAAAACTAAGTGTAGGTTCTTGAAAATGAAAACATCAAGATTTTGTGTGATGGATGGCAATCTGCTTTGGAAGAACCATGAAGGTATATTGCTGCACTGTTTAATTGAAAATGAAACTAACAATATCATGCAAGAGTTTCATGCAGGAGACTGTGGTGGACACTTGTACTGGAAGTCCACTGTAGATAAAATACTAAGGGCTGGATACTACTGGCCCACCATGTTCTCTGATGTCAAGAAATTTATCACATCATGTCATAAATGCCAAGTGTTTGAGGGAAAGAGACAACTGCTGCCACTTCCTTTAAGGCCTGTTGCAACAGAGAGACCTTTTCAACAATGGGGATTGGACTTCATTGGGGAAATTCATCCCTCATCTTCAGGAAAACATAGATGGATCTTAACAGCCACAGATTGCTTCACTAAATGGATTGAAGCTGCCCCATGCAGACAAGCAAATGATTCAGTAATCATTCAGTTCTTGGAGAACAACATACTGTCTAGATTTGGCTGCCCTGATAAAATTATTACAGATAATGCTGCTGCCTTCAGATCCAAGAAAATGGTGAATTTCTGTCACAAATTTCATATTACTTTGGGCCATTCTACTGCATATTATCCCCAAGGAAATGGCCTTGCTGAATCATCAAACAAAAGCCTTGTAAACATTATAAAGAAGGTACTTGAAGAGAACAAAAAGAACTGGCACAAAAAACTAGTCAATGCCTTATGGGCAGATAGACTAACAACCAAAAGATCAATTGGGACCAGCCCATATGAGTTGGTTTATGGATTAGAGGCCAAATTCCCCTCTTCACTAGGAGTGCCTGTTATGAAGCTTCTTCAAGAAAGCCAAGCAGAACCAAATGATATGCAAAGAAGGATCAATCAGATAATTTGTCTGCATCAAACCAGAGATCAAGTTTTCAGCAGAGTTCAGGTATTACAAGAAAAACTAAAGAAAGCCTTTGACAGAAGAACCAAAGCAAAAGATTTCAATATTGGTGATAAAGTCCTCAAGTGGGATGCAAGAAGAGAAGAGAAAGGAAAACACGAAAAATTTGATTCCTTATGGAGAGGTGTCACATGGAATCAATCAAGGGTGCGGACACAGCTGACCTTCCTAGAAGTCTAAGACATTCTAATGACAAACAAAACAAACTGGAGCTATCCTTCTCTAAACATACATTATGATATGAGAAATCAAGTGTTTCGTTCTTACCTCTGTCCAAACGCTGTTGTAGAAGTCCAAGCTTTGTTGATCCGGATGAGCTCCTCCCTTTCTCCAAAACCTGCAATCACCAACAGTCAAACAATTAAATAGCACCTGACTATAACATAAAACAAAGCATATTCAACACATAGACCAAGGAGTACATGAAATAACCCATTAACAACAAGCTATTGAGAAGAATGGACCAATTTGCATTAAAGGTAATCAAAAGGAACCATTACAACCTGAGCCTTGGTGTTGTGCAAGCTCCTTCCAGGGTCCACAAGAGTCTTCCTCTACTTTGACAAAGCTCACCCACTTCCAAATAGAACAAGTAAAGATGACAATCTCTCCTCACAAGCTTCTAAATGGGAGTCCTAATTCCTGCAGCATTTACCCTTAGAAATCTATATCTTTCAACCTTCTTCCTTCTGGCTCAATGCCTCTTTTTATAGTGCTCAAGAGGAAGTTAATCAGGTCCACCATCAATGGGATAGTCCCCTCTTTGGATGGGATCACTCCCTTATTGATGGGATAAGTTCCTCTTTGATAGGAGTGCATGAACCATCTGGAGGCGCTCAATACCCATCCAAGAATCTTCTAGAATGCTCTAGAAATGACCACAAGTAAGTTTTTGAAGATAAAACTTGCGCATTTTAACCTTTTCAGAGGGACGCACTTGCCCCTTTAGATACAGAGCATCCTTGGACGCAGACCTTATGAACAAAAGGTGCGTACCCGCAGGCAAGGCTTGAGAGAACCTGCGTACCCAGAGATAAACATGTTTTATAAAGACTTTCTCTCTTTCTTGGAGTTTGATATGAATAGTAGAGGCCTAAGACTTGCTCAAAAGGGTAGTATGACTGTTGATTGAGCCATACCGACTGTAAATAGCCATGGTGACATTTTTTAGTGTAACAGATTGCCCCCTAAAGTGCGAAGCCTGGAATAGATTAGGGTTTTGTATTATCTAGGAAGGGTGAAGCGCTTTATCATTTCGAGGATTATCTCATGGAGAACCTGGTTGGAACCTGCAATTTTCAACACAAAATACATGGATAAGATTATATCATCACTGAGGTAGGCATTCCCATACTCAGATAAAAACTTTAACTAACAAACTAACTACTCTGATATAGAAATGATCTTGTAGTACATCATAATCATAGACTTTTGTAGACACAGTATGGGCGCAACCATCTGTTTATGATTAGTCTACTTAGATAATGAATACAAAACTCCTCGCAGCCTGGATGATAAAGATTTGATCCAGGGTCTTCATTCCTACTTCTCGAATTGGTACGATTCTAGCCATGCGAATAAATGAGTCGATGTCGAACATGGTAGAAACCACTTGATTACCAGCCGATGATGTAAACTGTTAACAAGCGTGAGAGAGACCACCAGTAATGTCAATGGTTCTCAAAGTACCCAGTACAATCCATGAGATGTGAATGAATGAGTTGATGTCGAACATTTCATGGAATCCTTCGATCGAAAGTCAATGATGTAAACTGACGTCAAAGGCGAGAAACCTGCCATTGATGCATGCAGACTTCAAGGCACTGACGATTTCTAAGTCATCTCTCTAGATAATGTGCTGATGTCGATAGAAAGAGACCCGTTGCGGGCAAGCCCGCAACACGAAATCATTGTTCAAGTTGAAGAAATGTTGCTGTAAGGACTGACTCAGGGATGGTCAAATGGATGACAAGTATTTTGCAGATGAAAGTTTTGTTTGCAGACCTCTTAAACACATAACGACACGACAGATGGTTTGGTTCTAAATAACTCAAAGTTAATCCCCGGAACCCGGTTAAAGACTTTCAAAAGTGGTTTGATTGACTGTGAGGTAAAAGATTTCCCAACCCAGGTGAATGAAAAGTGTCGTGTCCAAGAGTGGTAATAAAGTTTCTTTTGAAACAAAAGGTAACAAATAGGCTCATTCTTCTCTCTTTTCCCCCACCATTTCTGGCAAGTACCTCTTTATTTTTAACAAGCTTGAGGAGGATAACATATGCTTGATTATAAGCTCATCCTTCGGATGAGTCCAACCCATTTTTGATTCGAACCCTAGGAAGGAGTGGTTCGTTCCTGTTTGTAATTGAACAGGTCCTTTACTGTGAAATGTTTAACGAGCCCAGTATAGGAGAAACTCGGTGTTTTTCAATTTTAGAGAGTCTGAAAAACTTAAGGAAACTCCAAGTTGAACTTTTTCGTAACTTTGTGTCCCTCAAGCCCGAAAAAGTATAAAATAATACCTGGGGGAACCGCTTGATCTTGCGACCAAGGAGTACTTTCATAGTTAGTGTCACTGACCTGAAAAGTAAAAAGCGATAAAGGACACGTCGTTTTATTTCCGTATCGAGTTTGAAACGACAAAAACACGGCTATCTTTTCCTGATTTTACGGTCAGAAAAGAGCTATAAGGGGACCGTCTTTTAATTCTGTTTTAACGAGTGTAAAAGAAACGCTCGGCAATCTTTTCATGTTTTAGGAGTCAGAAAAGGGCTTAAAAGATGACTCTGATATTTTGTTTGTGAAAAATGACAATTTTCCCTCTAAGTCCCTTTGTCCTGCACAAAAGCGACACATTACTCATACCTGTTTAAGATAGGCAAAAATTCATCGAAAAACATCTTTCCATGGTGAAAAATGAACAAATTCATCCAAAAAACCTATAAAAAGACTTTTTACCATGTCATTTTTACCGTTTGACTGTTGAGGTTGAAAAAGGAGCTTTTGACAAGAAACTTCCCGTGGTCGCTGCGGAAAATCCGACCGTTAGAATCGAATGCCGTCTCTTCCAGGTATTTCATAACATCCTCCTTGTCAATTTAATCCATTTAGAATTTTGTTTTAAGTTTCATTTTTGATTTTTGGGGGGTTTTGGGTTTTGGAAACCGCCCTGCGGGGGACGCAGGTTTCCTAAAGGCTGGCCTGCGTCCCTCGACTTTTTCCTACACAGGGAAAAGGTCGGGGGATGCAGGTTACCTTTAGGCCACCTGCGTCCCGGCACACTGTGCGTCAAACGCGGGGTGCGTCCTCCGCAAAACGCGGGTTTTGAAACCCCAAACTCCCAAACCAACCATTGAAATTTCTCAAAACTAATTTTAATGCCTGTTTATTCATGTGTAGGGAACTTATCATGCTGGATTGGAGAGAAAGAGAGCATGAGGAGGTTGATGAAGCTGCAATCAATCATCAACCCTCCCTCGATGCCCTAAGAGGATCTGGTTTATACAAATACTGGTCCATACCCGGTATGAGAGCATAGGTAAGGTTCTTGGAGTGGCTAGTCGAGAGATGGAACGTTCAAGAACAATGCTTTTATATCGGCGGGCAACAACTCGAGATAGAGCCTGCTGACATTTACTTTCTTACTGGCTTACCGAATAGAGGTGAGCAACTCAATCTGGCTGGGACTAGGCCGGGTGGCCAATCCCTTGATAGTCTCCGAGCAGATTGGTGCCTACCTGATCGAGAGCACAAGAAAGGCATAGAGATCAAATATGTCTCTCAACGTGAACTCATGGTCTTGGCTTTCACTGTGACCAGAATTTGTGGCTCAGCCACTTTACATATTGCTACTGGGTCTCAATTTCGGATGGCAATTGATTGTCTCCAAGGCACCATTTTCAACTGGTGTGATGCGTTGTTGGCTAACTTGAAAGCCCAACTGACCAAGGCAAAGATCGGCAGACTAAAGACCTTTGGATATGGGCCTATAGTCGTGAGCTTTGCCTTAGAGAGGATACCAATGCTGATCCCTCAGCATCTCACTGTTGATATTTCAGGTCCTCAAGAGCCAAAGCTGGTACGATGGGTTGTTGTGATGGCCCGGCATCCGGACGAGGGTGCGGCAGTTGTTCGATTTACTGACAGTTATTTTCACTGGTTAGAGGACCAGGTGTTCGCGATTCAGGACTTTCCGTATGCCGGAATAGATTTTCGAGGTGATCCGGACATGGTTCTTCCACAGGGAGAACAATGGGATGACAGAGGTACTTTATTTTTCACGAGTTTTCAAATTATGTATTTTTTTGTTTTTTATATATATCGTCTCAAACTGATAGTAAAGTGTTCAAAATGCAGATGTTGGTCCACAACGTCCAGCCAACCTCCGGCTTTTCGAGAGGCGACATCCAGTTGCACCGCTACCGGCCCCACAGGACGCGGCGGCTGCGGAGGTACTGACTGAGTTGGAGCATGATCTACAGCGTCTGACGGCAGATATACCGGAGACATCTATGGATGATATTCCTATCAGACTTCAGCGCTACGTAGTCGCGGTCCCTGGACCGTTGAGGAGATTTTTGCGCAAGGTAGCCCGTGCAGTGGTGTCGTACAGGGAGCACCACCAGTGATTGGCTAGTCACTTGTGGACACATGTGACATTTTGACTTTTTTGTACTTATCATTTTGCCGATCATAAGGTGTTTTTCAACCTATGATCGAAGACGATGTATATTTTTTGACACACTTCTATCTATATATATATCACTATTACCGGCTTATCTTGTTTAACATGTATGATGAAATGTTTTTTAAATTTACTTGCATGATTATCGTAAATGTCTGTCCAACACTCGAGAAGCAATTGCATCTGCTAATGTATTTAAGGACCTTGGAATATGCTGATATTCAATGTAATCAAATTCACGTTCCAAGAGACGCACTCTCAAAAACAACCTTAATAACACAGGATTTCTAATGGCATAAACTCTATTAAGCTGTAATACAACAAGTTCAGAATCTAACCTCACTATCAAACGTCGAATTCCAAATGAAATAGATTCGGATAATAATTCAACCACTGCACTGTATTCTGCAATGTTATTCGTTGTTTGACCGAGGCTTACCCCATGCATAGAAACTAACTCGTCAGAGGGTGAATAGATAACCCAAGCTGCGGAAGAGATATTCTGTGTACTACGACAAGCACCATCAGCAAATCCAATGTATGTTTGGAGGGGCGTCGACATCTACAATATCAAGAGCAAAACCAAGATAAGCCAGAATAACGATGAAAAACACACTCACTAAGCTAAGCACACTGACTAACTAACAATCAAACTAGCTAGAAAGAAAAACCTAACCTAACTAAAAATTCTCCATACCCACCATTTAAGCATAATACCACTTTAGGTAAAGTCCATTTCTGGGTTTATCCAAAGAGTCCCCATCAAAATCTACTAGCTCATAAGCCCCTTTTGCTAGCTTTCGCTTTACAATATAGGGTCCATGCCACATAGGAACGAATTTTCCAACACCTAGCTTATCATTAGCTTGATCATATAAGAGCACTAGGTCTCCCTTCGAAAAATTTCGAGGGGTCACATTTCTATCATACTGAGCTTTCATTCGCTTCGCGTGAGTCTCGATTGCCAATGTAGCGTCACGTCAAGTCTCATCTAATTTAGCTAAGTACAATAAACGTTTATCCTCTTCGGAAGTAGCTGGAAGTAATTCGACAGCCATTTGAAGTGATGGGATTTCACATTCAATGGGTAACACTGCTTCTAAGCCATAAACTAGCTGGAAAGGAGTGAACCCTGTTGAGGTTTTCACTGAGGTTCGGTATGCCCATAGCGCCGAAAATAACATGTTGTGCCAATTCGACCGATGAATACCAATGGTTCATCGGATCATGATAACCAGAACTTTGTTGATAGATTCAACCAAACTGTTGGCTTGCGGATAATAAGGAGTAGAGCTGTCATGGCGCAAACCAAGCTGGCTTGTAAGTTCAGTCATCATGGTGTTTCGAAAATGGCTTCCATGGTCAGTAATAATTGCTTGTGGGACACCAAACCTAGTTATTATATGATTGAATATGAAAACTGCAGCTGTTTTGCCGCTTGCGTCGAATGTAGGCATCGCCTCGGCCCATTTAGTGAAATAATCAACCGCGAGGATGATATACGCATGCCCCCCGGCCGAGTGAGGGTTACAAGTAATAAAGTCGATACCCCATTTGGCGAATGGACCAACGACAATTATAGGGTGGAGAGGAGCAGGTGGTGCGTGCATCTTTCGATCAAACACTTGGCAGTTGTGGCACTTCTGGACTGCAATGATACAATCTTTAAACATAGATGGCCAGAAGTAACCAGCGCGCAACACCTTCTGAGCTGTGGCATACCCAGACATATGACCGCCACATGCTCCAGAGTGACAATCATTCAAAACTCTCTCAGCCTCTTTGTGAGTTAGACAACGTCGAAAAACTAAGTCTGCCCCCCGGCGATAAAGTGTATCTCCAATAATTTTGTATTGCTGGGATTGAAACCTAATTTTCCGCCGTTCCGCTTTGGAAGCTTCAGGCCGAAAGGTTTGGGTTTGGAGATAGATGATTATATCCCCGAACCACGGATCTAAAGTACTGATAAGAAACAAAGATTCGTCCGCAATGGACTCTTCTGCCACAGTCTCTGTGTCAGTACGCGGGAAATCACACATCAATTCCGCAAAAACTAAGGATTTCTTAGACTTGGACTTCTCGAACTCCAAGTCGAACTCTTGCAGGATAACGATCCATTTAGAGTACTTGCCCCCTAGCAATTGTTTTGTCAAAATGTAAATCATAGGGTTGCAATCCGAAATAACTGTAGTTTTACGGAGAAGAATGTAGTGACGAAAACGCTGGACAGCTTGAACGGCTGCCAGGGCCAATTTCTCCACATGCGAATATTTTAACTCAGTGGGATTTAAGGTTCGACTGAGATAATATATCACATGTTCTGCTCTGAATTCATCTTCTTGAACTAACACCATCCCAATGGTGGAATGTGAAGCTGCGAGGTATAAGAAGTAGTCCTGGTTGTAGTTGGGAGGATGCAACAACGGTGCATGGGTCAACGCGTGTTTAAGTGCATCAAAAGATTGTTGGGAAATCTCGTCCCAAAAGAATTGAACGTTCTGTTTCAACAACCGTGTAAAACCTTTAGTGACCTCGGCGTAGTTTGGGATGAATCGACGTAAAAAGTTCGCTTTCCCTTGCAAACTTTGGAGTTGGCGCAAACTCGAAGGAGGAGGCAATTTGATGATCGCTTCGACTTTCGAGGGATCGACGCGAATGCCGGCTTTTGAAACAACAAATCCCAGCAATCGACCTGTTTCTATACAGAAAACACACTTGTGGGGATTCAACCGAATTCGATAATGCCTACACCTCATAAAGATTGCTCGTAAGTGGTCAAGGTGATCAGCTCGTCGTAAAGAATGAGCAGGCAAATCATCGAGATACGGTTGCACAATGTGCTTGATGTCGTGAAATGCGTAAGACATCGCCCGTTGAAAAGTGGCCTCGGCATTCTTGAGCCCAAAAGGTAATTTGCAATAAGAAAATGTCCCCCATGGACAAATGAATGCCGTTTTTGGTTGGTCGGCAGGTAGAATATTGATTTGATTATAGCCTGAAAAACCATCCATGAAGGAAAACATTTCACTTCCGGCACAATCATCAATAATTTGATCGATATAAGGCGTAGGATAGTTGTCTTTTGGACAAGCTCGATTGATATCCCTATAGTCGATACAGATTCTTATTGTTCCTTGTTTCTTATTGACGGGAACAATATTCGATACCCAATCCGTTAACGGGATTGGATAAATGAAACCTGCTTTCAACAGCTTTTCGACTTCTGCTTTAATCGCAGCCGCTTTTCGAGGGTGAATCTGACGCAACCGTTGCCGGATGGGTTTAGCATCCGGGTAGGTTTTGATTTCATGAACAACAATGGCAGGATCGATTCCCGGCATTTCCTCGTAAGACCATGCAAACACATCGCGGAATTCTTGGAATAGGGCCTTGTAAGTTTGGATTTCTTCTTCTGTACATGCGGCACCTATATGAATGTTCTCCTCAATTCCGGGCTTCACTGAAATATCAATGGGAATAGTACGAGAAATATTCCCTAAATTCAACTCTGAATCAGAATGTTTCGTTGGATCCTGAGCGTCTTTGACATATTCAGCGGTAAAGATAGATGAAAAATCATTTTCAAATGCATCATCCTTAGGTAAAAACGAAGATCTGTGATGGAGATCTTCCCATGGTAGATCATCTACACTTAGGATTTCGCGAAGTTGTTCGTCAGATGACACGACTTCGGGAAACGCTATCCGTTCTAAGGTTGAGGTGAAAAGTGATTCTTCACTGACCACATTCATTTGGTCGACTTCGGTTGAATGAAAGTCGGTAAAAGACATAAGAGCTTCATAAGCAATTTCATATGGACTCAAAGGCATAGCATTACCGAATGAGTCTAACTCAGAGTCAGATGGAACATACCAAGGATCATCATAAATAATGTTTTTTGACGTAATCATATGAATCGTTGCAAATGAAGGTTCTACGCTGAGTGGAGGGAGAGGAAAAGTTCCCAGTAAACCGGAATCCTTAACTAAACCTACACCAACGTCTCGATAAGGGATTGTCGTCTTACCGACATGCTGGATACTCTCTGAAGAGGCTGGGTCGGATGAAAAGTATGTCAGCTGATCAATAGTCACGATCTTACCATTATGTGGAAACTTAATTACTCTGAAGACCGATGAAACGACCGCTGTCATAGCATATGACCAACTTCGACCCAAAAGAAGGTTGTAGTCTAGAGGGGCATCAACCACTTCCACATCCAGACTAACGGTTTTACCTTCTACCCCTATAGGCAATTCCTGTAGAATACCAAACGGACGGAACCCACGGCCATCAAAGGCCTTAAGGATGGTGGGGGATTGGTTCAACGAAGGAGAACCAAGGGATCTCCAACATTGAATTGACATAATACACGTAGAAGCTCCCTCATCAATCACAGTTCGATGAATAGGCCTGTCTTTTACTATCACTGGAATTTGGAAAGCCATTTGATGGGGGAGTCGTGGTGTACTATTTTCTAGATCGAAGATCATTAGATTCGGATCCTGAACGTCAACAGCTCCTATAGCTGACAAAAGCAATTTTCATTGTGCTGGACATGATTGCAGCACTTCTAACGCCAACATTGCTGAGGGTGAAACAGTTAATTCCTCAACAATGTTGTAATTCTGGGCCGCTCTCGCATGTGGATTGAAAGCAGACCTTCGAAGTACACCCTTGGCGGGTGGTTTAATTACTAAGTCTGGGTTAGGTTTCTCGATCTGTAGTGGATCGGAACCAGGAGCTGAGGTTGATGGGTTAGAGTGAGAAGATTCTGCTTCCTTACCATCAACAGGATTCTTACTACCATAATCTTGCGATCGAGTCGCAATCCTCACATGAGACATCATCAAAATGGGTTCTTCACTGGCATTCGAGGAAGAACCTATCATCTTATTCTCCTGCTCCGGAAATGGATTTTTTAACACAGCAGGAGTGGGAGAACCTTTGACTATTTTCACTACCTTGGCCCGATGAGGGCAATCTCTTGTAAAATGATCCTCTTCACAAATAAGACAAGGATATCGAGGTTTGCGCTTTTCGTCATTGGTTTCCGACTTTTCAGTTTTCTCCTTTGGAGCCTTGTCTGCTTTAGCCTTCTTCTTTCCTTTCTTCTTTCCACCGTTTTTTGATTTGGCCGTAGATGACTCTACAGCGTGAATATCGGCGGTAAGTTCAGGAGAAGACTCTCCTGTCGGGGAATCGGGCAAAGTGATAATAGGAGTAGTTGAAGCCTTGGAAGACTTCTTCTTGCTCTTTGTATTCACGATACCAATCATACCATCAGCGACATGAGATCCCGAAGGAGCAGCAGCGATTTGGTTTGACTTTGGAAGATCCAGAATCTTCTCGTGTAATGTACCCGACTGCGTGTAAACTAAGTCAAGGTATTGTGCCTGAGCAATGACTTGCTCCTCAGTAACTACTCCGGCCTTAGCTACATCTTCAGTAATTCTTGGTAATAATGATTTAACAAACCATTCAGCTAAGATTTGGTCCGGGATAAAAACTTTCACTAGCCTTCTTCGACGTCTCCACTCATGAATGTGATCTGAAATATACGTGGAGGTTGATTGTTTTAGTGAAGTTAATAACTCCGTACCGTTATCGTATCTGACTGGTAACTGAAAATGAGTTAAGAACGAGGTAGCTAACTGGCTAAAATTGTAAAAAGAGGCCCGTGGTAACTCAATGTACCACTTGGCCGCGAGACCAATGAGTGTACGCTGGAAAAGACGTAAACGGATCGAATCATCCGAGATGGAATTTGAAGCACACGAGAGGTGGTAAGTCATCACGTGATTGGACGGATCCTCTCCAGACTTACCTTCGAACTTGGGTATATCGCTGGGCAACTTATTTGGCATTGGCGGCCAGAACAGAAGATATTGAATTGGATCGTTCGTTAGGCGCGTCAAGTCTGGTAAATCCAAAGTTGCGATAAACGGTAACTGCCGGTTAGGATCTCTAAAACTCTGGGTCACAATACCGGCCCCAGGAGGAGGATATCCAGGATAACTAGGAACAGGAGTCGCATTTGGGATATTATATCCTCCTGGAAAACCAGGATTAACCGGACCGTACTGGGGTTGCTGAGGTTGGTGATAAGTGTACCCAGGATACGGTTGATACTGGTAAACCGGTTGTTGGACAGCTTGCCCAGGTTGATACTGTCCCTGGTACGGAGGTTGAACAAATTGAGGTTGAGTAGTAACAACCGTACTTATACCAGGTTGGCCTACAGGCATCTGGACTGTGGTTTGAATCGTAGATCCAGACAACGGTATAGATGTCTGAGGAGTGGTTACAGGGACAGTAGAAACCGGAGCCATCGATACTCCAGAAGTAAGTATGGTAGATGTGGCGGTAGTTGCTGCAGCCGTTTGAGATGGAGTACTAGGTGCAATTGGCGGCTGAGTAACTACCGAAGTTACAGGGGTCTGAACACTTGACTGGACAGGTTGCGGTTGCTGGGGTGGACCAGGAACTACAGGTTGTCCTGCTTGAGGTACCGACTGTATACTTGGCTGCAACATCTGTTGACCCTGTGACGGATCCCACACTAACATTCCAGGGTATTGACCCATAACAGGTTGAGGGTACTGAGATCCATAGCCGGATTGAGGATAGGATTGATAATTGTAAGGTGCAGTCCCATATGATTGCCCTTGAGGTGGTTGATAACCTTGACCTGAGTATTGACCT
Source organism: Pinus tabuliformis (assembly GCA_031772625.1). Lineage (NCBI taxonomy): Eukaryota > Viridiplantae > Streptophyta > Pinopsida > Pinales > Pinaceae > Pinus > Pinus tabuliformis. The sequence continues at coordinate 902,653,974 of CM062808.1, forward strand.
TGAGGTTGATAACCTTGAGGTAAATATGGGTACTGGGGTTGACCTTGACCTTGAGGTTGGTATCCTTGAGGTTGATACCCTTGGGGTTGATACCCTTGGGGTTGCCATCCTTGAGGTTGCCATCCTTGAGGTTGATATTGATACTGAGGTTGACCTTAGGGTACATATTGAGGCTGGGGTTGACCTTGAGGTATGTATTGCCACATAGGAGCGTACTGACCTTGAGGTTGCCCCCCAGACACGAATGAAGTACCTTGAGGTTGCCCCCCAGGCATTAACGAAGGCTGCCCCCCAGGCGGTAATTGGCCACCTTGAGGTTGGGTAACGGGAACTAAACCTGACATCATGTAAATGTCTCCTACACTCAATGGTACATTACCACTGTTTCCAACTAATAACCCATGATCAATGGGTTGAGGAGATGCTCCCGCAAAGGTACCAGAAAGAGATTGATACCCAGTAGGAACAGAAGGACCGCCATGTAAAAAAGATTCAGGACTTTGTGTAAACACAGATGACTGACCAGACATATTTACAGGAGTATGAATACCTCCAGGTGGAAAAGGAGTACGAGGTGTAGAAAAACCTAGCCCAAAGTTTTCTAAATAATTGGTTAACGAAAGGTACCAAGTAGTACTTCTAGGAGGACTGTAAAAGATGGATTCATGCTCCCTTAGATCAAGGGTAATTTGATCTTCAGGATTAGAGACGCCTATTTCTTCCTTTGGAACAAGTTCTTCTATAGCAATCAAACCAACAGGAAGATTTTCGGTGATAATTCTTTCTATTCTCGGTGAATCAGGAACACTAGGAGTCGGAGTAACAGGTTCAGATATTTCTGGTTCTTCGCCTGTATCGCTAGCAGACGAAAAACTACCAACAAGCTCAGAAACTGTAACAGCTTCGGGATTATAACCTGTCTCTAAACTTTGGTAATCTGGATGGACTACCAAGGAAGATTCTCCTTCTTCAGGTGAACCTACTCTACTGCCACTAGGAGGAGTTACAAGGACCTTTAAACCTTCTAAATTACTGGGGTCGTCTCGAGGAGGTTCACCCCTAAGTCTACGGGATCTTCTCAACAATTCGGCCACAGAAACAACTTCAGGAGACTGGCCCCGAAGTCTACGGGACTGTCTTGGTAATTCCGCCACAGCTAAAAACTTTTAACTACTACACACGAAAACAAAATAAAATTTCAAATCAAACCACCTAAAGCCTCTAAAGAACCAAACAAATTTGAACCACACGCCTAAAGAATCTAGGGCATCAAACCAAACACAAATAGTATCTTCCGGACCAAAAGCGCTAGTTGGTGATTAGGTCCAACCTCGCAGGATTCAGTACAGAAATGGCAGGTGGAACAGTTACACCGACAACTTGCTTAATGAATAGACTGGACCAAGTTCCTCCACTTTAACCGTCTCGAGTGAAGTGAACCCCCCAGAAAATCCAAGTGAGTATAGCCGACGTCTGCTCCAGGTACAGTGGGACCTTCCCTCCACCGTCATCTTGGGTAGAATCCTAGAGATTATGGTCACTAAGGTTACCAACGGCCACAAGTACACCTGGGGGAATAGTCTAAACTCCGATAGCACGCAAGGGCAGAGTAGCAAGCTCAATCCCCTTACCAGCTCCTTGACAGTAATCCAAGGTTTACCGATAAGTGACCCCTGGCTCCTCGACAATGGTTAATCCGAGGTTTACTATTTGTAATACGTACTGTCTGGCGTCGTTCCCAACGAGGGGGGAATGATCCCCTAACTGGTTCGGACACGAGCTCGTGCTTCTCCTTTAAGAGGAGCTTTCCCAGAGTGTAAATGTAACAATTGGATTTGATTCTATCACAAGATCGACTACTTGTTTGGTTTTACTGTCTTGGAGAGTTAAGTACTCACCTACTCCAAGACACTAGCCTAAGCTATGTTGGTGCTTCAGAGCCCTAGAAAATAAAAGTTACTAATTCAATTTTACTTTAAGCGTTACTTTTAAGGTTGTTCTTTAAAGTCACAAGGTGATGGAAGTGAAACCAATGGTGTGCAGACTTGACTCCAACCACTACAAAGATGCACCTAAGATGATCTATGCTACTTTGCTTTTTCAATGAAATTCTTTAACTAAGAGAGTTGAGGGAATGCAATTTTTAAAGAAAACAACTTCTTTAGAAAAGACAATCAAAGAAACAATTCTCTTTTTCTTTTCGAGCACAAAAACATAACCACTCTTTACTTGCACGAAAAACTCTTTTTCTTTCAAAAACTTTCAAAGCTACTTGAAACAAAACTTTTCAAAGGAGATATTTTTGTATTTTCTCTTTTCAATAAAGCATGTAAACCTACTTTTAACAAAAAACAATCTCAAAAGCTACAAAACTATGAAAACTTGACTCACAAGCAAATCAAAAGAGAGATTACTCTAAGCAAACCTAACAAGGCAAAAGCTCATAAAGACGATTCTAGGATGTTTTACTTGATCAAAATCAAATCAAGGACTAGCTAATGCAGAATCAAAAGACTAGTCAAAACAAAACTCAAATCTTTTTGTTCTTTTCGTAAAATGGAATTCAAGACTTAAACAAAAAGTACTTCGAAAATGGCCCAAAAGACAACTTGATGGTAAGTTACTTCTACAGGTAGACTTTAGAACAGGTCTGACTTCTTAGAAAGTTGACAAAACCAGAGAGATCTAAGGCTTGACAATTCCTACCGCTAAAGTCACTACAAGACCTACTCAAAATCAAACCCTAGGGCTTACACTTCGACGAAATCCACTAAAACACTCAATGCTAATGAAACCAGTTCAGGTGAAGATTCTGGACAAGGAACTCATGAATCTGGGCAGAAGAAACTAAGAAAAAACAAAATCTAAGAGCAAAAAAGGCAAAAAGTGGAATTTTCTTAAATTTTGGCAGGGGACGCAGGCAACCCGTTAGCACAGGTGCGGGCCCGCTCTGTGCACACAGCAAAAGTGCGTCTAGGGACGCACTGTGCAGCACTCAAAGGGTGCGTCCTACTGAAAAACTCAAGAAAACTTAAAATAAAACTAATCCTAAGCTAACCTACCCAGAGACAAGATCACAGAGCCAAAACCAGAAAAATAAACCAATTTTCTCAAAGCAAAGTTCAAACAAAAGAAAAGACTCTTCTCATCAATGGAAACTATCCCCAGCGGAGTCGCCAATTTGTCACACGGAATCAGTCAAGGGTGCGGACACAGCTGACCTTCCTAGAAGTCTAAGACATTCTAATGACAAACAAAACAAACTGGAGCTATCCTTCTCTAAACATACATTATGATATGAGAAATCAAGTGTTTCGTTCTTACCTCTGTCCAAACGCTGTTGTAGAAGTCCAAGCTTTGTTGATCCGGATGAGCTCCTCCCTTTCTCCAAAACCTGCAATCACCAACAGTCAAACAATTAAATAGCACCTGATTATAACATAAAACAAAGCATATTCAACACATAGACCAAGGAGTACATGAAATAACCCATTAACAACAAGCTATTGAGAAGAATGGACCAATTTGCATTAAAGGTAATCAAAAGGAACCATTACAACCTGAGCCTTGGTGTTGTGCAAGCTCCTTCCAGGGTCCACAAGAGTCTTCCTCTACTTTGACAAAGCTCACCCACTTCCAAATAGAACAAGTAAAGATGACAATCTCTCCTCACAAGCTTCTAAATGGGAGTCCTAATTCCTACAGCATTTACCCTTAGAAATCTATAGCTTTCAACCTTCTCCCTTCTGGCTCAATGCCTCTTTTTATAGTGCTCAAGAGGAAGTTAATCAGGTCCACCATCAATGGGATAGTCCCCTCTTTGGATGGGATCACTCCCTTATTGATGGGATAAGTTCCTCTTTGATAGGAGTGCATGAACCATCTAGAGGCGCTCAATACCCATCCAAGAATCTTCTAGAATGCTCTAGAAATGACCACAAGTAAGTTTTTGAAGATAAAACTTGCGCATTTTAACCTTTTCAGAGGGACGCACCTGCCCCTTTAGATACAGAGCGTCCTTGGACGCAGACCTTATGAACAAAAGGTGCGTACCCACAGGCAAGGTTTGAGAGAACCTGCGTACCCAGAGATAAACATGTTTTATAAAGACTTTCTCTCTTTCTTGGAGTTTGATATGAATAGTAGAGGCCTAAGACTTGATCAAAAGGGTAGTATGACTGTTGATTGAGCCATACCGACTGTAAATAGCCATGGTGACATTTTTTAGTGTAACAAGAGGACCATTTGTTGTCCAAGCAGTACAAGGTAACAACACTTACTTCCTAAAAAGTCTTAGTGAAACTGACTTGGATGAAGGTCCTGTGAATGGCAGGATGCTGAAGCACTATTTTGAATACCACCCATAAGTACAGCATGGGCTTCCATTGTACATACCCAACTGTATAGATGATTTTCTGTTTAGATTGTAATAATCCAGTTTTTTCAAGTTTATTGACTGCCAGCGAAGATAAATAGAATTAGAGGTCTACCAAGAAGAAAAGCACACAATTTGGGCAATTCAGAGCAGCAAAACTTCAAGTTCATAAAAGCAGTAAAAGACCAAGGCATTCTGACCTGCTGTTCTTGGTCTTTCAAAAGAAAAACCATCCCCATGTGGAGCCACTGTTAGATACCTATACCAATAGGTTTCATATTTCATGATTGGCTATGGAAGGTCCAAATTTGTTCTGCTTTGATGACTCAAAGATCACATATTTCCAAGAGAACTCAATCTATGCTTATAGCTTGGTGTGAGCTTCAAATTTTGATGGATGATTCAACTGCTTAATCTGGATCATTCCATGGTTTAAATTTGCAGTTGTAGAATAGAGAAAGGAGTCTGTCCAAACTGTTTAATCTTGGCAGACAAGTAGTTCAGGTAGAGAAGAAAAGGCTCCCAACAGCTTAATCTGGGACCTTGGATGAGATAAGGGTAGAAGTAGATAGAAATAACAAAGAAAAATCCAAAGAAAAGAAAAGGCAAGCAAGGGTCTGCAAGTCCAAGTGCACCCTCTAAGAAGAAATAAAAAATGCTAGGCAAGTAGTTGGGTAAGTAGTTGGGGTTGCAGAAAGGTTATCTTTACCATTGCAGATGTGTTAACTATGCTTACCAAGGCAAAGTCTATCAATTGACAAGGTGTTCATCTTCATCAAGTTACAACAAGGAGCATGACTAACCTCCCTCCTCCCCCCTTTCTTTTCATTGCTAACATCCCCTTATGAGCTGAGATTCATGGAGGAAGATCATGGTTTCATGGTGGTTCTTGTTCATTCAAAAGCCATATTTCTTGTGTAAAAATCTTTTCATTTTGATCTACTCTTTAAACCAAGTGTTTTGCAAACAAATTCAATGCTTTCCCCCTTTGATCACCCCCCATCCATATTAACTCTAACTTTACTATGTAAATCCCTATATCACCTTTCCCCTACTAGTATTAAACACCATGGTGTATAAACCCCAAATTATGTATAAATACCCCCCCCTTGGCATTATAGCCAATAAGTCCTATGTTAGGGATCAAATGACATCTGGTCATTTTGACAAGCCTAAGCCAAACCCTCTTTCCCCTTTTAAATCCATTCTCTCACTTTTGGCCCCCATTTACACATAAAACCTATAAAACCTTGTTTCTACCTTTACACGCTCAAAATTACTAAAATACATCAAAACCCACTTATTCCCCCTTACCCAAAGTTCAAAGATCAGGCACGTAGTCACAAAAATTTCACAAAACCCATAAGTCCAATGTTCTCCGCTTATGCACATATGCCGAAAATAATCATTAAATAATCCCCACCCCCCACCATATCCATTGACTATTTCGTCCTCCCGACAGCCGTCCGATTAAAAGATTGAAGATCCAACGGCTCTATTCGCAGCGGAGTTGTTCCGACGTCCGCTGTTTACCCGCCTTATTCCCCGGTCACATCAGTTCCCCGATAGCCGTCCGATCAGACCCCCCAGATCTGACGACCATCGTTGCATCGGAGCGGATCTCCCATCCGAAAGTTATCTTCCGATGGCCGTATTTTGGGTACGTCATTCGGTAGCCACGCGTCTCCACCACCATTCATCGGAGGTACGCCTGACACATACCTCCCCCGTACCGTAAGCGGTGCGATATGAAACCGCCGACGGTTTCCGGTTTCCCTCATCCCACCTATATTGCGTCAGCTCCCCGTCACCTCACGTCACTGCCACCATGCCGACACGTCAACCCTTGCGCCCGACCATCCGCCGACGTGGCTGCCACCGCACCGTCCCCCATGGACCAATAGCATCTCGCCACGTCACCCGATGACGTCAGCTCACGTCATCCAACCTTGACCCCACCAATGACGTCATGCTGACGTCATCACAAAAAGGCGCCAAATTGCCAAAAAGGTCCATATTTTGGCCAAAATATCGGTTTTTACGTTCTTTTCGTTTATTTGCTATTCTCTCTGCTGCATGATATTTACGTTCTGAACTCCGCCAACCTGCTAAAAACGACCAAGGAGACCTCCAGAGTACCAATCCTGCCCGCATACGCGACCTCTGCTCGCTGTTTACCAGGTATTTTTCATCTTCTGTCCTCCGTACGCCTGCAGTTGTCTATAAAATTACTCAGAGAGCTTAAGGAACGAGGAAACTCACAATTTCACCGGCAATTTCCCTCTGCAAACACCCCATTTACAATTGTGAATTCCAAAAACACTAGCCGAGCCTTGTTTTACCTACATTTCATTAAAAAACTAAGTTCTGTCTGCGCAATCGCGGCAGACTCATTTAAACCAAATTCAACCACTGAGAGAGACAAGGAAAGGCCAAACATTGGTCCTAATTGCACTATAAATAGTATTTCAACTGCTATTTCCTCGAACCACTCTCTGTTCCTGATAATTTCACCTCCCTGGTACAGAGGCAGTCCTCTGTACTGTCCTGCTCAATCAAAATCATTTTGCACTTAATTCAAAATCCTCCTGTGCAATGGAGACACCTGTAGTACTAAATGTTCAACCTCTGAATGCCCCTCAAAAGAACTTGAAATGGCAAGCCTTGGCAGATATGGATTACCAAATTACAGAAGAGAAGCTTATGAGCAGCAAATTCCACCTTCATCTGTTGAATGAGTTGAAAACCAAGCATGAAAATGGGACAGATGTATTGGGCTTATGGGAGTCTTCCCTCCCTACTTTCAAACTCCCTCAGGTCAACCAGTTCCCTGAGCTAATCCACCTCTGTGCTGAACAATATGATGTCTCTCAGAGGGCTGTTGTTGACCCATCTGGTTCAGTACTTTTTTATGTTACCCCTCAAGCTATCAGAGACATGCTTTGCTTCAACCCTCAGAAGAAGTTGGTTCCTCTGTCACTGGTAAACCTGATAAAACAAGGGGATAAACTCACAGATGCTCAAGTTGTTAAATTTAATCAATTATACATCAAAACTAAGATTGTGATGGGCCCTCCAATTCTTCATGTATATCTCAATGAACTGGGCAGAGACCTTGCAGATATGATTTCTCCCATCTTGGGATACAGTTCAATTGAGCATATTGATTCAACTGTGCTGGTAATGATGCTTATGTTTGCTCCTGGCAAGTCACCAATCTGCTATGACTATGCCACCTACATATCAGAAAAGATTCATGAGCAATTGATGAATTTAAGGAGGGATAGGATGTTCAGATACACCTCCTACATTTACCATTTCATTTTGTACCATCAACATGAGAAGTTTCACTTTTCAATCAAAAGAATGGATGCCCAAGGCAATCCTAGATCAGTGGTCTATTGGTCTTCTATCTTCCACATCAGACCTGAGTCTCCATACACTTACTGTGAATTCGTGGATCTATTCATCCATCCAGCTATGGCAATGCTGATGAGCTCACCTCCTCCAAGACTCACTGATGATATGCAAAGGATTCTTCAGTTGTCAAAAGCTTATAGCATTGGGGATTGGTACTTCTACCAAAACCACACTGTCATTAGGATATATGGGTGTGATCTACCTCCTTTCAAACTACCCAAGTATGTGCCTATGAGGCTATTTTCCCTAGAGTACTTTAGGCAATTTGGCAGAGTTGATGTGCTTCACTTTTCAGGAAAAGGTAAAAAAGCACAGTTGAAGGTCAAAAGCCAACTTGGCCATTTTATCTATAATGAGAGGGAGCAAGGATGGAGGGAAGCAGAGAGAATGCTTGAGGCCCTTGGCCTGCAAACCAGTTTCCTATGGGTTCCCTATGACCCTAATCATTTCATAACTACGAGGAGGCTCAAATATAAGTTATCTGCCTATGATCACCATAATATCCCTCACATTGAAAAGTATGCAAACCAAGACAAATGGAGGAGAGGGACCTTAGAAGAGCCCTTGTCACAAGAAGAGCTGAACAACAGGGCACTAAGGAATCTAAAGAAGATGGCTGACCTTGAGCTTTGTTCACAGGTATTCACACTTCCAAGCACACAAACGGGAGCAGCTGAATCCTCCACAACTGCCAAGCAGCAAACTACCAAGGCTACTGAGAATATATCCAGCAGAGGCAAAGAAAAGCAAATGGAAACAGAGCAGACACATCAGGAGAAGGAGCAGTCACCTCCAGTGACCCAAGAGCAAACAGATAAAGGAGGGCAGTAGCAGGCAGAGCAACAACAGCAACAAGATCTGCAGCTAGAAGAAGGGCAACATGACAGTCAGCAGCCCTTACATCAGGAGAGAGTAATTAATACTCCAACTTCCACTGAGCAATAGGCTCAGAACATAGTCCCTCCTAGGCCAGAAGTCACCACCGATGCCTCGGTCCTCCAAACTCCTCAAAAGGAGGACTTAAGCAGGAAAAGGGATCGAGAAACTCCCCTGACTTCATCCATTAACCAGGTTGAAAAAAGAAAAAGATTAAATGATTTTTCAGAGGAGGACATAGCAATAAGACAGGCATTGGGCATGGGCCCACCCAGCAGAGAAGCTTCAGCAAGTTCCTTCCAGCAGGAATAGGACAGGGCTATGGGAGGGGAGGTCAGCTCCTCCAGCCAGCAAAAAGAAGGACAAGTGAGCATCAAACAACAATTTATAGACATCAAAAGGAGGAATGAGCCTATCAAAGTACAGTTGTACAATCATCTGCTAAACATGGCTCCTACTAATCAGCAAAGACTTATGTCTGCCTTTGATGTAGGTGAAGGCAAAATGATCATGAGTCATTTTATGCCTACAGCACTGCAGCCCCAATCTGCCTCAGATTACCTCAGGACCAACCTAGAGGTCATGGCCAAAGACATACACCCAATGGACAAAATTGAACTGCATAAACAGACTGGTGAAATGGTGTATGCCTCCTTAGCAGATGAAACATTGGAAAATTATAAGCTAAAGAGCATCCTCAATGCCACAGCCTCTAAACTGGAATTGGAGAAGGCATCATCCCAGGCGAAGGACAACAGAATAAGGTCCCTTGAAGACATAATCATTGAAATTGGGCATGATCCCAAAGATATTTCAGGGATACAGGAAATCTTGAAGCTAAGGGATGCTGACATGGCTGCCATGAGAAAGAAAATCAAGATCCCAGCTACCATTCACCCTCAGACAGATGAGGTAGCCCAACAAAGGCATGAGAAGGACACCACAGATTTATTAATATCCATTTATAAACAGCTGGTCCAAGCACAGGAGAAGTTGGGAGAATCAGAGGCTGCAAAGGCAGCATTACAGGCATCTCTGAAACAAAGAGAAGAAGGGCAGACTTCTCAGCCTCCACCTCAGATCATCAATCTGGAGGAAGCTGCTCCTATCACTGCCCCTCCTCCTCAACAAACCGAACAAACAGCAACATCTACTTCAGCAGCGCCAACAACTACAGAGCAGGCCCAAAGCCTAGATATGCAAAAGCTGAAGAATGAAATCCAAGTCCTGGAAGCTCAAATGTTGGAGCTCAATTCAGCCAAAGATTCTTTGGCTAAAATCAATGATAGATATGATAAATCCAAACAAACTGTGGCAGAGAAAGAAAGGGAGGTGAAAGCCCTAAAAAACAAAATAAAAGAGCTAGAGAATGATCTCAAGTTAGATAAAGTGGTGGCTGAATTGAAAGTAGTGCTATGGGCTAACATTGGTAAATCTATCAATGAGCAATGGCCATACATTGAAACTATCCATGAGAAACTAGAGCTCATCCCAAAGGCACAGAGGGAGATTCACAGATCAAGAGCTCAATTGGGCAGTATGCCTGAAGTGGCCACCAGAATGATCAATGTACTTAACCACAGAACAAGTTCCTAGTTAACTGCCATGGGAATTACAAACAGAACTGACACTATCCAAATGGTTAAAAGGGTTCTCACACTGAGAAACTTTGTGTAGACATTGGAAAGAAGAACCCAGGATATGCAGACTGAGGTGAACAAGTTTCTGGAAAAATTTCAAGTGTTGGAAAGCAGAGGACTCCCCGGCTTACTGAACAACGCAGGGAGATTATTCACACATGACCAATATGCTAAAAGGGTCAATACATTTGCCACCAGCCAGATCAATGATAAGCCCAGCACCTCAGAGGAAACAGGGCCAGCCACAGGACAATCTCTTTACAACAGAGTAGAGAATCTGTTTTTCATAATGAATGAGATCAATCACCTGTTTGGGGTAGCTCCCAATTTCTTCAAATACACAGAGGCAGAGGAGACAATGGATGCTATTCTCAGGCATCAACTCCCTACGCAAGAATGGTGGACAAATGCAATACAGAAGATTTTGTAAACAGGGAGTCACTTAACAATTTTGTTTCTTAAAGAGTATCAGTGGTCATGCAGAACACAGTTCAACAAGATCAGCATGCATTATAAATTAAAGCTGAGCCAACTCAGCAGATGGATCGGCCAACAGAGCAGAAATAGAAGACTACAGGTGGCAGGGCCGAGAAAATACAGCGCAGCGAGAAATAAAGACGCATTATTCAGCGTTAAAGCAAAACGGCTCAACCGACTCAATGACCTCCAAAGGTCAAATTACCCTCTGACAGACATAAAGAGCATTTATGTTGCATTCAGATTTGCAATAACTTCTTTTCCTACTTTCTGTACGCATTTATGAAGATATTTTCTCTCTCAGATGACTCAATACCTGAGATATTTTGTATAAGCATTGCTATAAAGTTCCCTTCGCATGAGCTTGCAAGGGTTGTTGTTGATTTCTCCTAAAGAAATTCTTATGCTGTAATCCTTTCTAGAGTCTAATAAAGAAAGTGATGGAATTTCTCGGATTTCTGAAGTGTTGAATGCGTTCTGGTGTCTGTTGATGACTGCTGGATTCCTGTGTATTTCACCATACAATAAGTCTCTGTAACTCTCTCTGTTAATTAGTTGTTTGTTAAATCCATATATGTTATCTGATTTTCAATACTAAGCAACAAGGAAAAAGAATAACTTTCAGGATTTATTCGCTGAGTACCCTGAGTTCGATCTGTGTTGTTTATGAATGTTTTCTTCAGCTGTAATCTAGATAAGTGTAATTCTTAATTGCTGCACTTTCAGAATACACCTTTCAGAGTAGCCTTTGTCACAGGAATTCAAGTTATGCTCCTGTGCAGTGTGCTCACTTTCACCTCACCAACTTAATAGAAAATTCTTAATTGCTTTCTATTGGTTGCCATACATCACCATTTAAGCTAATTTTGTTTGTCTAAGATACACAATAGGCCCTGCAGTTTGAACAACACCAATCCTGTATATCAAGTCATTTCACAGCTCCAGACTCCATTGCCCAATGGTATTTCACTATCTGAACACTACATCATAAGACCTGAAAGAAATCCTTCAACCAAACATAAACCAAAACCTGAGCATAATAGCTAGCCTAAAACTCTATCATAACAGAGACAAATCATAAAGAGAGAGCCCTCTCTGATCACAGTTTGGCTAGAAACTGTGATCCAAAGATTGGTTAGTGGTTACCCCGGCCGTATTCCCTTGGGAGTCATAGGGAACAACCTGGGTGTTAACAGCTGGGACCAGGTTTCCGCACCCTTGAGATGTCTGAGAGGTTTGACTGGTCCAACTGTGCGTCCCTGCATGCAAGTCACTTTGCACACTTCCATGTTCCTCACACCCTGATACACTGCCTTTGCACAGCCCTAAGTAGGGGTTGTGGAGCTTCCGTTCTGCTAGAGCAATGCTCTGCACTATTATCTGAGATCCTACTTATCTTCCCATACCCGTTAATTACCTTTGCGTACTTGGATGTCTTATGTTAGTTTTATTTATACAAAACATTCATATGAATTCGCGCAGCAAATAAACATTATACTTGCAAATTACACCCAATCATACATTAAAACAAGAAAAGATACACGAAAATATGGTAAACTTCTCTTTATTGATTCTTCCACCGGTTACAAACTTGACTTGCGCATGCGCACCCAGCTGCAGGGGTCCGCACACTCAACTGCAAGGGTCCACGCACTCAGTTGCAGACTACTAGGCCTCTATGCACTCAGCTGCAGAGCGTTCTCCTACTCTACGACCTAAAGACACACTTACACTTCAACTTAATTACTTAGACTTATCATTCTTTCCTTCTATTAGTTGTGCTATTCTCTTCTTCTACACTTAGAGCCTCGCTCTATTTATACAATCCCATGGTCCACAGACCATGGGTAGATCTATCAAGCTGACATTACATTACAAAACCTAGGGCGAACAACCCTATGACTCTATTATAACTTTGCACTCCACGCCCATAATTCGTTGAGATTTTACAGTAGCTTGGTCAAAACTTGGGCTTTAAGCCCCAAAACATGCCTTGGGGGGATTCCATGGCCAACAGGCCCCCAACACAAACATCATGACTCACCCTCGAGTCACTCTATCGGTGCGGTGATCTTCGTGCAGTGTCCCTCCAACTCTGGTCGAATAGCTGCAAGGTCATCAACGCACTGAGCCGTTGCCTGCTGGATTTGTTGGACGTGTTGTTCTGAGAGTGTGGTGTCGGAACTAATTTCTTGCATCTCTGCCTATGTCCCATGCATTTGTTTATAGTCTTGTGCCTTCTTCCGGATTCTTGGAGCACAAAGACTATGCTTCTGCGGGCTAGTCAGATAGTCAGGCCACCCATGTAGGGCTTTAATCGGCTACCATTCACTTTGCCTAGGAAAGGCTCTCCATTTAGTTTGATTAGTTGTACCACACCTCCGTTTGTGACCTCCTTAACAACGTACGGTCCCAGCCAATGCATTCTCAACTTTCTAGGGAATTTATGAAACATACTGTCGTACAACAACACTAAATCATTTACCTTGAAGGTGTGAAACTTAATATGGTGATCGTGCCAGGCCTTCTCATGCTGCTTTTTTACCTGTTGATGAAAGCCAGCCAGGAACTGTTCCTCCCCAATTTATTCCAATTGCACGAGCCTTTCTTCCAAGGCTTCACGTTCCATCATACCTGTGAGCGCTACTATGCATAGACTAGGTACAATATATTCCATTGGCATGACAACTTTCATGCCATAAACCAACCAGAAAGGTGTCTATCCCGTCAGTTTCTTGCACGTTGTCGTGTAAGCCCATAGTACTATAGGTACACGCAGGTCCCAATCGCTCCGTTGCGTGTTGCATACTTTGGTTACCGAAGTCTCCAATATTTTGTTGAATGCTTCTACTGTCCCATTGGCTTGTGGGTGATACAGTGTGCTTTTCTCATGATACACCTAGAACTCTTCTGTTAGCGTGCTTATGGTTTTGTTTAGGAAATGTGTATCACAATCACCCATCAAGATTTTTGGACATCCAAATCGAGTCAACACGTGTTCAAACAAAAACTTCACAACCGTGGGGGTTATGCAGTCTTTGACTGGCTATGCTTCTACCCAACGAGTCAGCTACTCTGTCGCGGTGATAATGTATCGCGCGCCCATTTTTACCTGAGGTTTCATAGGTCCTACAAAGTCGATTTCCCACTTTTCGAAGGGCTGAAGCGTCATTTTTGGATTCAAAGGCATCTCATTCCTTTGTGATGGTTTACCTGTCCTTTGACATATATCACAGGCCTTACTGTGTGCTTTTGAATCCTAATGAAGGGTTGGCTACCACAACCCTGTGCTATGCTCAGTCGCCCGTCTTGCATAGTTTCCTCCTATAGCACCCCCATGCGCTCCCGTGAGGATCTGACTATGTTCAAATTCAAGTCTGTACCTTCGCAGTATCTCATCATTACTCATTTTGTATAGGTACCCCGTGATGACAAAAAAATCAGCCACACGCACCACCAATTCCTTCTTCTGTTGGACGGAGTATTCCTTTGGCATAGTCCCCATTGTCAAAAAGTGGATTATATCTTCAAAGTGTCTATGTGCAACACACACAACAAAGAGTTGTGCATCAGGTAATCCTTCCTCCAAACTAGTAGGTTCCTCTCCCATCTCAATACACGACAAGTGATCCGATCCCGCATTCAAGTGTCCAGGGTTCACCACGACCTCAAAGTCATATTCTTGGAACAATAAGAGCCACCTACATATGCCCCTCCCCAACATAGGCTTGTTGACCAAGTATTTTAGCATGGAATGGTCTATATACATCTTGAAATGTCCCCCTAGCAAATAGTGCCGGTATTTTTAGAGCGCGTACACCATAGCCAACCCCTCGCATTCGGTTGTGGAATAGTTCTTTTCTGCTTTAGACAACCTGTGAATTTTGAACATAATAGGGTGATCCAAGCCCTCTCCACCCTCTTGCGTTAGCACTGCTCCTAGTGCTATACATGACGCATCAACATGAACATGAAACTCCACATCCCATTTTTGGAAGACCAGGATTGGGGCGGAGGCCAATTTCTCTTTTAGTGCATCTAGGCTCTTCATGAAATCATCATTCCAGCAGAATGTGACATCCTTTTTCAACAGTTTCTCCATTGGCATGGTGATCTGGGCATAAATTTTGATGAAATTCCTATAGTACCCTGTATGTCCAACGGTAGTGCGCAACTATTTAACACTTCACGGTGCTTCCAAATTTAGAATTACTACAATCTTCATGGGGTCTACCATTAGTCATTGTTTACAGACCACATGTCCCAACAGGTTCCCAAATGGAACGAGGAACGTACACTTTTTGAGGTTCAGCACAATTTGGTGTCGTTGGCAAGTATCCAACATCAAGAATAAAATTTCTACATGGTGCTTAACCAATCCAAATGTAGTCTAGTCATCCAAATAGACCTCCAGGAATTTGTGGATGCATTCTTTGAATGTTGCAACAACTATGCGTGCAAATATGGCCGACATGTTCTTTAACCAAAACGACATAACGGTGTATTGAAAGCAAACCCACTCAGTTGTGAAGGTGGTCTTGCTCATGTCTTCCAGTGTGATTTTGATCTGGTGGTACCTTGAGAACCCATCAGTAAAATAATATGCTTCTTGCCCGCCAACATTTTCTAATACTTCGTCTGTGAACGGAGTTGGTAATGGGTCATGCACACAGGCATCATTCAATTTCTTGAGGTCCACGCATATTCTTATCTTGCCCTTCTGCTTCTTCTCCTGTACTACCATAGGGCTTACCCAGTCGGATTCTTCCAATGGCTCACCGAATCGAGTTGCGAGCATTTTGTATAGTTCTCTACAGACCTTTTCCTTGTACTTTGGATTCAAGCGGTAAGGCCTCTGCTTAATCGGCTTCACACCAGGTTTTAGGGTGATCTTCATCATCCCTAAATCGCCAACAATCCCATTTAAGTTTGTGATCTTGGTCAGGAATAAGTCTTGGTACTCGCGGAGTAACTCATTGACCTTATCCACCATCGTGTCATCCCAGTAGTCACCGAGCATTACATACTTCGGTTCAGCCTCCATACCAATGTCTACCTGCTTTGTGTTTATCAGCGTGGTTATGTCAGAGTCTTCAATCAATGGCCGTTGAACCTCACGGTAGCCTTCAATTTCTGGAATGTTAAATTTTTGCGGATCTCTGTCATCTTCTTCAATATTTACGTTGTAACACTCCAGCGCACAGCTCAGCTGGGTCGCCCATTCAGGCTGAAGTACTTCCATTGGTTCCTGGGGTATTTTAAAGATGGTTTTTTTTACTGCTTGTAGTGCATCATCAACAGTATCCCACCAACGATCCTTAAACATGAAGGTTGACAGGAATCCTTTGTGCAAGATATCCCATTCATTCGTACCATGGCGGAGCTCCATCTCTACATACCAATTCATGGGTATAATATCTAGGGTATGACAGAACAGGTGCACCCACTCAGGTTGTGGCTCTTCCCCATAGACCTTTTTCCATTTTACGAGGTTTACATGTGGATCATCTCATTCGTCATACTTATCTTTTAACAGCATCCGAGGTTTCCCAAACTGCATGTGAATCATCCTTCTATAGTCACGCTAGTCCTCAAAACTTCTTTGGTGCGTACCCCACCACCTCGCAGGCGTAGCGCACAATACCCACTTCAAAGCTTTGAAACGGTGTTGTTTCGGCACTTCTCTTTCATTTTTTTCAGGAAATCATCCACCTCGCTTAACCCGTCATACATAGGCAGATCCCTTACCTCTGTTGCTATGCAATGCAATGATCTTGTCATCATGTTACAGTGAGTGTGGTTACCTTGTGTAACCAATTTTGCCATCATTCTATCTCCTCATCAGAATCCGATGTGCAGGATCTTTCGCGCTCCCATGAGATTCGACCATCCGCGGTTGGATTTACCTAGTCTTGCTCTCACACAGTTATCTTGTAGATGCAGTCCAGATCATCGTCGTTGTCATAGTCGCGCACTGGCTCCGTGTAGCACGATCCTTCTGCAGGGTTTAAAGGTACCACTATGCGCAAAGACTTTTTCTCAAAAATCATCTTGCACTTATTCAGATTTATCACTCCATTCATGTTAGTGGCCCAATCCATTCCCAATAGCACAAGGTAAGGATTTTTGTCATCAAAAATCTCTATCACTTCGAAATCTACTAATGTGCTTACTCCTTCGATATCTACTTTGATTCCCTGCAATCTCCCCGTAGGTAGGATCTTTTGCTAGTTCGCCATTCGCAGTTGGATAGGAGACCATTGTAGCACATGCCTGCCCTGCACTCCTATGTCTGCTTTGGCAGGACGTTCGCATATGATCCTAGAACGAGAATCACTTGGTCCATCTCATATTCCCCAATCTGTACGGTCAATCTCATCTCCCTTCCTGTTCGCGTCGTGTGTTTCCCGAGCTTCCAGACTACACATGGTTCTCTTGGCACAGTCCCAGCGCATCTAGTTATGAGTTCTTGTAGCCCCTTTATAGCCTTGCTATCATGCAACAACTTCATGCATGTCTCCAAGAACGTAGTGAGCATCGATGGGTCAATTTTCGGCTCCAGCCTGTCTTTACTTCCTGAAGTGGAGGCATCAGTGAATCTTCTTTTAGCTTCCATGAAGGTCTCCTTAGTGCGCTCCAAATCAAATTTTGGTTCCTTCGTTGGAGCCTTGCGAACCCAAGAACTTTCTTCAGGTTGCTTTCCTTTGTCATCTCTTGTCATAATTCCACTTCAGAGCACGATATTTACATTAGGGTCTTCCTCGCGTGGCTCAGACCTCATCATTTGTAGGTTCTGAGTCAAGGGAGGTTGGAGTGCTCCTTTATCATGCAATCTCGCTATCAGTGTGGGACAATCCTGCTTCTCATGATCAAACTATGTACAATACAAGCATGATGGTCGTGTTGGATTTGTACAATTGCGGGCATAATTCCCTGGCCCTTCACAATTCTAACATATCAGCTGTCTGTGGCCTCTTCCTGGTCCCCCTCAACCTCATCCATGCCCCTGAAATCTGGTGCTCGCCATTCCTATGTTTTGATCGAGGGTCTGTGTTTTGTCCTAGACTCTGTAGGTATGAGTTCGATCCATCATTAGCTCATAACTTCTACAGGTGCACTCATCATGTCTTATTGACCTACAAAAATTACAGAACAACTGTTGTGAATTATGCGTACACTTCTATAATAGATGGCAGTTATCTATAGTATGCTTCCCTCCTATCTAACAAAATGCACACCATAGTGCAGGCACCATGCTCGGTCCTGCTTGTGCCTCTGGTCTTACTAGCATTGGCCCTCCTCCCACAAGGTAATTCACGAACACTGGGCTGTGGTCCTTGTCGTGCCCCTGCCCCTTGTATTTTATGCACCATACCTCATCGCGAATCTCTGGGCGGGTTTTCCTTTCTAGTTTCAAACTTAGCATCTCAAGGCACAAGTTTTTCAACTGCGCGTGAATCTGTTGAACTCCTAGGTTTGGATCTTGTATCGGGGTCTGCAATCTCATCACAACCTCATAGGCCTCAGTCTAAGTGGTTAGCCTTTGTTGTGAAAGCATGTTCCGTAGATGCGACGTTAGCAATGCTACAAACCATTCACGGTGGTGCCCATATGTTAACGTCATGTTAGCTTCGCGAATTGTGTACTTCAGCCTTTGATCCAGTTCCCAAGGGGTCTTTCCTGGTAGCATTGAGATTTCCTTGAACCCAATGATTGACTGTGCCTATGACTTTGGCCTACTAAATTCTTTGTTTATCACAGCTTGGATATCCATGATCCCCGCATTCGGATTATCATTAGAATGCTTAATGTACCAGGTCAGCGCGCGATCCTGGAGAGAGCTGACCAATGTTGCCTTCTTTATATTGTCAGTCATGACTCCCTGTGCTTCCCATACAGATGTTATCATGAACCAAAACTGGTCCAGATCTTCATTCCCTACTCCCTTGAACACTAGTAGCTTTATCACGCTTGCCATACTACTTCACGGTGGTGGCAGAGGTGGTATGGGTGAAGACATGGGTGAAGACGGTAAAACTAGTGGTGGTGTGGGTGGGGGTGGTATGTGCGGAATTCTCTGCTTTATTAGATTGATCGCACTTCTTGGTGAGGCCTTCGCGAACTCTTCTTCACCCCCTCACTGAGGTGAAATCAAGGGGCTAGTTTCTAGTTCTGTGCTACCTTCGTTTCTGTATATTCTCCCGCTTCGCATAGCCCTGAACATCAATTTATTCGCATAACCCATTTTTCACACAGTAGCATTTTAATCCAAGTGTTCAAAGATTTAATTTACTTACCTCGCGGTCCTTTGAGGAAGTGTCATTCTGCCTCACTATAACTGATTGAAGTATCTACCACGAATTCAGTGATGAATCCTCCTATGATTCGATCAAGCCAGTGATCGACAGCGCGCACAATCTTAACTTCTGATACCTCCAGTCTACACGCCAATTTTGGAGTCCACACCATAGGTCTATCGAGTTTACACCTTCCTTGGCTATCTGCTAGCTTTGCAATCCACTCGTATAACTCAGTGGGGAAGGATGCGAAGAAAATTTCGTGTATCTCATATATAAGTAGCAGTCTAACCACTCTTCCTTTCATAGTCGCGGATTCCTATTTTCCTGCGCCGTGAGATCGTGAATCTTCCTGTCCAATCAATCTTCAATTCCTTTCTTTGTCGGATTCTAGTGATACGACATCAGACATC
This sequence comes from Pinus tabuliformis, assembly GCA_031772625.1. NCBI lineage: Eukaryota > Viridiplantae > Streptophyta > Pinopsida > Pinales > Pinaceae > Pinus > Pinus tabuliformis. The sequence continues at coordinate 902,673,472 of CM062808.1, forward strand.
TCTATGCAGTTCCTAGTCTCGACAATAGAACCATTTGTTGGCTTGTTAGGGCTTGACCTAGGTTCGGAGTTAAGTAGCCAAACAAATCCTTGTACTACTGGCCCTTTCGGAAATAGTCTGCAGTGTGCGGACTGAGGTCTCACCCAAAGTAGTATGGGAGGGTGTTGGAACTAGGTTTCTACACCCTTGAGATGTCTAAGAGGTTTGACTAGTCCAGTTGTGCATCCCACGCGCAGATCACCTCGCGCACTTCCTTGTTCCTCATGCCTTGATACACTACCTTCGCGCAACCCTAACTAGGGGTTGTGGAGCTTCCGTGCTGCTAGAGCAACGCTCTGCGCTATTACCTGAGATCCTACTTATCTTCCTATACCAGTTAATTACCTTCACGTACTTGGATATCTTACGTTAGTTTTATTTATAAAAAACATTCATATGAGTTCGCGTAGCAAATAAATAGTATACTTGCAAATTATACCCATTCATACATTAAAACATGACAAGATACATAGAAATATGGTAAACTTCTCTTTATTGATTCTTCCACCAGTTACAGACTTGACTTGTAGTGCGCACTCAGCTGCAGTGGTCTACACACTCAGCTGCGGACTAGTAGGCCTCTGCGCACTCAGTTATAGAGCCTTCTCCTACCCTAAGATCCAAAGACACACTTTACACTTCGACTCAATTACTTAGACTTATCATTCTTTCCTTCTATTAGTTGTGCTATTCTCTTCTTCTACATGTAGAGCCTCGCTCTATTTATACAATCCCATGGTCCGCAAACCATGGGTAGATCTATCAAGCCGACATTACGTTACAAAACTGAGGGCGGACAACCCTATGACTCTATTATAGCATCGCACTCCACGCCCATAATTCGTGGAACTTTTACAAAAGACTTCGTCAAAACTTGGGCTTGGGGAGATTCCATGCCCAACAGACATGCCCTTCCTCTTTTCACTTTTGGTTTTCAATTTTTGATTTCAACATGTCTTTGATTGGGCTTTTCTTCCCTAACTGTGATGATTCTGGAGTGTTTTGCATTCTTACTTGGGAGTCTTTTCCTTTGGTTTCTTATTCGATTTTTGGTTTTCCTTCTTGGTTTTTTTTGGGTCATTAATTCATAAAAATTGGGATAATTTGCATTCAAGAATATTTAGAGGTGCATTATAATAGGCATTGGTGTGTGAGAAGGCTCTTACCCTCTTGTAGTTAGCATTAGTCGAATTAAAAATCGAAAAATCGCATATAGTTGCATTAGGGTGAATAACTAAGAGTCATTCACACCATCGAAATGTCACGTCACACCTCACTTGTGTAAACAACAACCACTAAAATCAACATGATAATAAAATTAACTAGATTCGTCTTTTATTTTCACTAGTAGTACACCAAAACTAGCTTAGGGTAGGGTCTTGGAGATAGGAGTGTGAGTTAACTACTCCAAGACTACAAAATTAACTTAGCATCTTGCGGTATGTAGTTAAATCCATTTGCAGTGGTTCGGTTTGGGAAGCCCTTCTAACAAGAGGGTTAAGAACAAGGTCACACTTGGGCTAGGTGAACTGACACAACCCTTTTTGCTTAGTTTCAGGTGGTGCGATATAGCGGAATCTCCACGCATACAAACAGTGTCATTGTCACTTGGGGACCACTTGAGAGGCAACTCTTAAGGCAGTTTCGGTCTTAGCTCCTTTTGAGGTTAAGTTTCTTGCCCTTGCATGTGGATTTGTCCTGCGACTGTCCCCCTAGGTCGTGTTATTGTACGTGGTGACCATAGTGGCCTATCTTCTTAGGGCTCATACACAGGTGTAGGGTTGGGTTTGTCTTCTCTGTACTTGGGACAGATATTAGTCATACTCTCTCAATCCTCTTGGAGGGTGCCCCACAGCTAATAAGGGCACTTGCACCGAGTTCGCAGATAAAAGGGCTGGGAAGTAGGTCGCTAGTATAATTGTTCCACCACCAACTTCTTTATATTTTGGTTTGTGTGTGCTATCTTCTAGGATGTTTCTAGTGTGTTTTATTTGGTTTGAGTCAGTAGTTTTTACCTTAGGGTGTTTATACTAACATAATTGTACTCAAATCATGAGCTACCACCCTGGCTAAATTTGTTCATCGAAGGTCACATCGTATTCATGGTTTTCCCCTGAACGAAGTCGACTTGTTACCCCTGCACGGAGAGACTCATTAATGATCAAGACATATACCACCAAATTTTCATTAATTCTATACCTGGTCCTTCGAGTACTGATTTGGTTTCTATCGATATTTTGGCATATGACTCTAAGGCTCTTGCAAAACCACCTTCGACTGATCCCTTGGGACCTGAGTTATTGCAATTGAACCCTGACGATTCCACACCTACTTGCATTCACATGCCTTTTTCTGTACTTTACCCTATGGCAGAGTCTTAGACACCCTTATCTTCTTCATCAGCAGTATCAGTTTTCATGACATCATTTCCACTTCTTAGTGTGGCTATACCCACTCCTCCGTCCACACCTCTTACTTCTTCTTGGGGAATTCCACCAATTTTTTCTATGACTCCTGCAAATTTCTCGAACATTTCCATGCCTACACCATCTCCTATGCCAACCATGGTACCTCAACCTAGTCAACCAGTAGGATCAACTATCTTTACACCGCATTTTTCCCAACCAACTATTCTTGTCCCTCAGTTAGGCATGGTTACTTCTAGTAATATGTGGGGAGGATCAACAATTGTTCCTGGTCAGCTGGGGGAAATATTGTTTATTGTATGTCATGACCTTGGTACAGTTCGCTTTTTGGAGGGGCACCACCTACCAATACTTTTACTGGGGGGCTAGTTTACCTGGGAACAACCTTGTTGAAAATACTGTTTCTCACATAGGTTATCCTCCTTATGTTGTTGCTACTGTGTAGAGTGGCCATTCTTCTATCTCTGGTTATAACCCCGTCAACAACCATGCTTTTTGGGATCCTTTTCTCTCTAGTTGTACTTACGCTGGGGGGAAACCTCCATTTACTAGTCATGCTAGACCACAACAATCCTATGCTGGGGAAAACCCTTTTCTTCACCAACAGGTACATCATTCCACTCCTTATATGGGGGGACCACATGGTTGTTCAGGGGCCTTTCCTACATATGATCTATTTATTCAGCTCCAAAATCCTTTCCTATCTTCTCTCAATTTACCGGATTTGGAAAAACTAACGAATGACCCCATATGTCATGATCCTTGGTGGCCACCTATGCCCACAAAATTACCATCTGATATTCCCAACTTTTAAGGAAATCCTAGAGATAATCTATCCATGGACATTACCACTTATCATTTGTGGTGTTCATCTAATTATTTAGTGGATGATTATGTTAAACTTCGCTTATTCCAACGTACATTGACTGGGGATGCCGCAAAGTAGTACATTGAGTTAGATACCACATCCTACGGTGACTTTGCCTCCCTTTCTTAAAATTTCCTAACACACTTCCAGTTGCCGACTTGGTATGATATCAATTCTAACCTATTTTCCAATTTTGAGAAAGACGATGCCATGTTAATTTCTAATCATATTCATGAGTGGTGTCGTCGCAAGAGGCTGGTGAGAACCAAGTTACCTGATGAGATCTTACGTAAATGGTTCATTCTATCTCTCCAACCTCAGATTGCCAAGGATGTGTCTATGTTTTGATCCATTACTAAGGAACAAGATATTTTAGTTGCCCAACAATTGGAGCTTATCTATTCACAGTCAGGTACACTTTATGAAGTGATGCTTAATGCCCCTAAGATTTTCGTTGACCCTCCAACACATGTTCCTGGACCACATGTAGATGGTGTGATTGGGTCTGTTTCCGATTCCATGAGCCAACTTACTGCCCAACTTGGGCAATTTGTTGTTACATCTCAAGCCCCATCAAGTGTGTTTGGCACTGCTAAAGCACCCCCTCCTGAAAAATCCACCGATGTTCTCACGATGAAGTCCACACAACCAAAGAACAACCATTGCAACTAAATCTACAAGGATCTATTGCTCCATGATCTCATTCCCGATTGAGATCACCAGACAACAAAATATAATGGCTAAGGCAATCTAATACTAGCCCCCAATCCAAATGGTCATGCATGCAACAAGCAGTCAGATCTATGCTATAAAGATAAGAGATCACACTTGTAATCCTCGCATATTGGGGAAGGGTTTTGAGTTCGATGTAGATCTTGTGCTCCACTCGAGTGATCCAAAATTTTTGCACCAAATCTATATCCCTACACACAAACACAACTAAACAATGAAAACAATTGATATTCCTCGGAAGATCGTGAGATCAAAAGCAATAGATATGATCATATAACATACTGCGCACAAATTCATGTAAGGAAGGGAACATATATTTTTATTAAACATACAAATGAAAGTACATAAAACGCATACCTTCAACTACAAAGAAGATCATCTCCTCCAACTTGCAGTATGGCCTCCTCTCCCAAGGAAACAAAGCTCTTGCGCTATATTTTGGATCCCCCCCCCCCACCCCCCCACTTTCCCTTTCCTCTTGGTGAGATTATATAGTTTCATTCTATCTTCTAGGAGAATGTATCTAGACACCTAGGGGCTTGATAAGTTAGGAAACTTATACAATAATGGACCCCTGGCCAACTCATACACAAGTGGGTCAAGTTGATCTCATTGGGAATGGAAAAATCTAGAAACCTTTTTCACAATTATGAGATTTTTCTCAATTATCTCAATTATGAAATAATTATTATCTCATAATTATAATATTTTGGAAAAATAATTATGAGAAATTGCTCAATTATGTAATTTCACCCTTTTAACATGGGATAAATCTCACATAAGTAAAAGAAAAGGTGAAAAGGGATGCATTTAAGCCAAACAACTGAGGTAAGTTGATATTGGGTTTCTCTCACTATAATGGAATGGCAAATAGGGTTGTAACAAGTTTAGTAGCACAGATCCTGATTCATACCCCAAATACAACACTGGGATTCAGTTTCAAAATAATGCATATTCCAAACAGAAGTCCCCACCAATATATCTAAGCATACCAGATTCAAAAGTATGAAATAAAAAAAATAAAAATTCTATATCTATAGAATATCCATATTGATATTCTATAGCTTCCCAGCTTGTGAACAGAGCCTAAAACTCAACACTAGATAGAAACCAAAGTTGACCATAGCATCTGATAAAATTTCATAGGAACTGACCTATTTGAGACATGTAAAATTCCAAACTGACCACTTAATCTACATGCTCCAAACATTTCCCTATGCCTTCATTACCACCATTTATCACAACCTCAAGCAAGACATGTTTAGTAGGAAACTCCAACAAGAACCTACAATAGTCTTCTTTGTTGCCATCTACCAAACATGCACATGAAGTATTACACAAAAAATTAGATCTGAAATAATACACCAACTCATGTTTCAAGGTTTTCTGCCCTCTTCAATTATGTTGAAATTTCTGCGATGAAGCACTGATTGAAAACACTATTATCCCAAACAAAGAACAACCCCAAAGACATCTTCTAGCTAAATATTTATTCATAAATTGGTCAAGCGCTGATAATATTAAGGAGAGGAAATTTATGCAATTTTATTGCCATAAAAAAAACCCTTTATTTTGTGCTAAATCACCAGATTGAAAAGATATGATTGTTCATTAATAACAAAAAATGGTTCACCTACCTCCACCATGTTTAGCTCTCTAAGATCATCAAATATGGACCCTATAATGCTTTCTTTGTGCTTCATGAGATGGTCTTTGACGCTGATTGGAATTGGAGTAATTGAGTATGCTATATAGATATATCTCTATTAAACTCTCAATATCCATGTTAGAGATAGTATCTCCACAAATAAACCAGAAATACAAATGCCATCTATACCTTCCAATAAAAAAAGTGTCAAAATTATCATCCTCTTGGCCGTCATGATCTTCATTACATGAGGGAATGATAACACCTAAAAGGTTTTCATCTTCACAGTTGTTCTACAAAATATGCCCTCTCCAAACCATCAAATGGATCATTACTAAATTCAGAAACTTGGAAGGGAATATGACTTACCAAACCCTTTCCTTCATGCAAGTGTATCTCATCATCAAAATGTGCTTCATTTGAGACATTATGGCATGCATACTATTTAATAAAAACATGAGTTGCTACAACAAGGTCTTTGCCATACTTTTCTTCCTTTGGATCTGAAATCTCATGCAGAGATGGTTCAAGTGATGAGAAGAATGTTGGTCATACTCATGCAATTCATTTCCAAGCTTCCAATCATATAGAACACCATATGTTTATTTGATATATTTAGCCAAGGACATACATGCATAATATTTCTTATTGGTTCAACCAAGAGACACAATGAAGGGTTATTCTCAAATGAAAGAATACATATTCCAAACAGAAGTCCCTACTAATATATCCAGGCATACCAGATTCAAAAGTATGAAATGAAAAGTAATAAAATCCATAGGTATAGAATATCCCTACTGATATTCTATAGCTTTCCAACTTTTGAACAATGCCTAAAACTCAACACTAGATAGAAGCCAAAGTTGACCACAACATCTGATAAAATTTCATAAGAACCAACTTGATTGACACATGTAAAATTCTAAACTGACCACTTAATCTACATGCTCCAAAAATTTCCCTATTTCTTCACTACCATAATTTATCACACCCTCGAGAAAGACACATTTAGTAGGTGACTCCAACAAAAGTATACAATAGCCTTATTTTTTTCCATCTACCAAGCATGCATATGAAGTATTAGACAAAAAATCAGATCTGAAATAATAGACCAACTCATGTTTCAGGGTTTGCTTCCCTCTTCTAATATGTTTAAATTTCTGCAATGAATCATTGATTGAAAACAATATTGTCCCAAACAAATTGTAGCCCCAAAGACATCTTATAGCTGAATTTTTATTCATAAATTGGTTAAGAATTGATGATATTAAGGGAAGGAATATTTATGTAATTTTATTGCCATAGAAAAGCCCTTTATCTTTCACTAAATCACCCTGATGAATTTAAGATATGGTTGTTCATTAATAATGAAAAATGGTTCACCTTCCTACATCATGTTTGTCTCTCTAGGATTAGAAAATATAGACATTGTGATGCTTTCTATGTGCTTCATGAGATGGTATTTGATGCTGATTGGAATTGGAGTAATTGAGTATGCCAATTACATATTTCTCTATTAAAATCTCAATATCCAAGTCAGAGATAGGACCCCCACAGACAAACCAGCAATCTAAATGCCATATATGCCTTCCAATAAAAAAGTGTGTTAAAATCCTCATCCTCTTAGCTGGCATTCTCTTCATCACAAGAGGGAATGATAACACCTAAAATGTTTTCATATTCAGGGTTCTTCTACAAAATATGCCCTCTCCAAATCATCAAAATAATCATTACTAAATTCAGAAACTTAGAAGGGAATATGACTTACCAAACCCTTACCTTCATGCAAGTGTACCTCATCATCGCAATGTGCTTCATTTGAGACATGATTGCATGCATACTATTTAATAAAAACATGAGGTGCTAAAACAAGGTCTTCGCCACACTTTTCTTCCTTTGGATCTGAAATCTCATGCAGAGATGGTTCAAGTGATGAGAAAAAATGTTAGTCATCCTCATACAATTCATTTCCAAGCTTCCAATCATCTAGAACACCATATGTTTCTTTGATATATTTAGCCAAGGATATACATGCATCATATTTCTTATTGATTCAACCAAGAGACACTACGAAGGGTTATTCTCAAATTCAAGAATGCATATTCCAAATAGTAGTCCCTATTAATATATCCAGGCATACCAGATTCAAAAGTATGAAATGAAAAGGAATAAAATCCATAGCTATAGAATATCCCTACTGATATTACATAGCTTTCCAGCTTGTGAACAGATCCTAAAATGCAACACTAGATAGAAGCCAAAGTTGACAACAACATCTGATAAAATTTCATAGGAACTAAGTTGATTGACACATGTAAAATTCCAAACTGACCACTTAATCTACATCCTCCAAACATTTCTCTATGTCTTTTCTACCATCATTTATCACACCCTCAAGCAAGACACGTTTATTAGGTGACTCCAACAAAGATCTACAATAGCCTTATTTGTCCCCATCTACCAAACATGCATATGAAGTATTAAAAAAAGAATCATATTTGAAATAATAGACCAACTCATGATTTAGGGCTTGCTTCCCTCTCCTAATATTTTGAAATTTATGCAATGAATCATTGATTGGAAATACTATTGTCCCAAACAAATTGTAGCCCCAAAGACATCTTATAGTTGAATTTTTATGCATAAATTGGTCAACAGTTGATGATATTAAGGGAAGGAAAATTTATGCAATTTTATTGCCATAGAAAAGCCCTTTATCTTGCGCTAAATCACCTTGATGAATTTAAGATATGGTTGTTCATTAATAATGAAAAATGGTTCACCTGCCTCAACCATGTTTGTCTCTCTAATATCAAGAAATGTAGACCCTACGATGATTTCTCTGTGCTTCATGAGATGGTCTTTGACACTAATTGGAATTGGAGTAATTGAGTATGCCAATTACATATTTCTCTATTAAAGTCTCAATATCCATGTCATAGATAGGACCCCCACAAAAAAACCAGCAATACAAATGCCATATATGCCTTCCAATAAAAAATGTGTTAAAATCCTCATCCTCCTAGATGGCATGCTCTTCATCACAAGAGGGAATGATAACACCTAAAAGTTTTTCATATTCAAGGTTCTTCTACAAAATATAACCTCTCCAAATCATCAAAAGAAACATTACTAAATTTAGAAACTTGGAAGGGAATATGACTTACCAAACCCTTTCCTTCATGCAAGTGTACCTCATCATCACAATGTTCTTCATTTGAGACATGATGGCATGCATACTATTTAATAGAAACATAAGGTTTTACAACAAGGTCTTCGTCACACTTTTCTTCCTTGTATCTGAAATCTCATGCATATATGGTTCAAGTAATGAGAGAGAATGTTGGTCATCCTCATACAATTCATTTCCAATCTTCTAATCATCTAGAACACCATACTTTTCCTTGATATATTTAGCGAAGGACATACATGCATCATATTTCTTATTGATTCAACCAAGAGACATGATGAAGGGTTATTCTCAAATGCAAGCATCAAACAACCAATATTCTCTTTCAATCTAAAACAAATCTCAACCAAAACATGTTGATCATGTGATCCTAGAACATGCTCTTCTTCAACATAACCAAAAAACTAAAATTTCTAATATACTTTGATTAAACCTGAAATAAAGATATGCCCTTGCAATCACTAAACTCTTCCCATGCATAACCTTTCAAGGTAAGGGAAAACATTTTCATGATGGCATACTCATGGATAACATTGCCATCTATTATAATCTCAATGATATATGTAACATGTTATGTGGTTAGATGAGGCTATCCATGAAACTTTGGAGCATGCTTAAATAAATTTTTGATAAGAGAGATAATTTGGATATCCAAAAATGCATGAGAAATCCAAAAGGACAAACATTTTGGCATCCCACTTTCCTTGGGATGGTTCTATACTTTTTACTTCAAATCTTCAAACTAATATGAAACTTCAAAAATGAATAATATTCATACCTTATTTCAATACCAATGTAGTCACCAAGTGAGTCTTCAATGCCTCAAGGGACATTGGATGTCCTCACCTCTTCTAACAATAAATAACTTCAATTACCTTCAAGTAACAAGGCTTCATTCTATCAAGAAACCACTAGATGAGTGAAATATTTTCAAAGAGATGCCCTCTTGAAATCATGGTAGAAAAAATACCGAATAACAAGATCTACACATTGTCCCTAACCATGACAATAAAATGCTACCTCTAAAGGCTTCACTCAAAGTGGTAAAGCCCTAAAATACAAGTGCAACCACAAGGGAACATAGGAAGGTTTCCCACTTTCATCACATCAAACCTTCCTCCCACTTTATGTTGGCTCTCTTCTAGCACAAGGGGGAATCCATTAGAAATGGATTAAGATTTCCTTCTAACTAAATGGGATGTTGGATCCACAGAATGCCTATCCAATGAGTGATGGAGTCAAGATCTACTAGCAAAGAGGGTTTGAATAATATGGAGAAGATGTGGTCAAGCCATACACTAATGTGCCATGAATAGTTCAAAACAACTTTTCAAGTTACACTAGAGTAACTAATGAAGGCCTTCTACAAGATGCACTACCACAACCATGAAATTGTTGCCAAGGAATAGTCTTCAACCATAAATATTGGAAGAACCACCATAACATAGAACCATAAGTAAAGAGGATGTAGTAGAATAGTTTCTATTAGAATGAAAAACATCAACAAAGATCACATCTTCAAATACAGTCCCATAACATCTACAACAACCAATCTAAAATTACAATATAAGTTTCCCAAGATTCAAGGTTACAAGGACTGGTGACGGTTTACAACATCTACTCTAATCTCTTCTCATATGAAAAGCTACCTTCCAAAAGAGATTATTACTACAACAAAAGCAGTGACAATCCTTGCATAAACCCTCATCATCTACAAAAAAGAGAAGAGAAGGATGAATACCTTAGATATGGTTTCCCATTGACTTCTACATCCTAATAAAAGTTAAACTAGGCTTGGAAGAGATATCCTCACAAATCCAACCAATCTCAACAAATGAGAGGGCTTCTCTTTATATAAAGTTTAGCTATACTAGGTAGGGATGAAAGCCTAGTGTAGAGGTGGGGCTTCTCACCCCATTGTTAGGAGGTGCGGAAAACAACCAAACTAACTGAATTAGGTCGTTGATTGAATGAGAACTACTTGCTTGGTTCGTTTAGTAGTACTAATGATTAGCAACATGGTTCATTTAGCAACCCCAATGAATAGCACAAGAGGGATAATCACCCAAGAGTAGGATAACTAAGGTAAAGGGAAAACCCTATCAACTAAAAACCAATAGGAGTACTAGATAGGGATAATCACCCAATGACATAAACATATTGGAATCTCCCCTAAGCTAGGTGCTCCTCAAAGTGATATAATATTCATAAATCATGAATGAGTAGGTCTTTGATGCCATGTGTAAATCTCTCATGCAAGGTGCTTCCTTGAATAATACTTCTTTAACCAACTATTATGGTTTTTTATGCTAGTTTTCTTCATTCTCCTTGGGGGGGTCTTCAATATAGGTACTATATAACTACTCCAAATTAAATAATGATAAATTCCTAATTAATGGAAACAATCCTCAAAGTAGGATGTTACTTAGGGCTAGGAGACTGTCCTAGTTGACTGTCCTAGTTTCCATGCGTATCTTTCTCCTTTGCAACACCCTTAAAGAGGCTCACCTTTGAAATCATGATCAATAAAATATGCCAATAAGACCATGTTAGGGGAGTTCTCAACAATATGGATAACTAATCCTCCTTAACATGATGAAATTATGCCAAGTGTAGCAAGATAAGATAGGATGCTCCTCATATCAAGTCAACAACCTGCTCAAAAAGTGGATCACATAGGTGAATGTGCAATATAGGTTCACTAGTTGTATTAACAATCATGTAAAGGATGTGATGACCTCAACATATGTGCTAAGAGTGTGGATCCATGGACCATGTTACTACCCAGATTAGTAACCTCAGCAAGGGTCAGTCAAGGCCCTAAGTAGTAAGAACACAAGAGATGCATGCTTTGTCACCTCAGTGAAATCCCCCTCACTTTCAACCAACTATTACAATGCAATTGAGGGTATACCAATCTACACACACTCACACAAACAAAGCCTAATAGATTAGTGTCTAAAAACACTGAGCATGATGAATATTAGAAGTCAATTGAAATTTAATTCTACATCTCATATATGAATGATAACTACAAAAAATATAAACCATCATGAAAAGATCACTCAAAATACACAATAAATGGTTACCTTTGATTGTCGCCCTTGGACAATCAACTTGATATGATTCAATGGAAAGGGGACATCATGGCCTTGAAATGTATGTTTTTCCTTCAGGAGTATAAGAACAACAAAGTCACCATTATTGATTTGGAATGCTAGCTATAGGTTATTGGGAAGCCTTGTTCTTATACAAAGGCAGATAGTATGAATGGATGGAAGCCCATTTCTATGAAGTGAATAAGAAAGCATGACAGTTTGACCTAACTATTTGATATACCTACAATAATTCTAGAGGTTGTCACAACCTTGCAATTTATAAAGTTTTTTATCAAATGTTTGAAGATAACATCCATGTATGAGATCTAAGGTATTATGAATTGGAAAGGGTTAAGATCCCTAGCTAAAGTCTACCGAGGCTTCCGCATAGCTTATTTATGTGTGACAAATCTAAAAAAGATTGCAATTGATCAAAAAGAAGGTGAAGCGTCAACTACAGGACCTTCTATTAAAAAAGTTCAACCAAACAAGGTGGAATCTAATCTAGGAAAAATCGAAATGAATTATCAAAAGGAAAATATTATTGCTTCTTCATCAGGTTTTATAGGCAGTTTTGTTTATTTAAATTTTGTGAGGAAAGATCCTCAAAGCAAATTCTGAGCTTTGTTTCAGATGATAAAGTCATCCTTTTTTGATATTATAGTGGTTGTCGAATGAAATCTGATTTTCATTCACATTTCTACTAGAAAAGTCCTCTAATTTGCTACAAGTTTTCATATGCAGATTTTCTATAAAGCATGGGGAAAGGGGCATGCATATAAAGTAGATACCAACAAAAAACTATTAGCACTTAACATATGTATTATACTGTCATGCACAAATAAACAAAATGCCCACTGCAATGATTTCAATAGAGTTTAAGTTTAAACTAACATCTACAATGATACAATGATACACCAAAAAAACCGTTAAAGTGCACAAACTTAACACTAACGGATCTAGATAAAATAGGTTTGGAGTAGTGGTTCAGTGGACATTTTGATAACAAATAATAAAAGGTGTAGTTCTTACAAAGTTATGTAGTTCACTGAAATAGATTAAAATGCATGTTAAAATGAAAAAATTTTCTCCAAAGGAGCATAGATTATCATAATATTGCCTATAGAAAAACTCAATAGATGCACTTATCCTATGTATGCCAATATATTAATAGATTTAAAAACACAGAAAAAAGGGCTTGGGACCCTAGGGATCATAGGTTATTATAATAATCTATAGAAAGCTTCAATATAAGCATCTATCTTATAGAAATATATATAAAGATGATAGAAACTGTAAAGATTTGATATTTACAAGGAATTTGGCATCCCCAAAGTGGACCAATACCTTTGTACAAAGTGTAATCATTGAGGAAACACAATCAAGTTTCATGAGTACTACATGAAATTTTATTCAAAATTGATAGAAAATATGTAATAAAGGGAGAAAAACTCACCCAATAACTCCTGATCTAACAAACTTTGGAATCCCATCATATAATCCTCTAGAAAAGCCAGGTTGTGTTTGTACTCTAACTTTTACAGCCTCAAAAGGAAAAAGGGAAATATCAACAATAAATTCTGCAGATGAATATCCTGTTGCCTGCCAAGTAGATCAACATCTTGTATTTGGTAGTACACTCAAGCCCTGCAATGTCTTATTAGTACTTCTTAAATAACTAATAAAACCCAAACTTGCAAGCACCCTGAGTGCTATATCTAAGAAGAGTTGGCACCCAACCTTTGAATAAATACTTTTCTCCTTGTTCTTTAAGCAAAACACCAAAACCAATGGAGATGCTCTTGTACTTCATAGGGTTAATCTAAAAGTAATAACAAAAAACCAAAAATTGATGTAAAAAAATTAGTTAGGAAATAATAAAACATTTAAATCAGTGACAAAACTTAGAAGATTAGAAATCATATCTCCAGATTCTCAGAGAATTTCTTTTGTTCAAAAATTATTTATGTAATCACATAAAACTCTAAAATAAATATAAGAATAAGGTTCATATTTTGCAGGACACAGACAATTCAGAGTCTCACTTACCGCAATTTTTTTATCACAAAAAATATTTAGTTGCAAGAAAAAGATGCCAAAATGACATGTATGCTATTTGATTTTATAATCTAGACCTTCTTGTGTTCAATAATAATCTATTAATTCAAGGCTTATCAAGCATCCATGTCATCCAAGTCCTCAATGATAGCTGAGAAGATCCATGATCCAAATGGGGATCCTCAGTTTTAGAAGCCTTGATGAAAAATTAGAATGCATATTTGCCTAACAAGAATATCGTGTTTGTCCATTGGTTCTTGAGTTAAGATGTTTTAAAATATTAGAGATTCTCTTTCCCCACAGAAAATAGGTTGCATAATGAGAACCTTGTCAGGCATTAATGGGAACACAAAAAAATAGACATCTAATTAATGTAAAATAGTAAAAACATAAAAACTTGTGATATGAGCTGTAAAACCAAACTTGTAATCATTGAACAACAACACTTTGTTGGTTTTGTTTTCTTTTTTTTGCAAGCTAGAACCATGGGGGATTTGAACTGGTGACCTATTACAAGAAGTTCCTTAATAGTGCACCCATTCACCATCAATCCAAAGCCCCATGGGCGAACAACAACACTATTGTTTATAGGGCTCTGCTGAAATTTGGGGTAAGTTTTCACAATTGTGGGAAGTAAGAATATTGAAATAATAGGTATGTGCTCTATAGTAAGTAGGTATACAATCTAAATTTTAGTGCTAGATGAATATTATGGAAGGTTAGTAGGCATGCTCTATATATTTTTCACTAGACACATGGGTTGGAACAATGTAACAAGTTGCGAGGCAATATAAAACACAGATCTGACTTTTGTATGGCCACAAGGCTTAAAATATATAGAGTAAACCTCCATATTATCTATTTGGTGATCAAATATGTAGGTAAAACTTTTAGGATATCTTGCTGGATAGATTCATGTAATAGATAATAGGGCATGGAAAGTGAAAATCAAACCAAAACTCAGATAATTAGGCATGCAGGATGTGGAACAAACCTTAAAACTAAGAATAATATTCATGATATTATACCATATAAATTGTAATTTTGGATTGTTGAAAGGGGATGTTCCACGTGTTTATTTGGGGCCACCTTCCCAGAGCTGAGATGTGGAATGCATGCCCCAAAATT
Organism: Pinus tabuliformis; assembly: GCA_031772625.1. Taxonomy (NCBI): domain Eukaryota; kingdom Viridiplantae; phylum Streptophyta; class Pinopsida; order Pinales; family Pinaceae; genus Pinus; species Pinus tabuliformis. The sequence continues at coordinate 902,688,659 of CM062808.1, forward strand.
GGGAGACATATCTCTTGGAATGGGAGATGCAAGATCTATCTCTTAGGAGTTCATGTAATAGATCATGGGGCATAGAAAGTGAAAATTAAACAAAAACTCAGATCATTACGCATGGAGGACAAACCTTAAAAATGAGAATAATATCCATACAAACAAGCTCATTTGGATTAAACGATAGATAGGGAAGCATGTATACATATTTTCCATGTTCAAGTATCCACATTGCCACCATGCAGACACTTTATCTAAGGAACCAGTATATTGTCGGTTAGATCTAAGACTTTTGTGATCCATATTGTAGATAGATGTATTTCGGATTAATCACATCATTAGGATTTGGTGGACATTTCGAACCAAATAATGTGGTTCATCCTCAGGACAAGGTGAGAGAAATCATACAATATTCATGACTAAATAGCAAGGATGCATCATTGCCTAGGGTTAGTTGATGAAAACTAGCTATAGAAAACTAGCCGTTGGAGACTAGTCAAACCAGTAAATAGACTTTTTGAAACAGAAGATTTAATATTTTAAATATTTAAATTTATAAATTATTTGATATTCCAAAATTAGTTATAAATTGTTTAATATTTTAAATTAGTGAAAAAATAGAAGTTAGCAGAATGGATATTGTTAAGAAAATTAATAGGTGGTAATAATAAGTAACTAATAATAGTAGTTATAATAATGAAGTTAAAGGTAAAAAATAGTTGTTATTTAATTTTAAATAATAATTATGTTATAATCATTAATGATGTGATTAATCTGAAAGAAATCTATCTATAATGTAGGTTATACAAATTCATTTCCCTATGGGAACATGGTACTTGTTAATAAGTTACAATATAACAAGAATTTCATTAGAAACTTATAATTTTGCTGGAAATGGGCAACAACAACAACATTTCATAAGAATCATAGTTCCAACTGCTTCTCCTTCCCAACACTCCTCTGTTGGGGCTATCAAAAATTATCTTGTAGAACAACAAACTTTCACTTCAATTCTACTCACATCAAACCTTGAAACCCATGCTTATGATTCTTGGCAGGCTAGATCAAATGAGCTAACATTCTTATAGACAATAGATGGATCATCAAGTAATCAATCCTCGTGTGGAAAATTAAACAATTTTTTAGATTGGTTAATCAACCAGTTGCTAAGAGATATTGGGTAGAAATGGGGCCCCCACCCATGTCCACTATTGAAGAAGAAGAATCAAGAATTCTTTCTAATGGACTACATTTGCAGTTAAATCTACAAACTGTTGAGGTTTGTAGCTTGGGAGGTACTCAAAACCCTAGGCCAGAGGGTTGTGAAAGAATTGGCACACAAAAGTGGCTTGTGGGCTTAGCACCTAAGCTTGGGGTTTTGTACCCATCGGTGCGGGGACCAAAACCATGAGCAAATTTTGACATGTGATAATCTGAAATGATACAAGATCCTTAGATGAGGAACGGGAAGTAAGAATCATCCAAATCGGAGATCTAGACGTTGAAATATGAATTTTTAAATATTATGTGTGGGAAAAAGGGATAGAATATTCAAGTTGACCTTAGTTGAAAGAACTTCCTGGAAGGGCTTATTCATTAACCTAGAGAAATATATAAATAGAGGTGAGATGGGAGCCTATTTGACACATCCTAAGTGCAATAAAACATCAAATATACCTCTGACATTTATAGTGAGACTGATGAAACATAGAAGGATGAGTTTGGGAGTTTGTCTTCACTATTTTAGGTGTGGATTCCTTGCGAAAATAGTCCCCAAAAGTCGAAGCTCTAAAGCAGACAACAAGGAGGCTTAGAGGATGAGTCTTGGATAGTTTATAGATGTGGATATCTAGAAAGACAGTTTCGTAGGACCAGAGGTAAGTGTGGGGTGTTTTCTGTGCTATTTTGTGTGGGTTTGTATTTTTTCTAAGGCTACAAGTAAGGGTTGTTGATACAACAACTTAGGAGGACTATTTTGTGAGATGACAAGCCTAGTTAGGTCCTCTTCCTTAGCCATAGGTTCCCAAGACACAACGCAGTTGGAATAAGAGTGTTAACCCTTGCTAAGAGTTCAGGACCCTAGATGTAACAATTCTGTGGGTTGCAGGAAGTTTTGATGAGGAGCCTTGAGCCCTACAACAGTGTATTGGATTCCTAGTAGGACAACGAAGGTGGCAACAAGGTTGATCAAGGGAACACAATGATTTGGAGTAGGTTTTAGGGCTATTGGAGTACCCTAACTAGATCTCAAGGATGCATAGATCCCAAGCCAAGAGAATGACATCGGTGTGTTGTAGATGAATTCTTGTTGATGGTTGGTTGCTAGTGGATGTAGAGGTGAGAGTTGGACAGTTTGGTTGGTTTTGCATTGTACGCTCATGGACTGTTGTAAGGCATTGTGAGAGTAGACCAAGTTGGCCCTAAGTGAAGTGAACTAAGAAGGACTTTATGGCTCCTAGAAGTGGCAGAGATGGAGAAACCTAAATAACAAATTGAGGAGGATTATAGAAGATTGCTTCAAGCCCTAAGGAACTAGTCTCTTGAAGGACTAAGGGATTGTTAGAAGTGGTAGAGGAAGAGCTCAAGGTATGATCAACTAGGAGCAGTTTGTAGCCATAGACTTCCCTTATGGAGAAAGACATCTACAGTAGAGGACGAGCAATCCTCCGTGCCCTAAGTTCATTGTTGGAGAAGGACATTCGATAGCGATAGTGAGAAGTCGTTCGTCCCTAAGTGTGTCTTCATTGGGCAGCATAGGAAAGCACTACTGATAAGAAAGTACCAAAAGAGTTAAGGAGAAACAGTTTGTAGTTGAGAGTTATTCAAAAATAGAGTTGTGAAAAACTCAACACGAGTCTCTATGTGTTGATGTGTTGAAGAACTAACAATCAGCTAAAGAACAACTGAAGCTGATTTCAATGACCTAATGCAGCTAGTTCATTGATAGAGGCAGATTGGAGTTGCTATAGATCGGGGCTGAAGAACCAGGCAAGTGTGTTCAGAGTACAACCGAGGGGAGTTGAGAGAGCACACTACATCAACCAGATGGTTAGTGTATCTTGTTCAAGGTAGATTTGTTGTCAAAGTGACTGACATCAAAACCTAGTTGTATATCTTTATATCAGTGGATTTATGAGGGCCATTATCCCTAGTACAGGAGCCCTAGACTGTTGTATCATCAGTTTGATTAATATAATGAAGTTGGGTAATTGTAAAAATTGTAAAAAGTTGTATATATTTGTGCACTAGTAGGTTTACTATTGTATATTATTTAGTTGTGAAAATTAGTCTTGTTGTGATACTTGGATTAGTAGCATCAGTGATTTAAGATTCTATCATAGACTCCAGTATCATGGAAAAACAACACCAACAACTACCACTGAATAAAGATAGGGACTTTATTTGTGTCTTTTTCCAAAACATGCATCAATTTTTCACCTGCCTCATTTTCAAAATCACTCCACTGAGTTGGATATAAATTGCCCAAATGGTTTCAGAAGACAACTCATTTAGAATTAAAAAGGATCCTAGAGATGGTATGATGGAAGGTGGCTTTTCAAATTCTCTTCATAGTCTTGGAGATAGCAAAAAAAATGGTTCATGTCCAGGAGGAGTAACTGGGTTCCCTAATATTCTGTGAGGCTCCAAATTTCTTAAATAATCCCAGGAGTCGCTTGATGAAGTCGTGGATCTTAGCAAGTTTGGAAAGTTTGAGTCAAATCAAACATTATAAATCACAAACAGTATTTGGTACTATTACTGACAAAGAGAGTATTTAAGAGAAACAAGCATAAAGAATGGTATAACAGATACAAGTGAAAAAAAATTAAATTCATCTAAAGAAAGAAATACCTCCCATAATATTGAGATCAGTATGGCAAAAAGTCAAGAGCTTCAAATAAAGAAGGAAAAAATTGTGGCTATGCTTGATGATGTGCACACTATTTTTGCATCTGATGTTTTAATTCTTATCCCTTTGAGTCCCTAATAAATATGGAGTTAACATGAATCTACACTAGTTTATTGTAGCAAGAATAATTGCTAGAGACTTTGATCCAGCCAAAATTTAGATCATTCAAGATCTTGATTATAGCTAAAATGTAAATCAATTCCATTTCCATAGAAAAAATTGAAAGAAATGTCACCCAGGTCTTTGTAATCATAAATATGAGTCCACACCAAAAGACCCTGGTTGGGTCTTTAGTGAAGCACTCATTTTCAAGACAAATACATACTAGAAATTCAGATTAAAAAAGGATTGATCACAACTCAAGAGTAAAAACAATATCATTTCCACCAGATTCAAGTATTAAATTTCACTTTAGTATTTCCTTTAAAAAGAGTAATAATAATAAGATAAGCCACATGCAGAAATAAAACTATCAATAACTATACAAATTTGAAATGTTCTTCGTCATTAAAATGTTCACGGGAACAATGGATTATTCTTCAGGTATGGCTCAACTCATTGCACACTAGATCCACAAAACAACCACAATGACAAACAATTGTGCACTTAGACATCATTTAAGGAACATGCATGCACCATTCAAGAATTAACAACCTAAGATGTAGAGGCGGTCCTTTCTATCAAATCAATTGCTTCTTACGTAGTTGTAATGTTCCCAACATTTTCTTCTTCAACACTGATTTTGAATTCCTCATCAAAAGCCATTACTATATCTACCTGAAATAGTACAGGATATGATGTAAGACCAAACACACAGTGGGAAGGTAGCTTGTAGGTCATAAGTATAATCAAATTTACTGTATCAAGAGTGTCAGCAACCAGATCAGAAAATTTGGACTTAGGAGTCAAGGGTTTATCATCTGATAATGCTAACTAACTCTTCAAGATATTGCATACTTTTCTCAGAGTCTCTAGCTTGACCTGTTATGAAAACATGTTACCAGAATGCATACGAGATTGCAAATGTAAGATCAATATTTATCTTTGGAGTTCAATAATGATGGCAAGAAAAACACTTATGCCAACAAAAATGTGTATGTTTAATGTGTCATGTAAATAGGCAGTACATGAAAAGAAAGACCCTCACAAGGCTCTTTTGCAATAACTATGGAGGATTCCAATTACAACTTGTGATGGGAGAAGAAAGTGTATCGCACAAACTACTCACATAACAATAGAATTGCATTGTGAAGATTGAAATTATGGAAAGGAAAACCTTTGTTGTCTAAATGATACTGCTTTGAGCCCAAACAATTTGGGGACAACCTACAATCAGCCAGGAATACATAGGGTATTAATGGAATGGCATGCATTCATTATGCACTCTCAAGATAAAAATAATATGGATGGATAATGAAAGAAGAAAAACTTCAAGCAACAAACATTATCCTATAATCACTCTCCCAAACTACTTAAAATAGTAAAGGAAATTAGAGATGTTTTGTATGAATTAAGTGGCTTCAAAACTTTAGTGTAGCTAACACCCATTTATACGTTGTACTGTAAGCCTTATCCTCGGCCTTGGATCATAAAGTGTTATGCCTGAAATCATTTGGAAATCTAAAATGTGCCTTCAAATGTAAAACAATGAAACTAGTTCATTAATATATATTCTCATTCTAGCTTTCATACCCTATAGTTTACATCATATAGTGGCACCAATATTGAATATAAAGGTGGTTCGGTGACCCAGACAAAAGTATAAATAGATTCTATATATAGAAAGGTTAAATCCCAGAAACATACTAGGTTCTAGGATAAATAATCATAGATGAATACTTTTTTCCAATACTGACCAAATATTTGATTACTCAAGCACATATTCACATCATAAATATATCTGGAGTATGCAAGAAAATCCAAAAAAGAAAAGAAAAACTCAAAAATATTATTTTCTTAAGGATATCAGATTCAAATACAATGGCAGAAAAGCTCTAGCATCTTCCTTCATTGGAGCACCCCATTAAAGCTATCCTATGGGTGCTCAAATGCCATCCTTTGGAGTCTTAATGCCAAAGGTTACTAAAATTTGTGTTTTTTCATGTACACTGTAGTGTGTTGCCTACTATAAGGACAATGGAAATAATTATGATATGCTTTTTGGTCAAAGACAAATTTCGCAATAGACTTGGCACCTTCTAACAGTTCCTTGCCATCAAGCAAGATCTACTGCATCTTGATCTTGGCCATATCTATCATCAATCATAAGAACAAAGCTTTTTCTATTTCTTCTCATTCAAATATTTCAAGATGCTTAAAAAAAAATAAACTATGTCGTGGGTATAGAGAAGCTTATTAAGCACTCTTTTATTATCTCATATTCTATTTAGAATAAGATGTGTGCAAACCACTCATGAATGGTGTTCTTGATAAATGGAAGTTGACCAAAACGATATTTATATAACCTATTTTCCAAATGGATACGAGAATAGGACTATATCTTTGTTGCCATCCTCTTTTCATAGTAGAGGAGATACCAAAATCTAATTTTTTTGTTAATCAGAGATCAATTTCCAAAATGTCTTGCATCAAAAAAATACTTTAACAAAAGTTATCCCATTATGTTCCTTTAAAAGACCATCTACCATAGAAACTAGCATTTTGGTATTAATAGAAGTTTAAAGGAGTTGTAAGAGTAACGTACACGGTCAAGTCGTTGATCAATCATGATGGTACACTAATAAGAATATACATTGGTTGCCACTTCACACAACCTATGTAATGACATTCTTGAAGTCTAAACTATGCTCTGGAATAGAAAACCAAGAAGCCATCAAATACCCATGCCATTGTAAAGGCCTCACCAAGATCTAGCCATCTTCTGAAACAAAAATATAGCATCTATAAATTATTGATCTTTCTCCTACTACTAAAGAATCGTTGAGCTAAGCATAGAAATGAATTCAATTTTATTTTTCCTAGAACCATGAGATGGATTTTTCATGTTAAGATAAAATTATTTGTAGAATATAAACTTGCAAATTTTTTATGCTGCTAGTGGAAAGGTGAAGTTCTGTCAAAAGAGAGTTATGGGTTTGCATTAATTAGGCTACAATTTTAATACAAAGAAAGACATTATGCAGAGTCCTTTCAACTAGTCACTTGATATCTAGATTTGGTTGTGTAGTAATGGACAATTCTTTTATAGTATGAAGTGTATTAATGGCAGATTATGTTTTATTCCCTTCAGATTAATGAGGTCAACAACATAGAAGAATTTTTGTGTGTATATGTTTTCTTAGGAAGCTATGTTACTATGTTGGAATCTATTATCACACCAAAAATTTTAAGTCCTTGCAGAGAATGGCATGCATATCATTTGGTACATAGGTGGCCTAACCTTTTCAATGGACTCAATTTCGTAGAATAGGTTTTTATGAAAAACAATTTTGTGCTGGTTGATCCACATTTTAGTCTCTTGATGACTGGCATTTAAGTGTCTATGCTTTAAATCAGTGAATATCAGTGAATGTTAGTAAGTACATTATAATCTGTTGCATACCTCATTCGATACATAAATAGCTGCAAATTTTATGACCTTATAGTCATTACTTCAAGATAGTTGTTGAAACATAAATTTTATCTTTGTTTGAGGGTTAATTTCAACTAACCTCTGAAAACATCGTCATAGGTGGAAAATTCTTCAATATCACTGAAATTTATCAGGTCTTTGTCGAGTTTGATCTCTTGACCTGAAGTTTGACAGTTGGATTTAATAGCAGGGATCTGATTATCATTCACAGGGGAGCCTCACCTTAGTCTCTTGAATCTCAGAAGCGACTCTTCATTGTAGCCTTGTGGATCTTCATCATATTGATCTGGGAAAACTTGAGTTCCTAGGATCGATCCCTGATGTTGGAATCCCCAGGGTTTTGGTTAGAAGTGTTTGGGTTTTAATATTCTCATTCATCCTCATAAAAGCCAAAGGTGAATGACCTGCACTACTATTAGAAATTGAGGGCGAGGGAGAATGTTGGAGCTTCGAAATCATCCATTACAATGATATAATTGGACAAAATTGCAATGCACAAATTCGTTAGCTTGAATTTAACAGATTGGCACTCCTTCTTACTATAAATGTGAGGTTCTCCATTGGCGGGGGATGAATATTGGGAAAGTGACATATCCCTTCCTTTTTTAACATTGAAAAACTTATGCTTTTTAAAAATATATATAATTTCACCTTTTACAATTTTTGTTATTTTGTAAATGTGATTTATTAATTTGTAATTTTTTCTTTTTGTAAATTGATTTATTAATTTGTAATCTTGACTTATAAATAAGGTGGTTTGTGTGGATTTTAGTTTTTATCAAGTCTTTAATAAACTCTTGGGAAGGTTGATGTGGGAGCCAATTATGGGAGTTATACTATCTCAAGGGTGTTGAGGCTTGATTGAATCTTACACAATTTTAGTGACAACATTTCACGTTTGGGTAGATTGTTTTTCCATCCAATATGTGAGCTAGCCCTAGCTTAAGCACAACCTAGTAGTGGGGAAAAATTGTTGTTTGGGTGTTTTTATCATGACAAGACTTGGTTGTGCATCTTGTGGAGTCATGTTCAAGGTTAGATGAGGTTTATGATTATGGAAACTTCCTATTGTCAACACATTGAGGTTTTCAATGATGAGATTCTATTGCCTAGGATGGAAAATCTGGGGTTGAGGAGGCACAATTGAAGAAATGTTGATTTGTCAAAGGTGTTACATGGAATATCTACTCATCAAGATTCATTAATGTGGTGAAAATTTAACTTATGTTGTTGTTGTATTAAATATGGTGATGAATGGATACTTCTCACATATTAGATCACTGCAATATAAGTTGAGAAGTGCTTAATGCATGCCATAATCATGATAAGATGCATATCAAAAGCCCCTCCCCAAGTAGAAAATATTTTCATTGCATTTGAGGTAGAATTGTAGATCCTGAAAGTAATAAATGAGGTGTTAATGTAATAAAATCAAGACAATTTTACCAGTTGAGGGAACCGTTTTTGAATTTTCTTGAGAGTGAACTTCTTAGTCTTTGTAGGAAATCGACATACATCAACAAAGCAATAGAGTTCTCTAGCTTTTTGGTGAGTATGTCAACTTGTCCTATCAATGACTCAGTCAATTAAAATTGATGTGTTGAACTTGGGATATATGTTTAATAAATAATATGCTCTTTTTATGTTGTGTTTAAATAATTAAGTATTATAAGGCTAGTATAGCTCATCATTGAAAGTGCATGCCACCAAGCTAGGGTGATAGGTCAAAATATTTCTTGTCAAAATTCTTAATGATGTTATAAATATCATTCAAAGTGATCATAACTATCGACATGGGCCTTTAAAATTATATTTTAAATGTGAATATAGACTCTATCATCAACCAAGAAGTTGTGGGGGCATGATGTTTGTCATGTCATTGTTTGTTATTAGTTGAGGTGTGCCATAAAATTTCTTCAACTTGATGTTAAACATTATAGATATTCTTGATGAAGGAGATAACTTTATTGACTTCATTTTATATAGAGATAAAAATCCCTTTAGAAATAAGTGTTAGGTAGGAATTATCAATCAAAGTTTCAAGTTGAAAGGCAAAGAAAACATCTAAGTGGCATATGAAAATTTCAATGGTAAAAATTTTCTTACTAGGCTAAAAATTTTGGAACTAATAATTTGTGATGAAAAAAGTATTGTGACTCAAATGTGCCATGTTAAAATTTTCAATGAAGATTCACTAACACATTAAATATCCAACATGAAAGGTTGTTATACTCAACATAAGAAGGAACAAGGTATGATCATTGATAGAACCAATTGTTAATGTGTTCTTACTCGCAAGTGCTTCTCATGAACTATAATCACAATATATCACATATTACTTATGGCATGATTATTTCAACACATAAATTTGCAGAAGTGGTAATGGATATCAAATCATTTAACAATGATTTAATTGCATGAAATATTTGGTTATTAGTCCTTGCCCAAGCAAGGAATATTGATCAATTTACAATGTTGGACATTGATTGCAAATCTATTGCAATAACCCTAATTTTTCTTTGGAATGTGAATTTTTGTATATTTTTTGTTGTAAAAATACAAAATAATCAAAGAAAAGTGAAAATAAGAATTATCATAAGTATCATTGGCCAATGGCCTTGATGAGACATCTTGAACTTGGGTTATTTTAGATTTTTTTAAATATTAAAAAAGGGAATATGATGAAAAGGTGGTGGAAGGTGGTGGGAGTTTCATTGTCAACCTTGCTCAAGGAAATTGCATGGAATGCACCTCACTCAATGGATGTGTGTCCTCCTCTCTTAAAACCTATGCACATTTTGAACTTTACCTTTATGTTCTGCAACTAGATGACTCTTGCTTGGTTTGTGATTGTTGTTGTTGATGTTGCAAGGCTCCTGATTGTAGTCTATAATTACATGGCTCTTGCTTACTTTGTGACTTTTTATTGACGTTGATGTTGCAATCATCACTATTATGGTTTACAATTGGATGGATCTTGCTTGGTCTTTGTAACTATTATTATTTGCATTGCTTAACTTTTATCCTACTCATTAGTATTGTAGATTCTTTGGAACAATTGTCATGCTTGGTGCTATGTGGAGGGTGAGAGTGAAGTTGGAGTTGATAATTTGCTAATTTGTTATCCCTTCTCATTCATATTACCACATTAAAAATCCATAGCCTATATTATGCTTGGTTGATTTGAGCATTTGCATGGGCTTCTTAATCTTTAGAAATAAGGATTGAGGATTCTACGTGTGTTCATTAGTGTTTCCTCTTCATACGTGGGATTTTGTTGGATGTTGACATTGTTGTACTTGTCCATCAGTATTGCTAGAATAGATGTGGGCATGTGAGGTTATTGTTAAAGTTGAGGCTTCATAAGGATAATAAGATCATGCACACTTGACAAATGCTTTTGTGTGGCTATTTCCCCCCTTGTTGGTGTTATTATTATGGTTGAAATTGTGTGGGAAAGTGAGGTTTTTGTTGGACGGTTCATTAGGATTGTGGGGTTTTGTGTTCGTCATGTGATTGGTATCAATTTTTTTATGTTTTTTTATTTGGTCCCATTGGCTCATTGTTGCATGGGTCCTTACAACTGAGACCTTAAGTGTATTGTTTGTATCTATTTACTAAGTTTTCTCTTTTCTTCTTTTCAATAGTAGGTAGGAGGTCATGTGTGGTTATTATCAGTTCCAAGTGTGTTAATGAGGAAGTGACAAGGTATGATAGGTAGTGCTAAGGAAAGCTATAGGATAGAGAAACATGCCAAAATGTGTTAGGTGTTAGGATGTGCCAATGCATGGTAGGGAGTGTTAGGGAAACACAAAGTGGCAGAAGTTTCAAATGCATGGAATGTTAGGTTGTGTTATATTATTTCCATGACTACACCACGTGCGGGGGGGTCACAGGGGGAGCCACAACCCCCTCTGTACGATGTGTTAGGCATTGTTGGGGGGCAGTAGCCCCCTTGCACGACCCCCGAGAAATTTTTTTTTGGACCCTATATTAGTTGGGAAAACATACCTATCGTTTTGTGTATGCATTTCACACATGATTTTGGGCATGATGGTTTTCTATCCATGGTATTTTGTAGATTTGGTCAAGGGAACTACAGTTATGTTCTAATCCAGGGTTAATGGATTGGGGTTTATAGATGCTTCAACATGTATATATATATATATATATATATATATATATATATATTGTAACATTGAAAGGAACATAATGAAAAATCAATCTAGTAGTCATGGTTTTGGGATCTTGGGGAAATCTCTGTGTATATTTATTTTTTGTTTTATTCTCTCGCCATTATTTATTTCTGCTTTTAGAATTCGTATGCAGATAATTTATGTACAGGTTTAAAACCTATATTTTGTATCAGAGTTGTTTTGGCTTCATGGGGACGTCTTTGATTTTGAGGGTTTTTTTGCTTAGGCCTGTGGTAGACCCTGTTCAGTGTGAGATATGTGGGATAAAGTCTTGTGGTGAAAGAAGATGGAAGGCAGTGGAAAGATAGAGATCGAGAAATTTAATGGTCAGAGTTTTGAATTTTGGAAAATCAAGATGGAGGATCTTCTGGTGGATAAAGATTAGTGGATTGCGGTAGATACCGGTACTAAAGCAATAGCAATGTTAGCTGAAGACTGGGTGAAGTTGGATTGGAAGGAAAAGAGCACAATACGATTGTGTGTCTCAGATTCAGTAATGTTGAATGTATCAGGGGAAGCTTCGGTGAAGGATTTGTGGGACAAGTTAGGGACTTTGTACCAATCTAAGTCTCTGGTGAATAAACTGTTCTTATGGAAAAAGTTGTATAACCTGAGGATGAAAGATGGAGACACGGTGACAGAGAATCTGAATGCATTTAATACTGTGGTAAGTCAATTATTATCCACTGATATTAAAAATTCAGATGAAGATAAGTGCATCAATTTGTTGTGTTCTCCACGAGACTCGTGGGATAGTCTGGTTGTTGCAATAGGTAGCAATGCAACTGCCTTGCATTTTAATGAAATAGTTTCATCCTTATTGTCGGAGGAGATGAGACAAAAAAATATGGAGGGCTAGAATGGTGATGCCTTGTTTGTACGAGGACAGTCCCAGAACAGAAACAAAAATAAGTCCTTGAGTGGGATATCTAAATCTAGAGGAAGATCTAAATATCCAGGAAAACCTATAAAGGTGTGTTGGAAATGAGGAAAGGAAAGACACTTCAAAAGGGACTGTAAATCTAAAGCTCCTAAGAAAGGAAAGTGATCTAATGATGCTCCTTCTACAGAGGCGGAAAGCACTTCAGATGAAGGTGGAGATGTGTACTTGGCTTATTCTTCAAGTAAACATCTATATCATGAGGCATGGTTGATTGAATGAGGTGCATTCTTTCACTTCACTCCCCATAGAGAGTTGATCAGGTGCTCAGTATTTAGCTAAAAGATGAAATTTATAAGAATCACCAAAAACATGAACGAACACATCCATCTCGGTAAAATGATCCCAACAAAACTCATTTAACTGAAAATCGAGTTCATATGTGGAAGATATCATGTTTTGTCTGCTTTGCCAAACAAAATAAATTTTTGAAAAAAAATGTACATTCATTGCACAATCAACAGTCTGTACTGTTGACGTGGCAGGTGACTGGGTAGGGTTAAAGGTCAATCAATGAATATCATGTTCTGCCAAGTGTCATATGGTGGTTGGTTTCTAGGTGCATGATGTCACGTGTTTTTATTGGTTTGAATTGGACCAATAAGGAGAGGACAAGTGGAAAGCTCAGAGGTCGCCACGTGTCCCTCCCCAAAGAACCAATGGGAAATCGGTGTGGAGTGTGACAAAATTTTATGGTAGGCCGGGTGGTCAAACCTGAGACCTGCTCCATGTAAACCACATGCCATACCATTACAACATGCAATGTTTCTTAACCAATAAAGGTTTCCGCCCATATTTGAAGTTTAAACGTATTATGGTTAGGGATTTGGAGGGAGCTAGGCCACCGGCTAGCGCCCTCCATTGCACGCACATAATATAAACGCCAAGGTTTACGGTTATGGTTAACCAACTAGCATCCAGCTCAAATGGAAACCACGAACTTAATGCCACGACATGTGAACACTTCTATGACTAACAACTATGTAACTGTGTGGATTAATGCTCCTAACCACCAAATAAACTACCCATGTGACATCTTCCACGAAGACTGCCAACATTTATACCAATGGTTTATCCTAAATGCATGATTATCGCTAATTAACCCAGATTAGCTCCTAATTAATCACGATTAATAGTTAATTAAACTTGATTTTAATTCGACGGTTTTTCCGACGGACCTCCAAAATTGGCACTAACTCTAGTTTTAGTGGAGTTAACTGGAGATAATTAAACTCAATTTTAATTCGACTGTGTTTTCGACGAACCTCCAAAATTGGCGCTAACTTTAGCTTTAGTGGAGTTAACTAGAGTTCCTCCAGTTTTAGTGGAGGTTTACTAGGAGAAAGCAGTTTTGGTCATAACCGAAGCAAAATTCAACCAAATTGAGCTCAGGAAAAGGTGTTCCTTACCAATTTGAGCATTCTGAACACATGAAAGCAAGTTTTAGGAGAACTAGAGCTTTGTAAACATCAGTTTTCCATATTGAGATGATAGAGAGGCCCAAACCATGGAAGCTGGACCAAGGAGATGTAGCCCAAGAGGGGTGAACTCCTTCATCAAAACACTGTGTTAAGTGTTCATGTTGATGGTTTGATGTACTTTTCATTGCTGTTGTTCAACACTTGTTTTTCATGCTATTTTTCTCATGTATTTCACATAAAACTTGATAAAATTTACCTATTTCCAATCACAAACACCATAAGAGAACCATGCACATGAAGCAATTGACAAGCATTTGTTTATAAATATGAAGTTGAAATTAGCACAACAAAACTAACATTCAACAATAGATCAAGTTGGTACCAGAGCAAAGGTTATTTGCTTTTATTTGTGCAAGTAGGGTTTTAATGGTTGCAAATTTGTGATGCTTACAAGGTTAAAGTTGCAGAGAGGAGAAGGGAAACTATTGGTTGTAAATCCTGAGGTAATGCCCAAACGAAGGAGAGCCACAAGGCCACAATCTCCACCCAAAGTTCCAATTCTAGTTGCTCTTGAAGAACCTCAAGTTTTACCTTCAATGGAGATTGAGGAGGTACAAGAAGGACCAGAAATTGAGCTTGATTCTGAGGCCATCATGTCTGGAGCAAGAAAGACTGAAGGTCTTTAAGAAGAGGAAACATTCAAGAAAGATTTATATGACTTAGCTGACATGGTTAGAGTCCTCTACAAAGAGAAGAACACTAGAATGTCTGGAGAGAGTTGTAAGCCTCCACATGGAGAGGGAAGCTCAGGAGATAAGAAAGATGAAAAGAAGGATTCAAAGGGTAATTAAGGAATGCCTCCTCCATCTCCACCATATTCATCTTCCTCATCTTCTTCTTCATCCTCAACATCTCAAACATCATCATCTTCCACTTCCATCACAAAAGTTGTTCATACTCATTCAAAAACCCCAAATGAAAAAACTCCCTTACTCAAATTGGACATTAAGTTTGAGCGTCCCATATACAATGGTGAAGTGAATGTAGAAAATTTAGACAATTGGATTCAACTATTGAAGGTTTACTGCAAAATTTAGAACCTTCAAGAAGATGACATAAAGATCAAGTTGGCTTCATTGAGGCTAGAAGGGGCAACATTAGTCTTGTGGAAGGCAAAGACTCAAGAGGAAATGAGAATTCATGGTAATATATCCATTTCTTGGGCTGAATTTGTTTCTTCATTAAAAGACAGTTTTATTCTTTAGCCTCTATGCAAAAATCCATTATGAGCTAGAAAAATTTTAGACAACTCAAGGGCCAAACAATTCAAGACTATACCCAGGAGTTTAGAAAGAGGACTTTGTTGTTAGGAGTAAAATTGAATTCCCAAGATACACTATTGAAATATATTGGGGGTTTACATTCCTATTTAAAACAAACTATCCTTATGTTCAATCCAAGAAATTTGGATGAGGAAAGTGTGCAAGCCACACACCTTGAAGCAAGAGGAAAGAACATTTAGGAAGGGGTTAGTAAGAAGCCATTCAAGGGTAAGAAGAAAGAGAATGGAGGAAAATGGAAGGGAAAGAAGAATGCAAGTGTGAAGAAAGAAGGGGAGAAAACTATATGCCAACATTGTTCCAAATTTGGGCATGATAAAGCCCACTGTTGGAAACTACATCTCGAACTAAGCCCTAATAAACCAAACAATAAGGGAAAACAAAAGATGACCGCTACCATACAACATGATCTTGGATTAGATTCTGGTGATGAGACTAAGATTTCAGCCATGGTCACAAAAGGAAAAGAAGTTGTTGCAAGCACTAGTTCCTCGCATAGTGAGAACAACACTCCAAATGAAGAATCAAGAATATAATTGTTTCATGTAAGGGTAGTTTCAAATCATACAAATATTGATGCGTTATTTGATAGTGGGTCACAATAAAACTTAATTTCAGAAGACTTGGTCAAAAATATTAACCTTAAAATTGTACCTCACCATAAGCCATATCCATTAGGTTGGATAGTTAATAATGCAAATTTACAGGTTACAAGGATGTGCTTATTCAAGTTCACCATTATTGAAAAGTTCATTCATGAAATTGCGTTATATGTAGTTCCACTTGACATATCAGGAATCATTTTGGGTAGTCCTTATTTGTATGATAGGAAAGCAATATTTTATTGCCATGAGAACAAATACTTATTTCTCAAGAATGGGGTGGAATACATTGTGAGAGCTCATCGCAGAAAGCTAAACATTTCTTTGGTTAATGCAGGGCAGATGAAGAGACTAGTAAATGCAAGTAAAAATTTTGTGCTTCTCATGATCAAGAAAAAGAATGATATTTATTATGAATGTTTTGAAGGTTGTGATGAAAAATTGAAATCTGATTTTTTTGATGTGGTAAGCAAGCATGGTGAGATGTTTCAAGAACTAAATCGGTTGCCTCCCAAGAGGGGACTTCAACATGAGATACAATTGCAGCAGGATGTTCCACTTCCAAACATTGGTATGTAACACATTTCAATTATGGAGAATATGGAAATAAAGAAAAAAATTCAAGAATTAATGAACAAAGGTATCATACGGCCATCTACTTTTCCATGTGGTTCGCCCATTTCTTTGGTGCCAAAGAAGGACGAAACTTGGGGCATGTGTGTGGATTTACGTGCACTGAACAAAATAATGGTAAAGAATCATTATCCACTCCCAAGAATTGATGATTTTCTTGATAAATTGAGGTATGCAGTTATTTCACTAATTTATACTTACGGAGTGGTTATCATCAAGTTAGAATAGCTGAAGAGGACATTTGGAAAACTGCATTTAAAACTAAACAAGGATTTTTTGAGTGGCTTGTTATGCCTTCTAGACTTACAAATGCTCTAGCTACTTTCATGAGAGTTATGAATGATGTATTGAGACCATTTCTAGATGACTTTGTCATTGTTTACTTAGATGATATTCTCATATTCAACAAATCTATAGATGAACATGTCATGCATGTGAACAAAGTACTTGATGTCTTGAGAAAAGAACAATTGTTTTTAAAGATGTCAAAGTGTGAATTTGGAAAGACTTCTTTAGTGTATTTGGGACACATTGTTGGAGGAGGTGAGCTAAAGATAGACCCCTCTAAGGTTGAGGTCATTCTGAATTGGTCCAAGCCCAATAAAGTTACATAGGTAAGAAGCTTTCTAGGAGCAACACAATATTGGAGGAGATTTATTGCTAATTTTTCTTCCATTGCAACTCCACTACATGCATTGACCAGTGTCAAGAAAGTCTTCCATTAGGGAGATGTACAATAGAATGTATTTGATGATTTAAAGCAAAATATTAGTTCATCATCGGTATTGGCTCTTCTAGATTTTAGACAGCCATTTGAGATTCAAATGGATGCTAGTGATTACGCCATGGGAGAAATTATTATGCAACATGGTAAGCCTATTTCATTTCATTCTGAAATTTTTAATGGAGTTGTTACTAACTATTCCACTCATGACAAAGAACTTTACGTATTGGTACAAAGTGTTAAAAAATGGAAACACTACTTGATGGGGAAGGAGACCATTATCCATACCAACCATCAACCGTTGCAGTACTTACAGTCATAGTCAAAGTTGTAGCAATCACGACACTTTAGATGGATGGGTTTTCTATAACAGTTTCATTTGGTTATCAAGTACAAAAAGGGAATCTACAATAAGGTAGCTTTTTTCTTTCTAGGCCTATTGTAAATTCATCTATTTTACTCAAGAATAATTATATTTTGCATGAAAGTTACATTGAGCAATATGCATATGATAATGACTTTCAAGAGTTGTATGCGAGCTTGAGTCAAGGAAACCAAATTGAAGAGTTGGATTAACATGTACATAATAGTTTGTTGTATCACTTGGGAAATTTATGTATTCCGCAGGGAGAAAGAAACAATATCATAAGGGAGGCACACACTTCATTAATTGTTGGACATTTTGGTGTAGGCAAGACAATAGCGAATCTCCAAAGGTATTGTTATTGGCCATGCATGTTTGATAATGTATCTCGTTTCATTAGAGGATGTTCTTTGTGTGTAACAAGTAAGCCTAGCAATAGGAAACTAGGATTGTACACTCCACTTCTGGTACCTTCACGTCCATGGGAGAGTATCTCAATGGATTTTGTAGGAGGTCTTCCATTGTCAAGGAAAGGTCATGATTACTTGTATGTAGTTGTAGACAAGTTCAGAAAAATGTGTATACTAACACCATGTAAATATCAAATTACAGCTGAACAAACAACTCATCTTTTCTTCCAAAACATTTGGGTTCATTTTGGTCTTCCTACTTCCATTGTAAGTGATTGAGATTCATGATTTGTTGGGAATTTTTGGTAAAATTTGTGGGACATGATGGACACAAAGTTGAAGAAAAGTACAATCTTTCATCCACAAACAGATGGAAAAACCGAGGTGGTCAATAGGACAGTCATTCATATTCTTAGAGGATATTGTAGCAAACATACCAAGTTGTGGGATGAACAATTGCATTACATACAACATGCATACAACAGGGCAAAAAATTCTTCCACAAACACATCACCAATTGAGGCATGTTTTGGGTACTTGCCAAGATCGCCATTGGACTTCATCTTTGAGAAAGATGTCACCATCGATGGTCACAGTGACATCGATAAGGCAAGGAAGTTCATAGAGAAAATTCAGTTGATACATCACATAGTGTAGGAACAGCTGGAAAAGAGTCAAAGCAGAAACAAGGCAAGGCATGACAAACACCGTGTCGATCATAAATTTGAAGTTGGAAACAACTTTTGTTTATATATTAGAAAAGAGAGACTTAAATGGGAAGGTAAAAAGATTAATCCAATCTATTATGGTCCTTTTAAAATTCTAGAAAATATTGGTAACAATGTATTTAAGCTATATTTGCCTCCTTATATGCAAATATACTCTATTGTTATGGTTAGCAGAAACCTCTGGTGGCTACAGAGACCACAACTACTACATTCAATGACATGTGCCCAAAATTTTGTAAACCGCCAGGTCAACGGTAATGAAACCACATGGGTGTTGCGCTAACCATTGCCTAACCACATCATGTGCCCACTCACGAAGACCATAAGCGTTAAGGCTAATGGTTAGCCCTCAACTACACCCTTAATGCGTTAATCCGTAGTTTATTGTTAATTAAGCTCCACTTAACATTGATTAAACTCAAGTTTAACTTGGTGGATTTTTGGCGAATTAACTGGAGTTAACTAGAGTTCCTCCACTTTTAGAGGAGTTTTCCTAGGAAAGCTATTTTGACCACAACTAGAGCAAAATTGAACCAAATTGAGCTCAGGAAAAGGTGTTCCTAGCTAATTTGAGCATTCTGAACACATTGAAGCAAGTTTCAAAAGTAGTAGGGCTTTGTAAACAACATTTTTTCCATATTGAGATAATATAGAGGCCCAAGCCATGGAAGCTGTACCAAGGAGATGTAGCCTAGGAGGGGTAACTCCTTCATCAAAACATTGTGTTAAGTATTCAAATTGATGGTTTGTTGTACTTTTCATTGCTGTTGTTCAGCACTTGTTTTTCATGCTATTTTGCTCATGTATTTCACATAAAACTTGATAAAATTTACCTATTTCCAGTCATAAACACCATAAGAGAACCATGCACATGAATCAATTGACAAGAATTTGTTTATAAATCTGAAGTTGAAATTACCACAACAAAACTAAAATTCAACAACAAACCATTATGGTTTGTGCTACCAAGGAAGACCATGATTGGATAAAGTTCTGGACATCCTTGGCTTTGTTGATGCAGACTGGGCTAGAGATCTGGATCAAAGAAGATCTACTAGTGGTTATGTGTTTAATATATTTAGAGGTGCAGTCAGTTGGATAAGTAAGAGAGAGTCTATAATGTAACTTTCAGCTATAGAGGAAGAATACATGAAAGCCACTCATGAAAGAAAGGAAGAATTTTGGTTGCAGAGATTGTGTTCAAGTATGGGGTTAGTACAACGAGCTATAAGGATAGACTGTGACAACCAAAGTGAAATTTTATTGGAAAAAAACCCTGCTTATCATTCAAAGACAGAGCCCATTGATGTTCAGTATCACTTTGTGAGGGATATCATTGAGAAACAAAACGTGTTGCTAATAAAGGTGGACACTTTGAAGAATACTGCAGATGCATTGACAAAGTCTGTGAGCACTAAGAAGTTCTCTTGGTGTAGAGAAACAATGGGCGTTTCAAGGCCAAATCAATGAATAAGCTCTCATCTAGCCCCATATACGTTGCGTAGGGGCGCTGCTGGTGGGTCACAGGGGGGTGGATTCCCCTCCTATCGAGCGGTATCCCCCCTGCACGAGGTCTGGGGTAGCGCCCCAAGAATTTTTTTTTTTGACCCTATATTAGGTGGGCAGACCTACCTATGGTTTTGTGCATGGATTTCGCACATGGTTTTGGGCATAATGGTTTTCTGTCCATGGTAATTTTTAGATCCGGTCAAGGCAACTATGGTTATGTTATAGTCCAAGGTTAATGGATTGGGGTTTATGGATGCTTGGGCATGTATATATATGTATTGTAACATTGAAAGGAACATAATGAAAAATCAATCTGGTAGTCCCAGTTTTAGGATCTAGGGGAAAATCTCCATGTAAATCTGTTTTATGTTTTATGCTCTCACAATTCTTTATTTTATATTTTTAGAATTCATATGCAGGTAATTTATGTACAGGGTTAAAGCCTACATGGAAATGAATCAATTATAAGATTGTGTGATAGGGAGTGTTAGTGAGTTCAAGGTGTGCTAAGCAGGGAGTGGCAACGTATGCTAGGTAGTGCCAAGGAATGCTAGAGTGGGCGACATGCCAAGATGTGCCGAGTGCCAGGGTGTGTCAATGCATGCTAGGGAGTGTTAGGGAGTGCCATGGAAACACAAGGGAGAACTAGTTAAAAATTAATGGAAATGAATGGATAAGAGTGTGTGATAGGGAGTGTTAGCGACTTCAAAGTGTGTTAAGGAGGTAGTGACAAGGTTATATGCCTCGTAGTGCCAAGGCGTGCTAGAGTGCCATGGCATGTTAGGGAGTGATAGGGTGTGTTAGGGAGTGCCAAAGAATTCCAAGGAATGTAGGGGATGCTAACACATGCCACATAGTGCCAAGGGATTGTTAGACATGTCAGGTGTTATGGCATGTCAAGATGTAAACTATGTTATTTAGTTTTTTTATGGCCACAGTTGGACGTGATCCTTGACATGGTAACTTGTTAAGTGGGATGAGTTGAGATTGGACATGAGTAACCTAAGATGCATTATAGGCCATTCTTAGTTGAACAAGGCATAGTCTATTATAGTAATTGTAATTTGGTCAAGCTATTGTAGACGAGGAAGGACTTGGTTGGGTTCCCAAGTGTAAAAAAAGGTAAGGGTAGTTGTGAGGGCATGATAGTTAAGGAGTGTCAGGGCATGCCAACAAACGAAAAAATGTTCTAACACATGTTGGAAAATGTCAGTGCATTTTGAGGAGTGTTAGAGAGTGTCAGGGGAACACAAGGGAGAACTAGGTCAAAATGCTTGGAAATGAATGAATAAGAGTGTGTGCCAAGGATTGTTACGCAATTCTAGGTGTCCCAAGGATGAAATGTTTTAGGAGAAGTTCAGAATAGGACTTACAGGAGGAAAGCCTATGGTTTCATATGGCATGGAAAAATCAATTTCAGAGAAAGGGTTACTTTGTGTTGGGCACAACATTGTTTTTCCAATGACTTGGTTGGGTTGGCAAGTCGCAAAAAAGGGCTATTTATGAGGGCATTAGAGCTAGGGAGTGCAAAGGTGTTCTAGGGAATTCTAGGAAGTACTAACACATGTTAGATAGTTCCAAGGCATGTTAGGCATCCCAAGGAATGCCAAGTGCTAAGGCATGCCAAGATGTGCTAGGCATCAGGTGGTGGTTCCAATGCACTCTAGCGTGTTGGGTAGCGGAAGCCCTGCGCAACAGTTAAGGGGCGCAAAGTTGGACATTTTGGGTAAAGTTAGGGTAAAGACTCCACTGAACGCGTGGAGCATGAATTGTAATTGGTTGAGTCGAAGGGTAGTCCGCTTGAAAAAAATATAAAGAAATGTAAATAGAGTCAGCTCGCTTAGGGGATTGCGGGCCAAGGAAGGGTATAAATAGAGTGAGGCTCTATGGGTAGAAATTCAAGTTTTAGATGGATGATCTTGGTTATGAGATGTAATGGGTTCTTAAAGAAGGGATTCTAAAAGCATCTGTAATTCTGAGTCGAGGGTTGGGTAGTAGGTAGAGGCTCTGCAGCTGTGTGCGCAAAGGCCTGGAAAGTTCGTAGCTATGTGTGCAGACCCCTGCAGCTGAATGTGCAAGGTAGATTTGGATGTATTGGTGGAGAATAATAATAAAGATAATTTTTATTCTGTAATTCTATGTTATCGCACATCTGTCTTTATGGTTTACCTTTCTATATCTGGTTAATGCAAATGTGATGAATGTATGCAAATCTGGGTTCATTTTATGCGCAAATAGATTATGTTGGTTAAATTTTTGCTTAAAGACTCGGTTGAATAGTTTTGAATCATAATAGCTTCCTTCAAGTAGAATAAGCGCATGAATAAGAAAGATATAATCACTCTGGATACTAAGAAACGTAGAGTTGCAGACCAGTGTGCGAACCCTCCAATACACATCTAGACATCCCTAGGGTGCAGAAACATAGTTCCAGCACCCTCCCTTCCTACCTCGAGTGAGACATCAGTCCGCGTTCCGCGAGCTATTATCCAAAAGGGCTGGTAGGTGCAGGATTTGTTTGGCTAAATAACTCTTTCGAACCTGGGTCAAGCCCAAACAAGCCAACAAATGGTTCCATTGTCGGGACAGAGATCTACCTAAGGGGTGTCTAATGTTGAAACACTAGAATCCTACGAAGAAAGAACTCGAAGATTGGTGGGATCTAAGGCTTCGCGAGTTCATGGTTCAGGAAAACAGAAATTTGCGGATATCAAAGGAACAGTGGTTGGATCACTATATATTCACAGACATACATTAGATCTTCTTCGTAACATTCCCGATAAAATTGTATGAGTGGATCACGAAGTTAGCTGATAGCGTGGGGAGGTGCAAATTGGACCAGCCCATAGTGTGGACTCCGGAACTGGTGCGAAGGCTGGAAGCCACCGAAGATAGACTTGCGCACGTGGTAGACCACTGGTTAGATCGAATCATTGGGGGATTTATCACCGAATTCGCAATAGATACAACCGTAAGTTACAGTGAAGGAGAAAGGCATTTTCTCCAAGGACCGCGGGGTAGGTGCATCAAATCATTGAATACTTGGATTACGATGCTATTGTGTGAAAAACAGATTTTGTGTGTGTATTGATTTCTATGGTAGCACAGAGTGGAAAGGGTTATTAAAGAACAGGAGATGTAGAGAAAAACCCGTTGGTTTCTATCTCATGGGAAAGTGAGGAGGATCTTTCTAGTTTCTCACCAGGGAGTGCGGTCCGATTGATTAAAGAATGCTTCCCACTGATACCACCTCCGTCTACGCTGCCACCCGCTTCACCCACGTTGAGTCTATCCACACCAACACCTTTGCCACCTCCTCTACCACCAAAGGCTGGGATGGTGACAACAATCAAGCTACCAACATTCCAGGGTGTAGGGAATGAAGATCCAAGTCGGTTCAAGTTTGTGATAAAATCTGTATGGGATGCGCAAGGCATAACATATGAAAACATTAAGAAGGATACATTGGTTAGTGCACTGCAGGACCGTGCGCTAATATGGTACATAAAATACTCAACGAACCATCCAAGTGAGGGAATAGTGACGATCCAAGACGCACTGAATAAAGAGTTTGGCTGACGAAAGTTTGAAGCCCAGTCGGTCATTGGATTCAAGGAGATAGCAATGTTGCCTGGTGAAACCCCATGGGATTTGGACCAGATATTAAAGAGTACTATTCGCGAAGCTAACAAGACTTTTACAGATGGGTAGCATTGCACGTGGTTTGTGGCGTCCTTGACACCCCATTTGAGGATGGCTTTGTCACAACATAAGATCTCAACCCAAGCCAAGGCACTAGAGACAACAATGAGGTTACACATGACCCCAATACTGGACCCAGGGTTGGGAGTTCAGCAAATCCACGTGCAACTCCAAAACTTGAGCCTGGAAGTGCAGAGTCTAAAGCAAGGAAGAATGTCCTGACCAAAGATACACCCGGAGGTAGGCTGTATTAAATGTAAGAGCCAAATGCATGACAAGGACCATTGTTCGGTTTTCTTGAACTACCTAGCAGAAGGAGGCCTGATGCCATTAAAGGTGGAGGTACAAACAAGGATGAATGCTCTGCCTATGCTCTAGTGCGCAATTTTCCAGGTAGGAGGAAAGCATGCCGTGGACAGCTGTCACCTGTTGTGGAACTTATGACAACCCCCTCAACACTTATTTTGTAACTTCTGCAGAACGATGGGTCACAAGGAATGGGATTGCTGCATGTTTATGGATCGACCTCCTATGTATAAGATACAAATAGAGATGCACGGACAGGACCCGGCTACACCATTTTCACGTGGGGTATTCTTGATACGCGGACGGAGTTGCGGGGGATGGGGGCCCGAACGGGACCGTGGATAGTTGATTTATTATAATTGTGGTGAATAGGGACATTACGCTTGGAATTGTATGAATCCAACTAAGGTCTGTTGTCCGTCACGCTACCAATGTGATCATGATGCAGTCGATTGTCCTACATTGATCACTCAATTATGGGAAAAAGGAGTGGTCCCAGCCAACCCCACCAAGAATGTCCAGATGATGAAAGATGAACCCCGCACTGAAGACCTCGACATAAACATGATGCATAGAAGCAGTGTAGCTACAGGGGAAGATAAGGGGAAGAAGCTGGAAGAGGATACGTGGGTTCATAAGGCTCCCGCAAAATAACCAGAATTTGATTTGGCACAAGCAAAGGAAACCTTTTTGGAGGCTAAGAGAAATTTTTCAGAAGCATCGATTTTGGGTAGTAAAGGGCAACCATAACTCAAACAGGAATGGTATTTGATAACTACCTTCTTAGAAACCTATATGAAGCTCCTGAGGGATGCTAATGTGGTGAAAGGGTTACAAGAATTAATAAATAGATGTGCTAGGGCAGACGAACCGCTCCTGATTCGCAAATTGGGCAAATTGGTTTTGCGTATCGTTTGGGAGATGCGACTGACCATCCAGATTGGCAACTATGAGATGGACTAGGTCCTGTTAGATCTGGGATCTAATGCAAATGTCCTACCAAAGCAGACTTGGGAATGCATGGGCAAGCCTACGCTGCAATGGTCCCCGATCTAATTACGAATGGCCAACCAGCAAAAGATTCTGCCTATGTGAAGGTTGCAAGGGGTTACTGTGGACATCGACGGCACCAGCACGCAAGCAGATTTTGAGGTCATTGAAATCGTGGATGAAAGTAATCCATATCCAGTGTTACTAGGGATAGATTGGGCAACAAACATGAACGGAATCATCAACCTTAAGAAATGAAAAAAGATCTTTGAAAATAATTCTCTTCGAGTAGTGATTCCATTGGATCCAACTGAAGGAACACGTTATATTGAACCTATGCGCGACGACGACAATGATGGGGAACTGAACTGTATCTATTAGCTCACAGCGTGAGATCGGGATAGGGTGAATGCAACAGTGGACGGTCGACTCTCATGGGACCGTGATAGTTCTTGCACGTTGGATTCGGATGAAGAGATTGAATGATGGCAGAACTGCTTGCATGAAGTAACCACATTAAATTGCAATAGGATGGTTGTGACAAGAGCTATAGAACCATCCGTAGAGGAAGCTAAAAAACCAGTTTCCCAGGTGAGATTGCAACCAGGTGCACCAATATTGTCTACGGTAGCTCCCCGAATGACCTTGGCTTCAGCAAAAATGGCAGTCATACTAAAGAAAAGGAAAAAGCATGGAGGTCGCGGACAGGTGTAGGCACAAACGGCCAGACAAGCTAAGGGAAGCAGCGTAAAGCGAAACTATTCGCTAGTGGCTGATGACAGCATCCATAGGAACTCAAGGGGCAGCTCACATCATGGTCGTCTAGTGACACAAACCTCTTGGAAGTTGTAAATACCGCAGCCTAAATGGGTCTCGAGTCAGCGATGCAAGAACGCTCAGAGGAAGCCGAATAGCTGCAGACCCCATATAGGGTCGAGAGACCAAAGAGCGATATGTGGGGACAGATTCAGTAGAATGCCACAACGCAACACGCACAATAGTGTAACCTCTCTGCGCCCAAGGCAAGTCAGACCACGTAGGGACAACCAAGTTAGGACCCTGCTGTCATGTCTGTGCACACATCCTTGAAGCAAAGAAATGGCTACCCGAGTGACTGAGCAGTGCTCGTAGCCCGGGTTGGTAGGGATGTTACAACGATACACCAGCGGTGTGAACACCTGACTAGGGGTCGATGCTACAGTCTCAGTGCCCCGAGCAGTTGAAAGAAGGCATGTGACTATAAAAAAGGCTGTAGAAAGCCAGTCTGACGAAGCACTTTCCCCCCAATCATAGCAGCACCCGAGGGACTACACTACCACGTGGACCAATATAGAGATGACCGTTAGCACCACTATTCATGAAAATGATGTTACGATATGGTAGGAAGAAGTGGGCAACAGACCTTTAAGTGAAGGTTCCAAGACGGATCTGCTAAGGTATGCCAAGAGAATGTTAGCACTACGCTAGAAAAGGAGGGAAGAAAGACATTCAAAATTTCAGCTTTATTTTACAATCGAGGCACGATACAGGCATATTGACACTATACATCAAAGCGGAGTTGTAAGCAGTCAACTCCCAGACACCTCATGAGTACTATGGCCCGAAGCTGAGCAAGATTCACAGAAGAAATGCAGCTAAATCTGGAAGAGCCAGAAGGCGAGATTCGGGTGCCGAGGTTCCGAAATCCCCACGTACACCATGAAAAAAGAAGACTAAGAAAAAGATAGGAATAGTTCGAGCCTCACCACGGTTCACCAAGCAATCCATAACTAATAAGGGCAAAGTCGTTTCCACCGAGACTGATGAGGAGGACGATGCTCTCCAAGAGTTGCCTGACCATATAGATGCACAAGCTGAGGAGGAGGTGGATGCATTCCAACTCCCATCGTTACCTCCATATCTTTCTCCATGGCAAGGGTCCTGCAAGTTACCCAAGGAGCTAGACATTGCGAAGGTTGAGCTTCAGGCCCTGCTCCTTCCAGATGACATAAGGTTCGAAGGCTTGCCGTTGGGATGCATTTCGGGCCTCAAGTCTGAAGATTGGGATCTGGCAGACCACGATAAGTTCCATGAGCTAGCCAAAGACATCTTATTACCACGGGTTTGGCTACCAGGTGTGGAGAATACGGGCATCCTCAACCTTAGATGGTTACCCCATTACCACCGCGTGACTATTAAAACATTTGTAACCCAGAAACTACATTGTCTGGTACATGATGGGTTCCTATGGTTGGAAGAGTTGATCCCGATCACAGCTGAGCAAATCCACCGTATAATGCACCTACTGCTGAAGGGGAATGATCCCGCTGACACCCCAGGAACCAGTAGCGAGGTAGGGCTCGACGAAGCAACAAAAACACGATATTAGTTGCAGAAAGGTAAGCACGGATATTTTCTAGCTAGCATCAACGATCGAGCTATCCGAGTGGCTACCCAGTACTTGCTTCTATCATTGGTTTGGCTGGACAGTGTGCTGTAGGGGTGTAGTTCAATTGGGCACAGTTCTTATGCAATGAATTCCTGACCAACTGTCAAGAGGCTCAAGACAAAGGTAAGAAATTTCACTATGCATGGTTGCTTTTGTCAATTCTCTTGGTTATAGGTGAGCTACCATAGGAGAGCTAGTTCCCCAGCATTACAAATGACCTCCCGAAGGTAGTGCGGTATATGGTGTTGGGCAGTACCAGGGATGCGACAAGGGTTTCCGCAATTCACGCATTTTGGACCTCTATGGAAGGGAGCATAAGGACAAGGATTGCTCGATGACCATGCATGTCTCCCACGATCTATAATAATTTCCAGAGCACGGCTGAGTTTAAAGTCGACATGCATCACTTGTACATCTGGGCGCAGAAGGATCTGGAACAATCCTGGGTCGCACTTCCATTCATGGCAACAGATGAGGCAATCTATGTAGCTTTGACAGCATGGCCACTCAAATGGCACGTCCTAGATAAGGCCATCCTCGACCAACTTGCCGCACAACAACAAAATAAGGACCGACAACAACGGCTCATGCACTTGGTAGAAAAGGCACGACGGGAACAACAGATGGCCTCGTAGCAAGACGTGGCTGCGGATCCGCTAGTGGAAGAGATCACGACAGAACATGTATTGAAGGCAGACCAGGAAACAAAGACGTAGGACCATGCGAACCAAGGCAAGTGATCACGCACACAGGACTCACCAACTGCTTCGAAAAATTCCAAAATAGCGAAGGCTTTGGAGAAAGAATTCATAGCAAGTCCTACCGCTACTAGTTCCTTGCCCGCTCTAATTACAGAGCAAACGATTGTGTTGGGGGAGATCAAGCTGAAATTGGAGGTAATGTAGGCGTGCTCTCTAGGCAGAGTCCTCTTCGATGACAATACAAGTGTTGTTGAGCAGATGGTGCACGCGCCCACACCGAATACTGTACAGTTGCCAACCAATGCTATCCTAGCCAAAAGCACTGGTGACAACCATAGTTGGGAGTTAAATCTGGCTTCCCTACTTGGAGGGTCACTCTACCAATTGTGGGACGGAATCACTAACGAACTCTGGGCTAGGGAAAGTCACTCCCTTCACACTTTAAGGGAGCAAAAATCTGAGTTAGAACAAGTAAATCTTTAGTACGCTGCCTTGGTCAACCGCTAATGCGACATTGAACAAGTAGTGATAGAAGCATGCAACATGGTTCTAGCGTTATATATACCCGTGGACCTTCCGGCTATTACCAAGGTTCAACACATGGCCGCCGAAGCCTACATGGCTCGAGAGGCGGCCGCAAAAGCACAAGGGTAGCTTACTCAACAAATAGTAGAGCTCAGACTATAGGCGCAACAACCATTGGCAGACCGGGAATAACGTCGTGTGAAAATTCAATCAGGCATAGAAATAATGAAGTGTGCTGTCCGTGAATATTCTAGGCTCTTAGATCAGTCGATTGGTATACTTACATCTCTCCAAGAGGACCCCACCATACAACGCATAGAAGCTTAGGTGTGCGCACTACAACATGCCTATGATATAGCTTGTAGTGATGCACAGATGGTCGCTCTCACACAACGGATGGCTAAAATGCGGGAGACCGAGGCTCTCAAAGCCCAAATGGATGTTGCATAGCAACAAGAGGTAGAGTTTAAAGAACGCATTCAGCCTTGGCTCGATGAAGCATTTTCCATCTCTACAATGATTGAGGGCAAGTTAGCACATATGTAGGCAGTATGCGGTTCCGAGTAGGCAAATCCGACTGACACGGATGCATCTGTGACTCGGGTAGAACAGGTACAACGGATCACTGTAGAATTTGTTGAAGAAACATGCATTGTGCAGAAGTTAGTAACCAACCTCCGGAAGAAGATAACTGTGCTAGCCGAGTGACTCGGGACTAGTCGCGATGATTGTGTTGGGGTACTGTTGGGTAGTGAAAGCCCCACGCAATAGTTAAGGGGGACGAAGCTAGACATTTTGGGTAAAGTTAGGGTAAAGACTCCGCTGAACACGCAAAGCACAAATTGTAATAGGTTGAGTCGAAGGGTAGTCTGCCCAAAAAAATATAAAGAAATGTAAATAGAGTTGGCCTGCTCAGGGGATCGCGGGCCAAGGAAGGGTATAAATAGAGCGAGGCTCTATGGGTAGAAAGTCAAGTTTTTGATGGATGATCTTGGTTATGAAATGTAATGGCTTCTCAAAGAAGGGAGTCTGAAAGTGTCTGTAAGTCCGAGTCGAGGGTTGGGTAGTAGGTAGAGGCTTTGTAGCTGTGTCCACAGAGGTTTGGAAAGTCTGCAACTGTGTTCGTAGAGGCCTGGAAATTCCACAACTGTGTGCGCGGACCCCTACAGCTGAGTGCGCAGGGTAGATCTGGATGTATTGGTGGAGAATAATAATAAAGATAAGTTTTCTTCTGTAATTTTGTGTTATCGTGCATCTGTCTTTATGGTTTACCTTTCTATATCTGGTTAATGCAAATGTGATGAATGTATGCAAATCTGGGTTCATTTTGTGCACAAATAGATTATGTTGGTTAAATGTTTGCTTAAAGACCCTATTGAATAGTTCTGAATCATAACTGCTTCCTTCAAGTAGAATAGCGCATGAATAAGAAAGATATAATCACTCTGGATACCAAGCAGTGCAGAGCTGTAGACCAGTGCGTGAACCCTCTAGTACACATCTACACATCACTAGGCTACGAAAACCTGGTTCCAGCACCCTCCCCTACTACCTCGGGTGAGACCTCAGTCCGCGCTCCGCAGGCTGTTGCCGAAAGGGCCGGTAGCTACAGGAATTCTTTGGCTAAATAACTCTTCCGAACTTGGGTCAAGCCCAAACAAGCCAACATAGGGTGTGTTAGGGTCAAGTGCCATGGAAAAAAAAATGGAACACTAGTTTTTTATGCATGGAAATTAATGAATAAGAGTTTGACGGGGAGTGTCAGCGCGTTCTAGGTGTGCTAGGTGTCATGGAGTAATAGGATGTGTTAAGGAGTGCCAAAGCATGCCAGGGAATGCATGGGATGCCAACACGTGCCACATAGTACCAAGGGATTGTTAGACATGTCATGTGTTATGGAATATCAAAATGTAAACTATGTTTCTTAGTTGTTTTATGACCACAATTGGATGTGAGCCATGTCTTTGTAACTTCTTAAGTTGTATGTTTTTAGATTCAACATAAGTAGCATAATATGAGTTATAGGAATTTCTTAGGTGAACAAGGAATAGTCTAGTTGTACTAACTGTAGCTTATTCAATTTTTTGTAGTCTAAGTAGGATTTGGTTGGGTTCCCATGTTGCAAAAAAATTAAGGGTAGTTGTGAGGGCATGATAGCTAAGGAGTTTCAAGGCATGCCAAGGAATGAAAAGGTGTGCTAACAAATTCTAGACAATGTCAATGCATATCGAGGACTGTTCGGGAGTGTCAAGGCATCAAAATTTAAGACTAGGTAAAAATGCAAGGAAATGAATGAATAAGAGTGTGTGTTTGGGAGTATCAGTGAATTCCAGGTGTTATAGACATTTTTGTGCCTGTCAGCATGGAGCATGAAATGTCAATAATATGAGGGATCCAAAGTCCCTAAACATGTTGTTCTTACCCTTAGAGTAACAAGGTCTGCAAACCACAGCACTAAAAATCAGTTCTCCACCTAAAAACACTCAAAAACAGGCTATTTCTGGATCATGTCAGCTGCTCCACTGAGCATCTGCGCTGAATGTCAACTGCTCCTCCTTGTACCTGCGCTGAAGGTCAAAGCTAATGAAGGCTACCTGCGCTGGGCGAGATTGGCCAAGTGGCACAGTCATTCTGCAAGGTGTCAACTGCCCAGGAAGCTTCCAAACTGACACTTGGGTCAAGGAATTCGCCTAGTGATGAGTAAGAGGGTCTTGATCTCCAAGTGGAAGCAAGATTCTCCAAGTGGACTCAAGAACTGAAGATTAACTAAAGTGGGAGAGGACACAAGTCAGCTTCAGGCCAGTCTCAAGATGACTCATCCTTTCTCCAAAAACCTATATATAGAGCTCTCTCATGAGGTCTATAGAGGAGGGAATTTTGTGCAAGTAAGGAAGTGCTGTTGGTTTGTGATTAGAGCTATTGGGTGTTTGCTTGAAGGAGGTGAAGAGGAGATTTCTTTCAGCTGGGAGGTGTTGCTGGATTGGGCCCATTGTGGTTGTAACTCTCTCAGAACTTTACTTCTATTATCAATAAAGTATTTGAGGTTCTTCTATATGCATGTGTCTTTATGATGAATAGATGTTTGTATATTTGATTTATGCTAATCCTATAATCGATTATGGATGTATGCTTCTTGTAGTTTCCTTTCCTTGTGCTTTTACAGGATCTGTGTGTAGTTGGGCCAGCAAAAGGACAAGGAGCTAGGAGCAAGTGGCAAGGAGTGAAGACTGGATCGACTATTAGCGCAAGATAACGGTTAGTAGATCATCCTTTTCTTCCCTCTCTCATCTCATAAAGAAGAAACTTTGAATAGCTTTGCATTCTGTTGTTGCTAGAGTACTATCACCTTCAGAGTGGGATAGAGGCATTCTGCATTAGATACTTTTCCCCCCAATAAAATGGCGACTCCGCTGGGGAACGTATCTTGTTAGTTTGTAGTGTTTCTTGCTATTCATTTCATAAACAAGGAGAGTACCAAATCGAACTGTGTTTGAATCTATCAAACACAAAGTAGAGGGCAGCTACTCTGGCTCAGTTTCTGAGCAAGTTTATGATTTGAAGAGCTGATCCACAAGGACTCTAATAAGCTCTTAGTGATAGCTTTTCATCCTCCTTTGCATCCCTTAGTGTGTCCTTGACTGATAGCTTCTGATTTGAGCAAAAACTGTGAATTTTTGAGCAATCTGTGACCCAGAAACCAAGACGGACGAAAGTCTCATTCTTCATTGCAGACTGTACAAAGGCAGTCTGCATTTCAGCGCAGTTCCCGAAGGGGCTACCTGCGCTGAAGGTCAAACAGGCAGTGTTACACCTGCGCTGGACCAGTCTTGGCTTGAGTTACTGTGGTTTCCTGCTGTGTCTTGATTTGTTTTCACTCTTGTTTTTGTTGTTTGCTGCCAGTCAGTAGGCCTATCTGAAACCATCTTCCTTTGTCATTATTCCGCCTCAGTTGTATAAAGAAACTGTATTTGTTCTTTTGTATTTCTTGTGTCATTTACAGTTTCCCATAACGAAAGTGAACCAGTCATGCATTGACCTCTTAGATCTAGACCTGTGATTAAGTGTCGTTCTGATCTTAAGAGTTAGTTTATTTGCTGTTCATAGCTGATTGAGTTTGTCGCTTTCGTTATATGGTTTGAATTTATATATTTCTAAGTGTCGAAACAAGTGAATCGTAAGGTGTCTTTCGATTTTTGGACAAACTTGTTTGCTTTCGCTTGAAATTGAATTCGAAATTATACAACAACTTTCTTTCTGTATTTCATCAAACATTAAGGAAGTGAAAAGAAATACTTGCATTGTGCATGTACATTATGACAATTTGCATGTGATTTAGGAAAGTGCATTAGTGTGTGCCCTATGATCTGTGTGAAAAGGTGTTATCTTCCTTCTCCCTCAGTAGTTAAGGTTTTCAAAGTTGAAAGATTGAAAAGCTTGCTTATCATCTTAGATTGCATTCAGGAGTGTTTCTATACATCTCGTGGTGATCCATAAAGGCAAACTGCTAAACAAGATCAACCTTAAAATAAATTGAATTTACATAACAACGCATTGAAACATAACACAAACATCTAGAGGTCTAAGCTAGAGATGTGTTTCGGCGTCGTTAAACGTGATATCTTAGCGCTGAGTGGTTGGGTGATTCCTCCACGGTGAAGCGATAAGTATCAATACGGACTTGTGCTCCCACGTACCGTCGCGTATATATTGGGAGACCCCTATAGGATCAAAGCCTTTATCCATAGGAAACCGTGTCGGCCGCCCTACTGATCGCAATGCAGTGAACACATCATTCACGAAGATCGACCACTCGTACCGTAAAACGTATTCTGTGGTTTTGCGAAAGGTTTGGCACACCCTCTGCCTAGATCTCCAGAGCAGTTTCTTTTGGCCTTTTTCAAACTCTATAACTGAAAAAGTCCATCTGAGCATTTGTCACTTCGGGCTCGTTAAAACATCGAAGGAGACTAGAGTCATCTTTAGCTTTTTCTCGACTCTTTAAAACTGAAAAAGCAAGTTGTGTCTAAAGCGTCGTTATAAAATTTATTTTAAGCGGAATAATCATCACCTTTCCCTCGTTGATCTTCGAAGTTAGTCCACCACAAGTGGAAGTTCATGTAGAATCGCTAAGAAATCTTTTGGATAGACTAGATATGTCTGAACAACCGTCGACATCTAGGACTGTGTCGTCCGACACAGCAGCAGCAGAGCCTCCTGCTGCTACTCCAACGATGTTCGCTGGTATACCATCTGTCCCGGCAAATTGTCAACAACAAGCCGGAGTCCAATCAGGGACAACGACATGGTTAGTTCCTATTTCTTCATCCGGATTATCATCTGGTATTTCTTATGTTGAAACTCAACAAATTGATCCAATGTGTCTTCAAAGGCCAATTTACCCTTTAAGTACTGGATTTCCACCATATGGAGGGCAGTATGCTTTTTCATTGTTCGCTCCCAGAGAACAACCATATGGGAGTTTACAACAAAGTTCAGGTCAAACTGGAATTACATCCAGGGGTTGGGTACCAATACTGCCTCAACAACCAAGGGTTGTATATTCAATGCAACCAGTACACCCTGTGTCGAATATTCCCACCATACCTGCTATAGTGAATGTGTCGCAAGTACAAGCTCCACCTGTTGTATGTCAACCCCAAGTTTCTCAGGTTTCAATACAACAACCTCTTGTCTCAATGACTCAATCACAATCTCAGGGTAGTGCCTCCTTATCTGGAGTGACTCAGGCTCAAACACGTACTGTGACTCCTCATCCCGGTCAATCATCCAGTATTGGTCAACAGCAAATGGTCCAACAACCAGAGCTGGTTCAATCTCAACAACCGCCATTCCAGCAATTATATCAAGGAACTAAGCAACAAGTCTTTGTAAGTAATGGGCAACCATACTATAATGGTTATGCCCATCAACCTTGTCAAAGTTTCCAGCATTATGCTGGTCTGCAAAGACCCATTGCTCAGGCGATACCATCTTATCCTGGATATGCTTCGCCTAACCTGAACCAACAGTTGCCCTTTGTAGCAACTCTAGAATTACCAGATCTAAACCGGCTGACGAATGATCCAATTGCTTATGCCCCTTGGTGGCCAGCGATTCCGCATAAACTTCCGTCAGATATTCCTAAATTTAATGGAAATCCGGGTGAAGATCCGTCGAATCATGTGATGACATTCCATCTATGGTGTTCATCGAACACTCTGAATGATGATTCGATAAGACTTCGCCTCTTTTAGAGGACGTTAACGGGTCCAGCGGAAAAATGGTACATTGAATTGCCTAGAGCTTCGTTCGACAAATTCAGTACCTTAGCCACAACCTTTTTAACCCATTTTCAGTTACCGATAAGGTATGAAACGGGAACAGAACTCCTTACCAAATTCAAACAGATGACTGCCACCCACATATATGATCATATACATGAGTGGCGACGTCGTCGTAGGATGGTAAAAACGTACGTTCCCGATCAGCTATTAGCTGAATGGTTTATCAAGTCATTACTTCCTGCCATCACGGAAGATGTGGCAAAGGGGGGGGTCGTAACGGAAGAGCAGGTTATCGCTCGTGCGCAATATCTGGACTTGGTCTATACTCAGTCCGGCACACTCTACGACAAAATACCCGACGCTCCTAGACCGGAATTTTCAATTCCTCCTCCTCCTAAATCAAACAATGACTCTCACGCCGGCGATGGCGTGATTGGCAAGCACAAAATTTATAGTCAAAATGCAAATGAAGAACTTCTTGCCTCAGAAGTAAATGCCATGTCGACCGACAAGGGCAAACAACTGAAGCAACCAGGGGGCAAGAAGAAAAAGAAAGGGAGAAAAAGGAAACCCCCAGCAGGGTGTCATATATGCGATGAGGATCATTGGACGAAAGATTGTCCACATATAGCTGAAGTTAAGAAACACTTTAAGAGTTCAAAAACCCCAGCAGTATTGACTGATCCGTTTCCTAATCCAGGTCAAAATCTGGTTGCTAATCAAAATGCTTCCCGATCCCAAGTGCTTATGTTGTCTACCTCAAAGAATCAAACTAATGCTTTGACGAGGAATAAGGATTACAGGAATCCAAAGCTGTCGAACAACAAGGCTAACGAACAACCTAGTAGTTCGACATCAACTTTGACCGAAGTTGTGCCACCCATCGTCCCTGAGCCAATAATAAAGTCGCAAAAGGGAGCAGTACACAAATCGACATTTAATCCTTGTGCGAAAATAGCACAGATAGAGGACCTGGCCCAATCGCCGTCCGATATGTCGACACTTGAGGTACCGCAAAATTGCTTCTCCCAAGAACAAGCTTTATTATCAGCAATAGGTGGAATTGACCCAATGGATTCCAATCTTGTCGCCTTTGATCATAAAGGATATGACCCTCAGTTACCAGCTCAACTAGCTTTCCTTATTCAAGTGAAAGCCCTCAACAAAACTGTTCATCGAACAATTATTGATGAGGGGGCATCTACATGTCTTATGTCGATGAGTTGCTGGAAAGATTTAGGCTCACCACCCTTGTCGAAATCGTCAACGACGTTAAAATCATTTGATGGACGATCATACACTCCATACGGTATTTTAAGTAACTTACAAGTTGAACTGGGGGGCAAAACAGTAGGAATTGATGTTGAAGTAATTGATGGAAACCTCGATTACAACATCCTACTCGGAAGACTGTGGATCTATGCCATGGCCGCAGTTGTGTTGACCTACTTCAGGAAGATTGCATTCCCCTTCCAAGGAGGAATTACAATCGTCGACCAACAAACTTTTCTCTAAAACAGTTCACAAGTTACGGGAAGCATTCCAATGATCCATGGAAGGAATCATTCGCTCCAAAATATCGGAGTAGGTCTCCTAAAAGACCCTGCCTTAATGGGTACTTTTGCCCTACCGCCCCCAAGTAATCTGGCGGAAGTGGCCACAGTGGAATATGAAACCTTCTATGTCTGATGGATTTGGACTCCGAGGACGGTTCTTATCTTGTGTCAACCTCATTAAAAAATGAAACAAATCCCCTTTCTCAAAGGTAAACCTTCATTCCAACCACCGAGTTGAATGCAATGAAGCTTGGGGGGCATGCACCTCGATTTGCGTTATTATGCTGGGGGCATGCGAACTTATCATAGAGCAGTTTTAGCACATAGTTCATGCTCGTTAAAAAATAAACATAAGATTGAGCGCATTCAAGCTCGTTAAAAAATGAACCCATCCCGGTAAATAACCATTAAGTATGTAACCCGATCAACCATAAAAGCCTCGGTCGTGTTTTGCACTTGCCACCTCCACTTTCATTTGGCCGATCGTTCACCTCCATATGATTGTTTACCCATTTTGAGGAACAGCTGCGAAGAGTGATTTCACCTAGCCATCCTTGTGACACTGCCGTGATTGGAAAATTCCAACCTGTACCTGGAATCAGCTGCTATCCCTGTTCATCACTCGTTCCTCAAAAGACGAGTCTTCTTTAAGCTATTTTCAACTGACTCGTAAAATATGAAAAGATTGCTGAGTTTTGGCCTTCCAGCTCGTTAAACGACCGGAAGAGCTATCCCTCCTCTAGATTTTAACCTTTTTGGACCTGAGGGATTATTGCACAAAAAGATCGAGCGCTTGTTTTGTTCGGCTCGTTAAAACTATCGAAAACTCATCCCTTCTGTATTGTTTTATACTTTTTTGGACTTAAGGGATTAGATGACGAAAAAGGAATTTTGGAGTTAACTTTCTGTACCTTTTCAGACTCTCTAAAAATGAAAAGGACTGAGTTTTCCTTGTCGTTAGAGTCGTTAAAATGATTAAATAGCGACAAACTTGTCTTTAGACGAGAACGAGTTTCCCTATCGCTAGGCTCGTTAAAACATAGCGATGGGCTTGCTCGAAGGGCAGGTTATAGAACGAGCATATGTTATCCTCCTCAAGCTTGAAAAAAATAAAGAGGTACTGGTCAGAAATGACTGGGGAAAAATTGGGAGAACCTCAAAGCTTTGATGGTAGCAAGTCGCTCTTCAACATGACACTTTGTCCTCCGTACCACATCGGGTTGGGTTGTTTCATTCACCGGTCTCATCACCATGGTCCTCGCCAAACCATCCGTATCTGGGGTAGTGCTACCGATCCATCACATTAGTGTCGTTATATGTTCAAGAGATGTGTTCAGAAAGAGTCAACCATGTCCCATCCACTGCCATACATTATCCTTCATCCACCCATGATCGCCACCCTGAATCATATCTCACAGTTTGTTTTCACCTCCACTAAAGTCATTAGCTCCGTTCCGTGTCACTGATGTGGGATTAATTAAGGCCCTCCTCTGACGGATCGCTTCTTGTCGACTTCAGCTCATTATCCAAGAAGTTGATCTAGGAACACCCCCCCAGTACTTTGAAGCTTGCATACCTCAATGGCAAGTTTCTCACTTTCGGCGACAGGTATACATCAATGACCTTCTACCAGAAGATTTTGCGTGGTGTTCGACGCCAAGTCCTTTATTCACAGCACGTGAATTGTACTACAGTACCTTGAGGGTCATTGTCATTATTGGTGATTCCTCTCGCGCTTGTTAACGGTTTACATTATTGACCGGTAATCAAGCGATGTCTTTCCATGTTTGACTTCAACGCAATTCTCACATGGATCGACTTGTACTTAGAGTGAAGATCGAACGAGATTGAAGACCCTGGATCTAGTTTCATCCATCCGGGCTGCGATATATATTCAGGATATAAAGACATTTGATATGTACATCATTGCAGCAGATGATCATCCTACTCAAAGGATGATAATTTCAGCAGAGAATTATCAGTCTATCATCTGACGATCGTCTGTTATATGTACCAAAATGAATTTATAAAGTTGAGCATGGGAATGCCCGCCTCAGCTAGATCATGAAAGCAGAATGAAAAATAATGTATTGTATTGTATTTTATTGCAGGGCACCTCTCAGCCGATTGAATGAACTTCGGATCCTCCTAATAAAGCATTTCACCCGATAAACGACCTCATACTTTAGGGGGCAACTGTTATAGACATTTTTGTGCCTATCAGCATGGAGCATGAAATGTCAATAATCTGAGGGATCCAAAGTCCCTAAACATGTTGTTCTTACCCTTAGAGGAACAAGGTCTGCAAACCACAGCACTAAAAATCAGTTCTCCACCTAAAAACACTCAAAAACAGGTTATTTCTGGATCATGTCAGCTGCTGCACTGAGCATCTGCGCTGAATGTCAACTGCTCCTCCTTGTACCTGCGCTGAAGGTCAAAGCTAATGAAGGCTACCTGCGCTGGGCGAGATTGGCCAAGTGGCACAGTCATTCTGCAAGGTGTCAACTGCCCAGGAAGCTTCCAAACTGACACTTGGGTCAAGGAATTCGCCTAGTGATGAGTAAGAGGGTCTTGATCTCCAAGTGGAAGCAGGATTCTCCAAGTGGACTCAAGAACTGAAGATTAACTAAAGTGGGAGAGGACACAAGTCAACTTCAGGCCAGTCTCAAGATGACTCATCCTTTCTCCAAAAACCTATATATAGAGCTCTCTCATGAGGTCTATAGAGGAGGGAATTTTGTGCAAGTAAGGAAGTGTTGTTGGTTTGTGATTAGAGCTATTGGGTGTTTGCTTGAAGGAGGTGAAGAGGAGATTTCTTTCAGCTGGGAGGTGTTGCTGGATTGGGCCCATTGTGGTTGTAACTCTCTCAGAACTTTACTTCTATTATCAATAAAGTATTTGAGGTTCTTCTATATGCATGTGTCTTTATGATGAATAGATGCTTGTATATTTGATTTATGCTAATCCTATAATCGATTATGGATGTATGCTTCTTGTAGTTTCCTTTCCTTGTGCTTTTACAGGATCTGTGTGTAGCTGGGCCAGCAAAAGGACAAGGAGCTAGGAGCAAGCGGCAAGGAGTGAAGACTGGATCGACTATTAGCGCAAGATAACGGTTAGTAGATCATCCTTTTCTTCCCTCTCTCATCTCATAAAGAAGAAACTTTGAATAGCTTTGCATTCTGTTGTTGCTGGAGTACTATCACCTTCAGAGTGGGATAGAGGCATTCTGCATTAGATACTTTTCACCCCAACACCAGGTGTCCCAAGGATGAAGTCTGTTAGGATAATTTTAGAATAACACTTGCAAGAGGCAAGCTTAAGATTGTGATAAGGGGTTGAAAAAAAGTAGTTTTAGACAAAGGGAGACTTTGGGATAGGCACAACACTATTTTTCAATGACATGGTTGGGTTCTCAACTCGCAAAAAAGATAAGGTTATTTATAAGCGCGTGAAAACTAAGGAGTGCCAAGGTGTGCTATGGAATCCCAAGAAGTGCTAACACTTGGTAGAGAGTTCCAAGACATGTTAGGCATGCCAGTACATGCCAAGTGTTAAGGCATGCCAAGATGTGCCAAGTGTTAGGGTGTGGTGCCAATGCATGCTAGGGAGTGTTAGGGAGTGTCAGGGAAGCACAAGGGAGAACTAGTTTCAATTGCATGGAAATGAATGAATAAGAGTGTGTGATAGGGAGTGTTAGCAAGTTCCAAGTGTGATAAGGAGGGAGCGACAAGGTATGTTAGCTAGTGCCAAGGTGTGCCAATTGTTATAGACATATTTGGGCACTGCAACCCCAATCAAATATGTCGATAAACCAAGGGCTCTTAAACCCCTAAAGGTGTTGTTTCATACCCTAAAGGATCATGGTCAACTGATTACATCATTTCCCAGAAGTTCCACCTGAAAAACCTCTCAGAACTGGCCAAAACTGACCCATACAGACTGCTCCATGCTTAGGGTGCGACACATACTAGCTGCTACACTAGCCAGGTGCGATGCATACTAAAAGAGCCTTCTATAGGGTGCGATGGGAGAGAGTAGACAAATGGAAGAGATAATTTTCTAAGTGGAAACCCAAAGAATCCTCTAGAAACTTCTCATATGACACTTGCCTCTTGGAATTTGCCTAGGGATGAGTAAGAGATCAAGAAATCTCCAAGTGGAACCAAGAAATATCAGTGAATTGACACTAATAAAAAACCTAGAAGCTAACTCACCCTTATGCAAATATCTATAAATGGATCCCTCATCTTAGAGATCCAAAGGCTGGAATTTTGTAATTTGTAAGGAAGTGCTGTTGGTTTATCTTTGAGACATTGCATTGTTAGGTGATCTTGTTTTTCATGAGGTGAAGAGGGCTTTCATGCTGGGAGGATGATGCTGGAAAACTAGTGTCTTTTCGATCTACTAGTCCCACTAAGATGGGTAGCTATCTTAGAAACAAACAATTCAAAGTGCTTCAAGATTTCCTTTATGTATGATAGATAAGAGAGAAGCAGAGAGCACCAACCTGTATCTTCTGCTTGTCTCCTTGCTTGTTTCATCTCTCCCTTGATAGAACTTTCCACTCTTCTCCTACTTGTCCTGCTTTAGAGAATACCTGTAAAGGAAAAGCAACAAAACACTATCAAAGCATCGAGATCTATGATATCATAAACAATGTAGAATCAGAAATACATTAACCATATAATTGCATCCACAAATAAAAAGATTTACAAGTACACAACTATATGGAGGAAAACTCAAAGAACTTTATTGATAATAGAAATAGAAGAGAAGATTACAACCTAGCTATCTAATCCAGCATCATCCTCCCAGCATGAAAGCCCTCTTCACCTCATGAAAAGCAAGATCACCTAACAATACAATGTTTATTATCAAAGAGAAACCAACAGCACTTCCTTACAAATTACAAAATTCCAGCCTTGGGATCTCTGAGATAAGGGATCCATTTATAGATATTTGCATAGGGGTGAGTCATATTTTGGGTTTTTGATTAGTGTCATTTCACTGATAGTTCTTGGTTCCACTTGGAGATTTCTTGATCTCTTACTCATCCCTGGGCGAATTTAGAGAGGCAAGTGTCATATGAGAAGTTTTTATAAGGTTCTATGGGTTTCCACTTAGCAAACTGTCTCTGCCATTTGTCTACTCTCGCCCATCGCACCCCACAGAAGGCTCTTTCAGTATGCATCACACCTGGCTAGTGTAGCAGCCAGTATGCATCGCACCCTAAGCATGGAGCAATATGTATGGGTCAGCTTTGGCCAGTTCTAAGTGGTTTTTCAGGTGGAACTTCTGGGAAATGATGTAATCAGTTGACCATGATCCTTTAGGGTATGAAACAACACTTTTAGGGGTTTAAGAGCCCTTGGTTTATTGACATATGTGATTTGGGTTGCAGTGCCCAAATATGTCTATAACAGTTGCTCTCTAAAGCATGAGGTGGTAAATCTTCTGATGTCGGGTGAAATGCTTTATCATGAGAATCTGAGGTTTTTCGAACTGGAAGGTGACCTGTAATAAGATACAATACAATACATTATCTTCATATTATTTTCATGATCTAGCTAAGGCGGGCATTCCCATGCTTAGCTTTATAAATTCAATTTTCATGTACATAGGACAGACAATCGTCTGCTATTGCAGAATAGTGATTTTTGTAGAGCCATCATCCTTTAGCTTGGATGATCATCTGTGTAGTTATGGTGTAGATTTGATGACTTTATTTTCTTGAATATATCGTAGCTCGAATGGATGAAACTAGATCTGGGGTCTTCAAACTCATTCAATCTTCGGCTGATGTACAAGTCAATCCATGTGAAAAGATGTTCTGAAGTCAAACATGGAAAGACATTGCCTGATTACCAGCCAATGATGTAAGCTATTAACAGGCACGAGAGGAATCACCGATAATGATAATGACCCTCAAGGTACTATAGTACAATTCACGTGGTGCGAATATATGAGTCAATGTCGGACACCACGAAAAATCTTTCAGTTGAAGGCCATTGATGTAAACCTGTCGCCAGAAGTGAGAAACTTGCCATTGAGGCATGCAAGCTTCAAAGTACTGAAAGCGTTGTTCCTAAGTCAACTTCTTGGATAATGAGCTGGTGTCAACAAGAAGTGACCCGTCATAGGAGGGCCTTAAGGAATCCCACATCTACGACACGAAATGAATAAAATGATTTTGTGGAGGTGAAAACGATCTGATGATACAAGGTTCAGGAATGGCGGTCATGAAAAATGGAGAGTGAAGGTATTGTAGTGGATGAGGCATTTAGCTGGGTTGGTGAATTCTCTGAATGACTTCTCTTGAACATATCAGCAACACTGAAATGGATTGGTCGTGTTAACCCCAAAAATGGATGGTACAGACGACCAATGGTGATGTGACCTATGAACAGAATAACCCAACCCGAATCAATCATGGTGATGGAGTGAAAGTTTCATGTTCAAGAGCGACCTGCTACCAATGAAGTTCTTCAAGTTTCCTTCCCTTTTTCCCCAGTCATTGCTGACCAGTACCTCTTTAGTTTTGTCCAGCTTGAGGAGGATAGCATATGCTTGTTCTATAATTTGCCCTTCAGGCAAACTTGTTGCTATGTTTTAGCGAGCCTAGCGACAGTGAAACTAGCTCTTGTCTGAATGAACAAGTTTGTTGCTATTTTTTTAACGAGTTTAACGATAAAGATAACTCGGTCCTTTTCATGTTTAGAGAGTTTGAAAATGGATGAAAAGGAAACTCCAGCAGTCCTTTTTCGTGGCATAATCCTTTGAGTCCGAAAAAGTATAAAATAATATGAAAGGGATGACTTTTTGATAGCTTTAGTGAGCTAAAAAAACAAGCGCTTGATCTTTTTGTGGAATGATCCCTCAGATCCAAAAAGATTAAAATGTAGAGGAGGGATGGAGCTTCCCCTTACTTTAATGAGCTTGAAAGGCCAGTAGCTCGGCAATCTTTTCATATTTTATGAGTCTAAAAAGAGCTTAAAAGAGACTCATTTTTTAGGAACGAGTGATGTTTTCGGGTAACAACTGTTTCCAGGTAAGTTTGGAACTTCTCAAACACGACAGTGTAAAGAGGGTGGCTAACAGAATCACTCATCACAGATATTCCTCAAAAGGGTAAACAATCAAGTGGAGGTGTATGATCGGCTAAAAGAGTGGAGATGACGGTAAGAACATGACCAAGGCTCAAAAGGCTGATAGCAATGCAACGACAAAGGTTATTTACCGAGGGTGGATTCATTTTTTAATGAGCTTGAATCTTTAGAAACTATGCTCAGTGGTGACTTTATTTTTTAATAAGCTTGAACCCTGCGGTAATATTGCTCAATGTAGTCGTCTTTAAAGATGTCTCTTATTAGTAGGTTCATTTTTTAGTGAGCTTGCCCCATGCGAAACTTTGCTCATTGCCTTTTCATGTAGGCTAGAAACGATCAAACTACAGAGCTAACTACACTAACAGGTAAGAACTACTGAGGTTAGGTAGGATAGTTTTTTCTTTCGTCTAGATAAAACATTTCCTTTGCTTTGCCTATGCGCCGCCGACAAAGGTGAATGGTGGATCAGACCAATCACCTAACCTAAGAAGTTGTTACTAGGAGCTAAGCTAAAACACTGTAAGGTTGGTCGCTTTTCACTTGCACAAAAAGGTTTGCATGCCCCCAGGTATAAAGAAAAGTAGAGTTTCCAGGTCACCGTATGGAAGTCCTTGCATTTAAGCAAGATTGTTTCGTCCGCGAAGCAGACAAAAAACTTCCTTG
The DNA here is from genome assembly GCA_031772625.1 of Pinus tabuliformis. NCBI lineage: Eukaryota > Viridiplantae > Streptophyta > Pinopsida > Pinales > Pinaceae > Pinus > Pinus tabuliformis. The sequence goes on from CM062808.1 coordinate 902,733,286, forward strand.
GCTTTGTCCATTGAAATAGATAAAGGTGAATGGTGTGAGCTTCCAATCACATAACCTTCGAGTTTCAGACTAATACTCAAATCCTACAAGGAAATGGTGTTTCAGATCAATCATATTTCAAACTGATACTCAAATCCTACAAGGAAATGGTGTTTCAGATCAATCATATATCCTAGGAGGAAATCTATCTTTTCAGCTGGGTTTGCCTGCCGAAGCAGACTAGGGTGCATGCCCCCTAAGCTTCGTTACATTCACCGAATCATTTGTGGTAGTTAGGTGGATGAACTGGAGGTTGAAGATACATTCCTTATGCAAAGAGACCATTTAGGGATGGTTCTTGACTCGTAGCCATGTTTGAACAGGGAAATGAAAGCTAGTCGACAAGTTGCACCATTTTGTTTTCATGCGGGAAACACATCACTCGAAAGAGTGTGGAAAAAATAGCTCCCATGCTGTAAACGTAGACACATCCAAGGAGTATATTGTAATCTAGTGGCCCTTAGACTACCATCACGTTCAAATGAACAGTTTTCCTTCTCAAAGCTATAAACAAATTTCGAAGGATCCCTAACGGTCGACTGGTTCCTTTGTTGAAGCCTGAAAAATTTTGATTCTCAGGCAGAAGTGATGGAAAACCAAGCGCTTTCTAAGTAGTTGAGGAAGGGATACTCACGGAGCCCCTTCATCTATGATAGTGCCAGACATGATCATTCTATAAAATTGTACTATGATTCAGAATTGTACATTAGATGGAAGGCGGCGTCCCTCTAGTAGATTCCAATCAATGGAAACGTCTAGACTGCTTGGAGGGGGGGCCGAATAAATGGCTGGATGAATCTCTTGAAATGGGGAACTTCCATCCTGTGGTAAAGGAATAGGTAGATTACCCCCATGTTCATCAGACTCTGTATTAACAAAAAGAATTTGAACGGTGTCGTTCTCGTTCTCTTTGGAAATTGTATCATCTGAAGGTGGACCTTCTGAAGGCAAGACTCGGTCGGCTGCTGTCCTGACATATTGAATTTGGTTTGGTATGGACTCAGAGGGTTTATCTTCAATGATAGGCATTTCAACTGACAACTAAGGTATGTCAGTTGGATTTTCAACTAGCGATGGAATTGGCAAGAGTTTCTTGTATCCAAGTGGAAGTTGCTGCGGTGAAGCAGGATGGTTATCCAAGACACTTTCAGCTTCATCCAGAAAAGGAAAACGGTGAGGGGCATGATCGCCTTCACACAACCTACAAGGAAATCTGAATCTTCCTTTTTGCTGATTGAATTCATTTTCACTAGTCGACGGTGTACTCTCAACATGATCGACAGAGGTTGATGACACCGAATGGTGCAAGCAAGGAGACCAGTCCCTCAAGATCCATGGAATGCAAGGAAAATCTCGATGAAAGTGGTTTCCTTTGCAAATTACACATGGAGATTTTGGTTTGGAAGGTTTGGTGTGTAGATTTTTGCCGGATGATGCATGGTTGCCCCCTTTCTTGACTGGCTTCTTCTTCTTCTTCTTCTTCCCTTTCTTCTACTTCTCAGTTACTTGGTTTTTAGTATCACTAGTTTCACCAAGCGAAGAGGAAGAAGGAGAGGGAGAAACAAACAAAGTAGAAGGTGAGGGAGAAACTCCAATATCATCTGGTTGCTGATTCGATTGCTGAGGAATTATGGTGTTTTGAACGATAGAGGTTGAGAATAGCCATACTGACAGGCCAATTGTGATTCTTGGAAGGGACAATGTAGCCATATAAGGAGCACCAATATCTCCCCAAGAAGAGAAAGGATTAGGATTTCCCCCAAGGGGAAATCCTTGATTGGTGGACTCCATTACCTCAACCTAAGATCAACGAAGGAACATGGATGTTATTCCAAATTAAATAAATTTTATGACGCTTGGCACAAATTGCTTTTTCAATTTTTGCGAGTCGAGAAAAAGCTAAAGGTGACTCTAGTCGCCTTCGATTTTTAGTGAGCCTGAAGTGACAAGTGCTCAGATGGACCTCTTATTTTAGGGATTCGAAAAGGAATGAAAGTGACTACTCTGGAAATATAGACAGAGGAATTACCAAACCAATCGTAAAGCTGCAATATACACCTTGGTGGTAAATTAAAGAGAAATTACCAAGGACTTTACGTACGGTAGTCAATCTTCCCGAATGTTGTGTTCAGTGCATTGCGATTGATAGGGTGGCAGACATAGCTTCCTAAGGATAAAGGATATCAGCCTATTGTGGTCTCCCAATATATACTCGACGGTACAGGGAGCACAAGTCCGTACTGGCACTTGTCGTATCAAAGAGGAGGAATCACCCAACCTTCGATGAAAACAAAAGTTACCAGTTTTTATGACGCCGGAACATGTCTCTAGCCTAGACTTCTATATGTTGTGCATTAGGTTCCAAAGCATTTTTATGTTCATTGAGTTTTATTTTAGAGTTGATCTTTCTTAGAAGTTTGTCTTTCAAGGTTCACTGTGTGATGTAGATGTAAAATTCCTAAATTTGCAATCTAAAATGATAAACAGTTGTTTGTTTTCTTTTAGCAATGAAAATCCTAGATACTAAGGAAAGAAGAGTGCGATTCTTTCAATAGAGAGCAGAGAACACACACTAAATGCACTTTTCCTAAATCATTTTTTGCATGCAGTCTAAATGCAAATGCACATGAATGTATTTTTTTTTCTACTTCCTTAATGTGAGAATGCCAAAAAAGAAAACTAAGTACAGATCTGAACTATTTTCTTCAAAGTGACACTCCAACAATTTCTTTTCAAAATGAAAGGAAGACTAAAATGACACTTTCGATTTCGAATGGAAAACTGCTTTCGACACTTCAAATAGTGACAATTCAAATCAAGTACAATGACAAAAGTACAATCAACTATCTAAAAGAGGAAGACTTTACAACACTCTTTTTCTTGACTCAAAATGACAATTACGACACTTTTAAATCAAAAGACGACAGTTCGATTAAGCTACTCTTGACAAAGGAGGACTGTAAACGATGAAAAATACATAAAAAAACATTCAGAATTCTTGATCAATGGAGGCTAAATAATGTAAAGGAAGAAGGCTTCAACAATGATATACTGATCATAAGCAACAAAACTACTTAATAGAGCTGGAAACAAGGAAAAAAAAACCAAATTCTAGAGAGAGAAACAATATCATTCAGTCATTGCACCTATCCTTAAGGGAAATAGGGATGCATCTCACCTGCAACACATGGGAGGTGCGATGCATCCAGGCTGCCAGTTAGAGACAATGCGATGGACTAGGGAGTGAAATTGAGCTTGGTTTTTGCTCAAAATTTCCAGCTAAGTTCAATGATTTAGGTTGAGCTATGAAGGACAGTAAACACAAAGTATAGGGGTATGATCTTATGAGTTTATTGAGCTACCACTAGGGCACTTAGGATGTTTGCAAGTTAGATGTTCAGTTCATAAACCAACCCAGAGATTGACTGAAGCAGCGTTGATTTGCTTTGCAGTTGCATAGCAAAAGCAGTTCGAAGGCTAGCTGGCTTAACTTCAAGCTCTGTTTGTAGCTTATAAAGTAAACAAAAATAACGAACAAACTAACTAATCGCTCCCCAGTGGAGTCGCCATTTTGTTTCCGAGAAAACTAGTGTCTTTTCGTTCTGCTAGTCCCACTAAGACAGGTAGCTATCTTAGAAACAAACAATTCAAAGTGCTTCAAGATTTCCTTTATGTATGATAGATAAGAGAGAAGCAGAGAACACCAACCTGTATCTTCCGCTTGGCTCCTTGCTTGTTTCCTCTCTCCCTTGATAGAACATGCCACTCTTCTCCTAATTGTCCTGCTTTAGAGAATACCTGTAGAGGCAAAGCAACATAACACTATCAAAGCATCAAGATATATGATATCATAAACAATGTAGAATCAGAAATACATTAACCATATAATTGCGTCCACACATAACAAGATTTACAAGTACACAACTATATGGAGGAAAACTCAAAGAACTTTATTGATAATAGAAATAGAAGAGAATATTACAACCCAGCTGTCTGATCCAGCATCATCCTCCCAGTGTGAAAGCCCTCTTCACCTCATGAAAAGCAAGATCACCCAACAATACAATGTCTATTCTCAAAGAGAAACCAATAGCACTTCCTTACAAATTACAAAATTCCAACCTTTGGATCTCTGAGATGAGGGATCCATTTATAGATATTTGCATAGGGGTGAGTCAGCTTTTGGGTTTTTTATTAGTGTCATTTCACTGATAGTTCTTGGTTCCACTTGGAGATTTCTTGATCTCTTACTCATCCCTGGGTGAATTCAAAGAGGTAAGAGTCATATGAGAAGTTTCTAGAAGATTCTCTGGGTTTCCACTTAGCAAACTGTCTCTGCCATTTGTCTACTCTAGCCCATCGCACCCCACAGAAGGCTCTTTCAGTATTCATCGCACCTGGCTAGTGTAGCAGCCAGTATGCATCACACCCTAAGCATGGAGCAGTCTGTATGGGTCAGTTTTGGCCAGTTCTGAGTGGTTTTTTAGGTGAAACTTCTGGGAAATGATGTAATCAGTTGACCATGTTCCTTTAGGGTATGAAACAACACTTTTAGGGGTTTAAGAGCCCTTGTTTTATCAACATGTGTGATTGGGGTTGTAGTGCCCAAATATTTCTATAACACCAATACATGCTAAGGAGTGTTAGTTAATGCTAGGGAAAATCAAGGGAGTAGTAGGTCAAAATGCATGTACATGAATGAATAAGAGTGTGTGACAGGGAGTGTTAGCATGTTCCAGGTATGCTAAGGAGGGAGTGAAATGGTATGCTAGGAATTTCTAAGGCATGCTAGAGTGTCAGGGCAGAATGTGGCCAAGATGTGTTAGGGGCCAAGGTGTACCAGGAAGTGTTAGGGAGTGAAAGGAAAACATAAGGGAGAACTAGGTCAAATTAATGAATGGAAATAAATTAATAAGAGTTTGTCAATGGAACTATCAATGAGTTCTGGATGTGCTAAGGAGGGAGTGAAAAGGTATGTTAGGTAGTAGTGATAGGAGGAACATGCCAAGATGTGCTAGGCGCTAGGGTGTGGCAATTCATGCTAAGGAGTGTTTGGCAATGTCAGGGAGACACAAGGGAGCACTAGTTTCAAATGCATGGAAATTAATGAATAAGAGTGTGTTACAGGGAGTGTTAGTGAATTCTATGTGTGCTAATGAGGGAGTAACAAGTTATGCTTGGTAGTTCCACAGAAAGCGGGAGTGGCAGCGCGACATTCCAAGATGTGACAAGTTCCAGGGTTTGATGTATTCCAGGGAGTGTTATGGGGTTCCATGCAAACACAAGGGAGAAATAGTTAAAAATGCATGGAAATGAATGAATAAGAGTGTGTGATAAGGAGTGTTAGTGAGTTTTAGGTGTGCTAAGGAGGAAGTGACTATTTTATATGCTAGGCAATGCCAAGGCATGCTAGAGTGCTAGGGCATGTCACGGACTGGTATTGTTTTCTATGAAGTGGTAAAGCATGCCAATAAATACAGGGGATTCTAACACGTGCCGCATAGTGCCAAGGCATTCTAAGACATGCCAAGTGATATGGCATGTCAAGATGTAAACTATGTTGCTTATATGTTTTATTTCCATGGTTGGATGTGAACCTTGCCTTGGTAACTTGTTAAGTGAGATGATTTGTGATTGGACGTGAGTAACCTAAGATGAGTTATATGTCGGTCTTAGGTGAACAAGGCATATGTTGAATTTCCATGACACATGATAATCTAGGTTTGGCCTTAGAATATTTGATGCAAACACACTCAAGTGCCACAACACATCTACTTTAATGCATAACAAAATCTATGCACATCAGGGAATCAACTATTGCACATGACATTTTTTAACTTTTTCAAACCCTTATTAAATATATTACAAAATATAATGCAACGGGATAAAGCTCTCATACGTGGGACCATATCCCTTTACAATCACAATGTTACAAGGAATACACCTAGGGTTTGGTGTTGGTCCTTTGACAACCAATCTATCCTTAACAAGACAACACTTGACCTACTTGTTGATGGTGTCCACACAAAACCATTTCATTCCATGTGTAACACATATGGGAGGTCCTCTTGCCTCCCATTCAACAACTCCTCAATCTTCCTCTATCAATGAGCACAACTCCTTTAGGTTACTGGGCTTGGATCAACAAACTTTTCCCTCTAGTTGCATCCTTTTTCCTTCAAGGTCTGCAACACTTAGGGTCTTCGATCAACTATTCACAACTCCATTTTTGAACATCTCTTTGGTCTTCCCACTTTTTCCATACTACTACTCCAAGATGACAAGTCTATGGCTATGGAGAATTCTCTTCTTCTCACTCAATCAATCCTCTAAAATACAGTGAGCTAAAGCTAGTTGGCTAGCTCCACTTGACTGCTAATTTAGTCCCTCAAAGTATACACATCCTTAGGCCCAATAAACTTTCCCTTTTGCCACTTTTTTTGTCCTTCACAAGTACAAGAATTAGGGATCTTCTTTGACAATCACCTAACAACCCTTCAATTGTACTTGGGCTGCCATCAATCTACCCAACCAAAGTAAATTCTTTTACTGATTTAGGGCCCACGACACTGGCATCATATAGGGATCTTCAAATCATCCACCTAACAACGATTTGAATCCTCTCAAAATCATTGTTATTGTGTACCAATTTCTTTTTTGTCCAATCTATGAACAAATATGAACTAGTCCTCTTATCATCCTTCTAAAAATTTGTAGATAACTGAACTAGGATCAAAAATCAGCCATTAACAAACCATTGACTAATTTCTTATATGTTTCTTCAGATCTATATTGAAAACTCTATGGACAACCCACCAAAATCAACTCCTCTTCATGTTAATCCATTCTTCATATGGCACATTTATTCTACTCAATATTTTCTCAGGTTCCACCCTCCTTTGGATTTTTTATCTCCACACATACTTATGTAAACAATCTTCCATATATGTGGGCTATATTTCAGAAATAAACCTCACTCTAAGGGTCCCAACCCATCTTCTTCTACGTAGATTTTACAAAGTATTAAGGGCATACCTTATGGACTAAACATGCTAGGAAACTGCCCTAACTAGTGCATTATACTTTTGTTCTAATTTCTTTAGAACGAACCCTATCCACCCATAGAAAAAGCAAAAAATCTTGCCTCCATAAAAGACTCAACCTAGCTCATTTGGATCCATAGATTTTGGAAATTTCTTTGACTGAATCTTGACATGAACTTCAGATATCTACGACCCTCAAACTAGGGTTACCTCAGTCAATATTACACAAGCAGCTACTTCTGTTCTGACCCTAAATTCCAGTGTAGGCCCTCCTCCATTTGTGTTTGTCTTTATCATAGACCTTGCAACCTACTAACCACCACAAGAAAGGGCCTCAACCCTCTATGCTATTTCATAATTTGATGTGGCCTTCACACAGAGACACCGCTGTAATCACATGCCCAAATTCTCATGGGAAACCTCTCTTAATCTCAATTTGCCAAAAGATAACCAACAATATTCCATCCTACTTCCTATCTCAAACCCTTTAAGGTATGCATCATTCTTTTGAACCCTCACATGATGATATTTCTCTTGGTGGATGATCACGACCTCCCTTTAGCAACCCTTAATCGGCCCTCTAACTCAGCCTAGTTTAGGACTACATCTATCCTGGCCTCCTTGATCAAATGAGCTCCTTCTCTCTTGATGTTCTTGCCTTCATCCTAAGGACTCCTTAAATAGATTTGTATAGGCCTCTTAGGAACCCTCTCAAACTTATGAGTTTTATCCACTTAGACCTTAGGAAATATTAATTTTCTTTTAAATTTAAACCCCATATTGGGTCTAAAACCCTTTCACTTGGGTTATTCAAATCCTTTTGTGAACAAACTCACACAAACCCATCTCACTAGGCTTGTGGAGTACCCCCCAAGCTACACAATTCAACAACATAGTCTAGTTGTAATAATTGTAACTTGGTAAAGCTCTTGTAGTCAAGTGAGGACTTGGTTGGGTTCCCAAACTACAAATTACGTAAAGGTAGTTGTGAGGGCATGATAGCTAGGGAGGGTCACGTATGCCAAGGAATGAAAATGCGTGCTAACACATGCCGTACAATGTCAATGCATGCTGAGGAGTGTTAGGAAGTGTCGGGGTATCACAAGGGAGAACTAGGTCAAAATGCATGAAAAGGAATGAATAAGAGTGTGTGCCAGAAAGTGTCAACGAATTCAAATGTGCCAAGGATGAAGTGTGTTAGGAGAAGTTCAGAATAGGAATTGCAGGAGGAAAACCTACGGTTACGATAAGGGGATTGACATAACATTTTTAAACAAAGGGAGACTTTGAGTTGGGCACAACATTGTTTTTTCTTTAGCTATTATTTTTATATGAGATGTGGCAAACTTTGGCCACATGCTTATGTTTTAAATTGTTTTAGATAATTACATATTTCTCAATGTTGTGTATAAGTTTTGGGGCAACCGACTTGTGTTAGATTATATCTTGTGTGCCTTTTGCATCTTGTAGTTCTTGCAAACTCTCAGTTAATGTTGTAGTATTTATGTGAACTAGACATACATGTGAAATATTGTCTTTGTAAGCTATGTTGCTTAGTTGTTTTATGGCCATTGCTAGATGTGATCCTTGTCTTTGTAACTAGTTAAGTGGGACAATTTGATCTTGGAAATGAGTTTCCTAAGGTGAGTTATAAGAAGTTTTTAGGTGAACAAGGCATATTCTAGTTGTAGGAGGTGCAATTGGTCAAGTTGATGTAGCTAAAGCAAGCCAATGTCACATGAACTATTGTATCAAGGACTTGATTGGGTTCCCAAGTTGCGAAAAATGTAAGGCTAGCTGTGAGGGCATGAGTGCTAAGGCATGCTATGGAATGTTAGGACATGCTAATATGTGACAAATAGTGCAAAGGCATGTCAAAAATGCTAAGATGTGCCAAGTTCTAACACATGCCAATACATGCAACGGTGTGACAATGTGTGCTAGGGACTATGTCAAGGAAACAAAAGGGAGAAACAAGTTAAAATACAAGAAAATGAAAACATAAGAGGTTTAATAATTCATCAATTTACCTTTTCTAAGAGGGGCATGCTAGGCACACCAACACTAGGCGCCAATAGGTGCCAAGTGCCAAGTCTTAGTGCATTCTAAGTTCCAAATATGCCTTTGTTGCTTCTCATCTACTTTCCAATAATTGATCTTAAAAAATTTAATATTAAACCATGCCAAAGCATACCAAGGCATCTCAACATATGCCAGACATGCTAAGACTTGCCAAGTGCTAACATGTGCCAAGTTCCAATGTGTGTCAGGAAGTGTTATACATGCTATGAAGTGATAGGGTATGTTGAAGAGTGGTAAGGTGTGCTAAAGAGTGCCAATGCATGCTAAGGAGTGTTAGAGAGTACTAGGAAAACAAAAGTGAGAACCAAGTCAAAATGCACGAAAGTGAATGAATATGAGTGTGTGCCAGGTAATTTCAATGAGTGCTAGTTGTCATGCCAAGGAGGTAGTGACAAGGTATGCTAAGCATTGGTAAGGCATGTTAGGGAATATCAGGGCACACCAAGAAGTGCTAGAGTGTGCTAGGGAGTTCTAGGGTGTGCTAACATGTGCCAAGTAATACCAAGGCATTCTAAGACATGCCAGGTGCTAAGTCATGCTAGGATGTGCATGGTGCTAGGGTATGCCAACGTGTGTCAAGGAGTGTCAAGGAAAAAAATGGAAGAACCAAGACAAAATGCAACGAAATGAACACATGAGATAGTTAATAAGTCGGGACTTTATATGTTATGAAACCAACTCAAGAAAAGATAGAAAAGATAGATCAACGCCTTAGAATTCAGCCTCTTCGAGGGAGCAACCTCCTTTACATTACATAAATGAACAATTCTTTGATGATACAAATGACAAAACCTCCTTTCTATATATAGGAGTCTAAGGAGTCACAATATAATCTAGCCGACCTAACAATAATAATATAAAACCACAAAAATAACAATAGAGGGATTCTATGGGGCACGGAAATAACAATATGGGGGTAATAGGGGCACAACAATATAAATAAGGGGTATAACTACAATAGTAATGGGGTAATCACTAGTATTATAGGGACCCAACATGCCCCTCTCCTTCAAAAAAGTGTTGTCCTCAACGCTTGAGTAGTTTTGGATACTTCTGCATAAAATTCTCATCCTCCCATGTGGAATCTTCAGCGGATAAGTTCTTCCACTTGATAAGATACTCTGAAATTGATCGATTTCGTAGCTGTCGAGTTCTTGTTTCTGTGACTGCTTCTAGTTCCAATATAATTTTTCCTTCCTCGTCAAGTTCTGGCAATATTGTTTGAAATGGGAGCTTGTCGCCTATAACCTTCTTTAAACATGAAACATGGAAAACTGGGTGCAATCGAGAAGCTGCAGGAAGCTCCAATTTGTATGCCATAGTACCAATCTTTTGCAACACCTTGTACGGACCATAATACTTTGGTGATAATTTATTATCCTTCTTAGCTTGCTTTAGGGACATTTGCTTATATGGTTGTAGCCGTAGGAATACCCAATCACCTACATCAAAACTTCTTTCACTGCGATGTTGATCTGCCTGTTGTTTCATTCTATTTTGTGCCAACACGAGGTTATCCTTTAAGAGTTGGAGGACTTGTTGTTGATGTTCGATGTGATGTTCCACTGCCTGAACCTTAGAATTTTCTCTTAAATATGATGTGATGGATGGTGGTTGATACCCATAAAGTGCCATAAATGGGGTCATTTTTGTTGCTGTATGGAAGGAAGTGTTATACCACCATTCAGCCAGAGGCAACCATTTGACCCATTGTGTCTGTTTATCAGATACAAAGCAACGAAGATATCCTTCCAAACATTTGTTTACTATCTCAGTTTGCCCATCAGATTGAGGATGATAAGATGAGCTATGAGCTAACTGAGTACCAAGACAAGAAAATAATTCTGTCCAAAAATTTCCAGTGAAAATGGGATCTCTGTCACTTACAATAATCTTTGGGTTTCCATGTAGCTTTTGAACTGTTTCCATAAATGCAGTAGAAACTGTACTGGCTTTAAATGGATGTGATAATGCACAAAAGTGTGCATACTTGGTAAGTCTGTCAACTACCACCATGATGACACTCTTTCCCTCAGACTTGGGTAAACCTGTGATAAAATCCATTGAAACCTCCTCCCAACGTTGGCTTGGAATGGATAAAGGTTGTAATAGACCCGGTGTCTTAATTGTTTCAACTTTATTTTGTTGGCAAACCAAACATTCTGCCACAAACTTTTGAATATCTGATTTAAGGCCATCCCAAAAAAATTCCTTCTTAACCCTGTGGTAAGTTTTTAAAAATCCTGAGTGCCCTCCTAAGGGAGAAGTGTGCAATTCCATAAGAATCTTTTGTTTTAGCTGGGAATTCTTACAGAGGTATAAGCGATCTTTGTACCATAACGAATCATTTTGCCAGCTAAATGTATCAGAAGTACTGGAATCTTGTTGTAGCTTTCGAATAAGTGCCCACACTTCTTCGTCATTCTTCCATTCCTCCCTTGCTTCGTTTATCCAATCTGGTTGGATAATAGAAATGGCACACAACAATGCTTCCACATCCTCATCCTTTCTTGAGAGTGCATCTGCCACCACATTTTGCTTCCCTTTTTTGTAGATGATTTCAAAGTCATAACCCAACATCTTTGTGACCCACTTTTGTTGCTCTTCAGAGGATAATCTTTGTTCTAAAAAGTATTTAAGGCTATCATGATCCGTTTTTACCTTGAAGTGTCTTCCCATTAGGTAGGGTCGCCATTTCTTAAGTGCATGGAGTATTGCCAACATTTCCTTCTCATAAATAGCTTTGCTTAAAAACTTTCCCTTGATTGGACGACTTTCAAAAGCAATGGGTCTTTCATCTTGCATTAGAACAGCACCAATTCCATTTCCTGAAGCATCACATTCCACAATAAAGGTTTTTGTGAAGTCCGGTGTAGCTAAGACCGGTGCTTGGCACATTGCCTCTTTAAGATGTTCAAAGGCCTTTGTTGCTTCCGGAGTCCATGAAAATGAATCTTTCTTCAATAATGTTGTTAGAGGTGCTGCTATTCTCCCATAATTCTTAACAAACTTGCGATAATACCCTGTCAACCCAAGAAATCCTCGCAGATGCTTTATGGATGTGGGGATTTTCCATTCCTTAATGGCTTTAATTTTGCTAGGGTCTACCTTAACTCCTTCATGAGATACAATATGACCCAAATATTCCACCTCCTGGACTCCAAAGAAACATTTGGATCTTTTTGCATATAATTGTTTCTCCTCCAATAGTTGTAGCACCCTGTCAACATGTTCAACATGATCCTTCCAAGACTTGTCGTAGATTAGTATATCATCAAAAATACTAACACAAATTTTCTAAGGAATGGTTTGAAAATTGAATTCATCAAACCTTGAAATGTTGAAGGTGCATTGGTAAGGCCAAAAGGCATGACCAAAAATTCATAATGACCCTCATGAGTTCTAAATGTCGTTTTTAGAATGTCTTCAATCTTCATTCTGATTTGATGATATCCCGAACGAAGATCCAACTTGGTGAAGTAAATTGATCCATGCAATTCATCCAGTAATTCATCAATGACAGGAATGGGGAACTTATCTTTAATAGTGAGCTTGTTGAGCTCCCTATAATCTGGACACATGCGCCATGATCCATCCTTCTTGTGCACCAATACTACTGGAGCTGAGAAAGAACTTTGACTCGGTTGAATTATACCAGCCTCTAGCATTTCTGCAACCATACGTTCAATTTCACTTTTTTGGACATAGGGATATCTGTACGGCCTGATGTTTGGAGGAACACTTCCTGGAATCAGATGAATAGCATGATCATGATCACGCATAGGTGGGAGACCTTTGGGAGTCTCAAATACCTTGGAATGATTGTCCAGGACTTTTTGGAGATCTGGAGAAATAGATGATTCCAATGTGGAAACATCTAGCGAACATAATTGTGCAATTACACCTCTTTGCTCCTTTTTTAGAAGCTTTGTCATGCCATTAGAGCTGATTATCTTTCCTGGTTTCCCTGCAATACCCCTTAATTCAACTTCCTTTCCTTCCACAGAAAATTTCATGAAAAGTTCTTGAAAATTAAAAGCTATTGTACCCAAGGATTGTAGCCATTGGACTCCTAGTACAACATCAGCACCTCCCATTGGAATGGAAAGCATTGGGCTAGTCAATACATATTCTCCCATGGATAGCTTGATATTATGGCACTTTCCAGAGCAATTTATTGTTCCTCCATTTGCAATCATCACTTGACACTCTGGTGCTGGATATAGGAAGCAATTCAATTCTTTTGCTACCCTACAATGAATAAAATTGTGGGTGCTTCCTGAATCAATCAACACTATTACCTTTTTCTTCTTGATTTGTCCTTCTATCTTGATGGTTTGAGGAGTGGTAATTCCCGCCAATGCATTACAAGATATGGTCGGATTTATTTGTTCTTCATCTAGGCTTTGTTCCTGGAGTATATCCTCTTCTTTTGACCTTTCTTGCTCCTTTTCTTCTTCCTCTTCACAATCTATGTAGAATAATTTCTTCTCAGCACACTTATGACCTTTTGTGTATTTGCTATCACAATTGTAACAAAGCCCTTTTGCTCTTTTTTCTTCCAATTGTTGTGGTGTCAACCTTGTAGGTTGTGGAAGACTATGGGCAACAACACTTCCGTCTTTATAGTTGTGAATGGTATGCTTCCTAGTTGCCATAATTTTGCTTTCCATTTTTCTTGCTAACCTGAATGCCTTCTCTAATGAATCAGGTTCCCAAAGGCGAACATCATGTTGGATATTATCCTTTAAAGACCCTATGAACACATCAATCCTATGCTCCTCTGGAATATCTTTTACCCTTATGTTCAATTTTTGGAACTCCTCAATGTGCTCCATTATTGAACCCTTTTGTTTGAGACTTATCAATTGGCTAAAAAAAGTGTTGCTTTTTGTATCTTCATAATGTGCTATCAATTCTTTCGTAAAAATTGCCCAAGTGATAAATTTTTTACGAGAGCAAAGCCATTGATACCATACAAACTGATTTGGTTCCAAATATACAGTTGCCATACGTACCTTTTGTGTGTTTTGCACATTATTGAGATCGAAGAACTGCTCCATCTGTAATATCCATGTGGCGGGATCCTTGCCATCAAACTTCCTCATATCGATTTTTGGAATATGGTGGGTCTTCGATCCAACATTAGCATCTATGGAATCATGATTAACATTTCTTTTTTTCACATCATGAGTTTCCTTTACAACCTTTTCACCATTAGTAAGTATTTCTTGTAGAAAATTTGTCAAATCTGCCTTCAAATCTGCCATGTCTGTCTTCAAATCTGTCTTCAAATCTGCCATGTCTCTCTTCAAATCTGTCTTCGAATCATCCATCTTAGCTTCCATGCCCTTTATCTTAGCTTCCACGCCACTTATCTTAGCTTCTGTTAGCTTTTGTGAGCGTGACATTTGTTGCACTTGTTCTTGTAATTTTGATATATCATGTAGCATTTCTTCCTCTTCTTCATGAGTCATGCTAGAGCTTTCAGGTTCCTTACTAGGTGTTTGCATTTTCTTTCCTCGGGGCATCAGTTACCGATAATAATGCTTTACTATGCCCTTTGAATTCCGTTAAACCAAGCTTACACAAAAATTAAAAAAAAAACACTACACACCTTTTTTCACTTTATAGAAGCCTGATATTGAATCTGATGTATCTCTGTAATTTCTGATCATCCAGTTCTAAAATTGTAACCTGTAGTAGCCTTCTGCGTCCTCTTTCCAATGCCACAAGTCTGACCCAAATTGGATTCTCCAAGGAAGAGTTATGTGAAATCTCCCACAGTGACTTGCTTTTAGACTAGTTCAGTAGAGTGAACTTGTACGACGTGCCACGAGTCACTGTTTCAACCTTTGAATCTGAAACATGCATACAAGAAACTAGAGTCTGTCCTCTTTCTGTACCTTCTTACAAAATTTCAATCCGATCCCCAGAGAGAAAGTTATGACGATTTTCCCCAAGTCACCTGTTTTGAATGTAATTCAGGAGTCTGCAAAAAGACCAACTTCCTCAGATCATATCTCCGCAAATATCGCGCGAAAAGCTTTGAAATTTGGATCCAAAGTTCAGCACGATTTCTTCTCAAATGGGTTTTTTTGTGACTTCTGAAACATCACAGAAAAAAAGTTATAGTGAAAATTCCACGATGACCTGTTTGGAGCAGCGAAACCCTAGAATCCAAAGCTCTGATACCAAATGTTATGAAACCAGCTCAAGAAAAGATAGAAAAGATAGATCAACGCCTTATAATTCAGCCTCTTCGAGGGGGCAACGTCCTTTACATTACATAAATGAACAATTCTTTGATGATACAAATGACAAAACCTCCTTTCTATATATAGGAGTCTAAGGAGTCACAATATAATCTAGCCGACCTAACAATAATAATATAAAACCACAAAAATAACAATAGAGGGATTCTATGGGGCACAGAAATAACAATATGGGGGTAATAGGGGCACAACAATATAAATAAGGGGTATAACTACAATAGTAATGGGGTAATCACTAGTATTATAGGGACCCAACATTATATTTTTCAAAAGGGGCATGCTAGTCACACTAATAATAGGTTCCAATACATGTGAAGTGTTAATGTATGCCAAGTGCTAATGTATGTCAATGCATGCCAAGGTGTTCTATGGCATGTTAGGGACTACAGGGCATGCCAACACATGCTAGGATAGTTCTTTGTTGTGCTAGGGCATGCCAACATGTTCTTGCACGTACCAGTCATGACAAGTTGTTCTAGGTACAAAGATGTTTTAAGACATGTGAAGTGCCAAGGAATGTTAGTGTGTTCCAAAGCATGTTAAGGTGTGCTAGGAGAGTTGAGGAGTGTTAGGTCTCTCTCATTAATAGAATTGGCAGGGCTTGATTATGCATTAAATAGAATAGTTCCTAGACACACTAGTGGAACTTTATCTAAGGGTAATTTGATAGATAATAAACCTAATAGAGATGAATCATGTGTTGACTCATAAGAAAATTATATTCTCATTACTTGAGGGAAATGATATGCACTAATTACTTCTTCATAAATTGCCTTACTCTAACCACTATAGCCTTGGACACATAATAAAAAATACTCCACAACAATGGTCTTAAATCATTATCTTTTGAAAAAAATAGTAACAAACACATAGTGTCATCAAAAACTCATTGAAATGATCAATGGTGACGAACATTTTTTTATCGTCACCAAAAGTAACCAAAAAGAGCAATGGTGAGGGTCAATAAAATATCATCACTAGAAGTGTCACCACAGAGAGAATTAATGATGGGCCTTTAATGGCCCTCACCAAAAGTGTCATTGAAAATGGATTTGGTGACAAACCTTAAAGGACCATCACTATATACACTTACAACAATGCTTTTTTAAGGACCATCACCATATGTGACATTGGTCATGGACCTTAAAGGTCTGTCACAGTCATGACCCTCACTAATGACATTTTTGTTGTAGTGTCACAAGACTCCTAGACTTCACCCACATACTTACTCAAAAGCCATAACACAGTGCAGGGTAACACTTATTCACGGAAAACTCAACACGAAAGAGAAAAACAATACAAGAGAAAAGGAGCACACAACAGGAAAACAAAAGATAAGAAAGAAAAATGGAAAAAGAAAATAGGAAGTAAAACAAGAATGAGAAAACCATGACGGACTACGAGTGCAAGATGAGTGCAAGGAAGGGAAGACTAAGATTAAACTAATCCTACTCCTATCCTAACAACTAAATGGTCAGGCTTACGTGAAATGAAATTTCAAATGAAGCCACCATAGTCGCTCCCGACCTACATCGACAAAGATAGAAGTGATTAAAAGAGATAAACAATAGTGTGCAACAAAAATATGAAAACGTGAATAAGATGCACATGGAAAGGAGGGTCTCACATGTGGGTAGAAACATGTGTCACAACCACCTGATACACATGCTTACCTCTATGATGGATACCATATCTAGACAAACCTCGACCGCTTCTTATGAGTGCATCCTTATCTGCACCGAGCTTCTTAGCAAGATCGAGGAAGGGTATAAGCTTGTTAACTACAACATGGCTTGCCAAGTAATATTGTTCCAACCATTCAACAATTGGGTTCTGAAATTCATAATGCTTGTTTGGATAGCCTCATGATCTATGAGTGGATGAATTTTTTATTTGACAGATGGGATCGTGATGGAAATACCACAAGGGAAAATAAATATAATCATTCCTAACAATCATGCCAAGACAGTGAGGACCTGCCATCAATGCAAGCCGAAGTGCCTGACTTGATTGATGGAAATCTGAGGAGAAAGATATTGAACATTGAATATTAGAGAGCACAAAGCAACTAGCATCGGATGTGCTAATGGGAAAATAATAAACCAAATAATAGTCACCCGAGATAGAGAAATGACCAAATAAGCTGGTTGAGACATGATATTTCCAGTTTTCACTTTGAACAATCTTGCGAACACTCTGCACAATCGAACCAAGTTCGCTATGAGCCAGATATGACAGACAAATTTGTAGTGCAAGGTTCGCAAGAAGACCAAAGAGATGATCATGAGAGGAAAGATTCGATGAGTGTGATTGTGGGCAAAGATAGTCTGTGAGATGATCAACCTCACAATTCCATGATTTCATGAGAGATAGAAACTCCCAACCTGAGTTTGATGTGAGAGATGTACATCAAGATGGATGCGCTATAACAGATTCAAGGATTTGATCATGAGTGAAAATATGAAAATTTAAAATATCACACTCAGAATACCAAAATGTTTTTACATGTGAATCCACATTGATTGAGACCATGCAGATAGATGGATTGTGTGTGAGAAACCAGATCTGATTGAGTTCGGGGGGCTTACTAGAGTCATGAGGTCTTGACATAACCATCAACGAACGTTGAAGTCCCTCGACTCCTTGGCACGTCCCAAAACTTTCCAGAATTGAAAAATCATATTTTGAGGCATGAACTAGATCTTGCATGGCTGGAGGATGGCTGTTTTTTCTCATTTCAAAACTGTTGTCAGGATGGAAGCCATCTTTGTCACAAGTTTCACTAGATTTTTCATCTTCAACAAGATGACTTGAAGAGTTCTCCTCATGCAAGAGAAGAGATGACTGGGAATGGGAAGTGCGCTCTGTGATTAGGTTGTTTTCAAATTCATCATGGAAAGCCTCACTAACTTGTGTCAATTGAGGAGATAACTCATCGAATGAAGAAACAAGATAACGTGAAGTATCTCCAATGTATGTGGATGAGTTGTGAATGGTAGGACACATGGGAAAGTGAGGTGAGGAGGACGTTTTGATATGAACGTCTTCTTTGGCCACAACACATTGTAGACCTGATTTAGAGTCTTCATGTGAAAATGGAAGATCACATGTTGTGCTTGGGCATTCGTCACAACATATGGAAGCATGGGAGTGATGACTGCCCAAGACTAGGCATTTATTGAAAGAATTAATTGTATAGGATGTTCCACCGAGATTATCAAATTGAGAATCATTCAAGAATGGAAGCTCATTGTTTTGATGTGCACAATTTTGAAACAGAGAAGGAATATTGATAGTGTCCTCATATTTCTACTCCTCTTCCTATGTAATGTGACTGCCTTGTACCTTATTGCAATTTGACCTAGCAGTGTGAGAATCAAGAGAATGTGAACATCTGGTTGGTGAAGCAGATTGATCAAGCGAGTCATGGTACTTGGAGTCATGAATTTTATATGATGGAGGATGGTAGAGATGCAGATTAGATTCGATACTTGAGTTGTGAAAGGTGACATCCTCTTGTGGAATGGATGAATGAGTCTTTGCTATAGGCTTCCTTAGCCATTCTGGAATTTCCTCCATTGAAACATGAGATGGATGAGAAGATGGGTTGGGGACATACTACGCAAATTCCTCAAATTTTGAATCACCAAAAGGGGGTACCTACATCAGGAGAGGGAAAGAAGGAGGACAAGGAAAAATGGGGGTGTTGGTATCTTCCTCTACAATTTGAGGTGCCTCATGATCCACAAGAATTGGGGAGGAAGGAAATCAGGGGTTCACCATATTTAGAAGAATGAACCAATCGTTTAAACTCTTCTCTCAAGAAATCCAAGTTCAAAAGTTGTTCAGGAATTTCATAACATAGGTGAAGGAAGTGATCAACAAAGTCCTGAATTGATTCATCAGACTCCATTCTTAAACGATAAATTTTTTCACGAAGATCCAAGTGCCTATACTCATTGAACGTTTTAATCATGATTTAGGAAAGTTGACTAAATGAATCGATAGAGGAAAAGGGTAATGTGTAACGCCAACATTGAGCATGACCTTCGAATGTGAGGGTGAGTAATATAGTCCAGACATCTTCTTACTCTATTTTGTGGTGTATTAAAAATATTATAATTTGGTGCACATGCACATGAAAAGATGGTTCAACCTCAACACTGAATTTTAACTTTGACAGATCATGGATAACTTCCATGGGGATGGTACATTCAAACTTTTTAGAAAGACATCTCACGATTATGATGTCAGGAAGAGCCATTTTAAATAAGAAATTAAAACCAGACTCTGCAGACACAGGCTGTCGTTTGGTCCTCCTTCTAGCATCATTTTGTTGATGGTGCTGGACCCAACATCAAAGGGGATCTCCCTGGTATGAAGTCCCAAATAGACCTCACACCGTTTGGTGTAGGAGTCCCATTTGGTATGATGGCTTGGTTTCCATTATCTTAGAGATTTTCCTTAGCGCTTGTTGTTTAGCGCATGAGAGTGTTGTGCTTGTAACTTCAAAATGCGAGGTGAGTATGCCTCATGAGTGCATATTGTAAGTTTGCGTCTAAGTTCTCTTACTATAAGGGAGAGGGTAAAAGTGAGCCTCTAGATGAGAGATAGTAGTACCACCCAGGGAGAGACATGTGGGAAAACAAAAAAGGTATGTCCAACATTAAGAGGAATAGTCCATAACGGATGTGGCAGCTGTTAAAATCAAAGTACAAGGGCAAAAATATACACTGTCTAGCGGAGTAGTCCACATGGCTGTGATGGTTGTTATAACCAAGAAAACAAGAATGGTCTGTCTAATTTCCAACAGAGTAGTCCAAATAGACAAGACAACACCGATAAATAATACAACACATCTTCAACAATGTAAGTACTAAAATAACCGAAGTAGTTCAACTATCTTAGTACAGGTTAAGAAAACATGCATTAAAATTTTTAAAGAATAGTCTTACAAAGGGATACATTACATGCGCGCAAACATGATGGTTTGAGACAGGATTTTGAATTAAGAAAAAGTTCCAAGACACATATGTACACCATACATCACTAGCCCCAATAGTGGGACATTGGAGCCACTCCTCGCTCCTCAAAGAAAAAAATACAGACTCTCAAGGCTATGTGGGAGGAGCCAAGGTGAAAAGTCCTTTACTCATACAATGAGGGGGTATATATAGCCAAGGGGGATACTTGACCCTTGTGACTCTTAGACTTCCCTCATGACTGTTTGACTTCCTATGAATTTCCAACTTACGAGACTCTTCAACTTCATATGTCCATCTCTTGGACTTTCACATTACATTAAATTTGATTATAACAAGTATGGCCCATAGTAGTGAAGTGGTCGAGACAACTCATGACACAACTCAACATGACACTACTGACATGTATTGGTTGAATATGGTGTTTGTGTTGAGCTTCTATGTTGTTGAGTGATGGATGTGCTCTCGGTGTATCATGTCTTCACCTTTGCATGGAAAAGTGTGTGGGATATTCGATGGTCTTGGTATTTTCTTGATGGTGCATGTGTTCGTGTCCCTTTCACTTGTTTTTCAATGTGCTTTGTACGTTCGTTAAACTGTGAGAAAGTCTTCTAGCATGCACTATTTCTTCATCCCGTTCATCGTTGCACCATGTTTCATCAATGTACCTGTTCTTGCAATCACTCATGACAAGACATCATAAAATACAGAAATCTCCTAGTCTAGCATGATGTATTTCTTTCTGTTTCAGGTGTAGGTGACTGGGAGGGAGGAAAAGGTAGTGAAACTGCACAAAGAATAGCTTAGGCGGGGAAGAGAGGCTCTAGAGCATTTTCTGGGGAAAATGGGTAGATGGCACTAGGAGGGAGATTTATGCAATCCGAGACAACAGTGACTGCTACAAGGTAGAACCCATCTGAGCAGAACTGCATAGTTCCTTGGGAGGAAGACAAGGTAGGGTGTCGAGAGGAACTGCTGGGCAATTCTGTGCAGTTTTCAGGATGAGTACTGGGCAGGTCATCCGAGGGTTCAGCTAGGAATCTATGCAGTTTCTTCGAGGAAGACAGAGTAGGTCGTGGTAGGCACTGCCAAACATTTCCGCGTAATTTTCTATAGCAAGGCTAGATTGGGTTGCAGGGAGTTGTTGGTCACAACTATGGAGTTTTGAGGGACAGTGTCAGACAAGTAGCAGGGGCCTTACTGACACAACTACGTAGTTTCCGAGATGAGTGCAGAGTGGGGCATCAGGAGAGTGCCAGTCAAAGCTATGCAATCTTTAGGGATAGAGCAGAGCAATCCAGCAGGGGGGCCTGCCAGTCAGATCTACAGAATTTCTTGGAACAATGTGGTACCAGGAAGCAGAGGCTTGACTCACATGACTGCGTAGTTTCTATAGGTAGTGCAGGGTAGGCAGATGGGCATGTATATGCAGTTTCAAAGAGAAGTGTATCCCGAGGTTATAATGCAGTTCAAGTTTCCAGTAGACCAGAGGGAAGCTTGATGAGTGATCATGCAGGAGGCGCAGATTGGATCGAAATTGGGGAAAAAATCTATGCATTTCTAGGAGACACTCAACTTGCTCACTTCCAGGATTGTGCAGTGCAGGCTGTTCCGGAGGACAACCACAAGCTCTGCGTAGTTCTGGGTAGTAGGGAAGGGTCACTGAGAGTTCAAACTGTGCAATGCAGCTCAGTAGGGGTCCGGTTGAAGGAGGGTTGGTCAGTCGAAATATTTTTAGGAAAATGGATAAGTGTGAGAGAAAGTGAACTTGTGCATACATGACATTGTGATCACACACTTAGCATGACTTGACGACAAGGCACCTCAAACTAGTGAGACAAACATGTGCTCAATGAGACTATCTTAAAGGTTAAGAGTGACAAGTGCAACGCTTGAGATAGATCTTCGAATGACCGTGACAACACTTGTGCAATAGTGCTTACAACTTTGTGTGTGAGTATGATCCAGGTGGATATTGGTGGCCACCTGCCAGGTCCACCTGGACCCCCACCATTGTCTTTCTCAGCATTTTCAGTTTCCTTAATTGTAGCACAGTTTACTATTTTTAGCAGTTTTTCGGGTCCTGAACTTCCGGAGCCGTTTTGAGGCCCTAAACAACGTTTTTTTGGAATTCTGGGGCGACCGAGCTCTATGTTGCCTCCCAAAGTGGTAGTACTCGGATAGATCTTTCTAACGAGCTATCGTACGCGTCAAACGGAGATCGTATGCCAAAGTTATGACCCCGGGAAATTGATGTACCAATTTACCCAAACGGGGCCCACAATTTGGCGTTTCATCTTCTAGGGTTAGGTTTCGGTATGTGAAGGGTTTTCCATTGTTTCTCAACAATAAATAGGCCTTCAAGCCTCATTGTAATACAGTTCAGAACAGTTCAGAGGCATGTAGCCATCACATCTCTTCTCAGAGATAAGCTACCATCGCCCTAGCTAGTTTATGGCCATTTCTGTTTGTAAGCATATGTCAGTATTTTCCATTAATGAAATGAAGTATTATTTCCGCTGCATCTTTGTGTATATGGTTATCTCTGTAATTTGTTGCGTTCCTGCTTAAATCTGGATCAGTGGTATCAGAGCGGTCTGCTTTTTCTCTGTTTTTCTTTGCATGTCCCCAACAAGGTCGGGATATAAGGAGTTAGGGCTTGAACTGGTTGAACCTTTGCAAGACCAGCCTCGCAAATCCCGACGGCCTCCCATGGCGGACGAGAAGAAAGACGAGGGGGCAGGAGATCCCATCAAAATCTTGCTCGAAGAAGCGCTCGAGCGACAACGGAACGCGATGATGGACAGCTTTGCGCAGATCCTTCAGCGGCTACCCAGAAGCGGCGCATCGGCTTCCAGCAGCTCCTCTGGAAATGCCACACCCTTTAAGGTACAAGTTAATTTTGAAATCCCCATATTCGAGGGTCAGATAGACGCCGATGCCGTAGATAAATGGTTAAATCTGCTAGAGGGTTATTTTTCTGTTCATGAATTTTCGAGTCGGGAAAAGATTGTTTTTGCTCTTCTCAAAGCAGCCCCCCACGTCAAGGACTGGTGGGAAACCTACTGCGAGCAGAAGGATGAAAGTACTGGCTCACTATTTTCAGCCGCACCCACCTGGGATTCGTTCCGGGATGCCATCAAGGAGCAGTACTACCCTGTCGGAAGCTATGAGGATGAATACATAAAGTGGACCACGCTGCGGCAGGGAAGGGACCAAGATGTGCCGGAGTTCACCAATCTTTTCCATACCCTTCGCACAAAGTTGGGTATCAAGGATTCGGAGCAACATTTGATACTCAAATACCGTGGCTGCCTGCACAAGTACATCCAGGAAGAAATACAGTTCCTAAACATCCCCTCGCTCGGCGCAGCATACCGGTATGCCGTCAAAGTCGAGCAGAAGTTTAAACAAAAGAAGCGAGACTTTGGATCTGCGAATCCAAAGCAGGGGAAAGGTGCCCCTAAACCACAGAACAAAGGACAAAGCCAAGGCGGGACAGCCCAAGACAACCAGCTGAAGCTGCAAGCAAAGAGCAACGCCGCGAAGCCGAGAAAGGACACTGGAAAATGGTGCGAGTTCCATAAGAGCTCCACTCACAACACAAGTGAGTGTCGGGCCAAACAGTCACTGGTGGCTGAGCTAAAGGTTTCAGAATCAGATGCATGTTCCGACTCTGAGTCAGAACCCGATAAGGGGTATGAAAAAGGGAAGCAGATCATTGATGCGGATCCCAGCGCCACTGTTGCTACCGCAAAGATCCAGAAAAATGAACCCGAAGATCCAGAGGAGGAGGAGCGTCTCTTCCACTCCCAGATGTGGGTCAAGGGCTCCCCGATACAGTTCATTGTTGATAGCGGGAGTCAAAAGAACCTCATTTCGGCAGAGGTCGTGAAGCGGTTGGGCTTACCGACCACAGCACATCCACAACCATACACCATTGGGTGGCTTTACCAAGGGCGAGATCTTCGCGTGAGCCAGCAGTGTCGCCTTCCATACAACATCAAGCCCTTCACGGATGAGGTATTGTGTGACATTGCTCCCCTTGAAGTTTGTGATGTATTACTAGGACAACCATACTTGTGGAAGCGACATGCTGTGTATGAATCAAGGCCCCGTGCTGTTATTATTACATTGGGAAATAAGTTGTTCAGGATACCAGAGGTACCACCACCTGCCGCCATCTCTTTGATTACTGCAAAACAATGCAGTAAGATCATTTCCAAAACCAGGAAATTTGTTTTCCTGATGATACGCCCTCAAGGGAAGAAGAAGACAGTGGCCGCGGCCTCCAAACGAGGTCCCTCTGCACAGCAGCTACAAATGGACAAGATTGTGGAGGAGTACAAAGACATCTTCACCTCCCCGGCAGGGGTTCCTCTGCACTGTCAAGTCAAGCACTCCATTGATCTGACCCCAGGTGCGCCGCTACCCAATGGACCAATTTATCGGCGCTCCGTTCTGGAGAACAATGAAATCAAGAGGCAGATTCAGGAGCTCCTACAGAAAGGTCACATCCGTCCGAGTTCTTCGCCCTGTGGGAGCCCGATAGTGTTGGTACAGAAGAAGGATGGGACGTGGAGACTCTGTATTGACTATCGGGCGCTGAACAAGATCACTGTCCGTAATAGGTACCCGATCCCGCGGATTGATGACCTCCTAGACCAACTAAAGGGGGCGAAATATTTCAGCAAGATCGATCTGAAGTCAGGATATCACCAGGTACCAATTGAACCCTCAGATGTGTGGAAGACTGCCTTCAAATCCAAGGAGGGCCTCTTCGAATGGTTGGTCATGCCTTTCGGATTGACGAATGCTCCTGCAACCTTTATGAGGCTAATGGATGACATCTTGCGGCCATTCACCAACTCCTTTGTAGTAGTATACTTGGATGACATTCTGATCTTCAGCCAGAGTTGGGAAGAGCACCTCCACCACATCCGACAGGTTCTCCAAACACTGCGGCAACACAAGCTATGTGCCAATTTGGAGAAATGCACTTTTGGCATGACCAAGGTCCAGTATCTGGGATACATCATTGATGAACAGGGGGTGCATGTCGATCCAGCCAAGGTCCAAGTCATTCGGGATTGGCCCTCTCCAACCACTCTAACAGAGCTCCGCAGCTTTCTAGGTCTTGCCAACTTCTACCGCAGGTTTGTGTTGGGATTTTCTCATATTTCTTGGCCCTTGAGTCAAGTCACCAAGGGCGGGGCGAAAGCAAAATTCTTTTGGTCTGAATCTCAACAGAAGGCATTCAGGGAGTTGAAGGATCGCCTCTGCACGGCACCAGTGCTCGCGTTACCAGATTTACAACAACCATTTGAGGTCGAGACAGATGCCTCTGACTATGCTATTGGGGCAGTCCTTACTCAACATGGACATCCAGTGGCATATCACAGTGAAACACTTTCAGACACAGTCCGGAAGTACCCCACTTATGATAAAGAGATGTATTCCATTGTACAGGCCTGCCGACAATGGAAGCATTACATTTTGGGGAAGGAAACGGTCATCCACACAGACCACCGACCTCTGCAATTCATACAGACCCAAGGGAAATTGCAGAATGATCGCCATCAGAAGTGGTCTACATACCTGCAACAGTTTCACTTGAATATCAAGTATAAAAAGGGCAGCACCAATAATGTTGCAGATTGCCTCAGTCGACCACCGATCATGGCGCTAACCACCGTGCTCAACTCTTGCGGGCACGAGACTTCTGATTGGCCACTTCTCTACAAAAGCGACCCAGAATTCGGCCACACATACCAGACACTCTTGGAGGGTCGGCAGGTTGCAGATTTTCACCTCCAGGATGCCCTATTATGCCACCTCGGTCACCTTTGTGTTCCTTCAAGCGAGCGTGCCAAGATGATTTGGGAAGCACACTACAGTCGGGCTGCTGGGCATTTCGGGGTCGAGAAAACAGTGGCAGTACTGCAAAACTATTTCTATTGGCCGAATCTTCGACAGGATGTTGGGAAGTACATCCGATCATGTACTGCCTGTGCCATTGCCAAACCGACCATTAAGAAGCAAGGCCTCTATACCCCGTTGCCTACCCCTAGTCGACCTTGGGAATCCATCTCCATGGATTACATGTCAGGCCTTCCTTCCACTAAGCATGGAAATGACTGTGTTTTTGTGGTCGTCGACAGGTTCTCAAAGATGGCCATTATGATGGCCTGCAAGAAGAATATCACAGCAGAAGCCACTGCTAAACTCTTCTTTGAACGAGTGTGGGTGCACTTTGGGATCCCACAGTCTATCATCTCAGATCGGGACAGTCGGTTTCTCAGCACATTTTGGTCCAGTCTCTGGTCAATGCTGGACACCAAACTCACGAAGTCCACAGCCTTCCATCCTCAAACTGATGGCCAGACAGAGGTTGTCAACAGGATGATTGTGCACATTCTGCGCATGTATAACTCAAAGCATCCACGCACATGGGACGAGAGCCTCCCCTATGTTCAGCACAGCTACAACCGAGCTCTTCACAGCTCCACTGGCCATAGCCCTTTTCAGGTGGGTTTAGGATTCCAGCCACTATGCCCCATTGATGTGGCCATGCCACTTGCAGCTACTCACATGAATTCAGCTCATGTCCAGTCCGAAACAGATAAGGCCACCAGCTTCATTGAGCGCATCCAACATATTCGCCAGCAGGTCCATGACATTCTTGAGAAATCAAATGCCAAGTACAAGCAGCGACATGATCAACACCGGGTGCCACACAAGTTTCAGGTGGGCGACAAAGTCTGGTTGCATTTGCAAAAGGAACGCCTTACTGGAGCCTATCGGAAATTGAGACCACTTCGATATGGTCCTTACACCATTACTAAGGCTATGGGAGACAATGCATTTGAGCTCAGCATTCCCCCATTCCTTGGCCTGCACCCAGTGTTCAATGTGGACCGCCTTCGGCCATACTTTCCACCATTGCTAGACACATCCGACATTGCAGAACAGCTCAAACCCACAGAATTAAATCCAGATTGCATGGAACAAGCTGCAACTGATCGGATCATGGACACACAGATCAAGAACACTCGCCAACAGCATATCCAACTGTATCGAGTTGTCAAAGCAGGCCAACTCCTTCAGCAGGGCAAGTGGCTCACCAGGGAACAAGTTCAGCAGAGGTTTCCTCATCTCATGGAGGAGCTCAACGCAATGGGGACCATTGCTTCCTAAGGGGGGAGGAATGATCCAGGTGGATATTGGTGGCCACCTGCCAGGTCCACCTGGACCCCCACCATTGTCTTTCTCAGCATTTTCAGTTTCCTTAATTGTAGCACAGTTTACTATTTTTAGCAGTTTTTCGGGTCCTGAACTTCCGGAGCCGTTTTGAGGCCCTAAACGACGTTTTTTTGGAATTTTGGGGCGACCAAGCCCTCTGTTGCCTCCCAAAGTGGTAGTACTCGGATAGATCTTTCTAATGAGCTATCGTACGCGTCAAACGGAGATCGTATGCCAAAGTTACGACCCCGGGAAATTGATGTACCAATTTACCCAAACGGGGCCCACAATTTGGCGTTTCATCTTCTAGGGTTAGGTTTCGGTATGTGAAGGGTTTTCCATTGTTTCTCAACAATAAATAGGCCTTCGAGCCTCATTGTAATACAATCCAGAATAGTTCAGAGGCATGTAGCCATCACATCTCTTCTCAGAGATAAGCTACCATCGCCCTAGCTAGTTTATTGCCATTTCTGTTTGTAAGCATATGTCAGTATTTTCCATTAATGAAATGAAGTATTATTTCCGCTGCATCTTTGTGTATATGGTTATCTCTGTAATTTGTTGCGTTCCTGCTTAAATCTGGATCAGAGTACGAGTAATGTTCACACAGTGAAAACAAATCATGCACACAAAGACAAACCTTCAAAATTTCTAGAAAAAGATCATAAGCGTGACATAGAAATCAACATGCCAAAAGGCGACTGGTGGTCAATCAAGAGAAAAGGGTGTAAAGACTCGACAAGAGCTCATGGAATGAGCAAGTGTTTGCAACCATCAAGGGAACAACCAAGGAAGGCTCCAAACTTTGGATGCATGCCAAAATTTTGGAGGGTGTTGCAGTCACTACAACAAATCCATAAAACACTAAGGAATCTTGTCTCCCTTTTTGAATCAATGCTTCTCGGTATCCAAAAATGCACCCAAACTTGTCGAAAGAATAGGTTCACTACTTCTTACATATTAATGATATTTTTACACGCATTAGAACATGCATATTGTTGAACCTATCAACTACCATAAATAGGTAGTTATGTCCCTTCCTAGTTGTCTATAAACTAACCATAAATTCCATGGATTTTTTTCCCAAAAATGAATAGAATGAAGGGATTATGTAAACTTTGTTTCCTTTTAGTAGGCTTTCTAGTACAAGAAAGCATGCATCTTCTTATGAAACTAGCTACATGTTCTTTCATCTTGGGCCAATGCACATACCTATGCAAGTTTTCCACTATCTTCCTTACACGAAATTTCCCTACAACCTTGGAGGCATGATCCTCTGTAATTAGTTGCATTCAATCAGCTTTAGGAACACAACTTATCCAACTTATAGAGTAACCCATCCTAGAAATGGTATTCAACATTGTTGTCACCATCTTGCACATGAATTTGGCTTTGCAATTGTTGAAACACCTCTATGAATTCCTCATCCTTTGAATATGCCTCTTTGTATGCATCATGGGTGAATGTATCCATGTGCATTAGATTTTCCAAAGCTGTGATATTTGTGGGTGGCCTTGAAAACATGTCATATGTTGTCACTTACTGCAAAATTGTTCGAATTGTGCCAAATCATGTCAAAAGAGTGCAAAAGGTTCAAAAGGAGAACAAATCTCAGAGGAAAAAAGTTCAAAGAGGAGGACACAAGCCAAAATCCTAAGTTTTAAAGCCAAGGAGAAAATCAAGTTTTACAGAGGAGTGTCAAAGTTAGGGAGCCGATCATATTAGAACCCGATATCAAAGGGATGAGAAGAGAAACATATCAGAGTTGTGGCATATTGAAGGTCATTTTTTTGGAAGATTTAAATCCTTGGGACTTAACATTATTTCCCTTTTGAAAAGTTCCAATGAAGAGGGGCTCTGATTTTAGGCTGGAACTTGGTCATAAGGACTTCAAATGACCAAGGGCGCAGGGCTAGGGGTTGAGCATGGATAACTTAAAGCCCATCAAAAGTGAAGGTTATCATAACTCCCATGTTAAATCCTTTTTGAAAATTTCCGATGAAAAGGGGGTTTTTGACACAGCTTGGTATTGGTCCCATGGTTGAGAAGAAATAAGGAGCTAAACATAGGAGGGTTGAGGACAATGGAACTTGGTGTGTCGTAATGTCATTTTAAATGAAGTTACGATGATTCGCGACTTTTAAGTGGCAATGTGGAAATTTTATAGGATATATTGGGCTCTAACAGTGTAACAAAAAGTGCATACAAATGGATGAGTTAGCACCTATGATTACAGAGTACCACTAAGGCCCCCACAGTTGATTGGTTCCGCCTCTAAGAGTGGGGAATTCAATGAGTTAAGAGGGAAAATGACAAGTGAAATGGCCAGGTAATTGAAGAGGAAAACCATGGTAGAGATGTGGCCTGATCAAAGGCAATCAAAGGAAATTGTATGGAGATATTTTTCTCAGCCATCATTTAGTTTTTCCATTTTGTTATTTTTGAAATTTATGTATTTTAAATAAGGAATCAACCCTGTTGCAATTATTTGGGTCGTAGAATCTTCGCATGTTGAGACAACTAGTCTATCAGATAGCTGGAGCATGGTTGAGATATTTTGTAACTATTTTTCAAGCTTCCTCTCTCCTTATAAAAGGGAGAATAAACTCTTTACAAAGGTTCCAAAATCCTACAATTCTAGAGACCCAAATTTTGTCTTTTGCAAGAGCTCTGTATGCAGAGAAAGAGGTTCCACTTTTGGTTCAATTTTTCTTGTTCATGTGGCTCTCGGGGTTACACAAATGTCAATTATGATGGACTGGTGATTTGGAATTTGTCTTCAAATATTAATGAAACAATTTTTATGATTCCAATCGGAGCAATGCGCAGTATGTTTTCCCGTTTGTATATCATTTCATGTTTGTTTTTCTCCCTCTGAAATTGTGTAATGAAGTTGTCTATTTCACTCTCATTTATGGTTGTATATATGTCAGCCAATAGAAAACAATACCTATGTCAATGGAAAATTTACTTGTGTTATTTTATAGCTTGCGGTACCTGTGTAAACTTAGATTTACTTATGCTAAGTGGTGACAAGATGTGTCCATGAGGTATAGAGCTAGAGACCTTAATTTTCACTCCACTATTTTTGCATCTCCACTACCTCATTCTTCCATACTACTGTTGGAACTTGTTGCTTAGGATTTTTTGTTATATCCAACCCTCTGCATCGATTTCCCTCCTTTCCTTCCTACCCGTTGCAACATAAATGCTTTAGTTGTTAACACTGAAAAATGTATATCAATTGAAAAATAAGATTGGGTTATTGAAATAGGTCGTTGCATTTTTGCGAATAAATCCTCTACGTCATGTTATGCATATCATATTCAATGCCTCACTGACTAATAGGAATCTAGAGACTTAGTCTTCCACCACATCTGTTTGAAACATCCCTTGATATTGTTTTCCTCCATTTAAAGTCAACGGAACAACATATCTGTAGTTGATAGTAGAGAAAGCGCCACAATAGTGCCTATTTCCCCGCAGATGATGACATGGAGATGTTATGGAAAGCGACTACAAAATAGTCATTGTATTCGTTGTAAAGAAGGGGTATGTAAAATACATAAAATATGCATCACATATTTGCGATGGCATGTTCTCAACAATTTGTTAATGGTAACCCTCTGTTAGTCTATTCCTTTCCATTTTCTCATGTCTTTCCGCATTTTTGAACCATGGTCAGAAGCCACGGTTGAAACCAATTGTTCTAAGCCCACTGCCTGCCAAGCTCAAGACCAAAAGTGTTCGAAGCGGAAAACAAATATACACATGCTGCTCTCTCTCGCTGATCTCCTTGCATGACAAAAGCAACGTGGAAGAGCAGGAAGTGTTATGCCACACATGTCGCTCTCGCTTGCTCGATCTCCTTGGATGAAGAACACAACGCAATGTGGAAGATAAAGAGGTGATAAGTGTTTATTGTTTTACAGAGCAGCCTTTTTGAGACGCCCAATCTATTTTCGTGATATACTTGGTATATATATACCACAGTTTGGACCAAAGTAAGTCATTAGAACAATTTTGTCATTCAAATACCATTCAAATTAACGTAATTGGCTTTTACTATACTAAATTAATAGTAAGTTTATCTCAGGCATTTTTCACTTTTTAATAATTAAATCCTTAAAATAAAAAAGGCGTGAGTTTGAAGTGAATATTAGAGTTTTATATTTTATGTATTTCTGTGCAGTTATATAAAAAATGTAAAAGTGGAAGTAGAAAGGGTGAATATTTAAATAAATTTATATTTATTTATTATAATGTTTAGAAATAGGATTAAATTGTATCAAAGACTAAGTTTAAATCTAAATATTTTTAAATATATGAATTTTTTAATAAAAGATTTAATCATAATTGGTCTTGGAGATAAGTTTATTTGAGAATATTATTCTAGTTGACATTGTCTTTTAGCTTTGATTAAAAGATTTTGATGGGCTATGAGTTCATTTTCTTTAGATTAAAAAATAAATTAATAATTCCATATTTAGAGGTATTTGGTAGGAATGAAAGTGTATTTTCTTATAGACAACCATCCAACTATTTTAAGTGTTGTGGTTTTTCTTGAATAATGTTCATAATTTACCCTACATCGGTGTATTAGTAAGTTACTATAGATTTTCCAAATTCAAATTAAAAAAAAATAAATTAGTAAATAAAAAATTCTTGTAATATATATTTAAGTAGAAAACAATTAAAGAAAAATATTTCTATGAACTGTCCTTTTCACCTCTTGGTGCAAATGCTAGTTATTATAAGTTGCACCATCACCGATAAAAGAGTTTTTAAAAATTTTACTTCCCGTGAAACATCATAGGGGTCACGCTATATGGGTGAATTATTACCGCACATCTTCGTCTCATTAAAGTCGTCAACAATGTCACAACACCTTCCTTTCATGTGTGTGCTCCACCCACCAAATCCTCCCCAAAAAATCCCTCGGCATCTCCAACATGGCTTTCTTCTCTATAAATATGTACTCAAGTACATAAGCACACAAGTACTCACACGCTTGAAGAGTCCTCTGTAATCGAGAAGGGAGAAATGGAGGTTCTCAAGTTATCACTTTTGTGCATCATTGCCTCTCTCAAATTAATGCTTCTCTGCATTATGGCTACCTCTCTGGCCACACTAACATTTATCAATTACCCATTGTGGATCAATATCTTGAGCGTATCCAACACATATTGAATATGAAATGAATTTTAAGGGATTCTTGGTGCATTCAAAATGGGGTTGAGATGGGTCCTTGTGGGGTGGTCATGTCATCTCTGACTTGAATTCTAAGTTTACCACACCTCATAATGATCACTTCACTTATTGTTGGCACACTTACTTCTTTTCATCAACCACCACTCCCTATTCAGATACTAATATTTTCTTATGTATTGACAATTATTCATATGTATTGGTATTGTAACACCTCCATACACTCCACCCCCACCACCCAACTTATATTTAAACAACCTTACTTGAAATATTAGAAAATGACAATTTTTTTATATTTTTTTTTATATATTTTTTTAATATATATATATATATATATATATATATTTATATTAGCAAGATGGGATGTTGATATCCAATGGTGATGTTTAATTTTCCTTAGAAATATATTGTATAAACATAACATTCAAATAATGGGCCAGTTAAGTTAAATGTACATTGAAAGATACACGAAGAAGCATTACTTATCGATCCAATTTCTTTTGATCTTGGGAAAACAAACTATGTTGAGGTATGTGATGCATATTCTATAATAAAAAAATTGAGTGTCATCATTAATGGATAAGATTTATTACAATATGATGATAATTTTAATCACATTACACATGCATAAATTTTCAGTCCATGGATATCCTCAACTTGTACCCAATTTATGTATGAAAAATTATCCCTCGGAGTGGCAACAATTATTATAGGGGAGGGAGGGTGTTGGTGGGGTAACGAGGGTAATTCCAATGCCACAATATGTTTGCGATAGTAACATGCTCAATAATTGATATATCATGGCATTTTTCATCCTTCTAGAAGAGGGAATCAAACCCTAAATCATATGTTGATTTATTTTACCACATCTAAAATTTTGTGGCATGCTCCATGTGGATGTTTGATAGAGGACAATGGAGAGGAGAATTGATATTTATATAGGCTTACCTTGGATCCATAATTTAAAACCTTGTTACTAGACTATATTATAGGTGAGATGCATGGTATCTAAGGAGGATGATTGTTGGAGCATGTACATCATCCTTTGGAGAGGAAATTTCTAGTGAATAGGGGTGATTCCTAGCTTGGTGATGGGTTTCCCCGATTATATATTGGAGGTGATAACTATATAATCCCTATCCAACATTAGGCATAAATATTAGGTAGTGGCACACATCAACCTTGTTGTGACCTTCATATTTCCTTTTGTATTTATGATCTCACCTTAGTTTTCATTTGTACAATGATTAAGATTCAGTCCTATGCTTTCAGGTTGTTTGATGTAGCCCCATTTCGGTTAGTTTCCAAACATAAGGGGAAATATTAGATTGATATGATGTGGTGGTTGCATGGATCTTTGATTTCACTTAGCAGTTGCATATTCTGATTATAAAGTACGTAGAAAGAATAACCTCAATGTTCACTAGTATAGATTTTATTTATGCTCTACTAGGAATTTTGATTTCATTGCTTTATTTGTATTCCCATTGGTAACCATTAGTTAAATATACATTCTCAATTTCTTGTAATGAATTGGATTATAATAACATTTTGTACTATGCGGTGGGGATGTGAAATTTTTTATCCACCCCATCATGATGAGCCATCCCTTTTATTCACCTTGCAAGTAGAATATAGATTGTTGAGTTCTCTTGCATTCCACTAAGGAGTGAAGTACTCATATGAAACTAGTCACCACCCCTTGAAAATGCATGATTCATTTTACATTTTCATGGGCCTTTATTCTCTTACAACCACAACATATGCTTAGAGTTCAGTGACAATCATAGGTTGCAAGAAAAGACTTAGGCAGTATTGATGGAGGCTTTTGATGACATTTAACCATGAGGTTCCACTTGGGAAAAATTTGCATTGATTTAGAGGCATGGTCACATGGATTACTCTATCTCTTTTTCCATTATTATTGAGGATCATTGTTTCTTAGCTACAACGAGGACACTAGACCATGTAGATGGAGGAAGAAAGTGAGCAAAAAAACCTACCTAAAGAGGTGCCAAATTTATTATTTTATGTAAAGCTAAGGACTATACATAACACAAATAAATGAGTGTCTTACATTATAGGGGGTTTAAAGCACAATTGTGGCAAGAGAAAGTCAGAGAAGCAAAACACCCCACCTTGGAAGAATCACATGGCATGATAAGTAGTAACGCGGAAAGGTAAAGAATAAATTGCTTGCTTAGAATGATGGCATGTGGTTATTATATGGGAAAATAAGGGTCACTTAATGTGGAACATTCCACTCCATCAATAAAAAGAAAATTTGATTGCTTAGATCATGAATATACCCCCTTTAAAAAGGAAGTTAAAGCATTTCAAACATATTAAAGTGATTTTATGGCTCTTTACACAGTATATGAGTTTTATTCCACATATATGGAGGCATGTTTATCCATTTGAGGGGAATATTTAGGGGTAAGGACACTTTATTTAATCCATTTTCACATATTTGAAGGCATATTTCACCTTTTAAGGTATTTAGGGTAAAGACATATTTGAGGAATTTTTTTTTTCTAGATAGTTGGAGGTGTGTTTCACCTTTGAGGGAGGCTTTAGGGTGAGAACACCTTGTTTGAGGTATATTATAGATATTCAGAGGAAATATTTTTGCATGAGGATATGTCATGTGGAATTATTTACATGGTCAAACTATCAAGTGAAAAATAAATGCATGTTTTAAAAGGTTCTCATGAAATAGAAAGATGGTAAGTGGAAAAATGGACCTATTTAATTCTCTCAAAAGATAAAATGAAAGGAGAAATATAGGAGCTTCTAAATGGAAATACTATTTTATGAATTAGGGTTTGATTTGAAGGATATAAATATAGGAGTGATTGACTCACTAAAGGCATGGTTGGTAGTGTAGAAATTCCCATCCAAGCTCAGTTTAAGACCATTTGGGAGGATGTTGTTAAGGGACATGTTCAATGTGAGGTTTTCCATCTCTTATTTTCACTGTCATGGATGATTGGGGATTTCACAAGGATTTCCATTGCTTTTGTTTCTAAAACAATCTTTGAAGAAGGGAAATTATGTTCTTATAATAGGATGTTAGGGTTGAGGTGAAACCCCCCATAAATTTTAATATAACCTTGGGTAGTTGAAGGAGTTTTCTATTCAAATTTTATGGTTACAGTTATTTAATTAATGTTTAGTGGTTGTTTTAGCTAAGGAAGAAGATGAATTGTGGAATGTTATGTCTCTCTTAATATTGTTATCATATAAAATTTGAAGATAAGATGTATTTTTAGTTTTTCATTCAATTATAAGGTTGTCCTACATCACCTACTTCATATGTGGTTTCATGTGTGAATATTCCTTTATTATTCATGATTGCGCAATATTACTTTATTGTAATTCTCTAGTTGTGATGGTGCATATTGTATAAGGTCTCTCACTTATTATTTTGTAATATAAAATTACATTTTGGATGAATTATTGCACTTTAGTGAATTACTCAATTACTTCTTCTCCATGACATTCAAACCCTTTTTCTATTTGATTTTGACTCTATTATCCAATTGGATAAGAACTAGTTTTGGAAATCCACAATTCCTTTATTTATAAAGAGTATAATAAATTTGTTTTTGGTGTTTCCTTGCTTATGCCGACAAAGAATTGGCTTAAATTTAAATGATGAATTGTTTTGATGATCACAATGTGGACAACCATTTTAAGTGCCCCTAAAGTTTGACTTCATTCAAAGATTGAATATCTTTTAACACAAGTCTACAAGGTAACAAGAATTAAATATTCTTATCGATTGTAATTTATCTTGAGGTGTTTACTTTGTGGTATGTATAAATTTCAAACTGGGTATGTGATTAGATAAATAACATAGCCCAAAACATTCATCTCATTCTCTTCCATATTGTGAACAAATCAAAGGCATTTCTATCTTGGTTTCACACTTTATCTTCATCCACGTGCCAAGTAAGGAGATGAACTAACTATTACTAAAGGGAACATAATTTAATAACATACATGTGTTGCTAAAGCTGCTTGTGATTTTGTAGAAGGTAATTTTGAACTTCTCAATCTTTATGAACATGAAAACAACTTTAGGAGAATATTTCCATTTCATAACTTATTTGAATCATTATACATAAACATGCATCTATACCTAGTCCTAAATCATAATATTTTCTTATTTGTCTTGATATCTTTGAAAAATATAATCACCCTTGTAAATGGAGTTTAGTTAGACAATAAAACAAGCTTACTTGGCCTTTCTTCTATTATATTCTAAAGATATAAATAATTATACATGTATGTTTTGAATCAAACCCAAAAACTTGATAATGATAAAACAACTTCTATTATCATTTTAAATATAATTCCTAACAATACTAAAATAAAATTACTAATATTTTTTCCCCAAATAAAAAATAAAATTAAAAATATAATAATATAATATATGTTTGTTAAAAAAATAGAGAATTATTTATATTTAAGAAAAAAAATAATTGAAACATAAAATTATATAAAGTGATATTAAATTAAATCCCATTTGTGTAAGAGTTAGGTTACCCATCTCTCACATGTTGGTTTCTTTTATATTAAGTAATTTTTAAATATTATAGTAAATAAAATGTACTTTTTTCTTTCTTAAAAATTTATATTCATACTAAAATTTATATAATTTATGTTAAATTTATTACGTTTTAATAAAATTATTTATGAATTATTCATTGTGATATAATTTAGTGTGTAAAATTAGTTTAAATCAATTTGATATGTATTGTTGTGTAGATATTGTGAAGGAAGGTTTATAAGTGAAAAAAAGAATTATTTTAACATTTACGAGGTTAAATATAGTTTATAGGATAGATTTGTTTTCTATCTGATTCTTGTATTCAATCTTTTTTCTGTAAAGTTTAGCAATAAACATTCTCAGCGTCTTAACTAATCTCTTAATGAATATATTATCCCAAGAGCTAGTTGTTAGAATATCTGCATAACATTCTATGTTGTCTTTGAAGGCCTCACATTCTAAAATGAATTATTTTTCTATTTCCACTTTTCTGGAAGAGCAAAAAACACATACTCTTTCCTCCCACACTTCTTTTGGCCTTTTCTAGCACCATGTTTCACAATGGAGTTGATGATAATTAGTCCTTAACTATGCAATAATAATTTTAGCTCTCCAAGATTTTCTTTTATGATTACGAGTGGGATTAAACTCTTCAATATAATACTTTTTCTTTCTCCCTAGCTCCTTATCCCAAGTACGCTTCTAGAACTTATGAGATTAAACTCTTTAACAGAGTAATTTTTCTTTCTCCCTAGCTCCTTATCCCAAGTACGTTTGTGGAACTTATCCATAACAAAAGCTTTTATCTCTTTACTATTTATGGGACACACATTGTTCAAGAAAATACCCCATTTACTAAACCATTTGTTATTTTTCCGCATCGAAGTCTTCTTTCTTTTGCACAATATGTCATTAAAGACAACCTTAGGTCATTTGTCTTCTTCCATTTGCTCAATTTTTTTTTTAAATATTTTATGACTAGCAACATAGCAATTCTTCAATAGGAGTAGCCCTCATTTCACTTAACAAGATAGCATAAGGAACAACGCTTTTAATTTTGAATTTGTTTGTAATGAAACGATTGTGAATTTTTTCAAATTAAATATTAAACCAACCACGTCACCTATTATAAGGGGTGAAATTTTTCATTAAAATTATATTATTGAAAAAATAAAAAATTATATTTATTATTATTTTTATTTTTAAGTGTTTTATGAGAATTTATTAATATTTGTAATTTTTTATTATTATTTGATTTTATTAAAATAAATTTATATACTTTATATAAGTAGTGAAAATAAATATATCAACTCGGTAGAAATTAAAATGAATACGTTTTATAAAAAAAGTAATTAATTGAAAATATTTTCATATTTTAATATTTTTTTATTAGATTTATTATTATGAGTTGTTCATATTAACCTAATTTTATTAGAGTGAGTGTATTGAATTGATATAAGTGAAGGGAAATAAGTCTATTGATT
Source organism: Pinus tabuliformis (assembly GCA_031772625.1). Taxonomy (NCBI): domain Eukaryota; kingdom Viridiplantae; phylum Streptophyta; class Pinopsida; order Pinales; family Pinaceae; genus Pinus; species Pinus tabuliformis. The sequence continues at coordinate 902,772,196 of CM062808.1, forward strand.
TGATTTGATATAAATAAAGTATAGGAATAAGAAATTTGGGAGAAATTTCCTAATTTGTATTAGACTATATCAATGTTTGTGAGGGACTCATATTGATTTCATGATTTTGAAATGAATATATTGAATTGACATAAGTAGAGGAAAATAAATATGTTAATTTCACATAAGTGAAGCATAAGGGCCAAGAAATTTGGTAGAAATTTCCTTAACAAAGTGAAACTTGCATTTTTCGCCAACTTTAATGTTTTTATTACACTTCATCAATGCCTGTGAACTCATATTGACTTGTCTCTATTGAAAGAATGTATTTACTTGACATAAATGGAGGAAAATAAATATATGAACTTAATATATGTGGAACATAGGGACCAAGAAATTTATGAAAAGCTTCTTCAACAAAGTGAAATTTGCATTTTTCTCCAAATTTATTGTTTTTGTTAGACTATATTGATGCTTGTAAGTTAATCATATAGACTTGACTTATTAGGATGGAGAAAGTGAGAGAGTTGCTCATATTAACTTATTAAAATGAGTGTATTGAATTGATCTAAGTGGAGGGAAATACGTGTATTGATTTCACATAATTAAAGCATATGAGTAAGAAATTTGGAGGAGATTTATTTAAAGAGAAAATTTGATTATTTTGGGATTCTAATATTTTTATTAGACTTTATCAATACTTATGGGTTTTATATGGACTTTACTTTATTGAAATGAATGTATTTACTAGACATGAATGAACGAAAATAAATATATTAACTTGATTTAAGTGGAGCATAGAGACCAAAAAGTTTGAGATATTTTTTTCAACAAAGTGAAAATTGTACTTTTATCCAACTTTAATGTTTTTATTAGACTTTATTAGTGCTTGTGAGGTACTCATATTGACTTAATTTCAATTGAGTGTATTGACTTGACATAAGTGGAGGAAATTAAATATATTAACTTGACATAAGTGGAGTAAAATAAATATATTAACTTACATAAGTGGAGGAAAATAAATATATTAACTTAAGTGGATCTTAGAGACTAAAATTTTTGAGAGAAAATTTTTCAACAAAGTGAAAATTTTATTTTTCTCCAACTTGAATGTTTTTATTAGACTTTATCAATACTTGTGAGGACTCATATCGACTTAGTTTTATTCAAATGAGTGTATTGACTTGACATTCGTGGAGGCAATTAAATATATGAGCTGGACATAAGTGGATGAAAATAAATATATTAACTTGACATAAGTGGAGCATAGGGACCAAAAAAGATGGGGAGAAATTTCTTCAAAAAATGAAAATTGTATTTTTCTCAACTTTAATGTTTTTATAAGACTATATCAATACTTGTGAATTACTCATATTAAATTGATTTTATTGGAATGGAAAAAAGAGAAAGTTGTTCATATTAACTTAAACTTATTAAATGAGTGCATTGAATTGAATTGACATAAATAAAGGTAAATAAGTGTATTGATTTGACATTATTAAAGCATAGGAACCAAATTTCTTTAATAAAAAGAAATTTGTTTTTTATTAGACTTTATCAATACTTATGAATGACTCATATTATATGTATTCTAAAAATAGATATTAAATTTAATTAACTTATATTAAATATCAATAAATATTACATATTTAATAATAATAAAATTTTATTAATTTGATATTAAATGGGTAAGAAATATTGTATTTTAATTATATATTACCTTTCATATATGAATGTTAAAAAGCTCTACATAACACCTCGGGATTTGTAGGATAGAAGTTTGTTTTTTTTAATCATATATATATATAAAGTATTGAATTTAATTAAGCTGTGATAAAAATTAAATATTAAATATTTAGATTATAGAATTTTATTTATTTAATATTGTTAATTAGGATTATTTTAAGTAGTTGAGATATAGTTGGAATTTCTTTATCCAAGTTTACTTCTGGCTAGTGATATAATGAATTTTGTTAGTATAATAGAAGAAATATGTATATTTTTTTTGTAAAATGTATATAGATTGCTTAACCATAGATCTTGATCTGAGTTTAAAAAATTGACCCATAATACAAATATTTTATTAATAAAAACTTAACCAAACTAACTAATTTTCAAAAATATATATATAATTTTCAATTTATAATTTATTTGGTAGAAAATATTTTTTATTTTTATTTTTATTTAAAAATAAAAACCTAACTATGACTTGGAAGTTTAACTTGCTTCAAAACTAATACAAAACATGCTAAATTTTAAAATAAAATAAAATAAATATAACTCATATTTATTGTTTAATTAAATAAAATTTAAATTAAACAATAAAATGATTAAAAAATATAGAATTATGATGATTTAAAATTATATATTTTTTAATTAAACGATATACAATATTTAGAATAAAATGATTAATAATATATATATTTTAATTTATAAATAACATTTTTTTTTTAGCTATATAAGAATCTGAAATTATAAAATTTTAATTAAAAAATAGATAAGGGTAAGAATCAAAATATTTCTAGTTTAGCCAATTTAATAATAATAATAAATATTCGATAAAAATAAGATTGCATTTTTATATTTTTTTTTGAGTTGTTTTTTGTGCGAATTTTTGGAAGGTTTTTTGGTGGATTTTTCCAGTTTAATTTCCCTAAAATCCAGAAAAAATTCATTGAAATCCATATATACAATAAAAAAAACTAATTTAAATAACACAAATCAAGATATCACCACAAATTTTTTCTTCAAATTTAAACACCAAAAAATCGAAAAAATCACATTAAAAACAACTCCTATTTTTTTAATTTACTTATATAATCACACTAACAAATTTTAACACTACCTAACCTCTTTTAAATATAAAGAAATACACGACCTAACCTCTTTTAAATATAAAGAAATGCAATAAAAATTTTAATGTTTTCAATAACGGGAAGTTTCTGCGTAAATTATGTAAATCAGGGTATATTTATTATAAATTACACAACCACGGATAAAATAAGTTATTAAATTTTTACTCCTCGTGAAAGATCACAGGGGTAACACTGTATGGGTGAATTATTACGTCACGTCCCCGTGTGAGTAAAGTCGTCGACGATGTCCCTACCTTTCATGTATGTGCCCCACAAAAAGTCCCTCTGCATATCCAACACGGCTTTCTTCCACACAATTACTCACATTCTCTGGGAATAGGCCATTTAAGCTCTCAAAATACACTAACTATATATGATAACAGTATCTCAGGGGTATATCCGAGAATATTAATGGTTTGATTTTATTACACATTAGATTTATCAAAAAACAATTTGGAGGGAACAATTTTTAATAGTATTGGCAATTGTATTTATATGACAATATTCTTTGTTCACTTTAATAATTTTTCTGGGGCCTCGGGTGCATCTTTGGCCCATTCTATTTATTTTAGAGTTTTAAATTTAAGGAAAATTAGATTGATGGGGAGATTCCTCTAATAACTTCTTGACATTGGGTGTATGTTTGGCCAATTGTCCTTACTTGAGAGTCCTGGATTTAAGGAAAAATAGAGTGATGGGGAGCTTTTTTAGTATTTTACATCTTTTAAGTACTTGGAAGCTTTAATCCTTGGTTATAATAATTTGCATAGTTGTATTTCTCAATATATCACAAATTTTACCAAGCTACATGTGTTTGATTTATAAAACAAAAAATTCCAAATTCAGTGGAAGTATACCAACACGTCTTGAGAGACTCTCTTGATTTGCAAATGTGTCAAATAATAATGAAGTAAATTGGGAAATTATTATTGACATGAAAGGAATTGAATATAATTTGTCATGTCCACAAACACTATATTTGATATGTCTTGTAATAATCTTATAGGAGAAATCCCCACAAATATAAGAAGCATGAGTAGCGTATGACTACTGAATTTATCAAGAAATCAATTAGAAGGACATATCCTTGCATCCCTTAGTGAGATACCTTCTTTGGAGCAATTGGACTTGTCAAGAAATAGTTTGAGTGGACCAATTCGTGAAGTTCTTTCTAAATTATCAATGTTGGCTTCCTTTTATGTTTCATATAACAACCTTTGCCGGCCAATCCCATCAGGGACACAATTTTCCACTTTCAATGTAACATCTTTTTGACAAGAATGAATGTTTATGTGGGATTTCTCTACCAACATGCAAGCAAAATGTAAAGGCAAATAGAACAACTCCTAGAGGCAATAACAATAGTAGTAACGCTAAAAGTGGATTGTTAAGCTATGCCAATGAAAAGGTGTCCTTGTTAGCATTGTCATTGGGATTAGGGGTCAGATTTGGTGGAGTTGTTGCTATGTTCATCATTTGGGGCAAAGCAAGATGTTGAGTAATGGGCATGTCCTCTAACACAAGAAAGCCATTATATGGAGTTTACCTATTTCCAAAATAGGTTGCAAGGCTTTGTCCATATAGCTCAATGTAATATTGTATGTCTTATTATTTTTGTAAAGTTGCATTTTCATAAAGATGTGAATACATTTCTTTAAAATATTTTTCATTGGACATTTATTTATTTTAAATCCTTTATATTTTTTAATAAAATATTAAACCTTTCTAAATTAAAAATACAAATTATTTTCATATAAAACATTAAAAAAATCACTTTATATTTTTATAATATTGTATTATTTATTATTATTTGTGGAGAGGCTCATTCTAAGAAAAGTATGAGGGCAATGTGTAATTTTGTTTGTGCTCAATATGAAGTTGACATATATCCCTTTCAAAATAAAAATGAAATATTTTTTAAATAAAAAAAAACAATGTGGGATGTAATAAAAATGACCATACACATTACGTTCGTTTTAATTTCACTCTTTCTCAACCATAAATAATCACACAACATAATTTTATAGAGAAATAATAAAAAATAAAAAAACAAATTTATTTTTCCACTTTTGAGTGTGAGGAAGTTGTATAATTCAATATGTTAATGTTAATAAAAGACCACAGAAGAAACTAAACTAAGAAAATAAAATTTTCACCACAGCAGAAATAAGATTTAACATAAAAATTTGATTTAACCTAAAATTTTTACTCACACACAAAAAACTAGACTCTGGAAAACCTCATTTAGAGAAAAGGTTTACTAGATTTTTCATTGTCAAAAACTTATTACATTTCACTCGTTTCATTGTTTCTCACTCACAATTCCTTTTTACTCACACCCCTATATATAACTAGCAATTGCTCCTAAAGGTGCAAAGATACATCGAAGGAATTGAACACACATATAATGCTAATGCAAAAATGTTGTAGCAAAGGAAAGATAACCTAAAGGGTGGAGGATGGAGGGGACAAAATGTGTTCAACCTTGCAATAGTCTCACACTTGTGCCAATACCTTTCTCAAAGATGTTGCTCAAGCCACCTGGCTAAATCATTTTTTTCAGTCATACCACTATGTCAAAATCTTATAAATATTATATCCAAGCTATAACATGTAAGGTAATGATGAGAAACATTACCATAGGTCTTAGTGGGCACTTGCCCAAAAAAAATGTAATTGCACAGAGGAAATGACTCAAGTCTTTCACTTGAGTGACCTTGCAATCAACATAAAGAAGGGGGTTTGTTTTGGTATTTTAGCTATCTCCTTTTAAAAAAATTAAATTATTAATTCCAGTTTTAAATTTAAATTTTAATTTTAATTTTGTCTAGCAAAGATTTGTTGGAGTTGAAAATTTATTTGATGTAGTTACAAATCCAAGTCTCCAATTAAACTTTCAAGGCATTGTATCCATTTATGCCTTCAAAAATAGAGTTTTAAAAATGAAAGTTATACATGCTATATGCATATATAGAACCAATATAGATCCATTTTGAAGAGGATTAAATCTCTTGAGGTGCATTTTTTTTTTAAGTTTTTCACTCTAAAAGAGGTCCCATAGGCTACCTTTAGCCTTGTGGACATTAAATTTTTCTTTCTTTTTTTCTCATCTTTCTAGAAGTAATTACAGTTGCCTTCGCATAACTCGTATGGGTCTCACAATAATGAGTGGCCATGTAAATTAACCCTTAAGAAGTATTTATGTCAAGGATGGTCATTCCTAAATAAAAAATACCACATAACCTCTTAGGTTGAACATAATTTAAGGTGGCACTTTATCATAATTAGTTAAGGCAATTTTGTGTGAGAATTATCTTAAGAATCCCCAAAGCCATAATTTCTAGTGTGGGTCTCACAATAATGAGTGTCCATGTAAATTAACCCTTAAGAACTATTTATGTCAAGGATGGTCATTCCTAAATAAAAGATACCACATAACCTCTTAGGTTGAACACAATTTAAGGTGGCACTTTATCATAATTAGTTAAGGCAATTTTGTGTGAGAATTATCTTAAGAATCCCCAAAGCCGAAATTTCTATACGAACTTGATACTTTTTTTTTAGATATTTTCAGTTATATAAAAAAAACTGGTTAGGCTATGATCTACCTATAAATTGGTTGAAAAATAAAAATTAAGCCCATTTAATTTTTCAATTAAACAATTTATATCATTCTACCAAAAAAATTCTCTTAAACACCTAAATGAAATATTTAAAAATACATAATTTAATGTAAATCTTATCATATTTATTAATATGCTAGCATCAAGAACAAGATAAAACGCTATGCCGAAAATGACTTGTTTAAATCAAATTTAATTTAAGGTGTGAGTTCCCCACTAGATTATGGGTATCATGGATTTTGAACATGAAGGTCCATAGCCACATCCAAAAAATCAATATATTTGGTTTTTATTTATGATATATAAATAAATATTGGATTGCACCTATCATAATCAACCTATGTAAAACCCTTGTACCTTTCCTAGTTCCAAGATGAAGATAATTCATTATATTTAAAAAAAAAGAACTCTTTTCTTGTAAAAGTTTTTATGACTTCTGCATGAGTGTTCTTATTCATATTTTATTTTCAATGGCATATTATAGTGATGCATATTTATTTCTTATTTCTTAGTAATTTAAATATGTAATATAATTGTAAGAAGTAATGTTATCAAGTTTTTATTAATATAAAGATTTAAATGTGTTTTTTTTTTTAAATAATGCTAATTAAAATTGAATTTGATTAACTGGAAACCTTTTATAAATATCTTAAAAAATAATTGTATTTAAAAAATAAAATAATTATAATACATTTTTTTAAATGGAAATATTTAGTTTAAATGAAAGTGAGTTTTTTAATTGATGTGATTATTTTGCCATCACTTAGAATTTTGACTTTGTTAATAATTTCGTTATTATGCTTTATTTTTCTTTAATAATGAGTGAGTAAACATTTTCCCAATTTTTAATTTGAAACAATAAGTAAACACTCATCACTCTTGATTTGAAGGAGTACCTACTAAATATATGATATGCATTTATAGTTTGGAAAATTTTCACATTATTGAATTGTTTATTTTACATATATTTGTTTTGTATGTGGAATGGAGAAATTACAAATCTCAATTTCATATTAACAAAGTATAAATATAAAGGAGAGAAATTTAATATATATATATATAACGATGTTAAGAGTATGTGTTTCTTTGGTAAAATGTTATAGGTTCAAATTCAAAGAGGATTAAAATATATATATCTTTATAAACTTTAAAAGAAAAAGTTTCAAATATCAATTTAATATCTAATTCAGCCATAGTCTTAAAATTAAATTATTATTATTATTATTATCTTCAAAAATATAATTTTAATTTAGATGTTAAAAATTAATTAAATATCTTTATCCCTACTATAATCATGGAGGTTCTTAATTTGTAAATAGGCTTTTTTATAATATCATGAGTCATTAATATGATTTATCAATACTACATGCCCAAAAAATCATAACTCATTAAATCTCACACTTGTTCATATAACATTTTTTTTAATTAATTAATTTAATTAAAAGGAGAAAAAAGATAATTACTCTGGAGATAAATCTCAATCATTGATTTGTGTATACTACTATGCAAATTCTAGAATATTTCATCTAGGTTAAATCCTTACCACCCACCTAATAATTATTGATATTTAAATTAAAATTTGGACAACCATTCCAAAACATACACATTTATCTAAATAATTAAATTAAAATTTCAACTTAAGGTGGATGAATGACACAGGAGCAATCAACTCAACAATATCATTGTATTTTAGTTAGACATAGGGGTTCTTGTGTTTTCCTGGAAGTTGGTTTCCTAAGTGTGAATTAATGTAATTATTTAGGCTTTTTAGCGATTTTAATGAGAATAGGAATTAATTGAATGTTGTGAGACATATTCGTAAATATTATCGAATTTAGGAGAATAAGAGAGATTTAGGATAGTTGAGAGATTGAGGGATTTGAGAATTAATTGTAAAACTCAGATTAGGAGTTAGTTCATGATTTTGGGAATTGAAGAGGATCCTTAGGGATGGGGAAGAGATTTTAGGACTCTGTTGACGAGTTTAGGGATCTAAACCAGGAATTGGTTTTAGAATCTTGTTGTATAAATGTACGCGTAAAAGGAAAAATCAGAAGTTGGATAAGTTAGATAGGTTGGATAGATTAGCTAGTTAGAGCGTGACTGTAAGCCTACGAGCAAATTGTAAAACAAAGGCCACTGATATTAGAAGATCAGGCTTGAGAGAGAAATTGTGTAAATTTGTATGTATATATACAGAGATTAATTCAAAACTGTATAAGTGTGTGATTCGAATATGGAATGATAAATTCTATGTGTATTAGAGATTTTGTATAACATATGTATGCAGGTGGAGTTCGGTGAACACAAAGAGGAGAATAAGACAGTGGATTGTAATGGACCTTTGAAACTATTCGAAGAACCAAAGTAATGTTCTGGAGGGGCTGTGTTAAATAACATGTGAAGTTAAGCTCAGGAGGGAGTCGTACAGTGGAACAACGGAAGGATGAAGAACCATGAAGTAACCCGAGCTGCAGAGAACCATTGAAGAAATATCATAAAACCCAAGTAAAGAGATGGTCGAGAAGTAAAGCATTGATGCACAGGCACCGTTGGATCTATCAGATCAATGGATGAGATCAAGTCACATGGAATGGCGCATCGAATATTGCATCACAACTTATCATGTGAATGAATGAATCGACCTTAAGGGAATTGTGATTGCGATATGTGAGACTGTTACTGAATGTTGGATTGAGCGATTGGATCAACAGTGGAGGATTGTTGTGGAATCCCGCATCGTAATAGTCCAATGGGAGGAATTAACCTTGGGCCATAAGTAATTCGATATGTGATTGTGATGTCCAATGCGATCATAGGTTTGATCGCATCGCAAATATTCCATGGTAATGTACCGAGCCTTAACCAATGCGACATGTGATATGTGAAGGTGTGATGGAGTGAGCCGATAAGTATTGCGATATGTGATAGAAGAGTGGACCCGAGAAAGTAATGAATGCGATTTATATTATATTGAAGTTCGTAGGGTTATCACATATAGGATGCAATAAAGAGTCGTGTGTTAGTGAGATGCGAAGGGAGGATTGTGATAAGGCATGCATCGAGAAATGTGCATAGGCAAGGAATTAAGAAAAGGTATGGTTTACATATGTTTTGTGTGTATTCTATTATAAAAGAATTATAATGGGATTAAAGTGTTGATAGATGGTTTTCGGGTTAAGTCCATGAATAAGCAAAGAATAAAGGGTTTATGGGGTTTGGTTAATGTGTGCGACATAAAGGTTAAGGATTAATCAAGGCTTAATGAGGTAGAGTGTAGAGTCTCGATGAAGGATTTGAACATAGAGTTAGACTGTGATAATTTATGAAATCATTCCGCATAAGACTTAAGTAAGGAGCCTTTAACCATTATTCCTTATTGAAGATTTGACTTGGTAGAGAGTGAAAATTCCTGGGGCAAAATAGATATGTGCATTTTACATGCATACTGTGGGTATACGCGGGTTTTCCTGCGTCAAAGTGGTATCAGAGTAGAATTGTAATTGAAACATTTGGTATTAAGGCAACACAAAGAAATTTTGTGTGAACATTTCTTTGAAAAGAGTTTAGAATAGATTTATATTCTAAAGGTGTGTATATAGGTGAATGGTGATGTGTACGCTGGCAAGGGAGGTCAGATTCTAATCTAACAAATAGTAAGCATACAAAGGTAAGGTATAGCAAAATATTGGGAGAACTTGTAGATGCAAGAGACAAAGGAAGTCCTTTCAAAGTACAGAAAATGGAGGAACAAGATCATGCAAAGGTCTTGAAGGTGAGGTGATATGCTTTTTTTTTATTTGATTTGAAGATTGGAGAATGTGTGGTTTTTATATTGACACACAGGTGACGGCATAAGGAGGTGAGAATGTTGCAGCAATCTAGAGCAGGAAATGCTCAATTGGTTCCAGAGGAAAGAACCAGAGAGATGCTAACAGACTAAGCTCACGGAGAGAAGCTTAGTGAGGCATAGATAATAAGAAGGAGAGTTGTTACTATAGAGATATAGTTGCAGATCACAGAGGCAATTCCACAAAAGTATGTGGGTAGGATTGCTGAGTAATGAAGGAAGCTGGCAAGACTTTCTAATTGAAAGAAGAGGTGGTCAGAACCAAGTATTTCATGGTGATTGAAATACAAGAGAACAATTGTGTTCTTGAGAGGTGCAGATGAGTTGAAGCCTAGAAGGAGTAGAGAAGAGTTCTCAAAGGAGGTTCTAGAGATAGAGAACCAAGTGCTTGCCAAAAGACTGAGTACAGAGGAAAGCTTGGTGAGGTAAGTGGTAGCAGGGAGGACTTGCTATTGTAGAGGCTTTAATGCAGCTCATAGTGAGTGAGTGAGGGGCTCATGAAGATAGATATGGATAAGAAGATGGCTACTGATAGTCATAGCAGAGGTTCTGAGGAAGACCACAATAGAAGAAAAGTGAAGAAGGAGGATGCCAAGGAAAATGACAAGAGGATGATTCAAGAGGAATTTGACAAAGAGATTGCTAAGATGAAAGAATAACTCGATGTATTGATGATGATACTAGAGGAAATTTAGAGACAAGGTTGAGTTTTAAAGAAGAAGCCAGTGAAGTGGCATAAATTACAGAGAAGGCTACAACAGAGGTAAGTAAGGTGGCTGATGGAAAAGCTTAGAGAAGCTGAGTTGGGAATAGAAGTGTCTATTTATGAACCATAGCAGGGTGAATTTATGGGTGAAGACAAAGACTTGAAGACTAGAACTTCAAGTGAGACCAAAGGATCACCTAATTTTAAATCTGACAATTTTTTTATGTTTGCAGATGAAACATGTGAAGGACGAAAATTTGATGATATTGACATAAAGAAGGAATAAGATAGGCAGAATCTAAATTCTATTCTAAAAGAAGAAGTAGAGAAGGATATCAAGCTATTAAGTAAAGGACTTGATAAGATTGAGGAGAATACCATCGAAGTATTTCTAAGTTATGTAAAGGACTTGGAACAGTAGGAGTAATTGATGATTGAATCATCAAATGAGATCATGAGGTCTTGTGGTTTTACGACTAACAAGGTGTGTGTGAATGCAGGTATTGTAGAAGACAAACCATTTTATGGAACTATCTTGAATGAATATGAAAGTTGCCAAGTAAAGTATGATGATTATTGTCTTTCAAATGAGGATCAAGTTGAGTTATTACAGTAGAATGAGTTCATAAATTCCATGTTTAGTCGGGGAAATATCTTCAGTAAGGATGAGGTATTTATGTGTTATGATAAGAAATTTTCTATTGGAAAGAACAATGAGGAATTGATTTTCTTAAATGATCAAAGGGAGAGTGATGGAAAGACATCCAAAACTATCACAGAGATGGAGGATCAAAATTTTATTCTAATCAAGAAGGAATAATTAGTGTCAACAAGAAGCCATACTTGTGACAAAGAATAAGATAGTGAGGATTGTACAAAACTTTTAGGAGAAATTTCAAGTGAGATAGCAAATTTGTGGCATGAATTAAGTCTTTTGGAGAAAAGGCTAGAAAACCAAAAAGTAAGTGTTCAGATTGTAAAGTCAAAACTGGATGAGAATGAACAAGTTCACTAGAATGGATAGGGACAGAAAGACATCATTGAAACATATGGCATGGAGGAGAGACTAGCTGATGTCTCGAGAATTCTGCTGAGAATTCAAAACAGCATACTGATGTGCTGACAGAGGAGGAAGAATTAGATTAGCAAGCTAAATTGTTGCCAAAGGAAGAAAAGGCACAAAGCCTAATGATTTTTATTTTAACAATTGTTTTATGAGTGCCTAATGATTTTTATTTTAACAATTGTTTTATGAGTGCAGGTTTAGTTGCAGATATTGTAGGAAATTTAACACAGATGAGTAGCCAAATAGAAATGAAGGAAGAGGATTCTATGGAAGTATTAAATCCATGGAATAGGGATGTTCAATCGATGAAAAGAATGTTGGAAAGTCAGGATTTAATGCAGAAAGAAATAATTGTGAAAGAGGGTAAGGATGAAAGGGAGGAAATCAGAATAAGCAAAGAACAAGTAAGTGATAGCGTTCGACAACTTCAAGAAGAAAAACAACAGATTGAAGGGTTAGTGGATAGCAACAACGACCTGAAACAAAAAGAAAGAGGAAAAAGAAAGTAGTAGAGTATAGACCAGTCCAAGGATGTGATGGAAACAAAGATTGAAGAATTATGGCAGTTGATGATGAAACAGTTTGTATGGAGGAGATTGATAGCAGCAGGAAGGATGATCGATCAGAATTTGAACCTGATTGACAAGGAGAGGAAGATGAACAGAAGACAACAGATGTACAACAACAACAAAGGTGCAAGAAATTTGGGTGGTTACAAACTAAATTTTGGGACCCTGGAGGTTTTCTATTAACTTATGAACACACATGATATGGAGATCATGAATATTTTCTACTTTGGGAGTCTGATGCAAGAGCAATCAGCTCAACAATATCATTGTATTTTAGTAAGACATAGGGGTTCTTGTGTTTTCCTAGAAGTTGGTTTCCTAAGTGTGAATTAATGTAATTATTTAGGCTTTTGAGTGATTTTAATGAGAATAGGAATTAATTGAATATTGTGAGACATATTTGTAAATATTCTCGAATGTAGGAGAATATGATAGATTTAGGATAGTTGAGAGATTGAGGGATTTGAGAATTAATTGTAAAACTCAGATTAGGTGTTAGTTCTTGATTTTGGGGATTGAAGATGATCCTTAGGGATGGGGAAGGGATTTTAGGATTCTGTTGAGGAGTTTATGGATCTAAACTAGGAATTGGTTTTAGGATCCTTTTGTATAAATGTAAGCCTAAAAGGCAAAATCAGAAGTTGGATAAGTTAGATAGGTTGGATAGATTAGCTAGTTAGAGTGTGACTGTAAGCCCACGGGAAGATTATAAAACAAAGGCACTAATATTAGAAGATCAGGCTTGAAAGAGAGATTGTGTAAATGTGTATTTATATATACAGAGATTAATTCAAAATTGTATAAGTGTGTGATTCAAATATGGAATGATAAATTCTATGTGTATTAGAAATTATGTATAACATATGTATGTAGGCAGAGTTCAGCAAACACAGATAGGAGAACAAGATAGCGGATTGTAAAGGAACTTTGAAACTGTTCAAAGAACCAAAGTAATGTTTTGGAGCGGTTGTGTTAAATAACATGTGAAGTTAAGCTCAGGATGGAGTCACGCAACAGAACATCAGAAGGATGAAGAACATGAAGTAACTCGAGCCACAGAGAACCATTGAAGAAATATCATATAACCCAAGTAAAGAGATGGTTGAGAAGTAAAGCATTGATGCACAGGTACCGTTGGATCTATCAGATCAATGGTTGAGATCAAGTCGCATGGAATGGAGCTACAAATATTGCATCGCAACATATCACGTGAATGAATGAATCAGCCTTAAGGGAATTGTGATTGCGATATGTGAGATCATTACTAAATGTTGGATCGAGTGATTGGATCAATAGTGGAGGATCACTGTGGAATCCCGCATCATAATAGTCCAATGGGAGGAATTAACCTTGGGCCATAAGTAATGCGATAAGTGATTGCGATGTCTGATGCGATCGGAGGTTTGATCGCATTGCAAATATTCCATGGTAGTATACTGGGCCTTAACCAATGCGACATGTGATATGCGAAGGTGTGATGGAGTGAGCTGATAAGTATTGTGATATGCGATAGAAGAGTGGACCCAAGAAAGTAATGAATGCGGTTTATATTATATTGAAGTCCGGAGGGTTATCACATATCAGATGCGATAAAGAGTCATGTGTTAGTGAGATGCAAAAGGAGGATTGCGATGAGGTGTGCATCAAGAAATGTCCATAGGCGAGGAATTAAGAAAATGTATGGTTTACATATGTTTTGTGTGTATTCTATTATAAAAGAATTATAATGGTATTAAAGTGTTGATAGATGGTTTGCAAGTTAAGTCCATGAATAAGCAAATCATAAAGGGTTTATGGGGTTTGGTTAATGTGTGCGGCATAAAGGTTAAGGATTAATCAAGACTTAATGAGGTAGAGTGTAGAGTCTCGATGAAGGATTTGAACAAAGAGTTAGATTGCGTTAATTTATGAAATCATTCCGAAAAGACTTAAGTAAGGGGCCTTTAACCATTATTTGTTATTGAAGATTTGACTTGGTAGAGAGTTAAAATTCCTGGGGCAAAACAGATATGTGCATTTTACATGCATACTGTCGGTATACGCGGGTTTTCCTACGTCAATGAAGATCTGTTGTGTTTTTTTTTCTTTTCAATTGAGGGCCTAGATTGATTCTCAAGGGTATATGATCAGCATATTCTTAGCCTTAACGTTTATCATTAATAAGTTTAAAAAAATAGATTCATGCTACCTAGTTCCCCATCCACCAATTTCCTAGGGATTTGGCGTTATTCCAATTCTAATAAGTTACTCCATCATAAGTTCCTCACTATCATAACATTCATTTATATATAAGAAATTTTTATTTAGCAAAATGGTCCATTACTTTTAATAAATTTTAAAAATTAGATTTGTCCTTGGTGGCTCCCACCCATGGATTTCCTAGGGATTTGATATTATTCCAATTCTAATAAGTTCCTCCATGATAAGTTCCTCATTATTATTTATAACATTTAGTTATATATAAGAAAATTTTATTTAGCAAAATGATTCATTTTACAACAAGATGTGTAATTCTTTTTTTTCCTTAAGTTAAAGTTGATTAATCTCAATACATCAAAAAGACAAATGTCAAATGGAGATGAAAAAGATAGACAATTCCTAGCCTAACCAATTTCAAAAAGGGGCACCTTCAGTGTAAAAATATTTCATTATAATACCATGGGTTGTGAATACCATGGAAACTAACAACTTTTACTTCCCTAACCATTAATTAACTTATTTGAATATCAACTTGGAGAAAAAATTAAATAATAATAATAATAATAATAATTCTAGTGTTGATCATAATAAGATTTTTATTTATTTATTTATTTATTTTTATTTTTATTAAGTAAGCACCCATAGGGATTTGAACCAGTGACCTATCACAAAGAGTGCCTTAACAGTGCACCCATTCACCGTCAATACAAAGCCCCATGGGCAATCATAATAAGAATGTTCAAAGAAAAATACTAATTGAAAGTAAACAAAATTCAAGTTGTGTAATTTATTTAATTCTTAACATAAAAATAATATATAAAATTTCAAAAACGTTATTAATAAAATAAAATAAAATAAAATAAATCAATGTGAGTCATAAATAAAATATCTTATTATGTAGAGTGTAATTATCCCACTTATCAAACAAAAAAAAATTACACATGTTTACACCAATGCTTAATTCTTTTGTTACGTAGTAAAACATAACATGGTCACATGATGGATAGCATACTCATTAATCTTGGACATTCCCGTGTTAATATTAACGGTATTAAATTCTTCTTAGTTGCCTCCTTTACTATGGCTTAATTATTTGGTTCTTGGTAATGATTCAATACATGCTAACCTTTATATTTCCTAAGTTCAACTCTTCCCATGCCTTTCAATGCCACACGCCTTGCGCAGAATCGAGGACCACCTTGCTTGCTTCGTGTGGTGGTTTCTACGGAGCTTAGGACAAGTGATCAATGATGGATTGACCCCTTGGGATCCTCACTACATCAATGTTTGTCACTACTTTCATCGATGGTGGAGATGATCGAGTGGGAGTTGGTGAATAACCATCGACTTCTCCCTCACGCTTCACCTTGCTCATTCGACTTGACCACCGTTATCCTGTGCCTCTCTGCAACTGAGCTAGGGTTTCTACCAGAAGGCTTCCTCTCATCACTTTCCAGGGCTCTTGGTAACTTTTCCAGTTTATACTCTGCCCAAACAATGTCCAAGGCATCTGTTGAACCTGTTGTTGGTCGTTTTATCTTAGGTTTGTGGCCTAATTTTTGTTTAAAGTAAATTTTGTGATTTTTGTAATTCTTTACTGTCTAGAACCCTAATTTTTGTTATATGTGAAGGATTAATGGGAGATTTGCTTCAACGTACATTTGTGGAGACATCCCTGTCACGACTTTCATGAATTCTAGGTAAACCGTCCTTCTATGCCTGAATTCACTTATTAAGCCTCTTTGTGATGGCTAAAGGGTCATTATTTTCCCTTATTTAACATTGGCGTTGTTTTTGCATTGTTGTAGGTGACAAAAATGTGAAATGTCTAAAATGCAACCAATACAGTTTAGCATTTCTCAGCTGCACTTTCCCAAGTTCACCTAAATCCTCAGGTGTGGTTATATATTTATTTTTGGATACAGAGCCACCCTATAACCCTCAATGAATGTAATCTCGAGGGGCTTGTGGCTACTAGGGTTTAGTTCCTAGTTATTCTTCTGTTATCAAACACGAAGTTTTTTTAAATTATTTTGGATAAGATTTGTGGAGTCGCAATTACCCAATTAGGTATCTCCCTTTCTGCTACTAAATTTGATTTCAAATTGCATCAATTATGTGTTCGGTGATATCCAATATTCTTTGAAGTTATTTTATGCGTGATATACATATCGCTTGATTATCTATTGGAATGGCTCAAATCTTGAATTTTTATGCCAATTGTGATTACTGACATTTTCTCGACAGTATGCATTTGCCTATTG
The DNA here is from genome assembly GCA_031772625.1 of Pinus tabuliformis. Classification (NCBI taxonomy): domain Eukaryota; kingdom Viridiplantae; phylum Streptophyta; class Pinopsida; order Pinales; family Pinaceae; genus Pinus; species Pinus tabuliformis. The sequence goes on from CM062808.1 coordinate 902,789,307, forward strand.
TCCATTGTTTTAGTTCTACAAACCCTCGGTGGGGATTATCTAGAAGCAAGGCTTCTGACATCGCTATAGAATTAAACTCACTCTTGACTTGGCAAATAGTATATTGTTCCAAGTAGCTTATACATTTATTGTGTTGAAAATCACAACAATAAATGATAAAAACAGAATCCAGAAATTCCAGTTTAATTTGTCCTTTAATTAAACTGAGAATTAAAATCAAATTTTATTCTCATAGCAACTTGTAATAGTTAACTAGAGTGAGTTGACTTAGTTAACCTAGGAATTTCGATTTGGAAGTATTTTTGAAGTCATATATATGTTCTCCCTATATTATAGGGGTCCAGGATGAGTTAAGTATGAGTTGTAATTAGTTAACTCAATTTACTGAGTTAAGTCCAGTTAAATTAGTTCCAAGTTGCTTGAGGAACTAATAGTGAGTTAACTGACAGTTGATGGAAAAATGCACTCAATTAGTGCTACTCGAGTTAAGTGAAGATTCCCTCATCAAAAACTCATGCATGTTGATCCCGAGAAAGACCTAGTTGAGACTAGTGTGCAGTGACAATGTATTATTTGTTGTATAATTTTCTGAGTTGTACTGATAGTGCATGCAATCAGGAACTGATCCTAGAAGGGATTTTGCAATTTTGGATGCATTGGTTTCCCTTTTAGATTGGCTAATCATCCATAGGAATTGCACAAGGAAATAGGGAGCTTGGAAAGCAGAGAAGAGGCATGGATTTGGCTTGAGCTTCCTTGTGAGCTGGGATATTGATTTTACTAAGTGCTAGGATTGTTCTTGTGAGAAGAAGCATTGTATTATCATCTTGGATTTTTTATTAATGCAATATAGATAGAGGGGTTTTGAGCTGTGGTTTTCCCTGAATAGTTATTGTGTTATGTGCCATTGATGTTCTTCCTCTTGTCGAATATTGTTTTGCTTCATCTTTATGTGCTTCCGATGTAAAGAGTAGAAGTTGATTCTTGTCTCTTGTTTTAGAAGATTACATGAGATGTTGAATATACAAAATAATCTACATCTTATCAGAGCTGAGAACAATATACTAGATGAAATTTCGAAGTTTTGAGTTTGGGGTCGCGAGTTTGCAAAGAATATCAGACAATGTTGTGAAATATTTTTAGAAACAAATAGTAGATTTGGATTCTTTATGAAAAAGTACCCAAATTCAAAAAAACAATCGGCCGAATCGGAGTTTTGATGAGGGAGATATCGTTGATTTAAAATCATCTCTTTTTCCGGAAAATTTCGTGACGATAGGACAAATGAAATAGATTGGTTTGCTAGCCAAGAACATGTATGCTCTTTAGGTTCAATATGCATGCAAAGCATTGAGGAGCAAGGAAAATGGCATAGACTTGGTGGTTTAGAGGGAGAGTAAATTACCTCTCAACATGCAACCCCAGAAGAATCCTCTAAAGTAGCTTCAGGAAGTTATGGAGCAGCCACAACTAGAGAAGGTGAGAGGACACTAAGTGGAGAGATCTAATCAAGCAGTCTCAGACAATTGTGGAGCAGGCACAAATGGAGAATCCGATAGGAGACCGAGTGGAGGCATCCAGACATGCAGAGACCTCTAGTAGGGGGAAATTTCGAGCCAAGTGGGCAGAGGGATCACATGTAACCATACCTCCAGGTCTAATGTGGGTTGATTTGAAGTGATAGTCCCAAGAGGGATGAAATTGGGCAGGGTCCATTGGGTGGTTTTATCTCATGGATTGTACCTTTCTACGAGAGCCCAAAGTACATAGTAGAGGAATCAGTGGGATTGATGCAGTCAGAGATCAAAGTGACAAATGCTAGAGTAGTGATATACTGAAGAAGTGTAGAGAGGGTTGACAATAGTGCAGAAAGGAAGAGTCAATAGAAGTGTAGAGTTTTCAGTCGACAAAGGCAATAACAGTCGAAGACTTTGATGACAAAGGCATCACTCTAATTTAGGTTGGATGTTTTTTTCTTGAGTTGTTGGAGCAACAACACTAGAGAGAAGTGTTGAATGTAGAACATTCCAAAGGTTCAGGATCGGGATTGAGTTTAATTCCTTTCTTGTTGAGAGGAAGTGTTGAAAGTAGAAACAAGAAATGATAAAATTGAACCCAAAAATTCCAATTTAATTTGTCCTTGAATTAAACAGAGAATTAAAATCAAATTTTATTCTCATAGCAACTTGTAATAGTTAACTAGAGTGAGTTGACTTAGTTAACATATGAATTTCGAGTTGGAAGTCTTTCTGAAGTCATGTATATCTTCTCCCTATATTATATGGGTCCAAGATGAGTTAAGTATGAGTTGTAATTATTTAACTCAGTTTACTGAGTTAAGTCCAGTTAAATTAGTTAAACTATTTGAGGAAATAATAGTGAGTTAACAGTTAGTGGGTGCACTAATGCACTCAACTAGTGCTACTCTAGTTAATTGAAGTTTCCCCATTAGAAACTCATGCATGTCGATGATGAGAAAGACGCAGTTGAGACTAGAGTTCAGGGACAATGTACTATTTGTTGTATAATTTTTTGAATTGTACTCATAGTGCATGCAATTAGGAACAGAGCCTAGAAGGGATTGCGCAATTTTGGATTGATCTGGATTTAAACAGGAACGTAACAAATTATAGAGATAACCATAAACACAGAGATGCAACAGAAATAATGCTTCATTTCATTAATGTAAAGTACTGAAATATTCTTACAAACAGAAATGGAAATAAACCAGCTAGGGTGATGGTAGCTTATCTCTAAGAAGAGATGTGGCGGCTACATGCCTCTGAACTATGTTACAATGAGACGCGAAGGCCTATTTATTGTTGAGAAACTATGGAAAACCCTTAACATCCCAGAACCTAACCCTAGAAGATGAAACGCCAAATTGTGGGCCCTGTTTGGGTAAATTGGTACATCAATTTCCCGGGGCCGTAACTTTGGCACCCGATCTCTGTTTGACATGTACAATAGCTCGTTAGAAAGATCTATCTAAGCACTACAACTTTGGGAAGAGAAACATCGGTCCATGGACCCATGTTGCTCCCGTATTTACCAAAAAACGTCGTTTAGGGCCTCAAAACGGCTCCAGAAGTTCAGGACCCGAAAAACTGCTAAAAATAGTAAATTGTGGTACAATTACAGAAACTGAAAAACTGAAAGACACAGTCATGGGGTTCCAAATGGGATAGGTGGGTGGCCACCAACATCCACCTGGATCATTCCTCCCCCCTTAGGAAGAAATGGTCCCCATTGCATTGAGTTCCTCCATGTGCTGAACTTGGTCCTTGGTGAGCTGTTCTGCAATCTCGGATGTGTCCAGTAATGGTGGGAAGCATGGTTGAGGCGGTACACATTGAACACTTGGTGTAGGCGAAGGAATGGAGGAATCCTGTGCTCCAAAGCATTATTTCCCACAACCTTAGTAATGGTGTAAGGACCATGTCGGCGTGGTTAGAGCTGCTGATAGGCTCTTGTCAGGCATTCTTTCTACAGATGCAAATAGACTTTATTGCCCACCTGAAGCTTTTGTCGTACCCCTGTGGGTGAGGAGAAGTTGTTCCTATTTTTTTTCATGACCGTATTCCTTTACTGTTGCTGTTGCGTGGAGGAACCCTTCAGGGGGGTCATTGATGTGGTGACGATCTTCCCCTTACTTTGGGAACAAATTAGACAGAAAATGAATTTCATAGTCTGGGAGATGAGCTTGCTGCCTTTCTTAGTAGAGATCAAAGAGGTGGCAGTAGCTAGGGCTACCTCTGATATCCTGTATAATTAATTATCCAAAGAAATAATGACAGCGTGAGGCCTTGACTCATACAAAACATGTCGCCTCCACAAGTATGGCCAGCCTAATAATACATCACAAACATCCAGAGGTGTAACATCACACAATACCTCATCTGTGAAGGGCTTGATGCTATAGGGAAGGTGACACTGCTGGAAAACTTTGAGATCTCATCCTTCGTGAAGCCACCCAATACTGTACGGCTGCAGGTGTGGTGTAGTTCATAGGTCCAACCACTTCACGACCTCTGTTGAAATGAGGTTCTTTTGTATGCCATTGTCAACAATGAATTGCAATGGCAAACCCTTCACCCACATCTGTGAGTGGAAAATATGCTCCCCCTCCTCTGGGTCTTTGAGATCATTCTTCTGGATCTTGGCAGTGGCGACAATGATGTTGGGCTCTGCATCAATGATCTGCTTCCCTTTGTCATTCCTCTTGTCGGGTTCTGACTCAAGGTCGGAACATGCATCTGATTCTGAAGCCTTCAACTCGGCCACTAGCGACTGCTTGGTCCGACACTCACTTGTGTTATGAGTGGGACTCCTGTGGAACTCACACCACTTTCTTGTGTCCTTCTTTGACTTCGCAGTGTTGTTCTTTTCTTGTGGCTTCGACGAGTTGTCTTAGGTCAGCCTGCCTTGGCTTTGTCCTTTGGTCTTCGGATTTGCAGATCCAAAGTCTCTCTTATTCTCAGTATTTGAGTACTAGATGCAGCCCAGAATCTTTGATACCCAACTGTGTGTGAAGGGTATGAAAAATGTTTGTGAACTCTAGCACACCTTGGTCTTGTCCCTGTTGTAGTGTGGTCCATTTGATGTATTTGTCCTCATATCTTTTGACAGGGTAGTACTTCTCCTTGATGGCATCCCGAAATGAATCCCAAGTGGGTGCGGCTGAAAATAGTGAGCCCATACTTTCATTCTTCTGCTCACAGTAGGTTTCCCACCAGTCCTTGACGTGGGGGCTGCTTTGAGAAGAGCGAAAACAATCTTTCCCCAACTCAAAAATTCATGAACAGAAAAATACCCATCTAGCAGATTTAACCAATCTATGGCATATGCGTCTATTTGACCCTCAAAGATGGGGATTTCAAAATTAACTTGTACCTTAAATGGTGTGGCATTTCCAGAGTAGCTGTTGGAAGCCAATGCGTCACCTCTGGGTAGCCGTTGAAGGATCTGGGCAAAGTTGTCCATCATTGCATTCCTTTGTCGCTCAAGGGTTTCTTCAAGCAATATTTTGATAGGATCTCCTACTCCCTCATATTTCTTTTCATCCGCCATGCGAGGCCGTTGGGATTTGCGAGGCTAGTCTTGCAAAGGTTCGACCAACTCAAGCCCTAACTCCTTATATCCCGACCTCGTTGGGGACATGCAAAGAAAAACAGAGAAAAAGCAGACTGCTCTGATACCACTAATCCAGATTTAAACAGGAACGCAAAAAATTACAGAGATAACCATAAACACAGAGATGAAATGGAAATAATGCTTCATTTCATTAATGTAAAATACTTAAATATGCTTACAAACAAAAATGTAAATAAACTAGCTAGGGCGATGGTAGCTTATCTCTAAGAAGAGATGTGGCGGCTGCATGCCTCTGAACTGTGTTACAATGAGGCTCAAAGGCCTATTTATTGTTGAGAAACAATAGAAAACCCTTAACATCCAGTAACCTAACCCTAGAAGATGAAACGCCAAATTGTGGGCCCCGTTTGGTTAAATTGGTACATCAATTTCCCGGGGTCGTAACTTTAGCACCCGATCTCCATTTGACGTGTACAATAGCTCGTTAGAAAGACTTATCCGAGCACTACAACTTTGGGAAGAGAAAATTCAGTCCATGGACCCAAGTTGCTCCCAGATTTCCCAAAATAACGTCGTTTAGGGCCTCAAAACGGCTCTAGAAGTTCAGGACCCAAAAAACTGCTAAAAATAGTAAATTGTGCTACAATTACGAAAACTGAAAAACTGAAAGAGACAGTCATGGGGGTCCAAATGGGATAGGTGGGTGGCCACCAACATCCACTTGGATCATTCCTCCCCCCTTAGGAAGCAATGGTCCTCGTTGCATTGAGTTCCTCCATCTACTGAACTTGGTCCCTGGTGAGTTGTTCTGCAATCGCGGATGTGTCCAGTAATGGTGGGAAGCACAATCGAGGGTGGTACACATTGAACACTTGGTGTAGGCAAAGGAATGGAGGAATGTTGTGCTCCAAAGCATTATTTTCCACAACCTTAGTAATGGTGTAAGGACCATGTCAGCGTGGTCGGAGCTTCTGATGGGCTCTTGTAAGGCGTTCTTTCTGCAGATGTAACTAGACTTTGTTGCCCACCTAAAGCTTGTGTGGTACCCCTGTGGGTGAGGAGAAGTTGTTACTATGTTCTTTCATGACTGTATTCCTTTGCTGCTGCTGCTTCATGGAGGAACCCTTCGTGGGGGTCATGGATGTGGTGACGATCTTCCCCTTACTTTGGGAGTGAATCAGACAGAAAATGAATTTCCTAGTCTAGGAGATGAGCTTGCTGCCTTTCTTAGTAGAGATCAAAGAGGTGGCGGTAGGTGGGGCTACCTCCAGTATCCTGTATAATGAATTATCCAAAGAAATAATGACAGTGCGAGGCCTTGAATCATACATAGCATGTCACGTCCACAAGTATGGCCAACCTAATAATACATCACAAGCATCCAGAGGTATAACATCACACAATACCTCATCTGTGAAGGGATTGATGCTGTAGGGAAGGCGACACTGCTGGCGAACTTTGAGTTCTCCTCCTTCGTGAAGCCACCCAATACTATATGGTTGTGGGTGTGATGTAGTCGGTAGGCCCAACCGCTTCATGACCTCTGCTGAAATGAGGTTCTTTTGGCTGCCACTATCGACAATGAATTGCAGCGGGGAACCCTTCACCCACATATGTGAGTGGAAAAGACACTCCCCCACCTCTGGGTCTTCGAGCTCACTCTTTTGGATCTTGGTGGCGGCAATAGTGATGCTGGTCTCTACATCAATGATCTGCTTCCCTTTACCATTCCCCTTGTCAGGTTCTGACTCAAGATCGGAACATGCATCTGATTCTGAAGCCTTCAACTTGGCCACCAACGACTGCTTGGTCCGACACTCACTTGTGTTATGAGTGGGACTCTTGTGGAACTCACACCACTTTCCTGTGTCCTTCTTCGACTTCGTGGTGTTGTTCTTTTCTTGTGGCTTCGACGGGTTGTCTTGGGTCACCCCGCCTTGGCTTTGTCCTTTGGTCTTTGGATTTGCAGTTCCAAAGTCTCGCTTCCTCTGTTTGAAGTTTTACTCGATTTTGACAGCATATCAGTATGCGTGCGGAGCGAGGAGATGTTCAGCAACTCCATCTCTTCCTAGATGTATGTGTGTAGGTAGCCACAGTATTTGAGTACCAGATACAGCTTAGAATTTTTGATATCCAACTGTGTGCAAAGGGTATGAAAAATGTTTGTGAACTATGGCACACCTTGGTCTCGTCCCTGCTGCAGTGTGGTCCATTTGATGTATTTGTCCTCATAACTTTTGACAGGGTAGTACTGCTCCTTGATGGAATCCTAGAATGAATCCCAAGTGTGTGTAGCTAAAAGTAGTGATCCCGTACTTTCATTCTTCTGCTCGCAGTAGGTTTCCCACCAGTCCATGACGTGGGGGCTGCTTTGAGAAGAGCGAAAACAATCTTTTCCCGACTTGAAAATTCATGAACAGAAAAATACCCATCTAGCCTATTTAACCATTTATTTATGGCATCTATGTCTATTTGACCCTCGAAGATGGGGATTGCAAAATTAACTTGTACCTTAAATGGTGTGGCGTTTCCAGAGTAGCTGTTGGAAGCCGATGCGTTGCCTCTAGGTAGCCACTGAAGGATCTGGGCAAAGCTGTCCACCATCACGTTCCTTTGTTGCTCGAGGGCTTCTTCGAGCAAGATTTTGATAGGATCTCCTGCCCCCTCGTCTTTCTTCTCATCCACCATGGGAGGCCGTCAAGATTTGTGAGGCTGGTCTCGCAAAGGTTCGACCAGTTCAAGGCCTAACTCCTTATATCCCGACCTCATTGGGGACATGCAAAGGAAAATAGAGAAAAAGTAGACCTCTCCAATACCACTAATCTAGATTTAAACAGGAACGCAACAAATTACAAAGATAACCATAAACACAGAGATGTAGCAAAAAAAATGCTTCATTTCATTAATGTAAAATACTGAAATATGCTTACAAACAGAAATGGAAATAAACCAGCTAGGGCGATGGTAGCTTATCTCTAAGAAGAGATGTGACAGCTACATGCCTCTGAACTGTGTTATAATGAGGCTCGAAGGCCTATTTATTGTTTAGAAACAATGGAAAACCCTTAACATCCCAAAACCTAACCCTAAAAGATGAAATGCCAAATTGTAGGCCCCTTTTGGGTAAATTGGTACATCAATTTCCTAGGGTCGTAACTTTGGCACTCGATCTTCGTTTGACGCGTACAATAGCTCGTTAGAAAGATGTATCCAAGCACTACAGCTTTGGGATCCTAGATTTCCAAAAAGAATGTCTTTTAGGGCCTCAAAACGGCTCCAGAAGTTCATGACCCGAAAAACTTCTAAAACTAGTAAATTGTGCTACAATTACGGAAACTGGAAAACTGAAAGAGACAGTCGTGGGGGTCCAAATGGGATAGGTCAGTGGCCACCAAAATCCACCTAGATCATTCCTCACCCCTTAGGAAGCAATGGTCCCCATTGCATTGAGTTCCTCCATCTGTTGAACTTGGTCCCTGGTGAGCTGTTCTGCAATCTCGGATGTGTCCAGTAATGGTGGGAAGCGTGGTCGAGGGCGATACACATTGTACACTTGGTGCAGGCGAAGGAATGGAGGAATGCTTTCTCCAAATCATTATTTCCCACAGCCTTAGTAATGGTGTAAGGACCATGTCGGTGTGGTCGGAGCTGCTGATGGGCTCTTGTAAGACATTCTTTCTGCAGATGCAACTAGACTTTGTTGCCCCCCTGAAGCTTGTGTGGTACACCTGTGGGTGAGGATAAGTTGTTCCTATGTTCTGTCATGACCGTATTCCTTTGCTGCTACTGCTACGTGGAGGAACCCTTTGTGGGGGTCATGGATGTGGTGATGATCTTCCCCTTACTTTGGGAGCGAATTAGACAAAAAATGAATTTCCTAGTCTAGGAGATGAGCTTGCTGCCTTTCTTAGTAGAGATCAAAGAGGTGGCAGTAGGTCGGGCTACCTCCGGTATCATGTATAATGAATTATCCAAAGAAATAATGACAGTACGAGGGCTTAACTCATACACAACATTTCGCCTCCACAAGTATGCCTGACCTAATAATACATCACAAACGTCCAGAGGTGTAACATCACACAATACCTCGTCTGTGAAGGGCTTGATGCTGTAGGGAAGGCGACACTGCTGGCGAACTTTTAGATCTCGTCCTTCGTGAAGCCACCTGATACTATACAGCTGCGGGTGTGGTGTAGTCGGTAGGCCCAACCGCTTCACAACCTCTATTGAAATGAGGTTCGTTTGGATGGCACTGTCGACAATGAATTGTAGCGGTGAACCCTTCACCCACATCTGTGAGTTTAAAAGACGTTCCCCCTCCTTTGGGTCTTCGAGCTCATTCTTCTGGATCTTGGTGGTGGCAACAGTGATGCTCGGCTCCGCATCAATGATCTACTTCCCTTCACCATTCCCCTTGTTGGGTGAGTCAGGGTCGGAACATGCATCTAATTCTGAAGCCTTCAATTCGGCCACCAACGACTACTTGGTCTGACACTCACTTCTGTTATGAGTGGGACTCTTGTGGAACTCACACCACTTTCCTGTGTCCTTCTTCAAATTTGCGGTGCTGTTTTTTTCTTGCGGCTTCCATGGGTTGTCTTGAGTCACCCCACCTTGGCTTTGTCCTTTGGTCTTTGGATTTGCAGATCCAAAGTCTCACTTGTTCTGTTTGAACTTTTGCTTGATTTTGACAGCGTATCGGTATGTCGTGCCAAGCGAGGAGATGTTCAGGAACTCCATCTATTCATCGATGTATCTGTGTAGGTAGCCATGGTATTTGAGTACTAGATGTAGCTTAAAATATTTGATACCCAACTGTGTGCGAAGGGTATGAAAAATGTTTGTGAAGTCTGGCACATCTTGGTCTCATCCCTGCTGTAGTGTGGTCCATTTGATGTATTTGTCCTCATAGCTTTTGACAGGGTAGTACTACTCCTTGATGGCATCCTGGAATGAATCCCAAGTGGGTGTGGTTGAAAATAGTGAGCCCGTACTTTCATTCTTCTACTGGCAGTAGGTTTCCCACCAGTCCTTGACGTGGGGGCTTCTTTGAGAAGAACAAAAATAATCTTTTCCCGACTCGAAAATTCATGAACAGAAAAATACCCATCTAGCAGATTTAACCATTTATCTATGCCATCTACATCTATTTGACCCTCGAAGATGGGGATTTCAAAATTAACTTGTACCTTAAATGGTGTGGTGTTTCCAGAGTAGCTGTTGGAAGCCAATGCGTTGCCTCTGGGTAGCTGCTGAAGGATCTGGGCAAAGTTGTCCATCATCACGTTCCTTTGTCACTCGAGGGCTTCTTCGAGCAAGATTTTGATAGAATCTCCTACCCCTTCATCTTTCTTTTCATCTGCCATGGGAGGCCGTCAGGATTTGTGAGGCTGGTCTTGCAAAGGTTCGACTAGTTCAAGCCCTAACTCTTTATTTCTCGACCTCGTTGGGGACATGCAAAGAAAAATAGAGAAAAAGCAGACCACTCTGATACCACTGATTCGGATTTAAACAGGAACGCAATAAATTACAGAGATAACCATAAACACAGAGATGCAGTGGAAATAATGCTTCATTTCATTAATGTAAAGTACTGAAATATGCTTACAAACAGAAATGGAAATAAACTAGCTAGGGTGATGGTAGCTTATCTTTGAGAAGAGATGTGGCGGCTACATGCCTCTGAATTGTGTTACAATGAGGCTCGAAGGCCTATTTATTGTTGAAAAACAATGGAAAACCCATAACATCCCAAAACCTAACCCTAGAAGATGAAACGCCAAATTGTGGGCCCTGTTTGGGTAAATTGGTACATCAATTTCCTGGGGTTGTAACTTTGGCACCCGATCTTCGTTTGACGCGTACAATAGCTCGTTAGAAAGATCTATCCAAGCACTACAACTTTGGAAAGAGAACCATGGTCCATGGACCCATGTTTCTCACTGATTTCCCAAAAAATGTCGTTTAGGGCCTCAAAATGGCTCCGGATGTTCAGGACCCGAAAAACTGCTAAAAATAATAAATTGTGCTACAATTACAGAAACTAAAAAACTAAAAGGGATAGTCGTGGGGGTCCAAATGGGATAGGTGGGTGGCCACCCACATCCACCTAGATCATGGATGCACTGGTCTCCCTTTAAGATTGTCTAATCATCCATAGGAATTGCATAAGGACATAGGGAGCTTGGAAAGTAGAGAAGAGGCATGGATTTGGCTTGAGCTTTCTCGTGAGCTAGGATATTGATTTTACTGAGTGCTGGGGTGAGAACAAGCATTGTATTATCATCTTGGATTTTTTATTAATGCAATACAGCTAGTGGGGTTTCTAGCTGTGGTTTTCCCTGGATATTTATTGTATTATGTGCCATTGATGTTCTTTCTCTTGTCGATTATTGTTTTGCTCGATCTTTATGTGCTTCCGCTGTAAAGAGTAGAAGTAGATTCTTGTTTCTTGTTTTAGTAGATTACATGAGTTGTTGAATCTACAAAATAATCTACATATTGGACAATTTAATTAATAATGGAGTGATTTATATGATTAATATTTACCTGATAGTTTTGAGTATGTAATATGTCGTGCTTACGCTTTTAATAAGTTTTTATTTTTGACACTGGTCTATTTCCATTATCCACAAGGTTCTACAGTATCTGGTTAATAGGCCAAAATATAAGCACATTGTTTCTGACAACCTCTCTTATTTTTTCTTTCAATAAATGTCAAATTTGTAAAATAAATAAACATAGGAACACATGAAATTTCAATACTAAATAATTAATTACTTCGACTATAAATACATCACGACTAGTTTTTACTACTACATAGTTTCAAACTCTCATTTTCCAACATTCATGTATTTCGATTTACACTTTTTATAGACAATATTCAACAATAAAAATGTTTAAATACTTATCTGTAGTTCCAACTGTTTTGTTTTCAGACCACAGGAAAATTGGGATTCACCACCCAACCTTCGAGTACCAGATTCTCTCTTGGTGCTCCCCCTGAGCCAATCACATACTCAGGAACAATTAGGAAGAAAAATAATGGCAGTTAACTTAAGGACCACCTAGTAATAACTAGCTCCAGTCTCTGGCATTCAAAGAAAATCACTAGCCAACGAGCTTGAGATTACTTGTTAACCTTGTGCCCAACACCTATTTCAATGTTTTCTAGGTTCTCTCTCTATTCTCTCTCCTTTTTCCCTCCTTTTGTCTCAGGTTCCCCAACCCTTTTGGTTCCATTATTTTCTAAGTTTGGTTGCTAACTGTGAGTCCTAATGCTTCTTTCTTTTCTCTAACTGCCTGAGTGTGAGATATTCACTTGCATCCCAACTTTCCCGTGACCTATAACATATTTTTTTAATTCTTTTTTAATAAAATCTGCAAAATACATACCTTATCATAAGTGAATACATTTATATATAATATGTCAAACATTATTTAATTGAGTATATTTACACACTTATTGCAGTAACTAAGTAAATTTTAAAAGTTACCCAATGATTGAGGGGCATTACATCTCCTCCCTCTTGGAAATAACAACGTCTTTGGTGTTTCCTTGCATCCAGAACAAGCCTGGGTATGTTTCTTGCATGACTCGCTCATATTCCCAGGTAGCCTCCTTGAGAATAAAGTGTTTCCATTTCACCTTAACTTGGGGGATAACTCATTTCAGCAACATTGTTTCTCTCCGATCGAGAATACACAGGGACTCAACTAGGAATTCCCTGTCTGTTTCGACCTGCAATCATCATACCAATAATTATTGCCACATAATATAATCATTATCCATTTTAACATAATTTTCTTGTATTTACTTGAACATTTTTCCATTGTATTATATGTCTAGGGTCATGTTTATATTCTTTTAATAAAGAGACATGGAAAACATTGTACACCCGTATATGACCAGGTAGAGCTAATGGATAGGCTAGGGGGCCAATTTAGGCGATAATTTGGAAGGGGCCATAGAATCGAGGCCCTAATTTAGAACTGCCACTCCATCTTAGCGTGCTTCACTTAGGTCTTATCCTTACATAAACATGATCCCCTACTTGGAATTCCCGATATGATCTTCATTGATCGACATAATTCTTTTGCCAATCCTGAGCAACTTTTAGATTAGCTCAAGCTTTTTTCACTGCAACCTCCATATTCTTGAGTATATCAAGACTCAAAAGGAATTTTTCTTCTAGAGTATTCCAATTTATAGGAGTTATACACTTTCTCCCATACATCACTTCAAAGGGGCTCATTTTTAATGATGCATGATAACCGTTACTGTATGTGAATTCCACTAAATGTATGTATTCCTCCAGCTTTGTCGGTCGCTACATTAAGTACATTCTAAGCATGTCCTCTAATACTTGATTTACACACTCGGTCTGCCCATCCGTTTGCGGATGATAGGTAGTACTAAATTGCACCTGGGTGCCTAAGCTTGTAAACAAAGTATTCTAGAAAGCGAAGGTAAACTTCACATCTATATCTGAGATAACCATCTTTGGTATCTCATGTAATCTAAAAAATTCTCTCATGAAAATGTCAGCTGTTTGTACAACCTTATAAGTTGACTGAGTTGGTATGAAGTGATTTCCTTTGCTCAACTTATCTACTACCACCATTATGGAATCATTCTATCTCTTTGACTTCGGTAACTCAGTAGTGAAATGTAATGTCACAATTTCCCATTTCCATTCAAGAATGGGTAAAGGATGGAGCAGACCAGCTGGATGTTGATGTTATGCTTTCACTTTCTAGCACTCTAAACACTATGCCAAGCACTAAGCGGTTTTTGTTTTCATACTTGGCCAAAAGTAGTCTTTCCTCACTGTTATAATCAATTTTTAGTATCCTCGGTGTGTTGTATAAGGACTTCCATGATATTCATCGCTTAACAACTCGTTGGTTTGGTACGTAGATACGATTCCTATATATCAATATATATTCATCATTAATATCATAACCTAGTTTCCTTTTAGAGTTGTTTGCTTGCTGCCATAAGAAATGATATCCAGGGTTTTTTAGGGCAACTTCTTTAATTTGGCTTGAAAATTCAAATTTGATTTTGTTAAAAGAAACCTCATCAATATACTTCACTCTTCAACTTAAAGCATCAGCCACCAGATTCTCTTTACTCTTCAAATGCTTAATGTCAAAATAAAATTCACTTAAGAATGCGGTCCATCGTGCTTGACGTGCATTCAAATTTAGTTGGTGAAAGAAATTGGTGAGGATATTGTGGTTCGTCATAAGAATGAACTTCTTTTCCAATAAATAATGTCACCAAATTTTCAGAGCATGAAATATTGTTGTAAGCTCTAAGTCATACGTTGAATACTGTTGTTCATAATCCTTTCATTTCTATGATTCATATGCCACCACTCTACCTTCCTGCATTAATACACCTCCAATTCCCATTTGGTATGTATCTGTATAGACCATAAATTACTTGTTTGGATCTACTATATTTAGAATTGGTGCTATGGTCAGTAAAGGTCTTAGTCGCTCAAAGCTTTGTTGGCACTTTTTCAGTCCACTTAAAAACCTTTCCTTTTGGCTGCAAGGATGACAAGGGGTAGGCTACTTTAGAAAACCCTTCTATGAAGCGATGGTAGTAACCAGCCAATCCTAGGAAAGAGTGAATATCCTCCACATTTTTGGGAACAAGCCACTCCATGATTATTTTGATTTTCTCCAGGTCTACTGCTATAGCCTCCTTAGTGATAATATGCCCAAAATACTATATTTGTTCCTTATAGAATTCACATTTGTTGTACTTTTTGTACAATTGATGATCTCTTAGGGTCTGTAACACAATTTGTAAATGCTTTTGATGTTCCACCAAAACTTTGGAGTAAATTAAAATATTGTCAATAAAAATCAATACAAATTTATCAAGATATGGGTGAAATATCCCATTCATAAGACTCATAAAGGTAGTTGGGGTGTTAGTTAGCCCAAAAGGCAGGACCACAAACTCATAATGTCCATAATGAGTGCTAAACACAGTCTTACATACATATTCCTCCTTTATTCTAATATGATGTTACCATGGCTGTAAATCGATCTTTGAGAAGACTGTAGCACACTTGACTTGGTCAAACATATCGTCAATTTTGGGTAGCAAGTATTTATTTTTTATAATTAGTTTGTTTAATTGTAGATAATCATTGCATAACCTTAAGGTGCCATATTTCTTTTAAAAAAATAGTACCCGAGCTCCCCATGTTGAAACACTGCCCCATTTAAAGTTTTTATCCAATAGTTTTTGAAGTTGAATATTCAACTCCATGATCTCTAGTGAACTCATTCTGTAAGGTGCTCTTGACGCTAGGGCAACACCTAGAATTAACTCGATACTAAAATCTATATCTCTTTTCGGTGGCAGCCTTGGTATCTCTTCAAGAAATACATCTATAAATTCTTGAGCTATTAGAATATTTGGTAGTTCAGATGTGGTCTTTCTGGACTTAGCACAATCCACTTGCACTGCATATATACAACAAGATTTTCACAAAAAAATTCTCAGGTGAGAGGCAGTGTTTTGCCTTAATTGTACTGGTTTCTTGATACCCCGAACTTCACATCTAACACCTGCCTCATTTAAATAACTAACAATATTTTCTTTATAGTTTACCAAGGACTAGTGAGTCTCCAACCAGTCCATTTCAATTAAAATGTCATAAGATCCCAAAGGCAAGAAATTCAGATTTACTTTGATGGATTGGTTTGCTAACTCAATTGAGCAGTCTTCTATCTTACTTGTTACTCATCTCTTGGCTCTGGTGGCTAGTTGAACTAGCTAGGGGTTTTTAAATTTATGAGTGTGTAACTGAAAATGTTCTACCATTTCAGGACTTATATAGCCTAGGCTAGCGCGAGGAACTACTAAAATCAAAATAGGGTGTCTAAACATTTTATCTTCAATTTCGATCATGCTTGGTTGAAAATCCACTTGATGATCCTCTAAGGCCACATTGATTTTCGGTATGCTTCTTTCCACCTCACCCACTGTTGAAGCTTCTTTTATGTTAGATATTGGGTCCAACCTTCCCCTGTGAGGGCGGTTTTTAATGTAATGTGGTTCTCCACAACCCCAACATTGCAGAGGTGGTTTATGTCTCCGATTACCCTAAGATTTGATTGGTTGTTCCACAATTTTGACTTCATTCTGGGACCGACATTTTTGTTGGCTTCTTTCTACATCTTTCCCTTGTTGTCCTTTAATGGTATTCCTAAAATTATCAAGTTTACTGCTTTTGTGGTTTTGTGCATTTCTTTGCCCTTTCCTTCTTATCCAACTTTTATTGTTGTCTTTATTTTGCATCTATTGGTAGAAAATTTATGTTTTTCTTAAAACATCATCCATTTTTTTGGGATAATCAAACTCAAGTCATTCCTTTATATGCATTGGAAAACTACTGATAAAACTTGTCACCTTAGATTTTTCCTCACACGGATACAGTACATATCATAGAAAAGAGGTGAATTTGGCCACATATTCATCCATGGTCAGCTGGCCTAACCGCAGAGCATGGAATTCCTTGGCCTTATCATCATAAAATCATTCATTCGAGTATTTATTTTTAAAATGTTTCTGAAATACTTCCCAAGTAATTCACTGCTCATCCACTTCGTGTACCACTTTCACCTCTTCCCACCACAGGGTCACTTTTCCTTGTAACTAGTAAATGGATAACTGATCTTTTAAGTTTTCATCATACCCATAAATTTGAAAATACTTTTTTATGTTTATCAACCAAGATTCTGACAACTCCTCAACTTCACCATCGTAACTCGGGGGCTTGATCTTCTTGAAGTCACCTTACAACTCAACCTTTCGTCTCTTGGCCTTCTTACTCTCACCACTATTAAAGGTATCCACCCACTTTCCCTTGGGTAATTTGATTTCCTTTTGACTCTTGGGTTTGACTTACCTTTGGTATGTTGTCTTCTCTCCTTCGGTGGGGCTCCACCTTGTTGCTATTATCGGAACTAGGATTGAAGTTTCGATGATTTTTTCTATCTGTTAAGCTCTTCAATATACGCTATTGTGCCTACACTAAGCATTCATTTTCCATCTGGAGGCTTGCCATTTCAGCTTGAAGTTGTTGTATTGTTTCCATCATAGTAACAACATGGTTACGAGATTCACTTTCCAGCTGAACCCATAATTCAGCAGTGGTCCCATCTAGAGGCGTTGCCTCCGATTCAACATTATGTATTGATAGAGGGGTGAAAGTTGGTCCACCTAGTCTCCTCATGATGCCGTTTCACTCACCTTGTAGTTTCACAACACAAATTTGGTTATCCAATCAGGCCTTCAGTATGGAATCTTGGCTCTGATACAACATGTAATGTATCCCACTTATCAAACAAAAAACCTTACGCATGTTTACACCAATGCTTAATTATTTTGTTACGTAGTAAGACATAACATGGTCACATGATGGATAACATGCTCATTAATCTCGGACATTCCAACATTAATATTGATGCTATTAAATTCTTCTTAGTCGCCTCCTTTACTATGGTTTAATTATTTGGTTGTTGGTAATGATTAAATAGATGCTAACCCTTATATCTCTGTAAATTTCAACTCTCCCTGGGCCTTTCAATGCCCTAGGCCTTGTGCAAAATCGACGAACTCCTTGCTTGCTCCGCATGGCGGTTTCAATGGAACTCAGGACAAGTTATCAACGGTGGGTTGACCCCTTCAGATCGTCACGACATCAACGGTTGTCACTACTTTCATTGAATGTGGAGATGATTGACTGGGAGTTGGTGAATAACCACCGCCTTCTCGCTCGCGCCCCACCTTGCTCATTCGACTCGACCGCCCTTACCCTATGCATCTCTACAACTGAGCTGGGGTTTATACCTAAAGACTCCCTCTCATGGATTTCCAGGGTTCTTGGCATGTTTTCCAGTATATACTGTAGCCAAACAACATCGAAGGCATTCGTTGAACCTATTTTCAGTCATTTTGTCTCAGGCTTGTGGTGTAATTTTTGTTTAAAGTAAACTTTGTGATTGTTGTAATTCTTTACAGTCTTGAATCCTGATTTTTGTTATATGTGCAGGATTAATGGGATATTTTCTTCAACATACATATGTGGAGACATCCCTGTCATGACTTTCATGAAGTCTGAGTAAACCCCCCTTCTATGTCCTAATTCGCTTATTAAGCCTCTCTGTAATGGTTAAATGGTCATTCCTTTCCCTTATTTAACGCCGACATTGTTTCTGTGTTGTTGTAGGTGGCCAAAAAATGAAATGGGTGAAACGAAACCGAGACAGTTTAGCGTTTCTCACCTGCACTTTCCCAGGTTCACCTAAATCCTCAGGTGTGGTTATATATTTATTTCTAAATTCAGAGCCGCCTTATAATGCTCACTGAATGTATTCCCTAGGGGCCTGTTGCTGCTATGGTTTAGTTCCTGGTTATTCTTCTCTTTTCAAACACGGTGTTGTTTTTAAATTATTTTGGTTAAGATTTGTGGAGTCACGATCACCCAACTGGGTATCTCCCTTTATGTTACTAAAGTTAATTTCAAATACATCAATTGTGTATTCGGTGATCTCCAATATTCTTTGAAGTTATTTTATGCGTGATATATATAATGCTTGATTATTTATTGGAATGGCTCAAATCTTGTTTTTTTATGCCAATTGTGATTACCATCATTTTCTCTACAGTATGCATTTGCCTGTTGTTTTGTTTGTTGTTTTAAAGTTCTACAAACCCTCGGTCGAGACTCTCCAGAATTAGGGCTTCTAGCCCCGCTACAGGACTAAACCCGTTCTTGACTTGGAAAATAATATATTGTTCTAGGTAGATTATACATTCATTGGACAGTTTAATTATGGAGTAATTTATATGATTAATATTTACCTGATAGTTTTGTGTATGTAATATGTTGTGTTTACGCATTTAATAAGGTTGTATTTTCATATTTTCGACACTGTTCTATTTTCATTATCCGCAAGGTTCTACAGTATCTAGTTAATAGGCCAAAATATAAGCACACTGTTTGCAACAACCTCTCTTGTTTGCTATTTTTATAAACACCAAGGCACATGAAATTTCAATACTAATAATTAATTACTTTGGCTCTAAATACATCATGACATGTTTTGACTACTGCATATTCTCAAACTCTAATTGTCCAACATTCATTTATTTTCATTTCCACCTTTTGTATATAGTATTCAACAATAACAAACTTTAAATACTTATATGTACTTTCAACTGTTCCGTTTACAGACCACAGGAAAATTGGGATTCACCACCCAACCTTCGAGTACCAAAGTCACTCCTAGTGCTCCCCCCAAGCCAATCAAACACTCAGGAATAATTAGGAAGAAAAATAATGACAGTTTCCTTAAGGACCACCTAATCATAACCATCTCCAGTCTCTGACATTCAAAGAATCTCACTGGTCAACCAACTTGAGATTAATTTTTAACCTTGTGCCCAACACCTGTTTCAGTGTCTTCTGGGTTCTCTCTCTTCTCTATCTTTCTTCCCACCTTTTGCCTCAATTTCCCCAACCCTTTTGGTTTCCTTCTTTTCCAAAGTTTGCTATTAACTATCCATCTTAACTGTTTTTTTTTTTTCTAACTTCTTGAGTCTGAGATATTCTCTTGCATCCCAACTTTCCCGTGACCTATAACATAATTTTTTTTATTTTTTTTTATAAAATATGCAAAATACACACCTTATTATAAGTTCATATATATATATATGTCCAACATTATTTAATTGAGTCTCTTTACACACTTACTGTAGTAATTAAGTAAATTTTATAAATTATCCTAATGACTGAGAGGGGTTAGTAGAGTTAAGTAATAGTGAAGAGTATTTAAAAAGATATTAATAAAAAAGAAAAAAGAATTTTAATGTGAACAATGTAATTAATAAATAAAATATTTACATATTCAAAATATTTCGATATCAATTATGCATATATTATATATTATTCAAATAAAACTGTGTATATTATACAAAGCAATTGAAAAAAATACATTTTATAATTAAAATATTTTAAGGAGTCTCATGGTTTTACATTTAACTTTCTTTTCATTATATTTTATAGGATAATTTTCTTTGAAATATAGCAATTTAGATTTGATGGATTGTATATATATGTTATGTAGTGTACAAATTTTGTTTCCCAATTTTTACACTCTAAAATGGGTTTTTCCCTCAAAAGATATTTGTTCCCTCTTTGTGGTTAAAAAAAATCTATACTAATTTAAATAATAATGAAATACATATTCCATTTTATGCCAAAAGAATAAATAGCCTATAAAACCATTATTCATGGCAATGGTTTATATCCTACTTCACAATAGGAACACTAAAATATAAATTTTAGATTTTAAATTATGAAATATTATTTTTTCCAAAGATTTATATATATAAATAATAATTTATTAATTCTAATTAATAATAAAATTTGTTATAAATAATTAGAAACATTAATTAAAAATTTTAAATCATATTTAAATAATTTAGATAAAGAATTTATATTGGGGGTGGTGTGTAGCATAGTTAAAGGTTGGAATTGAAACACTAAATTTTAAAATACATTTTTTCATGCTTACGCCCTATTAAATGGGTTGGCAAATGACACATGAAAATGTCATTTTGAAATAGATGTTTTTATTCTCAACCTTCATGATATATAATCAATTAGGGTGAGCGTGGGGATGTGTAGTGATATTGTGCATTTGAAACTAGGTATATTAAAATGCATAGTTTCATTCCCCCATCCACCATAACCTATAACTAAATAGGATGAACATGGGGTGGAGGTGAAATTTTGTGTTATAAAATGCATAGTTTTATCCCACACCCATGGTGAAACTATGGGTGGAGATGGTTAGAGAAATTGTGCATTTGGAGCTATGAGTGGTGTGGAGGGTGAAACTATGCATTTTATTGTTTATGGTTGTGAGGGAAAAAATTATGTATTGCATTTATTTTATTCCTAAAAAGCACAAATCAACCCCCCAGCCCTACCCATAATGAATAGAAATGCACAATTTCACCTCCCATCTCTACCCATAAAAAACACACAATTTCAACACTCACCTCAACCCACACTCAAATGCATAGTTTTTCCACTAACATCACCCATGACAATGCATAGATTTAGTCCCCAACCTCACCCATAATAAAATGTGAAGTTTCACCCCAATACTCAACCACAATTTTGGCCGGCGACGTGAGTTGAAACTATGTATTTTTTTGGATTAGGGTGGAGAATGAGATAATGAACTTTAAAATACATAGTTAGTTTGACGCCCCCATCTCGAGATGAAATAATGGGTGCTCATGGAAGTGACACAATGGGTTTACAATTTATAAATGATATGAATTTCATAAGTTTTTGTTTGAAACTTTATTTTTCAATGAATGATGTTTTAGTTGATTTAGATTTATTAATTTGGATATAATAAGTAATTTATTGCCACTACATTCAAAGAATGGCAAAGTAAAGTTATATATATTTCTAAAGTTATGAAGTTTATGTCAAAGTGTAGATGATAATTTTTGTTATTTTTAAGGTGATTTATTCATTTTGAATTAGTTTAAGTTAATAAAATGAGTCCATTCCTTAAGCATTAACCAAATTGACTGGTTCTATTTTTCTAATATGTTTTTAATTAATCTAGAATGTTTTGCAAGCCATTAGTATGATTACTTTGGGGTCAAGTGCACCAAGTCTGTGTTACCTACTTTACATTGAGTACCATCTTTGGATCAAGTGGAGATGCTCGAATGAGAATCAATAACAGTATTCAAAACACCCTTGAAGGGCCTTCAAGCGTAAAAATAAACATGGAAACCTAGGCTATGTTTTAATTCTTAAACTTAATAAGTACATGGTTAGATTAATTAAACAAGCAAGTCAACAAAGTCTTTCCCTTAAAGGATACTAATCATATAGTTATGTGTGTGCATAAATTGTATTTTGTACATTAAATCAATAATGATTTGTCTTGGATTGTTTAATTAAATTACAATCGTGACCCTAAAATATGTGTGAATTAAATTTTAGTGTGGAAATGAACTAGCAAATGAATTAAATATTGTGAAAAATATCAATTAATTAAAATAAATTCCAATATTTTTTTGAAATGAGATGGAAAAAGATAACTAGACTTTGAATATAATATAAAATGCAAAAAAAAATATCTATGTGTAGAAGTAAATCCAAGTTTTAAATGAATCATTAGATTTGTGAATATATCCATAAACCCAATGAACTATAAATGTATGAAAACTAACCATAACTAGTAAATAATTCATGAATATGTACAATATTTGAGCATGCAAAAAGAATACTAAAACATGCTTGTAAACTAATAAAAATGGATGAGAAAGATAAATAATATTCATATAGAAATACAAGTATAGGTATGCCCCTAGAAGAATTTATTCACTGATAAACATTTATGTACAACCAATGGTAATCTAAATGGTTTATCAATTACCATGGTTTCTGATAAATATGATGTTTTGAAGACCATATATTGTTCAGAATAATTTAAATTCAGTTCATATGAAACAGTGGATATGCAACACCTTTTCTAGCTCCATATTTATATGTCTATAAGATTTTTGCAATTATCAAAGTAGCAGTCATTGAGACATTCCAAAGAAGTACATATATAAATAAAATAAACAAAAATTAAATGTAAAGGAAATCACCTTTTGTTCCACCCTAGTGTTGGACCTTAGATTGTAGCTTTCCTACAATTGCTAACAATAATGCATTAGTGGACTAAGATAATGAGCTTAGAGATAACATAGCTTTCTGATTAGAAAATGATCATCAATGACTTTTGTTTAAAGATATTCAAAAATGAAAGTAATTGGATTCTTCTTGAAATAGTCTCATTGCATAGATTTCTTCATTCTGAATCCAACGCAATTTGAACGGGTTAAAATGGACTCTAGACAAAGGAGATAATGTAAAATCAAAATTACCCAATGTCCTTAGAAAAGGAGGAAATTTCATTAACCTTCAAACTATATTGAAAATGTTGATTTTTGATTTAGGCACACGATCCAATTCACAACTTCCATGTGGCAGCCGGAATTAGGCCATGTGGCCTATTCGGATTAGTCAAAGAGGAAATATCGCATCGGAGATAGCCAAACGGTGAGTTATCGAAGCCGACCTTTGAAATAGTGTGATTCCAATGGTGTAATTAAACATCAGTCGTTGGATCGGGTGTGCAGATCAACGGTCAAGATCTAATCGGCGATCGCCGAGCGGGAGAAGTTAAGGACCATGGAACCAGTGATACGCCGACCACCAATATGCCGACTTGCCGATGGCCCGATTGCGATGAAAGCCTTTTAGCCGTCGGATCGGAAAAGGAATGGACGACCGAGATGCTATCAGTGATCGCTAATCGGGGGAGCTTAAGGGTTGTGGACCATGGAAGTAGTGAATGATGATACTTTGATACGCCACTATGCGATAGCATTGATCAGAGTGATTGGGGATCAGAGATTGGGGGAAATAAAAGCCAAAAGAGAGCATTGGGCCGTTAGACCAATCGATTGCGATATGCGATAAAGGTGTGGACCCGAAAGGATTATGGACGTGATTTAATTCCGTTAGAGATTTAGCTTGGCATTCAAACAATATATTTCTTTGTATTTCCCATGTATTGGTTGATTCGTGCTCTGATCGGGGTTTAGCCTTACACAATGAGACATGCGACATGCGATAAGGAAATAGACACGAAATATTATAGATGCGGGTTGATAATCTTTGAAATCCGGCTTAGTGTGTTCAGTCAGGTTTCGAATGTATTTTCGTGTTTTTCTATGTATTGCCATACATTGCTGTGTATTGTTAAAATATGCTCTATTTCGGGATTTAGTTAAAGAGAGAGGGCGAACAGTCGGGATTTCCCGTGCCCGCCATTACTTTCATTTGTAAATTGTTTCTATTGTGACAACCGTCTGTTTCCACGCAAAAAGGGAACTGTAATCAGACAGGTTATAAAAGCACAAATGACACAGAAGTAAAGTGTTCTGAGGTTCTTATATCCTTAGAGGTAGCGTGAGAGGGATTCTCAGCAAAGGCCATTGAGAGGGATTCTCAATAGAGGCTCAAGAGGATAGCCACCAGAGGTTGGAGAGGTAGAGCCAGAGTGCTTAATAGAGCGAAGTCACCAGAAGTTGGAGGCAGCGCCTAAATGCTTTAGTGAAGTATTAGATAACAAAGAGACTGAAGGATCAAGTTGTTGTTGGTGTTTGTTGTGCAGAAGGTAGAAGAAGGAATTCCAGAGACATTGCAGAATACTGAGGGAGTCAGAGAAGCCAAAATCTTAAGAAGCTCAGAGCACTGATAGAAAGAATTAGTCTAGAGAAGCCTATATTTATCTGCAACTAAAGGACATCTAGGGGAAAGATGGCATTCTAAGCCCATTGGTTCAGTGGTAAACCAATGGAGTTAAGTGTAGCACTTGTAAAAAAATTGAAGCCATAATCCCAAAGAGCCTAATCAAGTTGATTAGTGCTCAAGGAGACGTAGCCCAAGATACCAAGGTGAACTCCATATTATATTGTTGTCTCCTGTGGTTTTCTCATTTGATGCTTTATTTATTGTTATATGCATTTCATATTAGTTTAAGCAAATGAAGATATTAAGCACTTAACAGTTAAAGGAAAACAAAAGCATACACATATTTCAAGTTCTTTTAATTTTGAAAATTGTCAATCATAAGCATAGATCTTGGGAATATATAAGCTTTTGAGTGGGGAAGGTTCTTGTAAGTTGACAATAATCCTTTTAGCGCCCCATTTCAAATCAGGTGGTATCAGAGAAATCTATATGCTTGTTTGACTTGAAAGGTGTTCAAACAGTAGAAAGAATTTAGTAGTTTGATTTTTCGTAAACTGACTGTTGTGTGAGTTTGCAGAGGTCAAAGCTATTGATAGCTAAGTCTAGAAGAGGAAAAGAAGGAAAAATATCTGAAGGCATTTTCCTTATCCCAAAGGACCTCAAGACAACCCTTGAAGCACAAGAGGTTTTTTGCAAAAGGTTGCTTGAATAATAGCTTGACTCTGAAGTCATTTAATTCATAATCTATTAAATGGTATTGAAGTTCTATTCTGAATTTTGTTGAAATTCTTTTGTTAATTTTGATAACTTTTACAAGTGAGTCCTCAAAATCTTCCTCTTTCATAAGATTCTTTTATGAATACTTGAAGAGAGACTTTTCCTCCATGATGGATATGGTGAGAGAAATGAGCACTACAGTTCGAGAGCAGTTGAATTCGATGAAGGAAGAGAAGCAGTTGCTTTCTAAAAAATTATAGTAAGTGAAGAGACAACTTCATATTGCAAATATGGATCTAGAAAGGATGCATGGGTTGGAGACATAGCTTCTTATTGCCAAAGAGGCCTTAGTCAAGTATCAGCTTGAAGAAGACGTAAACAATTCTAGTTTTTCCTCAAATTCCTCTAAGAATGTTTATGTTGGTTCTTTTGAAAAACATACGAGGGGCATAGGATCCAAGTTAATGTAAAAAATGGGCTATGAAGGAAAAGGATTGGGAAAACATGCACAGGGTATTGTTGAGCCAATAATGGTTGAGGAAAGGCTTAAGTATTTGGGTCTTGGCTATGGACAATCTTATGGAGAAAGTTCCAAAGCTGCCATGAAGGCAATTGAAATAGCTCCTAGAAGGAGTTTCATGTCAGGTCTTCTACCTCAAGAATGTAAAGATTGTATTCATGGGGAATGCAATAGCTTGAAACATCATCTTCAGGATGAAGGTGTTCATAAGCATACACTTGAACCAGAGAGTTGTGGAACTCTAAAGGCATTGAAGAGATGGATGGTGTTCCAAAGGGAGCCACTTCTTCATTTGATTCACCTCCTCATGAAGGTAACAAAGGTGAAAAAGAAAGGTATAAATCTGATTTTAATCATATTTCTTTCAATTATGTAAAGCACGGAAAATTTCCACATAAGCATGGGATAATAATTGCATATTCCTTTTGTGGTTTGGATAACCATATGTTTCTAGATGTTGGAAGAGAATGACCACATACAAGAAACTTTTTAAGGAAAAGAAGCAAGAAGCCAAAGGTCCAATGGACAAGGCAAATCGTGTTGTCAAGAAGATGCACATGTGTTGGACTTACTGCCATAAGCAAAGACATATTGCTCGAAAGTGTTGGACCCTGAATCCAACAATGCTTCCATGAAATTTGAAGAAGGTGGAAAGAATGGAAAGGGAGTTTCCATAGATAATGTGTTTCAAGATGATTCACATGCTGATGTGTAGACAAAGGAAGAACCTTTGAAAAGGATTGGTAAGAAATGGTTAGAATTCTTATCCAATTAAAAAGAAATTCATCATAACTATATTTCTTTGCTAATGAAATGCAAGTTGCAGGGTTTTTCCAAGAAGGTGAATGGAAAAGTTGAATATGTAAACTCACTTTATTGTAGCGAAATCATTTTGATTTCAGCTTTGAAAGTATAGTGTACTTAAGAGAAAGATGAAGGATGAATTACATGCATAAGCATGATATGCATGAACACAAGGATGTTGATGATTTCCTGGTAATTGACCATGTATGTGAAATTAACTTGAAGGGTTGATTACTTTGTTTTTAAACATGCATGTAACGTTGACTTGGAAAAAGTTGATTTGGTCTCCAAGATTGTAAAAGGGAGATAAGGATGAAGTGTTTCATCTTTGTAAAAAAATTCTTCAGTTATTTTTATATATGTCTGACTTGAAGGGTCAATTGCTTGTAGAGACATGTTTTTTTGGCTTGTAACCAGATGTAAAGACATGGAGGTAATTCACAAGATGTGAAATATGTTTCTTTGTTGAAGCAAGATTTTAGGCCATCCAGTTGTTGTCTGTAATTCTGTGGTTCTTGACAAGATGTCAATAGAACATATTTGTAACAGGTACAAATGTAAATCTTTGTGAAAAATGCAATTTCACATTTGTTGAGACACATTGGATCAATGATTAAGGCAGAAAGGTTCAAGCTACCTACTGTAACCTTCTCAGTAGGATTTCTGCATGAAGTCAAGTAGGAAGACAGTTCTTACCCAGAGAACAAGCACATCCAGGAAGGAAAGTGTTGACTATCTTTGAGTTTTGGTTTAGAAGTACTAGCTATGCAAGGCAAGTGTATGTAGGCTGAAATAAGAGGGTGTTGTTACTCTCATCTACTGTACAGATCAGTATATTAGTATTTTGGGGTTCAAAAGATTCTCAATGGGGAGGAGTGATCAGAAAATGATCATTGATGACTTTTGTTTAAAAATATTCAAAAATGAAATTCATTGGATGCTTCTAGAAATAGTCTCCTTGCGTAGATTTCTTCATTCTAAATCCAATGCAATTTGAACGGGCTAAAATGGACTCCAAACGAAGGAGATATTGTAAAATGAAAATTTCCCAATGTCCTTAGAAAAGGAGGTGATTTCATTAACCTTCAAACAATATTGAAAATGTTGATTTTTTATATAGGTCCACAGGCCAATCCATAGCTGCCACGTGGAAGGCTGGAATTGGGCCACATGACCTATTCGGATTAGTCAAAGAAGAAATATCACATCGAAGAAAGCCAAAAGGTGAGTTATCGGAGTTGGCCTTTGAAATAGCGTGATTGCGATGGTATGATCAAACGTCAGCCATTAGATTGGGTGTGCAGATCAATGGTTAGGATCTGATCATCGATTGCCGATTGGGAGAAGTTAACGACCATGGAACCAGCGATACGGTGACCACCGATATGTTGACTTGCTGATGAGACAATTGCGATGAAAGCTTTTGAGCCGTCGGATTGGAAAACGAATGGATGGCCGAGATGCGATCGGTGATCGTTGATCAGGGGAGCTTAAGGGCGGCGGACCATGGAAGCAACGACCGACGATACTTCGATACGCTGATATGTGATAGCACCAATCAGAGTGATTAGGGATCAGAGATTGGGGGAAAGCAAAGCCAAAAGAGAGCATTGAGCCATCAGACCAAGTGATTATGATATGCGATAAAGGCACGGACTCGAAAGGGTTATGGACGCGATTTAATTCTGTTAGAGATCTGGCTTGGCATTCAAACAACAGATTTCTTTGTATTTCCCGTGTATTGGTTGATTCATGCTTTGATCGGGGTTTATCCTTACACAATGTGACATGTGACATGAGGTAAGGAAACAGACCCAAAATATTATAGATGCGGGTTGATAATCTTTGAAATCTGGCTTAGTCTTGTTAGAAAATTATATATTACAGAGCAATGGAACATATAGAATATTGCATAAATATAAGCACAAAAGACACATAAAACCAGAGAGACACAGATATACGTGGTTCACCTAGTTTGGGCTACGTCCACCCCGAACAGCTAGTCCTTCCTTTCTATTATCCAGCAAAATGAAGAGACACAACCTACAGCAGATCCATTGTAATATCCTCGATTTTCTCTCACAATCTCACCTCTCTATTTCTCTCTTGGAGAATACACATCTATTACACAACCTCAATACAATGCCCTCATACGAAGAGAGTGGTTTCCTTCTAGGGCAAAAATCCCTAAACTAAACATAAGTTCTACCGTCAGATCATCCGCCTAATAAATGGCCCAGATTGACTAGAAATTACTATACGTTTACAAGGAGATTTTACATCTGTTTTTAGCTTCGGGGGCATTACCCCCGAAACCCCAGACCCCCCAGCCGAGGGGGATCAACCCCCCCGAAGTTAAGAAAGATAATTTGACCTTGAGAAAGGTCACATTACCTTTCTCAAGTCGGCCTCGAGAAAGGTAATGTGAAGTCTCCAGAAGCCTATATATTGAAACAGTTCGATTAATTTCGAGGAAAATCACTCACACAAGTTAGATCTCCTAGAAGAAGCCATGAAAAAGTGGGAATTTGTGGTGGAAGAAGGATAATTGAATGATTAAAGGTTTTGGGCTGTCTCTCTCTCTAAAACATGTGATTTTTTGGGCTATGACATCAAGGTAAGAGTTATGTTATGACATCAAGAAGTTTTGTTATGGCATCAAGGTCGAAGTACATCAAGGTCAAAGTCCTGCTTCAAGCTAGAAGTGTTGCTTCAAGCTAGAAGAGTTGAGTGCTTCAAGTTCGAAGTTTTGCTTCAAGGTATAAGATCTAAATGCTTCAAGGTCAAAGTTGTTGCATTAAGATCGAAGTTTATAGGTCAAATATACTACTAAATCGAAGTGTTTTTGCTGCTATTGCTACATATAGGTTGAAAACAATATTGGAAAGTGATCATATTCTGAAAAATGAAAGGGATGAGTTGGTGTGGAGGAAGCCTATGTCTATTTCAAGAGTATTGGATTATCATAGGAAAATTATTGAAGGAAGAGTTGTTGACTGGGTTTTCCCCAAGATTGGGGTTTTCCCCTGTCTGTCTACCTACATTTGGTGTCCTTGATCTTCATGCTATTGTTTTGGTAATTTATTGATGAAATGAGATAAAAGAGGAACATAAGAAAGTTAATAAGAACATAATAATCTCACAAGCGATTATCAAGTATAAGAAAATATTTCTTCCTTTCCGATTTTCTAACATGGTATTAGAGCTAAAGTGAAGAATAAATAAAAAGGGAGGTCGAATATCTATTGAAGGAAGACTAAGGAATCTCAAGAAGTTAGGCAAGAGATCATATAAGGAGACCTTACAAGGAAAGGAGTTTACTACCTTCAAGGACAATGTATAACTCCAAAAAGGGAGAGAACAAATTAAAATGACCATCAAATTACAAGTCATAGAAAAAAGGATAGATCTAATCCTCAAAAAGAATAAAGTTTTGGATCTAGTCAACAAATGAATCAAGTGAAGCAAATAAAGAACAGTTTAGGAAACAAATATTTTGTCCATGAGCCTAATAGTGGATGGAATGTGTGCAGTCAAGGAGTCATAATATCTTTAGTAATCAACAAGGAGAGTGAAGAAGAGAAAATCTTGAATGACTTTTCCACTCGTCACAAGAAGAAAGGAACCTTCAAGAAGTCGAAAGGGTTAATACTAAAGTTGTGACATGAAGGGTCACTATAAGGGACTGTCCTAAGAATCTAGGGAATAAAAGGAGGAACAGGGATCAAGAAAAATTTTCCGAAGCAATTTCACCAAAGAAGAACAATATGGAAGAATCTCAAGTCAAAAACCTATTTGTTAGGGACTTTATTCTTTACGTATCCCTAAACTTTAGATTAAGAGGGAGCCCTCATCACTTTCCAAAGATAAGTATATTAGTCGTATTATCTTTTATATTTGGTTTCCTGTACTTATCTAAGTTTGTTTGCATTAAATACTAATCACATTTATATTTATATTTTCCTTTTTTATGAAATGCTTGTTGAATACTCAAGGATCAAGGAAGAAGGCCTCATAAAACAAAGCATTGGAATTACAAGGTTTGTTAAGAAACAAAGGTATGTATTAGACCATAAGATTTTTTCTCTTCATGATAAGGGTATATTCATTCTTTTTGATATATTCTACATTACTAGCATTGTTGTGTCTAACACTGTTGAATCATAAAGGTTCTTGATTGGGTGATTCATCATTAGATAAATCTACCCTCCTCACATGTTTGATTATTCATGTGGAACCCTAAAGAGGTTCTCTGTAAAACCCTAACTTAAAGGTATGTTGATGATAATGTGTGAAACCCTAACCTACTCAGTGCTATTGATGAAGTCTAAAGAAATTTTTTTATGCTTTGATGATGTCATGTTGGGAGTTTTAGAGTGGTTATGAAAACCGTAACTTGTTAGGGTTGAATGGTGATGTTTAAAATCCCAAACCTTTGAAATTAGGGTTTGTTGTGTTGTGTTGAAATGCTAGGGTTTGGTAGGGTTTATGAGCAAGACCCTTATTTTAGATATTGTCCTAAGAATGAAACCATAGGCATATGTTTTTCCATTTAATAAAATATGTTAGATGTTTGAATGTGTTTGTGTCATTGGGTTTGACTAACTTATGTTATTATGC
Source organism: Pinus tabuliformis (assembly GCA_031772625.1). Taxonomy (NCBI): domain Eukaryota; kingdom Viridiplantae; phylum Streptophyta; class Pinopsida; order Pinales; family Pinaceae; genus Pinus; species Pinus tabuliformis. The sequence goes on from CM062808.1 coordinate 902,820,441, forward strand.
TATGCTTGTGCATGATGATGGAATCATAGATATATTTGTTGACCTAATTGTTGATGGTCATAAGTCCTAGGGTTTGGAACTAAGCCCTAGTCACATTTTGATACTCTAGGATGATATCATTTGTGAATTCTAGGGTTTTGTAGCTAAAAATTAGTAGAAGTTAAATTCTCTAGTATATGATTTGACAAATCTAGGATTTATGAAAGGTTGATAAAAACTTGATATTGTATTGTCATAAATTTGATTGTTGAGAATTAGTAAATAAAAATCTAGGATTTAGATCAAAACCTAGTAGAATCTAGTCATGTTGTTGATTGAGTTGTGATTGCTTTTGATTGTTTAATCTCATGTATGAAAACTAGGGTTTGTATGAAATCCTAGTAGGAAGTCTAACATATGAATTCAGAAAGTTGTTAGATGCAGTATTATATGGGTATCTAGTGTTTTCTATATCTTATAAAAGAGTTTTTCATATCTATGAAAGAAATATTGATGCCCTAGATATAATGAGATTGATATGTTGAGTTGTTGATGTGATTTAGGGCTTGTAACAAAATCTAGGTAAGAATTTAAAGTATAGAAGTAAATTCTCTTGTTGATTATGTTTATAAAGTTTAATGCTTCCATTATTCTATGATTTTGATGAGGTCAACTTCATGCTTCTATATATTTGGTTGTACTTTCTACCTAAGTTGTGCAGGTACATAATGTTCAAAATGGTAAAGATGTTTGTATGTAAAGTTGATATGATAAGCATGATGACGAAAGTTATCTGTATGATGATGGTCATGATAACTTTGATGAGAAGGCTGGAAGCCATGAAAGATTATTTAATTTCGTAGAAAATAAGTTGATCTCCCTAGGTTAAGAGGGAGATTGGGTATATTCCTTGTATAGGAATGATTAGATCCTCCCTGGTTAAGAGGGAGTGATGGACATGGTTCTCTACTTCATGTGTCATGCACTAGATGAGGACTAACAACCACAAGTCTTAATGAAGGCCATGAGTGAGAGAAGGACACATCACTCCTATCTTCATGGAAACAATTCCCTAGTTAAGAGGGAGGGCATATTATAGTCATGATGGACAACTTGAAAGAAGAAAATTGGAAAATGCATTTTGAGGAACTGCTGAGATAATAAAAGTAGGATCTATTTGTAGAATATGTTGCTACATGTGAAGTATGAAAGGAATATGGATGATTAAGGAATATTCTACCAAGATTCGTTTGAAATACATACTATGATAAATTGATAAGTAGCATCAGCTGTTTGGAAGACCCCGGAGATTTGTGTTTACTTATGTACATTTGAAAGATTGTTACTGATTGGGGTTGTGTTTTTATAGGTAAATATCTCAGAAGTTTTGATAGCATGTTTTACATGATTTTTTTTATCGATCAGTTTGATCGGAAGAGATTTGTTGTTACTGATATATTTGATTAGGATGGATTTGTTGCTCATTGTAAAAATTGAATTTGTTGATGCTTGTGAGTGAAGCATTATTTGGGAGGACATCAGGCCGACACTATGTGTTGATGTCTAGATCCCGAAGTAGGGAGGGTGGAATTGGTTATAGATCTCTGACCTTGGATACACACCTAGATCCCTGGGTTGGTGGTTAGCAAGTAAGCTTGATAGTACCTAGAGACACTGAAAGCTTTAGTCCATCTTAGTCCCACTCAGATATATTTCCCTGGTTCAGGAATCTAGTCTCTGGAATTGCGGTTCCTAAATTGTTGAGAGACCTTGGATAGATTTCCTTGGTTAGGAATCTAGTACATGGCATTGCGGTGCCTAAGCTATTCACAATTCACATAGTTGGAGATCTTTCTTGTACTTTTATACGATAAGTACTTCCCTAGTTAAGAGGGAGTGTTGAAAAATGTAACTAGGTTCAGTCTTCATAATTGTAATAGAGTCATAATAAAATGTACTTATGAAATATATTGAACATAAAATTTATTATTATTATTATGACTTATTAAAGCACGAATTTCATGCTTGGGTCATCATGTTTTAGGTCAAATCCCCCATTGGGGGATTCTAGGATTTATTCTAAGTCAATAGAGTCATTTTTAATTTAAAGAGACCCTTTTTAGGCTTTTAAATCATGTAAAATGAATTATTTTTGAGTCAAAATGAATTATGTCACCTCCACACCAAGTCCGCCTCAAGAAAGATAATTCGACCTCACCAAAATCCTATATATTGAAGCAGTTTAATTCATTTGGAGGGCAATCAATGACACAAGTTCAATCTCTTAGACAAAGTCGTGAAAAAGTGAAAAGTTGTAGTGGACGAAGGAGAACTAAAGGACCAAAGGTTTAGGGTTATCTCTCTCCCTCTCAAGCGTGTGATTTTCTAGGCTACATAATCAAGGTCAAAGTCTTGTTACGACATCAAGGTTGAGGTAAGACATTAAGGTCAAAGTGTTGCTTCAAGGTCGAAGAGCTAAGTGCTTCAAGTTTGAAGTTGTTACATTAAGTTTGAAGATGCTAGGTCGAAGATATTACTGCATCGAAGTGCTACTATTACTACTACTACATCTAGGTCAAAGGAAGTACTGGAAACTGATCATCTGGTGAAAAATGAAAGGGTTGACTTGGTGTGGAGGAAGTTTATGTCTATGTCAAGAGTCTTGGATTCTCTTAGGAAAATTATTAAAGGAAGAGTTGTTGACTGGGTTTTCCCCAAGATTGGGGTTTTTCCCTGGCTATCCACCTAAATCTAGTGTCATTGATCTTCATGCTATTGTTTTGGTAATTTCTTGATGAACTAAGATAAAATAAGAACATAAGAAAGTTAATAAGAACATAATAATCTCACAAGTAATTATCAAGTATAAGAAAATATGTCTGCCTTTCTGATTTTCTAAAATAATATTCACAAGACCAAATGGAAAGAAGAGTTGTACATGACAAGGAGTGTTTATAAAAAAGTATGAGAACAAATATCAAGGTGATAGTATGAGAGATGAACTTGGTAGCAAGAATTTTTTGACAATGAATTCAATCTTCCTTTAGCCACCATTCAAGATTACTTCTTTGATCACTTAATCGCTCATACTAAACAATCACATCAACCATAACTAAGAAACCTGGCATACTAGACTTTATATTTTAAACCAATATAAATTTCTTCATGAATCAAAGATCAAATAGAGTTATAAAATATAAAGAAATCAATACAATAATTATGCTAAAGGCTTTCATACGGAAAACTATCTCAACCTCAACTTGTCCCTAATACATGGGCTTATCATTAAAATATGAGCCATAAACACATTAGCATGTTTAAACTTGACCAGATATAAGTAACCTTATAATGTTTAGGCATTAGCATATTGTATACCAATAACTCTTTTTGCACCCATAACACAAGTACAAATGCATACAACTTTCAAAAAATAGTGCAATTGAGGTTAACTTACAAAGTTAATAATAGAGGGAAAGTTTACATAATTGTGAAATATTTCATTGGATGGAAGTGGTAGGAATAATATCATGGAGCAATAAAATCAAGATGAATATAAAAATAAAACATACAATGACGCAATAAAAAAGAGATAAAAATATACATGGTTCACTTGATTTGGGATATGTCCAAAGAGAAACTACCAATACTTCATTTTATTTCAATCCAAAAAAATGAATGGAAAAAACCTGTATCAAATCCACTACAACATTCTCTTCACACACTAATAGTTTCCTATGTCACAATTACAAATCTCTGTCAATCACACACAACAACAATACAATACTCTCATAAAAAGAGGGTTGCCTTCTAGGGAAATAGCTCATAACATAAAATTTACCATAATATCGATGACGAAATGATGAATGGTCTACATTGACTATGAAATTACAATATTTTAGAAGGAAACTTTTCTAAATATTTCTCGCCATGGGTTCCAAAATATTTTCATCAGCCCACATGGACCCCTTGGTGGCAATAATAGGGAACAAGGTCTTGCATAACCCCACATTAGAACTGAGGTCCAAACATTTCTAACAGCTTTGAATAAACAATATAATAAAATCCATAACCAAAAATCTCCCATGTGGAGACTAATTACAACAACTCCATCACTACTGCACCTACTAAACTATGATTCAACTTTGGAACTTATAAGTTTCACATCCTCAATATTATGCTTGAATACCAAATAAAACTAAGAAGGAGCATAATTTCTCATTGGTTATTGTACGATTTTCGCTAGTGTGTATCTTTTCCAACTTTAATTTTCCATATTCCAAAACTAATCATATAAAATAGTACTCAACCTATATATGTTTAGTATCAAATTTGATGGTTGAGTTCTTTGAAATATGAATATCACTCCGCTATCACTATATAACTTGTATTATCCTGATTCTTTCCACATTCCTTCATGAACCTCTATAGCCAAATCATTTCTTTTTTGTTGTCCCAATGGTTACACTAAGGGCGATGGGGAGAGTGAATCGATGTGAGGTTAATTTTACAATTGTGCAACATTTCTTAATAATACATTCATATATTAAAGAACCATAGAAATTATGTCATTCATTATAAAAATGCATCTTCATATAAGAAACATAAAAAGAAGCAATCAATAGATCAAGAAACCCTCACATCACAAGGAGACACATTTTTTTAGGTGGAAACCCATATGGGAGAAAACCACGAATCTTTATCTTCAATTCATTTATATTAATTTGCAGGATCAAACCTACTTGAGGAAACTACCCCCAAGATAATTAGGTTTCCACCTGCAGTAGGATACAACCTGATTAAGGAACCAACCTTGAAAGATGCAAGTAAATGCACAATGTATGCTACAACCTAATTGAGGCCCCATACTCGATGATGAGAAGGCTCCAACCTACTCTAGCCTCCAACTTGGAGAATGAGTAGGCTCCAAACTACTCTGGACTCCAACCTTAGTGGAGGCACCAACCTCCTTCTTCAAATTCCTTGTGGACATTTGTTTCATCTAATTTTCAAAATGGATCCACTTTCATCATATCTTATTGAACTATAAGGAATGTCACAATCTGTAATTTGTTGTCAACATCACAACTTGTACCATCACCTCAACGTGCACATATTGTCACTACCACCATCATTGTAAACCTGCAAGCATTTTCACCATTACCATCACTGTAAACATGCAAGAATTTTCATTTCCATCATCACTTTCAACAAAACCTATAAGCACTAGTGCGCATGTTTTGTTCCAACAAATTCACCAATTCAGTAACTCAAACCATTTCAGATATTGTTTCACTATGTATTCAAAAAAACCTACTACATGCTCAAGGACCCTTGGAGCATACATAAGCAATTAAGTCCATCAAATAATAGTTAAAATATCATCATACCTCTTTGGTCACATATGTATTTTATTCATGATCGTCTAACTTCTTTCAGAATCAAATTTGGACTAATATTGAGCCTAAAAACCCAAAATAACAAAATATAAATATATAAAAATTTAAATATTCAATAAACAGACTCTTCCAAGGTGGTATTCAATAGATTTTCATATTCTAGTGTTAGCCACTAGATAACATAAATTATATGAAAAAATGGTAATTTATACAAAAATAAAAATAAAAAGGTCACCCGATCTGTTCACCACGAAGGATTGAACCTGTGACCATTAAGTTCTCAACAAAACTCCATATCAATCATGTTGTAATTTGTAGCCTACAAGGTATTCACACCGTTATTCATTTATAAGCCACATACCCCCATATGGACTGGGTACAAGGCCCAACCAATATTTGTTGGATTGATGGTCCGAGGCCGATCTGCAACCAAAGTGTTAGCACTTTCCTCCAACCACAATTAGAGCTAAGATTCACATCAAATGAAATTTCAACCAATGTTGTTGGGATATCAACCTTTCCAACCATAATTGTAATTGAGACTCAGGTTAGAAGCAACCATAAATAATGTTGTTTGGCCTTCGGACTATGGATACTACCAACCACAATCAGAATAGAGGCTCAAGTCAAATGCAATGTAACCAATGTTGGATCATCAGGCCTCTAGCCTATATGTAACCACATCATCAAATGGATATATACATGAACCTCACTCACATCGAGTGAAAATGTAATCAAATTTTTTAGATCACCAAGCCTCTGGCCTATATGTAAACATAACTCTAGTCAAACACTGCAAAACTAGAACTAGATACTTCGACTGTCATTCACACCACACTCATATCATTTGATGATTTTTTGTTGTGTTTTTTTGGGAGGAAGGTGATGATATATATAGGATCCATGTGTAGGGGCCGACCCAAAACATCGATTCTAAATCCAATTAAATGGGGGCTTTTATGAAAGCTGACTATGCCATATGCCCATGTTAATGTGACTTGGGACTTGTCATCCACCTTGGCCCCTTATTTTTAATATGACCTCGCCATGTGACCATGCCTCAACACTAGGTCCTTAGGGGTCCTAGGTCTCCCATATGATGATTTCTTCATGAAGTCATCATGCCACATGGAAGCCCATGATGGGTGCCATCTGTTATCTATTTTTGAGCTTTTGACCAATACAAAACTACCAAATCACCATGCCATGTGGTAGCCCTCGGTGGTGACACATAATTGTGATGATGTCAGCACTTATATGCCCTACTATGTTGTCTTCTCTGCCATGTGTCTGAATTTTTGGCCAATGTTTGCAGAGAGACTCGCCCACATGGCACAATTTTGTTGGGTCATGAATATATGTTAAAGTTTGTGTAACTATCATCCTCAACGTCGATTATCCATTTTAACAATGTTGATCCTAAACCATCTAATTTGCGAGAAAACTATTTATAATGATTAATGGGCATGCAAGTTTTCTAATATTCACCATTGACTAAGACAATGAATGGTAAATGCAACCAAAATATGTGCATTGTTTAACCCTTTAATAATTTTGGTTTTTCCCTATAGTTTTCGTTTTCAATTTAACCCAACTAATGCTGATTTTAAACTTTCCATAACTTATTATGTGGGAGGGGTTTTTGTAACTAGGATATACCATTGAAAATATATCAAAAATATCTATGCAATCATGTAGTTTATAGTGTTGAGAAATGGAAACAAGAAACTCCATTTTAATTTGTCCTTGAATTAAACTGAGAATTAAAATCGAATTCTATTCTCATAGCAACTTGTAAATAGTTAATTAAGTTTAATTAGCTTAATTAGCTTAGGAATTTCGAGTTGGAAGTCTTTCTAAAGTCATGTATATGTTCTCCCTAAATTTTAGGGCTCCAGCAAGAGTTTAAATTGAGTTGTAAATTAGATAACTCAGTTTACTGAGTTATGTTTAGTTAAATTAGTTCGAAACTATTTTTGGAACTAATAGAGATTTAACAGTCAGTCGGTGCACTAGTGCATCCACAAGTGTCACTCTAGTTAATTAAAGATTCCCTTATTAGAAATTCATGCATGTCGATTCTGAGAAAGATCCAGTTGAGACTAGAGTGCAGGGATAGTGTACTATCAATTGTTTGATTTACTAAGTTGTAAATATCATGCATGCAATCAGAAAATAACCTATGTTTGGATTGCGCAATTTTGGAAGCATGAATTCCCTTTAAATACAAGTTATTCATCCTAGGAATTATGCAAGAGATTAGGGGCTTGGAGAGCTACAAAATTGGCTAAGTGTTGGCCAAGAGCTTGCTTGTGAGCTAAGGGAGTTGAGCTTACTTGTGTGGAATTTTTCTAGTGAGAAAAATCATTGTATCTTCACTCATATTTCTGATATATGTTATATGGATATTAGGAGTTTTGAGTAGTGGCTTTCCCTAGATACATCTTGTGTTATGTGCCATTGATTTATCTTCTTCTTGGTTTTCATTGATCTATTGGCTTCCACTCGCTGAAAGTAGAAGTAGATTCTTGTCTTGTGCTTTAGTACATTGCATGAGCTTGTGAATCTACCTAATTTTCTACATGGTGTTAGAGCATAATACGATATACCAGAGGAGATTTCGAAGTCTTGAGTTTTGGGTTACATGTGAAATTCAAATTTGCAATACATACTTCAGAATCGATAGATGGCGTTCTACGGTTTGTGGGTCAAGTATGCCTTGGAAGGAAACTCAAATTTTATAACCTAGAGGGATAAAATGGAGGTTGTGATAGAGGATAATGGCTTGAAGGAATTCGTTGATCAAGAAATTCCTAATCTAGCAACATTGGATTCACAAAATTTGGCCGAATGGAAGAAGTGTGTGGTGAAGGCGAGGTGGATAATATTTGAAGGAGTTTGAGACCACATTGTCTCGAGTCTCCATGGTAAGGAAACTTCGTATGCGACGTGAAAAACATTGATGGAATTGTATCAGAACAACAGTTACCAAAGGAAATTGACACTGAAGGAAAAACTTTGAAAAAACAAAATGGAGAAAGGTGAGACTATTCCAAAATACTTGACTAAGTTCACTCAATGTTGTGATGAACTTGGAAGTGTTGGAATCATGGTTTCCGAGGATGATATGGTGAGTATTTCTCTTCTAGAAATCCCAAAGAGTTGGCATAGTTATCAACACTCTATCGATGGCTAGGAGAAGTTGTCGGATTAGGAACAACTTTGGTCAAATTGATGCAGGAGGAGATCAGGAGGAACACCAGGGATGGATCTTCATCAAAGACTAATGATGAAGAGAATTGTTCCTTAGCGATTAAGGTGAAGAAGGGGAAAGGGAAAGCTTCCCATTCCAAATTGGATGCTTATCATGGAGGTAAGAAGAAAGACATGAAGAAAGTTAAGTTCTTTCATTGTCATGAACTGGGCCATTTTGCTACAAATTGTCCACTCAAGAAGTCCAAGAAGAAGTCCTTAGGAGGAGCGGTGGGTGAGGCTTTGGCCTCTCAATTTGAATTGAAATTACATGCATGGTGTCACCAATGATGGGAAGTGTATGGTACTTAGATAGTGGAGCTTCATTCCACATGACTGGTGACAAAGAGTTATTCAGTGACCTAGAGGAGAAAGATCTCGAGATGGGCAATGATGAGAAGTATAGTGTTATTGGATTGGGCATAATTACTTTTCAGAGGGAGCATGGGGCTCCACTCACCTTGAAAAATCTTATGTATGTTCTTGGGCTAAAGAAGAACTTGGTATCTTTTTCCATTCTAGAGGATAGAGGCTATGATGTGATCTTCTCAAAAGGAAAGGGGTTCCTTTGACACATATCCATGGGTCAAGTAAAGAATATAGGGATTCAGGTGACGAATCTATATAAGCTGGAGGTAGAGGAGTGTGCTTCATTGAGCATAAAAGAAAAAAGGGTGAATAAACAAGGCATTGACAAGTTGTGGCACAGGCAACTAGGCCACTTGCATCATGGGGCTTTGAGGATATTGTAGAAGATATATATCGATCTTCCCAAAGGTATGCTTGATCAAGTTGATACATGCAAGGGGTGTACTTTGGGAAAATACACCAAGTATTCCTTTCATGATAGAGATATTCAATAAGAGGCTATTCTAGAGTGAGTCCATTTAGATGTGTGTTGACCATTCTCGACCACATCCATGGCCAAACATAGGTATTATGTTATATTTTTTGATGACTTTTCTCGAAAATGTTGGATATTTTTCATGTAAAAAAATGATCAAACTTTCACAAAGTTTTGTGAGTTTAAAGCATTGGTGGAGAAAGAGTTGGGCAAGAAGGTTAAAGCTCTATGGAGTGATAACGATGTTGAGTATGTCTCAAATGAGTTTAAGAACTTCTATACAATGGAAAGGATTAAATGGGAGTTGATGACACCCCATAACCCTTAGAAGAATGCAGTGGCTGAGAGGAAGAACAAAAGTATAGTAGGGGAAGCGAGGGCAATGTTGCAAGATTAGGGCCTACCACTACACTTGTGGGTTGAGGCATGAAAACAATGGTTTATGTTAGAACCATAGCCCACATCGGATACTTGAGATGAAGATAATAGAGGAGGCTTATTATGGTAAGAGGCTAGATCTTGGTCATTTCAGGATTTTTGGGTCATCGATATATTTCCATGTGACCAAATATGCATGGAAGAAACTTGAACCAACAATAGAGTTGAGGATATTTTTGGGGTACACCGATAAACCTCACAACTATCGAGTTTAATTTTCAACCAATAGGATGACAGTGGGTTGTAGGGATGTCATATTCAATGAGGAGAAGGCCATGTGAGTTTCCCTTAAGATTGATCTTGAGCTACATGCGGATGAGGAGATTTGAGATCCTAAGGTTGAGGAGCCTCAGATTGATGTGGAGAAACCACATGCAAAGGATATGGAAGTGAAGACATCCACTCAGGCAGAGTCTTCCAGAGAGGGAAGAAAGTGCACCAAAGAGGCTGACGGATTGTTGAATGGTGCACGAGAGAATGTGGGAGCACACACTTTTCAGTGCAGGAAGAGGAGCTCACCTGAGAGGTACACTAGATACATGGCTCTTATGGGTAAATGTGTTGTGATAAAACCATCCTCCTTTAAGGAAGCAGTGAAAAAGTCGGTTTGGGTTGATGCCATGGTGGAGTGTGACTCCATAGTTCGAAACAATGTTTGGGATGTGGTCTTGAGACCAGGGGCTAAGTCAATGATGAGCTCCCATTGGCTTTACAAGGTAAAGAAAGCTATAGATGGTAGTGTGGAGAAGCATAAGGCTAGATTTGTGGCCCGTGGATTTTCATAGGTAGAGGGGATTGACTATGATGAGACCTTTTTTCCTCTTGCATGGTACTCATCAATCAAATCTATATTGGCACTGTCAACACATATGGGTTGGAAGATACATCAGATGGATGTGAGGACAACCTTCCTTAATGGCATGATTGAGGAAGAGGTGTACATAAAGCAGCCTGAAGGTTTTGAGACCTTTGACCGTGAGTCACATGTGTGCCGTCTTAAGAGAGTGTTGTATGGGTTGAAGCAAGCACCCCATGCTTGGTTCACCAGGATAGATGGCTACTTCATCGAGTTGGGCTTCATGAAGAGTGAAGCAGATGCGAACCTATACCACATAGTAGTGGAAGGTAAGTTGTTGATCATTGTACTTTATTTTGATGATCTCATACTGACAGGTGATGATCAGTTGATCAAATATTGAAAGGAGGGCCTTGCAAGAGAGCTTGAGATGAAAGAAATGGTGCTCATGCATTACTTTCTTGGCATGGAGGTATGGCAGGGAGATGGGGAGTTTTTTGTGTCTCAGGGCAAGTATTCCAACAAGATACTCATGAGATTCTGCATGGAGAGCATCAAACCCATGGAGACTCCTCTAGCAGGTAACTGGAGGAAGGAGGATGCTACTTCAGGGGAAGTAGTGGAAGCTACTATTTACAGGAATATTTTCGGTTCACTCATGTACTTGCTGAGCACATGACTAGATATGTGTTATGCAGTTAACTAGCTTAGTCAAGTTGTGGTTAGGCCTACCAAGCTATATTGGAAGGCAACAAAGCATGTGTTGAGATACCTCAGGGGTAGTTCTCAATATGGATTATGGTACAAAGGGATAGAGGGAGTGAAGATTCAAGGCTTCACCGATGAAAATTCAGTAGGGACTCCATCTAACTAGAAGAGCACATCAGGGGGGATCTTTAGTATTGGGTTTGCGACAGTTTCTTGGTATAGTAGGAAACAAATATTGGTTGCACTCAATTTGATAGAGGCAAAGTACATGAGTGTGAGTCAGGTAGCATGTGAGGTTATTTGGATGAGAAAGATCCTAGTTGGGTTGTTTCATTATCAGATGGAGCCAACTGTGATTTACTGTGATAATCAGAGTTGTATCAAACTATCTGAAAATCCAATTTTTCATGATCGGTCCAAGCATATTGATATCCGATATCATCATCTCAGAGATTTTGTATGAGGCGGATGATGTTGTTAGAGTACGTTCCCATGAAGGAGAAAGATGCTGACATTTTGAAAAAGGAATTTTCAAGACGTAAATTCCAGCTTCACAGAGACAATATTAGGTTAGCTGATAATCCTTTTCTTGTGGAGAGGGAGTGTTGAGAAATGGCAACAAGAAATTCTAGTTTAATTTGTCCTTGAATTAAACTGAGAACTGTAATCGAATTCTATTCTCATAGCAACTTTTAAATAGTTAATTAAGTTTAATTAACTTAATTATCTTAGAATTTTGAGTTGGAAGTCTTTTTGAAGTCATGTATATGTTCTCCCTAAATTTTAGGGGTCCAATATGAGTTTAAATTGAGTTGTAAATTATAGAACTCAGTTTACTGAGTTATGTTTAGTTAAATTAGTTCCAAACTGTTTGTGGAACTAATAGAGAGTTAATAGTTAGTTGGTGCACTAGTGCACCCACACGTGTCACTCTAGTTAACTAAATATTCCCTCATCAGAAACTCATGCGTGTCGATTATGAGAAGGACCTAGTTGAGACTAAAGTGAAGGGACAATGTATTATCAATTGTGTGATTTACTGAGTTGTAAATATCATGCATACAATCAGAGAAGAACCTACGTTTGGATTGTGTAGTTTTTGAAGCATGAATTCCCTCTAAATATAGGCTATTCATCCTAGGAATTACATAGGAGATTAGGGTCTTAGAGAGTTTCAGAATTGGCTAAGTGTTGGCCAAGATCTTGCTTTTGAGCTAAGAGAGTTGAGCATACTTGTGCAGAATTGTTCTAGTGAGAACAAACTTTGTATCTTCACTCATATTTCTGATATATGCTATACAAATAGTAGGGGTTTTGAGCAGTGGCTTTCCCTAGATACATCTTGTGTTATGTGCCATTTATTTATGTTCTTCCTTTTCATATTATTTTCATAGATCTATTGGCTTCCAGTAGTTGAAAGTAGAAGTAGATTCTTGTCCTGTGCTTTAGTACATTGCATGAACTTGTGAATCTATAGGATTTTCTACATATAGAATCATTGGAATATCATAATTACATCAAAAACTAAATTAACTTTAAGTACCTTCAAGTTCACTTGCTAAGAACTTGTAAGAAATATTTCATTCATATTGCATCATAGAGAGTCATGTTGCTTTATTAGGCATCATGAGTGATACTACTATTGTCTTATCCTTCCCCTTTGACATCAATGACACCTTGTTGTCATCAATGACAAAACTATGTGTAATAATATCAATGATAACATTATGTGTAACAATATCCCCCTTTTTCATTGATGGAAACACCACTATACATTGATGGTCATTTGATTTCAAAACCAAAAAAAATTGCAATTGTGATGTATGCAATCTCTCCTTACTCAAGTGCAAGTGCAATTCCTTCAATCTCTCACTATTACTATCAATGTCTAAATCAATGTCTGTAATCTCTCCCCCTTTGAAATCAATGGAAAAGGGTCATAGATATCTTTAGAAAAAATGTCATTATAGTGATCTTATATGAGTACCTATTCTAGGATTATCTTTTGGACCTGACTAAACCATGCTTCCTACTGACAAAATATCCCCCCTTGAGACCATGCTTTTGTTGCTTTCTTATGTATATTCTTATACTCCCCATGAGACCATACTTCCACTATTTCTTATTCTTGTACTCCCCCTGTGATCATACTCTTTCCTTTATCTATATATGTTTTTCTTATTCCTTCTCTCCATTTATATATGAGATATCATCATTAAATCATAGCCCTCATACATGTAGTTGCTTCTCAAGTTTTGATTTGATAAATAATGATATTGAAAAATATTTATTCAAAGGATCAGATATGAGGAATTAGACCTAACGAAGGTTTTTTTGGCCTCTATCCCATATACCAACATTGATAGGATATCCTTCTTTGTTGAACCATTTGTAGTTGATTCTGTAATATTGTGCTATATGACCCTTGTTATGACAAATGTGGCAATAAACATTAGGATTCAACACTTGTGGAGATGGCTGAGTCATTCATCTCATTTGGTCAATATTTCTCCATCTAAGTATCTTCTCATATCCTCTATACCTAATCGTATCATATGCTCTATAATCTTTCACTCTTTACCCAAACTATGTGCATGAGAAGCAATAACCAAAAAACTTACTTTGATACCTGGGCATAGAAGTAGATCTCGATCTTCGGAAGATACTTCTAGGAGGAGCCATGTGTTCTTTCTGTTTAAACCTTACATGAGCCATAATCATTTATTGATTTCCAATACGTGTTCCTATATAACTTATGGATACTTTCATATTATCCATATTCATTTCCTGCCATGCGTTATTTCTACTTGTGGATCCTTTATCTTCATTTTGGTTACTTGTATTCTTGTCATTTCTAGAATTATCTTGAGTGTCATTGAAGTGAACATGATCGGCATGGTGTATTTCTTTATTTGTATCTTCAAGTGAGATGCTACTAGATGCTATAAATTTTTGATTGATCTTCTTCAGATGATTTTGAGTTGATGAGTTTGGGGGCTCATTGTATTTGTATGCCTCACATTATTGATATCCAAATATTGTCTTAATAACCTAGGACCTATGGATGTTGATAATATGATCTAGGGATTAATTCCCTTTGTTGAACTTTGAAATGAGTTTCTCTTTTTCTTCTCTTAAGAGGACAATTTTCCCTTTTAGTATTTCACATATTTTTTCTTTTTTTGTTTAATTGTTAAAACAAAAACTGGTTTGCCCTTTTTGCTTCTTCTAGTTCAAATTTGAAACAAACAATGGTGCCTTCATTTAGACTCTTACCTTGACATCATTGCATAAATTGAATTTCTATTTTCCTAAGAATCCTTATTTCCTTCAATTCACTTTTGATTTCTCCTTCAAGATGCACTTCTATCTCAGGTTCTTCAGCCTCAGGAATGAATAGTATTTCATTCCTTTCTTCATCAATCACGCTTGCATTGCTTTCAATTTCACTTTGTTCCTTTGAGTAAAAATAATTTTTCTTATTGGCTTGCATCTTATTTTGATACTTGAGTTTGAATATTTATTCATCATCACTTTCATTCATATTAGCATAAGGACATTTAGATGCACAATTACCAAGTATTACACATTCAAAACATTTAAAAGGAAGCTTACCTTTGAAATTTTCATTTCCTCTCTTGAGATTTAAAACAAACTTGGCTTCTTCTTCATTAGAGTTGGAGTATTCTTGATATATTTTATTTTTATCTTATTTTGCAGCCTTGAAAGATGCTTCCTTGACTCCTCAATTTTCTTACTTGGTTGTTAGCTCATATGCGGAGATATTTCCATGAAGTTGAACTACAAACATCTTATTTACATCTTATAGTTCCTCAAGGGATGACACTTTGTGGTTGAATATTGATGGAAGTGATCTCAATAACTTTCGAACAACATATATATCCAATACTTCTTCATCGAGAATTGAAATTGAATTGACTACATTTTATTCTCGAAGGAAATATGAGACTATGTCCTCATGCTATTCCATCTTCAAACTTTTGAATTGACCTTTGATAGCTTGCAATCTAACTTCTTTAAATTTAGTATTGGGAGTTTTCATAGTGCAGTACATTAAATTTCCTTAATTTTCTTATCCCATTCATAATAATTTTAGAGTGTATTTCATACTCATGAGCTAACTTGCACTGTGTTACTATGAAGAATTCTAATTCTACCAAACAACTTAAGATAGCATGCTTAGATTGTGCATTATATTTGTAAACTACCTTCTTTATTGCATCTAGTGGAATAAAATTGGGGACTTTATATTCAATGTTCACAATTTCCAAAACTTTTTCTCCCAAAGAGATGAGATATGTGTCCATCATTATCTTCCAAAATGCAAAATTGGTTCCATAAAACATAGGGAGCTTCCACATTACTTTGGATATAGTCATTTCTCCTTGATATTTGACCTTCCAATAGTTTTTAATTCCTAAAGGAACTTGCTCTAATCCCAGTTGTTGGCCCAAAGGTCACATTGAATGGGGGGAATCAATATGAGGGGTAAATTTTACAATTATACAACTCTTCTTAATAATACATCATATATAAATGAACCATAGAGATTATATCATCAATTATGACATTTCATCATCATATATGTAACATATAAGAAGCCATTGACAAATCAGGAAACCATCAAATAACAAAGAGACAAATTTTTTTTTAGGTGGAAACCCTTACATGAGAAAACCACAAATATTATTATTCTTTATCTTAGATTCATTTACATCAATATACAAGCTCCAAACTACTGGAAGAAACTACCCCCAATATATGCAAGTTTCCACTTGCGGTAGGCTACAACTTGATTAAGGTACCAACCTTGAAATATGGAAGTAGTTTCTCATTGTAATATACAACCTAATTTAGGCTCCAACCTTTATGATGAGTGGGATCCAACTTGCTCTAGGCTATAACCTAATTGAGGCTCCAACCTTAGTGGAGGCACCAAAATCCTTCTTCAAATTCCTTGTGGACCTTTGTTTCATCTCATTTTCAAACTGGATCCACTTTAATCATATAATATTGAATTATAAGGAATGAACAATATACAATCTACTATCAACATCACAACCTATACCATCACCTAAACCTACATATGTTGTCACTACCACCATCACTGTAAACTTGCAAGCGCTGTCACTATTGCCATCACTGTAAACCTACAATTATAGTCCCTGCCACTGTCACTAGTAAGAAAAATTGTAAACACTATTTCCCAAGCTTTGTTCCAAAAAGTTCACCAATTTAGTCACTCAATCCCTTTCATATCTTGTTTTAACTATGTATCTAAAAACACTTTCTACATGATCACAGACCATTTAAGTATGCACAAGTGATTATGGTCATAAAATAAGAGTTAAAATACAATCATACATCTCTAGTTACATATGTCTTTGATTCTTGATCATATAATTTCTTTTAGAATCAAATTTGGGCTAATATTGATCCAAAAAAGTCAAAAATAACTATATATAACTATATAACAATTTAAATATTCTACAAAAAACTATTTCTGAACAATATTCAACAAATTTCTGGATTCTAGGATTGGTCACCATATAATTCACATTGTGCAAAAAAATGGTAATCTATATAAAAAAAAATCACATGACCTGTTCATCATCGAGGATTGAACTTGTGACCATTGGGTTATCAACAAAGTACCATACCAATCATGTTGCACTTTGTAACCAATGAGATATTGACACCTTTATTCATTTATAAATTGCAAACCCCTATATGGATTGGGTGTAAGGCCCAAACAATGTTTGATCAATTGATGGTCCTGGGCCTATCTACAACTAAAGTGTTAACACTTTCTACCAGCCGCAATTAGAATTAAGAATTAGGTTCAATGTAACCACATTCAGCGTTGTTGGGCCCTTAGCCTTGCTAACCATAATTAGAACCAAGACTCATGTCAAATGCAACTCAAACCAATGTTGTTGGGCCCTCAACATATGGATATTGCCAACCAAAATTAGAACTGAGACTCAAGTCAAATGCAATGTAACTAACGTTGGATCAACAAGCCTGTAGCTTGTATGTAATGACAAGGTTAATATGATACTACAAAATGAAAAAAAAAATACTTTAACTATCATTCACACCAAACTCATATCATTTGATAATTTTTTGTTCTGCTTGTTTGGGAGGAAGGTGTCGATACACACACACACACACACACACACATATATGTATGTATGTATATGCATATGTGTATATATATATATATATATATATATATATATATATATATATCTGTATATGTATATGTATATATATATAATTTGTGTGTAGGAGCCAACCCAAAATTTCGATTATGAATCTAGGTAACCTAGGGATTTGGCCAAAGCCAACTATGCTATATTCCCATGGTAATGTGACTCTAGCCTTGTTATCCACCTTGGCCCCTTATTTTCAATATGACATCTCCATGTGACCATGCTGCAAGACTAGGCCCTTAGGGGTCTTATGTCTCCCACATGATGACATGAACATGATGTCCCCATACCATGTGGCATATCATCATGGATACCATGTGTCACTTATTTTTGGGATTTTGGCCAATCAAAAACTGTAAAATCACCATGCCACATGGAAACCCCCGATGGTGCCACATCATCATGTTGATATCAATGCTAACATGTCCTGCCATGCTATATTTTCTACCATGTCACATCCTATAGGTTCCTTCCATATGTCTAAGCTATTGACCAATGACATCATGCCATGTGTCATAGAGAGATTAGTCAACATGGTGCAATTTTTTTGGATCATGAATATATGTTAAAGATCATACAACTATCATCCTCATCGATAATCCATTTTAACAATGTTGATCCTAAATTGTTTGATTGCTGAGAAGGTGCACACAATTTAGTGTGATTAATGGATGTGCACATTTGTTGAGATCCGTTGTTGGCAAACACAATGAATGGTAGATGCACTAAAAATATGCACACTATTTAACCCTTTAATAAGTTGGGGTTTTCCCTATAGTTTTCCCTTTCAATTTGACCCAACTAATGTTTATTTTCAATTGGTCATAACTTCTCATTTGGGATGAGTTTTCTTAAGTAGGATATATTGTTGGAAAGGTATCAACGAGCTCTACATAATCGTGTAGTTTACAGAATCATTTGGATATCATAAGTGCTTCAAAAACTCAATTAAATTTAAGTACATTGAAATTTAGTTGCTAAGAAGATATAAGAAATATATCAATCATATTGCATCATAGAGGTTCTTTCTACTTTCTTAGGCATCATGAGCGATATTCTTGTTATCTTATACTTCCCCTTTGACATCAATGGCATCTTATTGTCATCAATTTCAACACTTTGTGCAACATTTAATATCTTATGTAATAGTGACATACTCTACCTTTGTTGTTGAAAGTTCAATAACCCTTTGTTGTACTCCTACTATCTATATCATCTACCATATTTGAGTCAAAATATCCTTTTAGAACAATGTTTGAACCTTTAAAGAATAATTATTGAGTAGTAGTACCTCTAAAATACCTATGAATCAACTTTACTACCTTCCAATGATGTTTATCTAGATTGTACATATACATGTTCACAACTCTGAGTGCATGTGCAATATCTCACATTGTGCACAGTGGGTGTTTTAAAAGATTTTACAAAATTTGTACCCAAGACAAATTTGGTCATCTAACCCAAAAACTAAAAAATGCATACAAAACATCCTAAGTAGATCTAGTGGTGCTCATGGTAACAAGTCACAGCCTGTGCTATCATGCGCAAAAGCCTAACCCAATGGTTAGGAACACCAATAGTGTGGCACTTCAGCCTCATAGGTAACTCCTTGATCCGGATATCCAAAATACTAAGGGTTAATCCCTCTATGTGATCCTACAACTCTGGTAAGGTTTCGGCCAAATCCAATTCCTGGAGCACTGCTCTCCCGATGTTTCTTTGTGCTGGACCACCTGCAACCTGTTGGTGTCCCATGGGTCAAACTATACCCACATCTTCATGCATATGAGTAATTTTAGTTTAGTCTTGGAAACATTAAAAACATAAAAAAATATGTAGAAACTGGAAAAAAAATCAAAAAACACTTTGGTCAAACAAGTTACCCATAGCACCCGATTGTGCTCCAACTGCTAAAATCAAATCTGGATCTCCATAGAAATCCATTCCTGAGTATGGATGCTTCTCGATAACAAGATGTTGTTGCTTAAGCTGGCTGAAAAATGCAGGGGAGAAAATTATTGTTGACTGACCCGCATGTCAAGCCATCAATTCAACCCATCTCTGCATATGTGGATCTCTAGGACCAACCACACCCAGTGAAATATGTTGTGGTTGGATAAATGGGATTCGTTTTAAGGAAGAATCAATTAAGATCGAACCATAGCATAAATTCTTTGTCTTTCTGCTTTCTACCTTAGTCAGTTGTTCTTTCAGCAAAGAAAACACAACCTCGCACAAGTTGAAAACTTTTGGATCTAGACACTCCAGTGCATACTACATATAAGATATGTTCGCTAGATGGAGTGTCACACTGCTAGCCAATTTTTTGATTGTGAATAGGATCATTTTTAAAGGAAAATCACCTACATCCCTGATATTTATTTTCCCATCCTTTCTAGGCTGTGTACCTGGTCGACAAAACTGTCTGATATAATCTCTCACCAATTCACCTCCACGGGCAAATCCAAAAAGTGAGATGGGGGCACCTCGCCTCAACAGTCCAATAAGAAAGTAGGTATCCTAAATGGTATTAGGGACCATCTTGTCCCTAATGTGAAAAGTCTGATTTGTTGGATCGCATGCACGAACAAGGAACTGCAATAGTTATATTTGTTGCCTCATTCCAGACAACTTCAAGTATTTGAGTAACTCACAATTTCTGAGGGCCTTAGCTGTAACTGGGTTGTTTAGGGCAACCATGTCTTGTTCTTCATGCTCGCTTTCTCGCCATGTAATCAACATTCTTGTTGGAAATAATACTGAGAGGGGGGGTGAATCAGTATTATCTAATTCTTTTAATAAATCTTCTTTATTTGTTCTTTGAATTATTTTTGCATGTCAGTACCATAAAATAATGAGCATGAACAAAAGAAAACAGATAGTCACACCAAAGAACACAAGATGTAAGGTGGAAACCCAATGTGGGTGAAAACCACCTGCTGCAATATGTCTCTATCTTCTTTCAAATTAGAAACTCCTTTTACAATGGTTTTGTACTGGTGCAGTCCTTTACCAGTACGCAGGCTGCAACCTGCAGAGAGCTACAACTCTCTCTCTCGTTTTCCAGTCTCTCCTGGAAGGGAGCTACAACCCCCTACTTCTTTTCTTACAAGGACCACCTTTCATAAATTTTCAAACTGGATCCATAAGCATCAAATGATCATCAAGTATAAGAGAATCACCCAGTCAACTGTAGTAACCAGATCAACAATAATAGGACCAAACCCAGAACACAATAATGATAAACAAAGATTTAAAGAGAAGTAAGCACCCTGCTCAACTGCTCGCCTGCTTACGTAAGCACCCTGCTCAACTGCTTGCCTGCTTACAGTACGCACCCTGCTCAACTGCTTGCCTGCTTACAGTACGCACCCTACTCAACTGCTCGTCTGCTTACGTACGCACCCTACTCAACTGCTAGCCTGCGTACCTCGCTTTGAGTCCATTGAACTGCCTGCGGACCTCCGCACCTGCAACCCTTCTGTGCCTGCGTATGTACGCACCTGAAATGCTTCGTTCCTGCGTATGTATGCACTTTTCTTTCACTGTACCTGCGTACCTTCGGGCATAGATGATTTCAAGACTTCAGAAATAACCCAGACAGTCAGATCTACAGATTTGAACATGCGCCGAAGAGATCTCAATCCATCAGTAGATTCGCCTTATTTAGATCTAGACATACTCCCAAGAGAGATCATAATATGTCAGATCTAGCCCTTATAAGATATTCAACCCAAAACATACTCAAGCCAAATGATCTCCTTTGCTTTATATAGGAAAGCTCTTCCTTAAATCATAGATCAATGCCACGAGCCGAAACCATAATAACACAATACCGTCGGCTAAATACCAAGAGTAAAACATAAGAAAACCCCACATGTGAATTTCTTTGCCTTGAAATGTGTGCACTGGGGGTACGCACCTCCTGAACGAGATAACTGCGGGTATGTACGCACTTTATGTAACACTGACCTGCGTGTACGCACCTTATGCAAGGTGTACCTGCGTACCCCTTATTTTCTTCAATATTTGATAATTGATCATCAATCTCTGTTGCTGACTTGAAGTACTGTGATCTATCACCTGAATGGGTTGCCATCAAGGACAACACTTTAGCCATAATGCCAACAATCTCCCCCTTTGGACTTGATGGCAACCTCAAAGCTTTAGCTTCATTCTTCCCCTTTGACATCAAGGGCAAAGGGTTATGCTCCCCCTAAGAACATGCTCCCCCTGAATATGAACCAGATTTGCAACGAAGAATCATAATCCACCATGAAAGAGATAGAGACATATTGCAGCTACTTCCAAGATCTCCTTCTGCACATCCTCCATAATGCCAACAATGCATTATATGCTCCCCCTGAACCTGTACCATCAATCAGAAGAGGTTTAGCAATAAGATGATGCATCAACAACCCCCAGCTTTTGCCTGAGGTATTCAAAAGTGTCCCTGGGCAATGGTTTGGTGAGAATATCAGCAACTTGTTTCTTAGAAGGAACATACTCCAACTTGACCTTCTGTTCAAGCACTTGTTCTCGGAGAAAATGATACTTGATTGGTATGTGCTTGGTTTTTGAATGCATAACAGGATTCTTTGAGATGCTGATTGCACTTGTGTTATCACATAAGATGGGGATTGGTGGTGTACAAGTGATTTGAAAATCCTGCAAAGTCTGCAACATCCAAAGGAGTTGGGTGCAACAAGATGTAGCAGCAACATATTCCGCTTCAGCTGTAGACAAGGCAATCGAACTCTGTTTCTTGCTGAACCAAGATACCAGTCTGGAACCCATAAAGAACGCACCACCACTTGTGCTTTTCCTGTCATCCACGCTTTCGGCCCAATCTGCATCTGTATAAGCATGAAGTGTAAGATCTGTATCTCTAGGATACCATAAGCCATAATTTTGAGTCCCTTGAAGATATTTGAAAATTCTCTTCACTGCCTGAAGATGAGTCTCCTTCGGATTTGCCTGAAATCTTCCAACTATTCCAACTGCATGCATGATGTCTGTTCGGGTACCTGTCAAATAAAGTAAACTTCCAATCATAGATCTGTAGGTTGGTTGATGTACTGCTGCAGATTCATCATTTGCACTGAGGCTACATCCTGTGACCATGGGTGTACATACTGGTTTTGCATCTTCCATACCATATTTCTTCAAAATCTGTTTGAGATACTTGGTTTGAGATAAAAAGATTCCTCCTTCTTTTTGTTGGATTTGCAAACCAAGGAAATATGTCAGTTCTCCTAGCAAGGACATTTCAAATTCTTTCTGCATGACCAAGGCAAAGTTTTGACTCATAGCTTCTTCATTGCTCCCAAAAATAATGTCATCTACATACACAACAAGTATTAGCAATTTGTCATTTTCAACTTTTATATAAAGATTGCTATCTGCCGATCCTTTTGAAAAGCCTTTTTGATGAAGATATTTGTCCAAACGGTAGTACCAAGCCCTTGGAGCTTGTTTGAGACCATAGAGAGCCTTTTTCAATCTGCATACAAGATTTGGATCATTTCCAAGAATGAACCCATCTGGCTGTTCAATGTACACTTCTTCTTCCAAGTCTCCATTCAGAAAGGTTGATTTCACGTCCATTTGAAATACTTTGAAGTTTTGAAAACTTGAGAGAGCAAGGAACATTCGGATGGCCTCAAGTCTTGCAACAGGAGCAAAGGTTTCTTCAAAGTCTATTCCTTCTTGCTGCGCATACCCTTTACAAACAAGTCTGGCTTTGTTTCTAATTACTTCTCCATTTTCATTCAATTTGTTTTTGAAGACCCATTTTGTCCCGATAACATTCTTATCTTTTGGTCTAGGAACCAGCTCCCAAGTGTTGTTCTTTTCGATCTGCTCAAGTTCTTCATCCATTGCTTTCACCCAACATTCATCTTTGCATGCCTCTTTCACATTTTGTGGTTCAGTAGAGGAGAGTAATGCCAAATAGCTTGAAGCTTCTGCAACTGTTCTTCTTGTTTGTACACCTGCTTCTTTCTGCCCCATAATCTGAGATTCTGGATGGTTCTTCTGAACATATCTGGATGGAGTCTTTTCTTCTATTCTTTTTTGCTCCTCTGGTTCTTCTTGAGGTTCTTCTTGAGGTTCTTCTTCTTCATCATTCTGTCGTTGGGGGTAGCCTTCATCTTCTTCGATGTCTTCATGATGTACTTGCCTAGGAATGTATCCCTTCTCATCAACCACTACATCAATGTTGTCAACAATTCTGCCAAGTCTTTTATTGTAGCATTTGTATGCTTTGCTATGTGGAGAGTAACCAAGAAGAATGCCTTCATCTGCTCTAGGTTCAAGTTTGCCAAGCTGCTCATCAGTATTCTTGATATAGCATTTGCTCCCAAAGATTTTGAAGTGCTTTACTGAAGGAGTCCTACCACTCCAGAGCTCATGAGGAGTTTGAGTGTTGTTCACCCGGACATTTGTTTTGTTGAGAATAACAACTGCAGCATGTGCAGCTTCACCCCAGAAAGTTGCGGGAGTTCCTGACTCATCAAGCATAGCACGAGCCATTTGTTGGATTGTTCTGTTCATTCTTTCCACAACTCCATTTTGCTGAGGAGTTCTTGCTGTAGAGAATTCTCTTCTTATCCCATGTTCTTCACAGAAATCGAAAAATTCATTTGAAGTAAATTCCCCACCTCTGTCGGATCTGAGGCACTTAATTTTGTGACCTGATTCATTTTCAACCAAGGCTTTGAAGGATTTGAATTTTTCGAATGCTTCATCTTTGTGCTTCATAAGTCCTAACCAGACAAACCTGGAGAAATCGTCAATGAATAATATCAAGTATTCTTCTCCTCTAGGTGTTCTTTTCCTGAAAGGACCGCATGTATCTGTATGTACTAGCTCAAGAGGCATGCTAGCTGATCCTTCTTTCTCTGGAAAGTTAGTTCTGGTTTTTTTCCAAACTGACATGATTTGCATATGGTGTTGTCAGGAATTTTGATATCTGGAAGATCGCGAACTGCCTGATATTTGCATGCTTTCCTTATTTGTGAAAAGCTTAGATGTCCCAACCTCCGATGCCATAACCAGTGCTCATCATCCTTGCTCAGATAGCATTGTTGTTGTCCTTCTTCAAATATGTACAGATTATTTGGAGTTCTTTTGCCTTTGATCACTGTTTTACCTGTATCAAGATCACGAACAAGACATCCATTTGATCTGAATATAACCTCGGTTCTTTGATCACACATCTGGCTGACACTTAGAAGATTATGCTTCAATCCATCAACATACAAAACATTTCCAGCCTTGACCTTTTCTTTTAACTGAGAAATGCCTTTTCTTTTATAGTTGCAGGAGTATCATTTCCAAAAGAGACTTTCTTTCCCTTTTCTAGAGTAGAATAAGACTCAAGTTTTTCTTTATCACCTGTCATATGCTTCGAACATCCACTGTCAATGTACCATAGATTTTCCTGTCCCTCTGCATAAAATGCTATCCCACATCTTTCTGTTTGAGGTTCCTTTATTCTCCATGTTTTGGTGCTTGAGGCTTGTTCCTTTTTCTGCTGAAACCTGCTCCTGCATTCAGAGTCTTCATGACCAAAGTTATTGCAAATAGAACATTCAACTTCATTTTCAAGAACCGAAAAGTTGTTATAGGTCCTTTTTGTAATCCCTGTCATACTTCTTTGTTTTTGAGCTTCCCTAGTCATGATCGTTTTATATGCAACACATTGAGCTGCTTTGTGACCAAAGTTATGGCAAGAAAAGCATTGTCCATTGAAGAAACTTCTGCGGTTATCGAATCTACCAGCCAATTGATTGTAATTTCTATTGTCATCTATTCTTGAACCAAATTGAGAAGATTTTACCTGTGGCTGGTTGTAGCTTTTGTTCACCCTTAAGATGGATTGCCCCTGATAGTTTCTGTTTGTAATTCGTCCCTGCTTTACCTGATGATCTTCATTGTGCTTTTGCTCATTTCTTCTTGCTGCATCAAGATAACTTTTTGAGGTGGATGCTTGAGAAGTTTCTCCATTATAGCCCAGACCTGTCTTGTTTAGTGGAGACCGCTGCACATTGATAATCTCATCCAAAGTTTCAGATCCTTTGACAAACTTGAGATTAATAGCTTTTGTTTTCTCAATCTCTTTTCTAAGACCAACAATTTCACCTTCTAATTTTTCAAGATGTTTTTCCTTTTCATCAATTTGAAATTGTAGAGTATCAATGATCATGTTCTTTTCTTCTATACATCTCTTGAGTCTAGTAATTTCATCATAAAGGTTATCCACATCTATAGCATCCATATAATCATCATCTTCAAATGCCATTAACAACTTATATTCATTACCTTGTTCATCTTCATCACTGTTTGATAGACCATCACTATCTTCATGAGTGTAGTAGCTTTTCTTATTTGCATTATGTTTCTTGTTCCATCTAGCAGGTTCCTTTCCTTTATCCTTATAAGGACATTTTGCAGCATAATGACCTACTCTTCCACAAGCAAAGCATTTAAAAGGTAACTTACCTCTGAACCTTCCAGAACCCCTTTGAAGATTTCTGACAAAATTTGATTCTTCTTCCTCTTCTTCTGGGACGTGGCTTGCTTCATAATAATCTCCTTTGCCTGATGCCTTGAAAGCAGCTTCTCTTCTGTCTGATGGACCTCCCTTTCTCATTTCATAAGCAGTTAGAATTCCATGTAGCTGAGACATAGTAAGAATTCGTAGATTTTCCTTTTCTTCTATTGCAGATACTTTAGATTCAAACTTGGGGGACAATGATCTTAGAACCTTTTCAACCACAATAACCTCTTTTATTTCTTCACCCAAATTTTTCATACAGTTAACAACCTCATCTACCCGAAGAAAATAGTTAGCCACACTTTCATCATTATACATTTTGAGAGTCTCATACTGAATTCTGAGAGTTTGAAGTTTAGCATGCTTTACCTGTTCATCTCCTTCATAGCTCGTGACAATTTTGTCCCATATCTCTTTTGCGGATTTATAGTGCATTACCTTCATGAATTTTGATTGAGATATACATCCTAATAGAGTACTGACTGCTTTCGCATTTGTTTCATACTTCTTTTTCTCGGCTGCATCTGTAGGAGTAGCTGAAGGAAAAACGTAGCCTGTCTCTACGATGTCCCAAACTTCTGTACCAAGAGATTGAAGATAGGCAGTAACTCTTACCTTCCAATAATTGAAGTTTGTCCCATCAAAAACTGGTGGCCTGATTGATGCTTCTCTCTCGTAGTTGCTCATGATGAACGATCTACCTTCAAGCGATCAAGCTTCTCTGAAGGACCTGCTCTGATACCAATTGTTGGAAATAATACTGAGAGGGGGGGTGAATCAGTATTATCTAATTCTTTTAATAAATCTTCTTTATTTGTTCTTTGAATTATTTTTGCATGTCAGTACCATAAAATAATGAGCATGAACAAAAGAAAACAGATAGTCACACCAAAGAACACAAGATGTAAGGTGGAAACCCAATGTGGGTGAAAACCACCTGCTGCAATATGTCTCTATCTTCTTTCAAATTAGAAACTCCTTTTACAATGGTTTTGTACTGGTGCAGTCCTTTACCAGTACGCAGGCTACAACCTGCAGAGAGCTACAACTCTCTCTCTCATTTTCCAGTCTCTCCTGGAAGGGAGCTACAACCCCATACTTCTTTTCTTACAAGGACCACTTTTCATAAATTTTCAAACTGGATCCATAAGCATCAAATGATCATCAAGTATAAGAGAATCACCCAGTCAACTGTAGTAACCAAATCAACAATAATAGGACCAAACCCAGAACACAATAATGATAAACAAAGATTTTAAGAGAAGTAAGCACCATGCTCAACTGCTCGCCTGCTTACGTAAGCACCCTGCTCAACTGCTTGCCTGCTTACAGTACTCACCCTGCTCAACTGCTTGCCTGCTTACAGTATGCAACCTGCTCAACTGCTCACCTGCTTACGTACACATCCTGCTCAACTGCTAGCCTGCGTACCTTGCTCTGAGTCCATTGAACTGCCTACGGACCTCCGCACCTGCAACCCTTCTGTGCCTGCGTATGTACGCACCTGAAATGCTTCGTTCCTGCGTATGTACGCACTTTTCTTTCACTGTACCTTCGTACCTTCGGGCATAGATGATTTCAAGACTTCAGAAATAACCCAGACAGTCAGATCTACAGATCTGAACATGCGCCAAAGAGATCTCAATCCATCAGTAGATTCGCCTTATTTAGATCTAGACATACTCCCAAGAGAGATCATAATATGTTGGATCTAGCCCTTATAAGATATTCAACCAAAAACATACTCAAGCCAAATGATCTCCTTTGCTTTATATAGGAAAGCTCTTCCTTAAATCATGGATCAATACCACGAGCCGACACCATAATAACACAATACCGTCGGCTAAATACCAAGAGTAAAACATAAGAAAACCCCACATGTGAATTTCTTTGCCTTGAAATGTGTACACTGGGGGTACACAGCTCCTGAACGGGATAACTGCGGGTATGTACGCACTTTATGTAACACTGACCTGCGTGTACGCACCTTATGCAAGGTGTACCTGCGTACCCCTTATTTTCTTCAATATTTGATAGCTGATCATCAATCTCTGCTGCTGACTTGAAGTACTGTGATCTATCACCTGAATGGGTTGCCATCAAGGACAACACTTTAGCCATAATGCCAACACTGATTGGATGAAATCATTAAACACAATCATAAGCTAAATTAGGATCCTTTCCATGCAAAAAACAGGACAAATTTTGGAGCAAACAACTAAAACAAACTTGGGAAAGGTGCCCAATGCAGCCTATGTTGAAAATAATAGTGAGAGGGGGGGGAGGGGGGTGAATCAGTATTATCAAGCCAAATATCCCCTTTTAAAATTCAGATAATATACGCTACTTCAGTTAGTAAAAACCGCATATATACGCAACTATGTAGAAGGAAACCCGCATATACAATGCAAACTTATAATTTACTTTATATTTTAGATGTTGATTATTAATCTGTGTATCTGAGTCAAATAAACAGTAACCAGAACAATAAAATAGAGCAGAAGACAGTCACACACAAGAACAAAAAATATAAGGTGGAAACCCAATGTGGGTAGAAACCACCTGCTGCAATTCGTCTCTATCTTCCTTTAATTAGAAACTTCTTTTTACAATGTACTGGTGCAGTCCTTTACCAGTACACAGGCTACCAACTGTAGAGAACTACAACCCTCTCTCATTTTCCAGCTTCTCCTGGAAGGGAGCTACAACCCCCTTGGCTCCTGTACTAGCCAAGATACTAGTACGTAGGTGCTGGCCTACTGAAGGCTACAACCTTCTCTTTCTTCCAGGGACCACGTTTCATGATTTTTCAGACTGGATCCATGAACATCAATTAATCATCAAAATTTATGCTTCAACCAATCTCCTTATCACCGAACAAAACTGATTCACAATAAACACTTCTCTGACAGTTGTACCCAGAACACAGTAGCTGTAACCATACTCCAAATTCTGAACCCAGAACACTGCAGCAATAAACAGATGCAGCTAGATCACAATAAAATATATATATGCTACTTAAACAACCTAAAACCTGTGTGCATATGCTCCTGTGTGTGGAGCAACCTGCGTATACGCAGTTTGCATTCACTGAACCTGCGTGTATACGCGCCTTCGCTTCACTGAACCTACGTACAGATCAATAAAGGATAATTCACTCTTTCAAACAGTCAAGTACTAATTAACCCATATTATCAGATTTATAGATCAAGTTTGTGCCTCATATAACAGATCAAAATCATTCAAAGATACTATCATTCAAGCCTTACAGATTATGACCCATCAATAGAACTTATCCTTCTTTATGCACTAAGGTTCCTCCTTCATTCAGGTCCAGATTTGCACCATAACCGCAATCACAAAAATTTCCGATCTAGCACTTGTTAGATATTCAATTGATTCCAAAGATGCTTTGCCAAATGATGTCCTTCCTCTTTTATAGTCTTAGGCCTTTCTCAATACCATGGTCCAAAACCATAATAACACAATACCACAGGCCCAATACTTTGGGATCAACACTTCTGATGAGATACCATGGTCCAAAACCATAGGTTCAAATACCAAGGACTAACTACCCCAGACCAAAGGTAAGTTTTCCAAAATATACACGCTTTTCCTAGCGTGAAAGTGTGTGTATACGTATACACACCTTTGTAACGTCCAACCCGCATGTATACGCACCTTAGTCTAGATGAACCTGTGTATATGACTTTTCTTTCATTCTGAAAGCCTGAACTGAGATCTGTCATCAGATAGAGCTGCCATCAAGGACAACACTTGTGCCATAGCTCCAAACCTGTGCCACAATGCCAACAATCTCCCCCTTTGGACTTGATGGCAACCCCAAGATCCTCAAATTCATTCTCCCCCTTTGTCATCAAGGGCAAAGGGTTATGCTCCCGTGGAGTACATGCTGAAATATCTGCCCTGCTGTGCTGACCATGCTCCCCCTGACTGTAGGCAGAATCTACAAAAGATGAGCTTCAAGAAGAGCCAAGTCTTATACATCATAAAAGACCTTCCTGTCACCAAAAGACTCAATACATACATCCATCACCCAAACATGTGGGGACCATCCACCCAACCAAGTGGGGATACATCAAAAAATTACATATGACAACCAAGTACATTACATCTGCATCCCAGGCATAGCAGGGAACCAAAATAGGCCGTTACATGACCTTGACACCATAAAAGAGATACATGACATAGAGACGAAATATCTAGAGCAAGACTTGATAGCAGCAGCTTCTATCAATCACCATTTAGATCAGCAACCATGATTTCCTTTTATTCTCCCTCTGCATTTGTTCCACCTGAGACCAACAATAGCTGTGAACTAGGACCAAAGGCTTCTAAGATAATGTCATCTATGCATCATTAGAAGTTTGTCTGCTCCCCCTGAACCTGTGTCAGATGGTCTCTGTTAGACCCATATCAGACTATCTTCAACCAGAGCCTGTCCCTACTAATATCCATCAAACCTCCATATACGCAATTGTCTCTGCACAAACTGGCGTATGTACGCGGATCCTCCTCAGGAAACTTGCGTACACCCATTTTTCTCTGAAATAGACAAGTTTTAACAACAAGATGATGCATCAACTACTCCCAGCTTCTGTCTGAGGTATTCAAATGTCTCCCTGGGTAGGGGTTTGGTGAGAATATCAGCAACTTGTTCCTTAGAAGGAATATACTCCAACTTGACCTTTTGTTCCAACACTTGTTCCCAAAGAAAGTGATACTTGATTGGTATGTGCTTGGTTTTTGAATGCATGACTGGGTTCTTTGAAATGTTGATTGCACTTGTATTATCACATAAGATGGAGATAGGTGGTGTACAAGTGATTTGAAAGTCCTGCAAGGTTTGCATCATCCAAAGGAGTTGAGTGCAACAAGATGCAACAGCCACATATTCCACTTCAGCTGTAGATAAAGCAACCAAACTCTGTTTCTTGCTGAACCAAGATACTAATCTGGAACCCATAAAGAATGCACCACCACTTGTGCTTTTTCTGTCATCCACGCTTCCTGCCCAATCTGTATCTGTATAAGCATGAAGAGTGAGATCTATATCTCTTGGATACCACAAGCCATAGTTTTGAGTTCCTTGAAGATACTTGAAAATTCTCTTTACTGCCTGAAGATGGGTTTCCTTAGGATTTTCCTGAAATCTTCCAACTATTCCCACTGCATGCATGATGTCTGGTCGGGTACCTATCAAATAAAGTAGACTTCCAATCATGGATCTATAGGTTGGCTGATGCACTGCTGCTGATTCATCATTTGCACTGAGGCTGGAACCTGTAACCATAGGGGTACACACTGGTTTTGCATCTTCCATGCCATATTTCTTCAAGATCTGCTTGAGATACTTGGTTTGAGACAAAAAGATAACTCCTTCATTTTGTTGGATTTGCAATCCAAGAAAATATGTCAGTTCTCCAAGAAACGAAATTTCGAATTCTTTCTGCATCACCAAGGCAAATCTTTGACTCATAGCTTCTTCATTGCTGCCAAAGATAATATCATCTTCATACACAACAATTATTAGAAATTTGTCATTTTCAATTTTTATATAAATATTGTTATCTGCTGATCCTTTTGAAAAACCTTGTTGATGAAGATATTTGTCCAAACGGTAGTACCAAGCCCTTGGAGCTTGTTTAAGTCCATAGAGAGCCTTTTTTAGTCTGCATACAAGATTTGGATCATTCCCAAGAATGAAACCATCTGGTTGCTCAATGTACACTTCTTCTTCTAAGTCTCCATTCAGAAAGGTTGATTTCACATCCATTTGAAATACTTTGAACTTTTTAAAGCTTGAGAGAGCAAGGAACATTCGGATGGCCTCAAGTCTAGCAACGGGAGCAAAAGTTTCTTCAAAGTTTATTCCTTCTTGTTGAGCATACCCTTTACAAACAAGTCTGGCCTTGTTTCTAATCACTTCCCCATTTTCATTCAACTTGTTTTTAAAGATCCATTTTGTCCCTATGACATTCTTATCTTTTGGTCTAGGAACCAACTCCCAAGTGTTGTTCTTTTCGTTCTGCTTAAGTTCTTCATCCATTGCCTTGACCCAACATTCATCTTTGCATGCCTCTTTTACATTTTGTGGTTCAGTGGAGGAGAGCAATGCCAAATAGCTTGAGTCTTCTGCAATTGTTCTTCTTGTTTGTATACCTGCCTCTTTCTGCGCCAAAATTTGAGATTCTGGATGATTCTTCTGAATGTACCTGGATGGATTCTTCTCTTCTATCCTTATCTGTTCCTCTGGTGCCTCTTGAGGTTCTTCTTCATCATCAGTCTGATTTGAAGGGTAGTCTTCATCCTCTTTGATATTTTCATAATTTACTTGCCTAGGAATGTTTCATTTTTCATCAACCACTACATCAATGCTATCAACAATTCTTCCAAGTCTTTTATTGTAACATATATATGCTTTGATGTGTGGAGAATAGCCAAGAATAATGCCTTCATCTACTCTAGGTTCAAACTTTCCAAGATGTTCACCATTATTCTTAATATAGCATTTGCTTCCAAAGATTTTGAAATGTTTTACCGAAGGAGTTTCACCATACCAGAGCTCATGAGGAGTTTGAGTGCTGTTCACCTGGACGCTTGTTTTGTTGAGAATAACGACTGCAGCAAATGCAACTTCACCCCAGAAGGTTGTGGGAGTTCCAGACTCATCAAGCATAGAACGAGCCATTTGTTGAACCGTTCTGTTCATTCTTTCCACTACTCCATTTTGCTGAGGAGTCCTAGTTGTAGAGAATTCCCTTCTTATTCCATGTTCTTCACAAAAATTAGAAAATTCGTTTGAGGTAAACTACCCACCTCTATCAGACCTGAGGCATTTAATTTTGTGATCTGATTTGTTTTCAACAAAGGCTTTGAAAGATTTGAATTTTTCAAATGCTTCGTCTTTGTTCTTCATAAGTCCTATCCAAACCATCCTGGAGAAGTCGTCAATGAATAATATAAAGTATTCTTCTCCTCGAGGTGACCTTTTCCTAGATGGACCACATACATCTGTATGGACTAGTTCAAGAGGCCTGCTAGTTGATCCTTCCTTCTCAGGGAAGTTAGTTCTAGTTTGCTTACCAACTGACATGATTTTCATATTGTATTGTCTGGAATTTTGATATCTGGAAGACCACGAACTGCCTGATATTTGCATGCTTTCCTTATCTGTGAAAAGCTTATGTTACACAGTAATTTATCACTGCCTTCCTGTCAGTCACCCTGCTGTGTCCAGAATTCATAATCACTAAGTGTTTGATCCCTGAACTGGCTTAAAAACCCACTTTTCCAAAGTTTTGTGCATCAGCGCGTCTGTTCCTAAAATAACCGCGATGACAGGCGCCTTCCAGTGTATTCTGTGCACTGCCATCGCGGAAGAACATCACTTTTCCGCGATGGTGCACAGCGCGCCTTTCCCGTGTTCTTCCGCGCTGATGTGACTTGTTCAGTTATTGATATGTGCTGACAGCGCGGCAGTCTCCCTATAATCCGCGCTGATCCAGTTTGGGCGAATTTGTTCAAACAACCAGCCTTCCAGATCTCTCCAGGCTTGGTTGTTAGCTTTGTGAATGTCGACTCCCTTCTATGGCATGTCTGTTCGACCCTTTGCAACAACTTCCCTTGAAGATAAGCTCATCCTTCCACCCTTATAGGAGACTCCTTCTCCTATATAAACTTCCACCATTACCATGAGCAGCTAGTTTGGGATAGTTAGACTTAGCTTGGAATAGCTTGGATTGTACAGAGCTTGTAGTGCTCAGATTGCTGCTATAGGTTTGGTGTGTTAGGTGTGGAAGTGATTGATTGCTTAGGGAAGGTTGTTTGTGACATTTGTGTGAGAGAGAGAGAGTTGTTTGTCTTGGGAGAACCATCCTCAAAGGTGAATGCTTGAGATACATGCTGACTGATCCCTCCTGAGAAGGCTATCGACGTCAGAACATTTGGTTGTACTCTTCTCTATTCTGATTAATAATAGATGACTGCTATTATTGTTCCATTCTCGTTTGTCTATGCAATGGGTAAATGTGAATTATGTCTTTTCTGACTGACATATGGTTACTTTTACTAGATTTCACGCTTGCGTTTGCTTTCTCTTCGTGTGTGCAGGTGTCCGTTCGCGGGGATCGCGGAGGACTGTGACCAGCTGAAGCGAAGGAGCGAAGGCAACATCTCTTCGTCAAACGACAGCGCAGGAATCCAAGTAGGTGCTCTTTACTTCTTGTTTAATTGTAACTAGGAACATGCGTGGCAGCATTGTGTGATTGTTGCTAGACCCCTATTGGGCTAGTAGGGATCGCCTCTATCCGTAGAGGGGATTTACCTCTCCAACAATTTGGCGACTCCACTGGGGATCAGCCTTTTTGTCTCTTGAGTCCATCTTTGTGTTTGAATTTGACTGCTCTCTTTTTGAAATTGGGGATTAATTATCAGTCTTTTGCGTTTCCTGGGTTGATCTGGGAGATGCCCCTGTTTGATTGAAAGATTGGCTGTTTTGATTTGGGAGTTTTGATTTTCCTGTCACTATTTTTGAGCTCCATCGCGGATTTAATTTTAACAGTCGCGCTGACATCGCGCTCACCCTTTTGCAACGTCCTGTTCATCGCGTAAATACGCCTAACAGTCGCGACGATCCTGTGAAATCGGATCAGCGCGGAAAAGACGTGTATAGTCGCGATGTCAGCGCCACTTGCTAGCTTTCTACCCGCGCTGACCTGGGTTTCTAGCTTAATTTCCGCGACGACTGTGTTTTTCTGAGATCAGCTCGGTTTTTTGGGCAAAAGTCGCGCTGACAGCTCGGGTGGCCTGTGTAAAAGTTGCGCTGACCCTTGATCATCTCGGGTTCTCAGTGTAAAAATTGCGCTGATTCCTAAAAAGTTGTTTTTATAACTTTATCTCCTGAATTCATCAATCTTTCTTATCCCCTGTTGTTTCTTGTCCCTCATTAGCTTGTTTTTATTGCTTTTGGTTAAGGTACGCTCTCTCTTTGATTTCATTCGAGTGAGTCTTGTGTTTTTTGACCATGTGACCTAGCCCTTTAGAAGTTTCATCGCGAAACCATTTGCTTGGGTTACTTGTCTATTCAAGGTTCATCCACAACCTTCTTATTGATTTGCTTGAGGCTTTTTCACTGCTTGTTGCTGGTTGATTTTTAGTGTCGATTATTGAACCACTTTTTTATGTTGATTCGATTTCTTCACTACCAAGCATAGATTACGATTGTTTGGATCGATCAGTTCACTCTCGCTTCCCCCTTGTTTGAATCCGTGCTTGTCTTGCCGAGCTTAGATCACATAGCTCGTGCAGAGCTTGATTTTCCTGTTGATTTGAAAATCTTTGTTGGATTTTTTGGGAACTTTGTGTGCTTTCATTAGGCAATTGCATTTTGCTTGGTGTTCTAGTTCCTCCAAATTATTTTAGATGCTTTGTGTCACTAAAAGAAAATCAAACTAGTGGCTTTGCTTTTAAAAATTGAAAAGGAAAAGAATGTTTCATTGATTTGCATTTTCAAAAGAAAAGTTTCCTTTCCTCGCTTTTAGTTGCATTAGGCTGTTTGATTGATTGTGTTCGTTTTGTTTGATTGAAATCTCTTTACCCTTCCATAGCTAGAATTCATCGAACAAAATGATTCTTTTTGGCATATAGTTTGCATCTAGGTAATTGTGAGAGAACATACGATAGGACCTGAAATCAAAACTTAATCTCAAGATCAACTATAAAATGAACCGAATGAATCTAAAAACGCATTGGAACTAAACACAAACATCTAGAGGTCTAGGTTAGAGACGTGTTCCGGCATCTTTAAACATAGTCACTGTTGTTTTACATTACGGTTGGGTGATTCCTCCTTCTGTGACTCGATAGTGGTCTAACACGGACTGTGCTCCCACGTACCATCGAGTATATAGGGAGACCCCACTAGGCTTTTATCCTTTATCAATAGGAAGCTGAGTCGGCCGCCCTACGATTCGCAATGCAGTGAACACAGCATTCACGAAGATTGACCACCCGTACCCTAAAAAGTATTCTGTGGTTTTGCGAAAAGTTTGGCACACCTTCTACCTAGAGTTCCAGAGTAGTCGCTTTTGATCCTTTTCGGACTCCCTAAACGAAAAGGTGCCTGTGAGCGTCTTGTCACTTCGTGCTCATTAAAAATTCGAAGGAGACTGGAGTCATATTTTGTCCTTTTCTCGACTCCTGAAACATGAAAAGGTCAAGTTTGGTTCTTGCGTCTTAAAATTTATTCGGCCGCGATAACATTTCCTGGTTAGATCTTGTGTGCGCTAGCTTGAGTAGGTTTCGTGTTCGTTTGCTATGGCAACTTTTCCGGGATTCACTAACCCAGGTTCCCCCTCTGATGGGAATCCAGGACAATTCCCTCCTCTTGGGAATGTTGGTGCTCCGTATATGGCGACGTTATCCCTACCAGGGTTAACTGTCGGGTTGCCTGTGTGGTTGTTTTCAACCTCTTTGGTCCCTACCGTATCGGCGGTTAGTCCATCAGTCCCTCCACCTGAACAACATCATGTTGATCCAAAGGTGGACCTCTCCCCTTCGAGACCTACTTCTACGTCCTCATCTTCTACTTCGCCTGGTGAAAGTCTTGACTCGACTAACCAGGTGGCTAAGAGGAAGAAGAGGAAGACCAAGAAGAAGAAGTCCCCTAAGGGAGAGCTTACGCACACAGTCCCCCTCTCAAGTCCAGCTATCCACTCCAGTACACCTGAAGTCGGGTCACCTTCTGCTCCTCCGCGGAAGGTTAAGTTTCCCTGTCGATTATGCAGGGAGGACCATCTGCTTCGTGATTGTCCTGGCATTCCCAGGGTATTAGAAGTTTGGTCTCACGATCCGGCCCGCCCTTCATCGTCCACTGACGATCATGGCGATGTTACCTCATCAGTTGGGAATGGTAAGGAGAAAGGGAAGCTTCGAACCCCCTGTCGACTTTGTGAAGGCAAACATCCCCTTCACCTTTGTCCACTCATGGATAAAGCCTCTGCTGTGTTGGAAAGTCTTGCTGCTCCTCCGAATCTATTCCCCGCTGGTTATCAGCGTCTTTCTACAGCTGTAGATCGCGCCCCTGTTCACAAAGAAATCGCTTCAGATTCCCCTTTTGTCCAGGCCCCTCTTCCCGAACTTGGCTGTTCCCAGTCTGTTCCAGACCCGTCGTTGGTCGGAAAGGGTGTTGATTCGAGTTCACCTCCTCTCAAGCACTCTGTTTCGGAAGAGAAAAATTCTCATGTTCTTCTCGTCTCCTCAGATTCTCCTGAGCTTGATAAAGGTTCTCCTGAAACCTCTCGGGAGAATTTAGATTCGGTTCTTTCTGAGCAGGGGGGCAACCATATGGTTCCCCCACCAAGTAGTTCGGTCATTTCCTTTGATTGGAGTCGTTTGACTACCCCTCCCCTTCCATCCCACGTGCCTTTCTAGGTCACCGCCTATGCTTGCAATAAGGCGCTGCCCGGCACTGTGTTAGACGAAGGAGCATCGGTTAGTCTTATGCTCGTTACTACTTGGCGAGCTTTGGGTTCCCCACCGCTTGTACCTGTTGCACCGCATCTCACCGCGTTTGACGGAGGAACGAGTCAGCCATTAGGGATCCTCCCGAAGTTCCCTATTACTTTAGGAGGCAAGATTGTCTATATAGACATCTCTGTTACCCAAGGTTCTTTAGACTTCAGTCTTCTCCTTGGTCGTGATTATGTGTATGCCATGGGAGCCCTTGTTTCTTCACTTTTCCGTGTGGTCTGCTTTCCACACGATGGAAGAATAGTGACGTTCGATCAGTTATCGTTCGTTCGTCCACAAGCCCCTCCAGCGCACTCATCCTTCCCTCCTGGTTTTCATCCACAAGTTGCATCTGCCTCACCGCAAATCAACTACGTGGCCACCTACCCCGTGCCCTTACCCAGTGATGACACCATCGTGCATAGTGTCCTGGGGGCATTAGGTCCTGATTTCCAAGATGTCGGCCTTCCCTTCGGAGCCACTTTCTTGGGGGCCTCCACTTCCCATTCATTATGATGAAGTCTGGTCGGAGCATAGTTCACTTTCCTATGTCAAGCTCCCTAAAAAATGAAATTAGGTCTGGTTGGAGCACAGTTCTTTTTCAGTGTCAAGCTCCTTAAAAAATGAAACTGGGTCTGGTCGGAGAATAGTTCGCTTTCCTGTGTCAAGCTCCTTAAAAAAATGCAACTAGGTGTCGGAGCATAGTTCCTGATCTTGTGTCAAGCTCGTTAAAAAATGAAATAAGGGTTATGAGGATAGTTCTTTTACTGTGTCAACCTCAGTAAAAAATGAAACACCTCCCTTTCCAGATCGAGTCTTTTGATTAAGATCTCGTAAAATACAAGTCGAGTCTTTCATAGATCTCGAGAGTGAACCTTCATTCCATCCACTTTGTCGAATGCAATGAAGCTTGGGGGGCATGTACCTCGATTTGCATCATTATGCTGGGGGCATGCGAACTTATAACAAGCATAGTTTTTCGTTTCAAGCTTGTGTAAACATGAAACCGAATCCGAGCAGAGTTCTCCACGGTTCAAGCTTGTGTAAAAATGAACCCATACCCGATTTACATCTCGTGATTGCCATTTTTATCCGCTGAATTCCGCTAGATGAGCCTTGGTTGTTTTCATTCCATTGCCACCATCTCTTTGGCCGATCATATGCTTTCACTTGGTTGTTTTACCTTTCCTGAGGGACCGCAGCGATGAGTGGTTTTATTAGCCAACCTCTTGACCATTACATGTTTTGAGCAGTTCCACCATTTCTGGAACCAGTTGCTACCTTTTATACCACTCGTTCCTCTAGGACGAGTCTTCTTTAAGCTCTTTTCTGGCTCGTAAAATGTGAAAAGATTGCCGAGTATTTTTCCCTTTTTGACTCGTTAAAGAGAATAAAAATGGAGGTCTGCTTTCAGCTCTTTTCTGACCATGTAAAGATGGAAAGATTGCCGAGTTATCCCTCTTGACTCATTAAAAGTAAAAAAGAGGCGGTTGTCTTTAAACCCTTTTCCGACCGTGTAAAAACGAAAAGATTGTCGGACCCTTGTCGTTTCAGGTTCGTTAATGGTTACGAAACGACGTGATACCGATTACTTTTTTACATTCTCAGATCGATATCACTACTCATGAAAAGTACTCCTCGATCGTAATGATCGGGCGGTTCTTTCGAGCATAGTTTTATACTTTTTCGGGCTCGAGAGACAAAACTGT
Source organism: Pinus tabuliformis (assembly GCA_031772625.1). Classification (NCBI taxonomy): domain Eukaryota; kingdom Viridiplantae; phylum Streptophyta; class Pinopsida; order Pinales; family Pinaceae; genus Pinus; species Pinus tabuliformis. Next base: position 902,859,891 of record CM062808.1, read on the forward strand.
ACGAAAAAGGACCCCCCTGGAGTCTTCTTTTCTGCTGTCTTTTCAGGCTCTCTAAACAAGAAAAGACGCCGAGTTTTTCCTTTGTCAGGCTCGTTAAACACTTGATGACATCGGATATTGTCGAAATGACACTCTTCGAGCATATGCTATCCCCGTCAAGCTTGTCATCCAAAAATAATCGGGGTACCTGCCAGAAATGGTGGGGAAAATGGAACTATGATTACAGTCGTGTCGGCAGTACGTCGCTCTTGAACATGGCACTCTGTTGTTTCGTGTCTGGGTGGGGTCATCTCATCTTGTTTTCACTAGCCTCCATGGGTTTGGGATATCCTATTTGGCCTCTCATTTGCTCAGTGCCATCATTACCATATCCTCTGCTCATTTGATGTCAAGTACTGCCAAACCCGTTATAGTGCCGCCACATGTTCAAGAGAAGTTGTCTTCTGCCACAATGCAACCTTGTTCGCTATCTCACACAAATTATTATACCTCTGTCTCGTGTCGATGATGTGGGAACCATTATGGCCCACCTTCGATCAAGGTCCCTTCCCGTCGACTCCAGCTCATTATCCAGGAAGGTGACTTAGAGACTCCCTTTAGGTGCCTTAGAGCCTGCATGCCTCAATGGCAGGTTCTTCGTGTTCGACGTAAGGCTTGCATCATTGGCCTTCGATCGAATGATTCCGTGGGTGTTCGACTCCAGCTCATTAATTCACATGCCGCGGATTGTACCTATAGTACCTTGAGGGCCATTGTCATTATTGGTGGTACCTCTCGCGTCTGTTAACAGTTTTCATCATTGACTGGTAAGCAGACGATGTTCATGCATGTTCGACTTCAACCCATGTATTCACATGCTTGAACTTGTACTTTGTTCGGATCGGGACGGAGCGCAAGACCCTGGACCCCTGTCTATTTATGGTCCAGGCTGCGATTTTGTGGATGATCATTACATGACTCATTGATGGGTGGCTGCGTCCATACCATAGACCATTCTCGCATGTCTTTTGGATGGCTGCGCCCATGCCTAGACTGCATGTATTTGATTGTCAGAGATTTTCGGTACTTCCTGGTGGTGTTCCAGTTCGGCATGTGTTGTAAAGCATTTCACCCCTCCCACTCTCTCGGTCTTCATGCTTTAGGGGGCATCTGTTACACAGTAATTTATCACTGCCTTCCTGTCAGTCACCCTGCTGTGTCCAGAATTCACAATCACTAAGTGTTTGATCCCTGAACTGGCTTAAAAACCCACTTTTCCAAAGTTTTGTGCATCAGCGCGTCTGTTCCTAAAATAACCGCGATGACAGGCGCCTTCCAGTGTATTCTGTGCGCTGCCATCGCGGAAGAACATCACTTTTCCGCGATGGTGCACAGCGCGCCTTTCCCGTGTTCTTCCGCGCTGATGTGACTTGTTCAGTTATTGATATGTGCTGACAGCGCGGCAGTCTCCCTATAATCCGCGCTGATCTAGTTTGGCCAAATTTGTTCAAACAACCAGCCTTCCAGATCTCTCCAGGCTTGGTTGTTAGCTTTGTGAATGTCGACTCCCTTCTATGGCATGTCTGTTCGACCCTTTGCAACAACTTCCCTTGAAGATAAGCTCATCCTTCCACCCTTATAGGAGACTCCTTCTCCTATATAAACTTCCACCATTACCATGAGCAGCTAGTTTGGGATAGTTAGACTTAGCTTGGAATAGCTTGGATTGTACAGAGCTTGTAGTGCTCAGATTGCTGCTATAGGTTTGGTGTGTTAGGTGTGGAAGTGATTGATTGCTTAGGGAAGGTTGTTTGTGACATTTGTGTGAGAGAGAGAGAGTTGTTTGTCTTGGGAGAACCATCCTCAAAGGTGAATGCTTGAGATACATGCTGACTGATCCCTCCTGAGAAGGCTATCGACGTCAGAACATTTGGTTGTACTCTTCTCTATTCTGATTAATAATAGATGACTGCTATTATTGTTCCATTCTCGTTTGTCTATGCAATGGGTAAATGTGAATTATGTCTTTTCTGACTGACATATGGTTACTTTTACTAGATTTCACGCTTGCGTTTGCTTTCTCTTCATGTGTGCAGGTGTCCGTTCGCGGGGATCGCGGAGGACTGTGACCAGCTGAAGCGAAGGAGTGAAGGCAACATCTCTTCGTCAAACGACAGCGCAGGAATCCAAGTAGGTGCTCTTTACTTCTTGTTTAATTGTAACTAGGAACATGCGTGGCAGCATTGTGTGATTGTTGCTAGACCCCTATTGGGCTAGTAGGGATCGCCTCTATCCGTAGAGGGGATTTACCTCTCCAACAGCTTAGATGCCCTAACCTCCAGTGCCATAACCAGTGTTCATCATTCTTGCTCAAATAGCATTGTTGTTGTCCTTCTTCAAATATGTATAAATTATGTGGAGTTCTTATGCCTTTGATCATTGTTTTTCCTATATCAAGATCACGAACACTACATCCATTTGATCGAAATATTACCTCAGTTCCTTGATCGCACATCTGACTGACACTCAGTAGATTATGCTTCAAGCCATCAACATACAAAACATTTCCAGCTTTGACTTTTTCTTTCAACTGAGCAGTGCCTCTTCCTTTTATGACTGCAGGGGTATCATTTCCAAAAGAAACTTTCTTTCCCTTTTCTAAAGCACTATATGATTCAAGTTTTTCTTTATCACCTGTCATATGCTTCGAACATCCACTGTCGATGTACCATTGATTTTCCTGTCCTTCTGCATAAAAAGCTATCCCACATCTTTCTGGTTGTGGTTCCTTTATTCTCCATGTTCTGGTACTTGAGGCTTGTTCCTTCTGAGTTGTTTGCCAAAACCTGCTTCTGCATTTAGAATCTTCATGACCGAAGTTATTACAAATAGAACATTCAATTTCATTTTCAAGGACCGAAAATTTGTTATAGGTCATTTTCGTGATCCCAATCATACTTCTTTGTTTTTCAGCTTCTCTAGTCATGATTTTCTTATAGGAAACACATTGAGCTGTTTTGTGGCCAAAGTTATGGCAGGAGAAACATTGGCCATTGAAGAAACTTCTGCGATTATCAAGTCTACCAGCCAAATGATTGTAGTTTCTATTGTAATCCATTCTTGAGGAAAATTGAGAAGAATTTACCTGTGGCTAGTTGTAGCTTTTGTTCATCGTTAAGATGGATTTCCCCTGATTTACCTGGTAGTATTTGTTTATTCTTGATGTAAATCGTCCCTATTTTACCTGGTGATCTCCATTGGCTTTTTCTCATTCCTCCTTGCTGCATCAAGATAACTCTTTGAGGTGGATGCTTGAGATGCTTCTCCATTATACCCCAGACCTGTCTTGATTAGTGGAGAACACTACACATTGATAATCTCATCCAGAGTTTCAGATCCTTTAACAAATTTAAGATTCAGAGCCTTTGTTTTCTCAATCTCTTTTCTAAGACCGACAATTTCACATTCTAACTTCTCAAGAAATTTTTCTTTTTCAGCAAGTTGGAATTGCAGAGTATCAATGATCACATTCTTCTCTTCTAAACATATTTTGAGTCTAGAAATCTCTTCATAAAAACCATATACATCTATAGCATCCATGTAATCATCATCTTCAAAAGCCATTAAAAGTTTATAATTATTACCTTGTTCATCTTCATCACTATTTGAAAGACCATCACTGTCTTCATGAGTGTAGTAACCTTTCTTAGTTACATTATGTTTCTTGTTCCATCTAATAGGTTCCTTCCCCTTGTCAATTTTATCCTTATGAGGACATTTGGCAGCATAGTGACCGACCCTTCCACAAGCAAAGCATTTGAAAGGTAACTTACCTCTGAATCTTCTGGTACTCCGTTGAAGGTTCTTGAAAAAATTGGTTCTTCTTCCTCTTCTGACACGTATCCTAACTCATAGTAGTCTTCTTTGCCCGAAGCCTTGAAAGCAGCTTCTCTCCTGTCTGATGGTCTTCCTTTCCTCATTTCATAAGCAGTTAGAATCCCGTGTAGCTGTGACATGGTAAGGTTTCATAGATTCTATTTTTCTTCTATAACAGAAACTTTAGATTCAAACCTAGGGGACAAATATCCTAGAACTTTTTCAACCACAGTAGCCTCTTTTATTTATTCACCCAAATTTTTCATACAATTAACAATCTCATCTACACGAAGGAAATAGTTAGCCACACTTTCATCATTGTGCATTATGAGATTTTCATACTGAATTCTGAGGGTTTTAAGTTTTACTCGTTTTACCTGTTCATCTCCTTCATAGCTCAGAACAATCTTGTCCCATATTTCTTTTGTGGATTTATACTGCATAACCTTGACAAATTCTGATTGAGATAGGCATCCTAATAGGGTATTGACTGCCTTTGCATTTGTTTCATATTTCTTCTTCTCAACCGGATCTGTAGGAGTTGTTGATGGAAAAGTGTACCCTGTATCTATGATATCCAAGACTTCTGTACCAACAGATTGAAGATAGGCAGTAACTCTTACCTTCCAATATACGAAGTTTGTCCCATCAAAAATCGGTGGCCTGATAGATGCTTCTCTCTCGTAGTTGCTCATGATGATGGATCTTCCTCCAAGAGATCAAGATTCTTCAGAAGGACCTGCTCTGATACCAATTGTTGAAAATAATACTGAGAGGGGGGGTGAATCAGTATTATCAAGCCAAATATCCCCTTTTAAAATTCAGATAATATACGCTACTTCAGTTAGTAAAAAATGTGTATATACGCAACTATGTAGAAGGAAACTCGCGTATATAATGCAAACTTATAATTTACTTTATCTTTTAGATGTTGATTTTTAATCTGTGTATCTGAGTCAAATAAACAGTAACCAGAACAGTAAAACAGAGCAGAAGACAGTCACACACAAGAACACAAGATATAAGGTGGAAACCTAATGTGGGTGAAAACCACCTGCTGCAATTCGTCAATATCTTCCTTTAATTAGAAACTTATTTTTACAATGTATTGGTGAAGTCCTTTACCAGTACGTAGACTACAACCTGCAGAGAGATACAACTCTCTCTCGTTTTCCAGCTTCTCCTGGAAGGGAGCTACAACCCCCTTGGCTCTTGTACTATCCAAGATACTAGTACGTAGGTGCTGGCCTATTGAAGGCTACAACCTTATCTTTCTTCCAGGGACCACGTTTCATAAATTTTCAGACTGGATCCATAAACACCAATCAATCATCAAAATTTCTGCTTCAACCAATCTCCTTATCACCGAACAAAACTGATTCACAATAAACACTTCTCTTACAGCTGTACCCAGAACACAGTGACTGTAACCATACACCAAATTCTGAACCCAGAACACTGTAGCAATAAACAGAGGCAACTATATCACAATAAAATATATATATGATACTTAAACAACCTGAAACCTGCGTGCATATGCTCCTGTGTGTGGAGCAACATGCGTATATGCAGTTTGCATTCACTGAACCTACGTGTATACGCGCCTTCGCTTCATTGAACCTGTGTACAGATCTATAAAGGATAATTCACTCTTTCAAACAGTCAAGTAATAATTAACCCAGATTATCAGATCTATAGATCAAACTTGCGCCTCATATAACAGATCAAAATCATTCAAAGATACTATCATTCAAGCCTTAAATATTATGACCCATCAATAGAACTTATCCTTCTTTATGCACTAAGGTTCCTCCTTCATTCAGGTCCAGATCTGCACCATAACCGCAATCACAAAAATTTCAGATCTAGCACTTGTTAGATACTCAATTGATTCCAAAGATGCTTTGCCAAATGATCTCCTTCCTCTTTTATAGTCTTAGGCCTTTCTCAATACCACGGTCCAAAACCATAATAACACAATACCACAGGCCCAATACTTTGGGATCAACACTTCTGGCGAGATACCATGGTCCAAAACCATAGGTTCAAATACCAAGGACTAACTACCGCTGACCAAAGGTAAGTTTTCCAACATATACGCCATTTTCCTAGCGTGAAAGTGCGTGTATACGCATACGCGCCTTTGTAACGTCCAACCCGCGTGTATATGCACCTTAGTCTAGATGAACCTATGTATATGAATTTTCTTTCATTCTGAAAGCCTGAACTGAGATCTGCCATCAGATAGAGTTGCCATCAAGGACAACACCTGTGCCATAGCTCAAAACATGTGCCATAATGCCAATAGCCTAGACACAGAGACAGTGCATTATAGTGCATGCAACCTTCTATCTGGGTGCTCTTCAGCACAGTTTTCGATGTGAAAGCCTGCACTGATCCCAGGGAAAAAAAATGAAACCCCAGGGGCCCCAAAAAACCCTAAAACTTTCATGAAATGACAAAATAATTACTTGGAAAGAAAGAAGATAGGTTTAGTTCCTACCTAGTCCGGACGGCTCAAGAAATGATCCACAAAATCTCCTCCAATCAGCTGGTGAGAGTCGAGGTAAAAACTAAGCTCAGAACACAAAACTGAATGGTAAGTTCCAAATGGTAAAATGTCATGGTAAAAACTTATTTTATGTTTATTTCATGTCCATTAATCGATTAAACATTAGTGCTAACCTATTTTTGCCTATGAAACAGATATTTTTAATCCATTTGGTGATGCCTTGAGTAGGTTTTACAACTAATTTACAGAATTCAATGTGTTCGATTGTAAGTTAAAGCTTTGACCACTGAGCATACTTTTATCTCTTTTTTGAGCTTTGTTGAAAACAAAAAAGGAACCCCCATGGAGTCCTATTTAAGCTCTTTTCAGACTCTTTAAATATGAAAAGATTGTCGAGCGCTTGTCCTTTCTAGCTCGTTAACAACTTGGAAATGATATCTCTCTTGTATTATTTTATGCTTTTTCGGGCTCGAGAGATTAATTTAAGAAAAAGAACTTGTGGATTTTTCCTTTTGTCCCTTTTCAAACTTTCTAAACATGAAAAGGACTGAGTTATCTTTGTCATTAAACTGGTTAAAACAATCAAATAGTGACAAACTTGTCCATTTAGACAAGACCGAGTTTCTGTTGGGTCCCTATAATACTAGTGATTACCCCATTACTATTGTAGTTATACCCCTTATTTATATTGTTGTGCCCCTATTACCCCCATATTGTTATTTCTGTGCCCCATAGAATCCCTCTATTGTTATTTTTGTGGCTTTATATTATTATTGTTAGGTCGGCTGGATTATATTGTGACTCCTTAGACTCCTATATATAGAAAGGAGGTTTTGTCATTTGTATCATCCAAGAATTGTTCATTTATGTAATGTAAAGGAGGTTTCCCCCTCGAAGAGGCTGAATTCTAAGGCGTTGATCTTTCTTTTCTATCTTTTCTTGAGCTGGTTTCATAACATTTGGTATCAGAGCTTTGGATTCTAGGGTTTCGCTGCTCCAAACAGGTCATCGTGGAATTTTCGCTATAACTTTTTTTCTGTGATGTTTCAGAAGTCGCAAAAAAAACCCATTTGAGAAGAAATCACGCTGAACCTTGGGTCCAAATTTCAGAGCTTTTCGCGCGATATTTGTGGAGATATGATCTGAGGAAGTTGGTCTTTTTGCAGACTCCTGAATTACATTCAAAACAGGTGACCTGGGGAAAATCGTCATAACTTTCTCTCTGAGGATCGGATTGAAATTTCGTAAGAAGGTACAGAAAGAGGACGGACTTTAGTTTCTTGTGGGCGTTTTTCAGATCCAGAGGTTGAAACAGTGACTCACATAATGTCGTACAAGTTCGCTCTACTGAACTAGTCTATAATCAAGTCACTGTGGGAGATTTCACATAACTCTTCCTTGGAGAATCCAATTTGGGTCAGACTTGTGGCATTGGAAAGAGGACACAAAGAGCTACTACAGGTCACAATTTCAGAACTAGATGATTGGAAAGTACAGAGATACATCAGAGGCAATATCGAGCTCCTACAAAGTGAAAAAAGGTGTGTAGATTTTTTTTAAATTTTTTCTTAAGCTTGGTTTGAAAATTTATTTTGAAGGAATTCAAAGGGCATAGTAGAGAATTATTATCGGTAACTGATGCCCCGAGGAAAGAAAATGCAAACACCTAGTAAGGAACCTGAAAGCTCTAGCATGACTCATGAAGAAGAGGAAGAAATGCTACATGATATATCAAAATTACAAGAACAAGTGCAACAAATGTCACGCTCACAAAAGTTAACAGATGCTAAGATAAATGGCATGGAAGCTAAGATAAATGGCGTGGAAGCTAAGATGAATGGCATGGAAGCTAAGATGGACAATTTGAAGATAGATTTGAACACAAATTTGAAGAAAGGCATGGAAGATTTGAAGACAGATTTGACTAATGTTCTACAAGAAATACTTACTAATGGTGAAAAGGTAGTAAAGGAAACTCATGATGAGAACAAAAGAAATGTTAATCATGATTCCATAGATCTAATGTTGGATCGAAGAATCACCACATTCCAAAAATCGATATGAGGAAGTTTGATGGCAAGGATCCCGCCACATGGATATTACAGATGGAGCAATTCTTCGATCTCAATAATGTGCAAAACACACAAAAGGTACGTATGGCAACTTTATATTTGGAACCAAATCAGTTTGTATGGTATCAATGGCTTTGTTCTCGTAAACAATTTATCACTTGGGCAATTTTTACGGAAGAATTGATAGCACATTATGAGGATACAAAAAGCAACACTTTTTTTAGCCAATTGATAAGTCTCAAACAAAAGGGTTCAATAATGGAGCACATTGAGGAGTTCCAAAAATTGAACATAAGGGTAAAAGATATTCCAGAGGAGCATAGGATTGATGTGTTCATAGGGTCTTTAAAGGATAATATCCAACATGATGTGCGCCTTTGGGAACCTGATTCATTAGAGAAGGCATTCAGGTTAGCAAGAAAAATGGAAAGCAAAATTATGGCAACTAGGAAGCATACCATTCACAACTATAAAGACGGAAGTGTTGTTGCCCATAGTCTTCCACAACCTACAAGGTTGACACCACAACAATTGGAAGAAAAAAGAGCAAAAGGGCTTTGTTACAATTGTGATAGCAAATACACAAAAGGTCATAAGTGTGCTGAGAAGAAATTATTCTACATAGATTGTGAAGAGGAAGAAGAAAAGGAGCAAGAAAGGTCAAAAGAAGAGGATATATTCCAGGAACAAAGCCTAGATGAAGAACAAATAAATCCGACCATATCTTGTAATGCATTGGCGGGAATTACCACTCCTCAAACCATCAAGATAGAAGGACAAATCAAGAAGAAAAAGGTAATAGTGTTGATTGATTCAGGAAGCACCCACAATTTTATTCATTGTAGGGTAGCAAAAGAATTGAATTGCTTCCTATATCCAGCACCAGAGTGTCAAGTGATGATTGCAAATGGAGGAACAATAAATTGTTCTGGAAAGTGCCATAATATCAAGCTATCCATGGGAGAATATGTATTGACTAGCCCAATGCTTTCCATTCCAATGGGAGGTGCTGATGTTGTACTAGGAGTCCAATGGCTACAATCCTTGGGTACAATAGCTTTTAATTTTCAAGAACTTTTCATGAAATTTTCTGTGGAAGGAAAGGAAGTTGAATTAAGGGGTATTGCAGGGAAACCAGGAAAGATAATCAGCTCTAATGGCATGACAAAGCTTCTAAAAAAGGAGCAAAGAGGTGTAATTGCACAATTATGTTCGCTAGATGTTTCCACATTGGAATCATCTATTTCTCCAGATCTCCAAAAAGTCCTGGACAATCATTCCAAGGTATTTGAGACTCCCAAAGGTCTCCCACCTATGCGTGATCATGATCATGCTATTCATCTGATTCCAGGAAGTGTTCCTCCAAACATCAGGCCGTACAGATATCCCTATGTCCAAAAAAGTGAAATTGAACGTATGGTTGCAGAAATGCTAGAGGCTGGTATAATTCAACCGAGTCAAAGTTCTTTCTCAGCTCCAGTAGTATTGGTGCACAAGAAGGATGGATCATGGCGCATGTGTCCAGATTATAGGGAGCTCAACAAGCTCACTATTAAAGATAAGTTCCCCATTCCTGTCATTGATGAATTACTGGATGAATTGCATGGATCAATTTACTTCACCAAGTTGGATCTTCGTTCGGGATATCATCAAATCAGAATGAAGATTGAAGACATTCCGAAAACGACATTTAGAACTCATGAGGGTCATTATGAATTTTTGGTCATGCCTTTTGGCCTTACCAATGCACCTTCAACATTTCAAGGTTTGATGAATTCAATTTTCAAACCATTCCTTAGAAAATTTGTGTTAGTATTTTTTGATGATATACTAATCTACAGCAAGTCTTGGAAGGATCATGTTGAACATGTTGACAAGGTGCTACAACTATTGGAGGAGAAACAATTATATGCAAAAAGATCCAAATGTTTCTTTGGAGTCCAGGAGGTGGAATATTTGGGTCATATTGTATCTCATGAAGGAGTTAAGGTAGACCCTAGCAAAATTAAAGCCATTAAGGAATGGAAAATCCCCACATCCATAAAGCATCTGCGAGGATTTCTTGGGTTGACAGGGTATTATCGCAAGTTTGTTAAGAATTATGGGAGAATAGCAGCACCTCTAACAACATTATTGAAGAAAGATTCATTTTCATGGACTCCGGAAGCAACAAAGGCCTTTGAACATCTTAAAGAGGCAATGTGCCAAGCACCGGTCTTAGCTACACCGGACTTCACAAAAACCTTTATTGTGGAATGTGATGCTTCAGGAAATGGAATTGGTGCTGTTCTAATGCAAGATGAAAGACCCATTGCTTTTGAAAGTCGTCCAATCAAGGGAAAGTTTTTAAGCAAAGCTATTTATGAGAAGGAAATGTTGGCAATACTCCATGCACTTAAGAAATGGCGACCCTACCTAATGGGAAGACACTTCAAGGTAAAAACGGATCATGATAGCCTTAAATACTTTTTAGAACAAAGATTATCCTCTGAAGAGCAACAAAAGTGGGTCACAAAGATGTTGGGTTATGACTTTGAAATCATCTACAAAAAAGGGAAGCAAAATGTGGTGGCAGATGCACTCTCAAGAAAGGATGAGGATGTGGAAGCATTGTTGTGTGCCATTTCTATTATCCAACCAGATTGGATAAACGAAGCAAGGGAGGAATGGAAGAATGACGAAGAAGTGTGGGCACTTATTCGAAAGCTACAACAAGATTCCAGTACTTCTGATACATTTAGCTGGCAAAATGATTCGTTATGGTACAAAGATCGCTTATACCTCTGTAAGAATTCCCAGCTAAAACAAAAGATTCTTATGGAATTGCACACTTCTCCCTTAGGAGGGCACTCAGGATTTTTAAAAACTTACCACAGGGTTAAGAAGGAATTTTTTTGGGATGGCCTTAAATCAGATATTCAAAAGTTTGTGGCGGAATGTTTGGTTTGCCAACAAAATAAAGTTGAAACAATTAAGACACCGGGTCTATTACAACCTTTATCCATTCCAAGCCAACGTTGGGAGGAGGTTTCAATGGATTTTATCACAGGTTTACCCAAGTCTGAGGGAAAGAGTGTCATCATGGTGGTAGTTGACAGACTTACCAAGTATGCACACTTTTGTGCATTATCACATCCATTTAAAGCCAGTACAGTTTCTACTGCATTTATGGAAACAGTTCAAAAGCTACATGGAAACCCAAAGATTATTGTAAGTGACAGAGATCCCATTTTCACTGGAAATTTTTGGACAGAATTATTTTCTTGTCTTGGTACTCAGTTAGCTCATAGCTCATCTTATCATCCTCAATCTGATGGGCAAACTGAGATAGTAAACAAATGTTTGGAAGGATATCTTCGTTGCTTTGTATCTGATAAACAGACACAATGGGTCAAATGGTTGCCTCTGGCTGAATGGTGGTATAACACTTCCTTCCATACAGCAACAAAAATGACCCCATTTATGGCACTTTATGGGTATCAACCACCATCCATCACATCATATTTAAGAGAAAATTCTAAGGTTCAGGCAGTGGAACATCACATCGAACATCAACAACAAGTCCTCCAACTCTTAAAGGATAACCTCGTGTTGGCACAAAATAGAATGAAACAACAGGCAGATCAACATCGCAGTGAAAGAAGTTTTGATGTAGGTGATTGGGTATTCCTACGGCTACAACCATATAAGCAAATGTCCCTAAAGCAAGCTAAGAAGGATAATAAATTATCACCAAAGTATTATGGTCCGTACAAGGTGTTGGAAAAGATTGGTACTATGGCATACAAATTGGAGCTTCCTGCAGCTTCTCGATTGCACCCAGTTTTCCATGTTTCATGTTTAAAGAAGGTTATAGGCGACAAGCTCCCAGTTCAAACAATATTGCCAGAACTTGACGAGGAAGGAAAAATTATATTGGAACCGGAAGCAGTCACAGAAACAAGAACTCGACAGCTACGAAATCGATCAATTTCAGAGTATCTTATCAAGTGGAAGAACTTATCCGCTGAAGATTCCACATGGGAGGATGAGAATTTTATGCAGAAGTATCCAGAACTACTCAAGCGTTGAGGACAACACTTTTTTGAAGGAGAGGGGCATGTTGGGTCCCTATAATACTAGTGATTACCCCATTACTATTGTAGTTATACCCCTTATTTATATTGTTGTGCCCCTATTACCCCCATATTGTTATTTTTGTGCCCCATAGAATCCCTCTATTGTTATTTTTGTGGCTTTATATTATTATTGTTAGGTCGGCTGGATTATATTGTGACTCCTTAGACTCCTATATATAGAAAGGAGGTTTTGTCATTTGTATCATCCAAGAATTGTTCATTTATGTAATGTAAAGGAGGTTGCCCCCTCGAAGAGGCTGAATTCTAAGGCGTTGATCTTTCTTTTCGATCTTTTCTTGAGCTAGTTTCATAACAGTTTCACCTTCACTAGACTAGTTAAAGCATCAAATAGCAATGGATTCACATGAAGGGTGAAATTATACAAAAATCATATGTTATCCTCCTCAAGCTTGATAAAAATAAAGAGTTACTAGTCAAAAATGACTAGGGAAAATGCGAAAACCACTTTATGGTAGTAGGTCGCTCTTGAACATGACACTTTCACTCCATCACCATGACTATTTGGGTTGGGTTATTAGCTTGATGGTCATCATACCATTTTTCTATCATACCATACCATCCAATTCACTTTAGTGTCACCGACGTGTTCAAGAGAAGTCATTCAATCAAAATTCATCCTTTGCAATACCATAAACCTTCATTTTCATGACTGCCATTCCTAAATCTTGTGTCATCAGTCAAACTTCATCTCTAAAATCACTACACTCTTTTCGTGTCGTTGATGTGGATACATCAAGCCCCTCTTGTGACAAGTTGCTTCTTGTTGACATCATCATATTATCCAAGAAGTTGACTTAGAAACACCCATTCAATACCTTGAGGCTTGCATACATCAATGGTAGGTTTCTCGCTTCTAGCGATAGGCATTCATCAATGGCATTCGACCAAAAGACTTTGTATGGTGTTCGACATCAAATCGTCCATTCACACCATGCAAAATGTACTGTAGTACCCTGAGGATCATTATCACTATCGGTGATTTCTCTTGCATCTGTTATCAACTTACATCATTGGCTCGTAATCAAATGGTGTCTTCCCATGTTCAAATTCAGATCACATATTCACATGGTTAGACTCGTACTTGAGTGAATGGTTGAACGAGATTGAAGGCCCCAGATCTAGTTTCATCCATCCAAGCTGCAATTTCAGGAGTACTAAATCATATGTATAATGGCTTTACATTGATGGTCATTTCGATCATGGGTCTATATCTGTAGAAGACTTTTTATGTACATGTAATGAAAGTTTATAAGTTGAGCATGGGTATGCCTTCCCTTAGAAATTCATGAAAAAATCAAATATCATGATATATGTATTGTAATTGATGTAGGCAACCTTCCACTTTGATACCTCCTCATCACATCGTAAAGCATTTCATTCGACATTGGCATTTTTCCAACTTCGTGCTTTAGGGTGTAGCTGTTTCAGATTCATTTGGGCACATCAAGTCCAAACATCCAGATCAGTGTTTTAGGGCTCATCAAACCCTAATTTCAGTTTCTTCATGCCCTAAACAAGTCACCCTTTTGAATGCTTCCTTCCCAGAAAGTTTCATGACTTGAAGACATCCATAAATAGCCTCTAGAGGGACGAGCGTAGGTATGCCCTTATGAAGGTGCATTGCAGAGCAGTTAAGTCCACTACCAGGGTGCAGAGCACTTAGGCTTCCTTTCACCTATGCTGGGCGAGCTGAATAAGTGAAATTCACATAGGGTTTGGGGAATATTCTTATCTTTTGGAGTCATCTAGAAGTTTCCCTCACTTATTAATTGTTATGAGCTCAAAAATGAATGAGGAATGAGTTAAGGTGCAACCTATCCTCTCATCCCTTCCTTCATGTAACTAATTCTAAGTATGGAAGGCCATTCAATGCCACCATTAATGACAAAACCTCCTTCATCTTCCTATAAATTGACCACTCATCTAAGTGATCGGGGGTTGGATTATGTTGAATTTTAAAGAGATAATGTTGCTATGATATTTGGCTTTGAAGCAAGTATTGTGATGCTACAAGTCTGTCATGATTTTGATGTGATGTGGATGGGATCCAAGCTGGAGGAATGGCTTTGAATCAGACATCAATGGTTTTAATTCATTCTTATATCTAATAAAGTGTTTGAACCTTTTCCCATATGTTTGTATTGTTTCATAATTCTTATGTGTGTGAATTGTATCTGATTCCTTTCACTTATATTTAATAGATCGTATGATTTGATTGGTTTTTTTCTTTTGTTGTGTTTACAAGGTACTTCTCAAGCAGATTAAGTACAGGAAGGAGCTATGGAATCGATACAAGGGAGATGAGAGGAAAGCGAAACTACAAGTAGGTCTTCTATCTTCTCATCTTATCTATTGCTTATAGGAAAAGTCTAAAACACTTTAAACTATTGTTCTAGATACAACTATTGTTCTAGATACAACTACTTATCTAGGGAATTAGTATTTATCTGTAGATGCTAAATTCTCCAAAACATTTAATCATTTAATAGGGCTGCACGCGGGAGGGAACGCAGTTAACACAAAATTCCAGAGAGGGGCTAAGAGAGCCAAGAAGAAGAATAAGGATAATATCTATGCTAGGTATGGGACTAAGTGGGGTGGAAGAGTAGAAAAGTTGGATATGATCAACAAGGTCGAGATCAGGTTTGCCTACACATCAGAGCAAGCAAAACAATGTGACACTTTACGAATAACGAATGCATGTTGGACACAATTTCGATTGAAAAACATTGTTTCCATGGAGAGGTACTTAACTGGTCCGCATTTGTTCTCAATGAGCTATTTGAAGCTTGTGAAGATGTGTACAAGCAGGGTACTAGTTTTATGTTTGGGTACATTTTGATGTCATTGGCAATGTGGAAGTAGAGGCTGCAAAAGGAGAGGGAAATGGTGACCAACATTGAATGACAACCAATAGCACTCTATTACAACCCATGGAGGGCATCAGGAGACCTGAGCATGAAGGAGATAAATGAAATAGCTTTCAAGGATTGGTACAAGCAAATGCTAGCCAGCATAAGGTCAACAGAGAGGATATCAAAGGCTCTGCTAGATGAATTCTTAGAAGAGCTCTGGTTCAGAGATTCACATGCACACACCTGCCTGAGACTATAGTGTGTCGACCCAGAGACATTTAATATGAGGCCTCACAGGTTTGTACTAACAGTAGAAGCATTCCACAAAGAGGAGGGATCATGGCTGGGAGTGGCTTGTGAAATCACAATAGGGAAATACAACTATATTTTCAGAGCCTTGAAGTAGCAGGTGCAACAGGGAGATGTGGTGGAGAGCAATAGGAAGTGGGCAGCCGACGATGAACTCCAACCAATGGTGCTTCAGATGGAGGATAAGATGTTCAAACTTAGACGAACAATTTCTAGTTTTAAATCAGGTGAGAGGAATTATCCTATGCAATTTTAAGGCTCTACCATGTTTTCTCATATTATAACAACCCTGTTGGAAATGAAGCTCCCCACAGGAGTAGTCCAGGCTCCCTCCCAGCCAATGGTCCCCAAGCCAAGTGTAGAATTTTGTAGAATTTCTATAAATCAGCTAGCTCTGATACCATGTAGATTTTTTTCTAAAAATTAGCTAGCTCTGATACCATGTAGAAATTTCCCACTTGTAGATCACCTAGTAATGCAATGTACTAAAGCAAAACACTTGATCTACTTCTACAAACAATTTAGCGGAAGCTTAATCGAATTGAGCAAGATCAATAAGAACACATATAACTAATATGGAGAAATCAAACACACATAACAAAGAAGATATAACTAGGGGAAAGCACCAACCTAAAACCCCATCTTTGTATTAGCATACAAGTGGAAATATGTCTGGATTACACAAAGCCTTAGCTCGAAGCTATCTAGCTCTCAGTACAATCCCTCTACTACTCATAGACAGTCAAAGGCTTTTCACAAACCTTCTCCTCTACCCTCCAAGCCTCCTATTTCTATGCACATTTTTTCCTGGGTCCTCTAGCTACAACCTGTGTGATTCTCACCTCACACACAACATTGACCTTTGAAATAACTGCACAAACCTGAAGGAGATAAATCCTCATCATGGATGAGCTTCCTTTATAGGAAAAATATTCATCCAACTAATAGTACACTGTCCCTTCTCTGATCTCAACTAGGTCTCTGTCTGAACTGACATGCATGAGTTATTTAAGCTATAATATGCAGTTATCTAAAATTACCAGTTACATGCATGCAAGCATTAACAAACTGAATATCATTAATTTAACAACTTGTTAAATTAATCTAACTGGACTTGACTCAGTTAATTGAGCCAACTAATTAAAACTCATCATCATCCTTTAACTGATAGTTAAATCCCTCAATCAAAGGAGAAACTATTGCATGTCCTCACATAGACTTCAAGTTCATAATTCCTTAACTAATTAACTCAAACTGAATTAATTAATTAATTTACAAACTGCTATTAATATCAAATTCGAATTTTACTTCCTATTTTAGACAAGGGACTGTCTAAAAATAGGAATCCAACTTGAACTGCTAAAAATAGAACTTCTATTTTTAGCACTTCCATTTTTCATTCCCTATTGCCCAATCCAGCACTGATGCCCAAACTGCTATTTTTAGCACTTCTATTTTTAGCAATTTCTTGTTGCCATTTTTCAACGCAAAGAAGAAATGACTTTTTTGCAGTCTCACTATCAAAAAGCTGAAAATTGTTCCACCAGCCCTGATTGTCGACCTTACTGATGAGTTCGAGCATTCAAACTCTGTAACCCCCATAGTTGAAGAGATTCCAACCACCATTTCCATCACTTTACATCAGTCACAGGAGTCTTCCCCGCACACAGCCTCCACCTCCGCCACCCTATCAGAGACCCTCCCATTAGGCCGACGAAGGACGACTATAGAAACGGAAGTTCAGTCAGCTGGGCGAGCAGAGGAAACCACTCCTGCCAATGGAATGCAACCAACATCACTTGCATCACCAATGCTTGGGTTGGACCCACCACAAGGGGGAAGCCTAGATGCTATTCTACAAGAAGCAAGGATTGAACCTTACCTGTCACCTTTCCCTGTAAAGCTCATAGTGGTCCCGAACCCTAGCATCATTCAACCCACTCCACAATTCACTCTGTAGTGTGAAGTAGGAAAGTGTTTCCTCTGTGGACAAAGGCAACCCCTCTAGCCCTAGAGTGGGTCTAGTCACAGCAAAGACAAAACACAATTGATTCCCTTAAATTAGTCATTGTTGGAGGCCTACCACAAACTGGTGGTTGATGAAGTTTTGTCGCGCTGCTCCAGCTTCTGTTTCCTTCTCCTTAACGAACGATCAACGTAAAACACCACAAGACATTGAAAAAGCACGTAACCAGGAAACAACAATGATCTATTTACTCATAAAGTCAAGAAATCATGAGCTATTAAGTAAATTACATACAAGACATAGGAAATCATGATTGATTGTATTAATAATGAATCAAGAGCAAAGGTTACAACCAAGTCTTGATGTCGCAAGCCTTCTCGGAGGGTCCAGCCAGTATGTTTCTTCAAGCATTCACTCTTCAAGGATGGGTCTCCCAAATGGACAATATCTCTCCCTCACTTACAAGCCTTAATACAAAGTTAAGGGCACTCTACAACCTCTTACAAACTAATTAACAATCACACACTTGCCACACTCACACCAAAGCTATCTATCAAACTCAAAAGTACTAGTAGCACTACCCAACCAAAAGAACTAGCAAATCATAGAAATGGTGAGTGATTTTATAGGAGAAGGAGTCTCCATGAAATGAGGGAGAAGGAGCTCATCCTCAAGGAAGGTAGCACAAAATATGGAACTACCATCCTAGAGGGGGAAGGGCAACCCAAACTAACCCAACAACTAGGTCTAGAGACATCTAGAAGGCCGACTGTTGGAACAAATTCACCCAATCTAGATTGTCGCTAACTGTAAACTAAGTCTCCACGATGGCGTAGCTAGGAGGTAATCCACGTAGACCCATCGTCACAATATCTAGCTAATAGCCTCGTGCCGGGCCTAGAAATCTGACCATCGCGGGAAATAGATGTACACCAGCAATGGGGTTGCGATGAGACTGTTTATGACATGGGGTTGTTGCGTATATTAAGGGTTTACTCACGATGAGGTAGAAACTTAGGGAATGAGGGTCAATTTGCAGCATCAGAGAGAATTTTCATAATCTTCTTACATTGGTGGGAAGATATGAACATTTTTATTTGAAACATGACACAACAGAGGGACTGAGATGAGGATAGTGACAAATTACTATGTAACAGATGCCCCCTAAAGCATGAAGCCTGAGAGAGTGGGAGGGGTGAAATGCTTTACGAAACTGTCTGAACTGGAATACTACCTCGAAGATCCTATGGGCGCAAGTACAATTGATATCTCTGATAGTGAAATACAAATAGTTTAGGCATGGGCATAGCCATCCAAAAGACATATGAAACTAGGTTTGTGGTATGGACGCAACCATCCAGTTGACAAGACCATGATAATGATAAAGGTATGGTTGCAACCATCCATGAAGACTCATGCATGGTCGCAGCCATCCATCAAAGAGTCATATATGTAATCACGAACCAATCCATGCAGCCTGAACATATGTAATCTTAGTTCAGGGTCTTGAAACCCAACCGATCATAGTACAAATTCTATCATGTGAACAGATGTGCTAAGGTCAAGCATGATAGAAAGTTGCTTGATTACCAACCAATGATGAAAACTGTTAACAAGCATGAGAGAAACCACCAATAATGCCAATGGCTCTCAAGGTACTACCTAGTACAATCCATTAAGTGTGAAAAATGAACTGAAGTCAAACTCCCATGGAATTGCCCAATTGAAGACCAATGATAAAAGTAGATCATCAAGTGCGAAGAACTTGCCATTGAGGCATGCAAGCTGCAAGGTACAGAAAGGGATCTCTAGGTCAATCTCCTGGATAATGAGCTGGCATTGACATGAGATGGCCTATCGCAGGAGGGCCATAATGTTTCCCCCATCAACGACACGAGACAAGGAACAAGTGGTAGATGGTGAAGTAGAGTATCAAAGGAGGAGGTAAGGGTGTGAACTATAGAAGGATTATACTCCTGAAAATATCGACGACATGACTCTGGAATGTGGCAGCATTTTGGTACCAAGGGATCAGAGGCTTGATGGTGACAACATGGATCAGATGGAATAAGGCAAAATGGCAACCTAGAACCCTGGAAGGCCAAATGACGATGTGTGGATATCCCAACCCGATAAGAAGAAAAAGTGTCAATGTTCAAGAGTGACTAGCTTCCGTATGTAACAAATGATGACTTCTAAATTTTCCCCCCACCATTGCTGGCGAGTACCCCAATTATTTTTGAAAACAAACTTGAAGTGGATAGCATATGCTTGTAATATAAGTTCAACCATCGGACAAATCCAACCTAGTAATAGTTTAACGCGCCCTAGGGAGGAGAAGCTCGAATCTCGTCATGGTGACGAGTCCAATGCCATCAAGTTTTAACGAGTCCAACATAGGGAAAACTTGGAGTCTTTTTCATGTTTAGAGAGTTTGAAAAAGACAAAGAAAACAAAACTCCAGGGGGGTCCTTTTTCATAAATTTGTGTCCCTTGAGCCTAAAAAAGTATAAAATAATACTTGAGAGAACTGCTTGACCATTACGATCAAGGAGTACTTTTCGTAATTAGTGGCCTCGATCTAAAAAAGTAGAAAAGCGATCAAAGACACGATGTTTCATAGCCGATATCAAACTTGAAATGACAAAAGTCCGACAATCTTTTCATATTTATACGGTTGGAAAAAAACTCAAAGTGGACGGCCCTTTATTTCGTTTAACGAGTCAAAAAGAAAAACTCGGCAATATTTTCATCTTTTAAGTCAGAAAAGAGCTTAAAGAGGACTTTATGGACCAGGTGTATATGGATCATGACATGTACCAACCATCTCTGTTTCTGCACAAAAACATCACACCATAAGATCCATTCGACATAAATACATTATATATGTGGAAATTTGGTTAAAAAACTCAAAACCCTAATCAAAACTCCAAATTAAATGAAAAAACCCTAAACCCTATAGTGTAAAACTTTAATTTTTGGAAAAACACTATAAAAGGAGGGTATGGTAATTTCATTTTTACATTTACCTTGTGAGTTTTTACCTTTGGTGTTTTGGTGTGCAAACCTGAGTGAAGTTCTGAGCTCGATTCTGGCACCAACGATCCATGATTTCGCCCGAGACCTTTACCAAGTAAGTAATCTTTCCTTTGCGCTACATTTCAATGGTTTTTTTGTTCAATTTGATGTTAGGTAGGTGGTTTTGGGTGGATTTTAAAATCCAAATCCACCTCTCGGTCATCGCGGAAGATCCGCTCGGGTTAGTGACAGTCGAGCGTGATAACACGTACCACCATTGGGATCATTGCGAGAGATAGATGTACTCTTGTGACGATCGTGGGAAAAATGAATGACTGACCTCAAGTCGTCGCCGCTGTTTGAAAAATAGCCACGATGGCGCCGTAAAGTTAATTTTTTTTATAATTGATGCATTTAAGCTTATGGAAAGGACTCTAACAATTTTTTCCTTTGATGCAGGGCAACATGGCATTCGTGTGGCAGGAAACAACCCATGATATCAATGACGAACAAGCATTTAAC
Organism: Pinus tabuliformis; assembly: GCA_031772625.1. Classification (NCBI taxonomy): domain Eukaryota; kingdom Viridiplantae; phylum Streptophyta; class Pinopsida; order Pinales; family Pinaceae; genus Pinus; species Pinus tabuliformis. The sequence goes on from CM062808.1 coordinate 902,881,139, forward strand.
GATCCCAGGTGTAGGAGAGCCCTACTTGCATGTGGATTGTTGAAATTCTTCCTCAATTCACATCTTCGAGCACAACCTAACTTGCTAGAGTTGTTAATATGCTCTTGGAACCCGACGGATGGGAAGTTCGTCATCTGGGGCAAATATATCGAATTTGATGCTACATATATATATTTTTTGACTAGGTTGTCTCGTCGCAGTGAGAGGCCGATCTTAGAGCATCAACGGGTCACTGACAAGACCTTAGATATGCTAATAGCACGGGTGTGCCCAGAGTCACGCAAATCAACCACTAGCGGTAAATTACATATCCCGACAGTGGAAGATTTGACTCTTCGCTCAGTATTATTAATGGTGACGAGAACAGCTGCCTCTCAAGCCCAACACGAGACAACAAAGACTCACCTTTGTCTAGCTCTTGATTTCCTTAACCAAACCATATATAACTAGGCAAAAGCAGTGGCCGTGAACATGAAGAGGCAGCTTACAAAGTGTCGTCGATCAGAGAGGAAGCAGTTTGGATATGGGTCTATCTTGATCCTGCTCATGCTGGAGCGGGTGCCGTCTCTTCAACTATAGGACATGGACTTATATAGGCCTGGGCTACAAGAGACCCGCATCACCCGCTGGGCACATGTTATGCCGCGAGGGGGTGGCAGTCGACTGATATCATGGGGGATGTTGTTATGAGAGTGGCTAGACCGCCAAAAGGTCATAGTCGAGGATTGGCCATATGTAGGCACGAACTTCTGTGGAGACCCCGACATGTTGCTTCCTGCTGGTGAGCAATGGGATGACAGAGGTAAAACACTTGAGTGAAACAACACACTATTTTGTGTTTTGTTTTTTATGATGTTTTTTAGAGTTTATCATGCATATGTCTTAATGATGTCCCTTATGTTACTTGCAGATGTGGGACCAGAGAGGCCTATAGGACTAGCTTCTGAGGCATGGAGGGACTCGTAGGGCAACAAAGAGTTGGCCCTGGTTCGCCTTGGAGGCAATGCAGAGGAGGAGATAGCCCGTAACCTTGAGGGCTTCACTAACGGGATCTCGGACTATAGGGAGATTGAAGAGGTCCCAGTAGAGTACTAGAGACACATAGTCGGAGTGACACCTAGGGTGCATATGCTCCTAAGACGAGCTGTTCAAGCAATGGTATGCTATAGAGAGCATAACCCACCGTAATAGACACCTTGGTTTTACTTTCTGCTGATTTTTTGAGAGACATGTGTCTCGGATGTATTGGACACAGACTCTATTTTTGACATACACACTTATTTTTTAAGCACCTCAGTGAGCCACACGATATATATATATATATATATATATATATATATATATATATATATATATATATATATATATATATATATATATATATATATATATATATATATATATATATATCTATATATATATATATATATATATATATATATATATATATATATATATATGTTATCTTATTGTGTCTAAATACTTTTATACAATGTTTGATTACATGTTGCGTAAATTTCTATCTAATACATGATTCGCTAATGCATCAGTTAATGTGTTTAATCTTCTTGAAATGTGTTAATATGTAATAAAATCAAAATTTCTTTCCAATAATTTCACACGTAAATACAACCTTAAAATCTGATTATCTCTGACGGAATAATGCCCATTAAGTTGGTGGAAAACAAGTTGAGAATCTAGATTCACAACCAATGCACAAATATCGAGGTTAATGGCCTCGGTCAGTAATTCAATGATAGCGTTATATTCAGCGAAATTGTTTGTGATACAACCCAGATAAATGCCCTGAAGATCTACTAACTCACCGTGAGGATCGTAGATCACCCATGCCGCAGAGGAAAGGTTCTGGGTACTACGACAGGTACATTCAACGAAACCAACGTAAGGTGTAGCAGACATCTACGAAGAAGTAAAAAGACACAATAAGTGGCAATTAAACCTAAACACCAAGCCATACAAAAAAACACACACTGAAAACACACATGCTGAAAACACACGTATGTACAAATCAGATACATGAAATTTATGCATAATATTTCTTCAGATAAAGCCCGTTTCGGGGCTTATCTAGAGGGTTCACTACAAAATCGATCAGCTCATAGGCCCCTTTTTGCAAAACATGTTTCATAATGTAAGGCCCATGCCACATAGGCTTGAATTTGCCTGCCCCCAACTTATCATTTGCTTGATCATAGAGCAGGACTAAATCTCCTTCAACGAAAGAACGAGGATGAATAGCTTGGCCGAAGTGAGTTTTCACTCTCTTCTTCTGCGCTTCAATGACTAGAGAGGCTAGTCGATGGGTCTCATCCAACCGCTCTAGGTAAAGAAGATGTTCTTCTACCAGAGTAGTCTTTGGGAGCAATTCAACGCCTAATTTAAGCGAAGGGATCTCACATTTGATCAAAAGGGTAGCCTCTAGGTCGTAAACGAATTGGAATGGGGTGAACCCGATGGCATCCTTCACTAAAGTTCGGTAGGCCCATAAGGTGGAAAACAACATCAGATGCCAGTTGGACTTGTGCATGCAAATGGTGCGTTGAAGCATTGTGACCAAAACTTTGTTGACAGCTTCTACTTGGCCATTGGCCTGAGGATAATACGACATCAAATTATCATGCCGCAAGCCCAACTGGGTTGTTAACTCGTCATCATATGATTACGGAAATGAGAACCATGATCAGTGACGATAGCCTGAGGGACTCTAAATCATGAAATGACATAATTAAATAAAAATTGCGCCACTGTCTTACCGTCATTAGTTAGCGTAGGCATCGCCTTGACCCATTTCATCAAATAATCAACGACAACGATGATATACCCATGCCCCCCAGCCGAGCGAGGTTTACAGGTCATATAATCAATCCCCCATTCGGCAAAAGGGCCGACAATAATGACATGGTGCAAAGGAGAAGGAGCCGCACGCATCTTCTGTTGGTAGATTTGGCACGCATGACAATAATGGATGGTGAGAATGCAATCCTTGAAAATAGACAGCCAAAAATAACAAGCGTGGAGTATCTTTTGAGCAGTAGCATACCCGGACATATGACCACCACAGTTGCCAGAGTGGCAGTCATTCAAGACTCGTTCGACCTCCTCAAACATTAGACAACGACGAAGAACAAAGTCAATGTCGACATGGTACAGGGTGTCCTCAATAATGCGATAGGGTTGAGAATGATGGAGAATACGTCGCCGAGTATCCTTCGACAAATTAGGACAAAAGGAGGATGTCTGAAGGTAGACAATAATATCCCTGTACCAAGGATTGAGGGTGCTAATCAAGAACAGAGACTCATCCGGAATATGGTCCTCTGATCGAGACGTCACCATTGCAGATGGTAGGGAGCAGAACAACTCAACGAAAGCAAATGATTTCTTAGACTTGGCTGTAGTAAACTCCAAGTCAAACTCTTGAAGGATGACGATCCACTTTGAGTACTTGCGCCCTAGTAACTGACATGACAAGATGTACGTCATTGGGTTGCAGTCAGAAATCACTATTGTGGTGCATAATAATATATAATGGTGGAAATGTTGGATAGCATGAGTGACGACCAATGCCAACTTCTTGACATAGGCATATCGAGTTTTCGGTCAAGTAGATTGCGGCTGAGATAGTAGACAACGTGCTCAGTACCATCATCATCGTCTTGGACCAGAACCATGTAGATGGTGCTATTAGAAGTGGTCAAATAAAGAGTATAGTCACGGTGATATATAGGAGGACATAACAAAGAAGCAAAAACAAGGAGCGCCTTGAGCTGTTAGAATGACTCTTGTGCAACAATGTCCTAGACAAAAGGGGTATCCCACTTTAATAACTGTGTATAGCCTTTGGCTACTTCAGCATAGTTTGGAATAAAATGGCATAAAAGATTTGCTTTACCCTGCAAACTCTGCAATTACTGCAAAGAAGTAGGGGGAGGAAGATTCAATATGGCTTCAACCTTGAGGGGATCCAGGCGAATGCCATCTTTGGAGACGAAAATCCCAAGAAGTCTACTGGATTCAATGCAAAAGACACATTTATGGGGATTAAGATGGATACGATAGTGTCGACAGCGAATAAATATTTCACAAAGGTGATTTGGATGGTCTTGGCACTTCGCTAAATAAGCTGGAAGGTCATCCGGGTAAGGTTGTACAATGTGCCGAATATCATGAAATGCATAAGACATTGCACGTTGGAAGGTAGCACTGGCATTTTTTAGACCGAAAGGGAGTTTTTTATAGGCGAAAGTACCCCACGGGCAGATAAAGGCAGTCTTGTGTTGATCCATAGGCGATATATTGATTTGGTTGTAACCAGAGAAGCCGTCCATAAATGAATAAATCTCACTCCCTGCACACTCATCAATGAGATGGTCAATGAAAGGTGTAGGGTAGTTATCTTTGGGACATGCACAATTAATGTCGCGATAATCAACACATACCCTAATAGTGCCTTGCTTCTTGGTCACAGGGACAATACTAGAAACCCAATCTATGAGTGAGATAGGGTAAATAAAACCAACTTTAAGAGGCTTTTCAACTTCCGCTTTGATAGTTGTAGCCTTTTGGGGGTGCACAAAGCGTAGACATTTTCGAATAGGTTTAGCACCCAGATACATAGGTATTTCATGCACCGCAATGCTAGGATTGATGTCGGGAATCTCTTCATACGACCAAGCAAAAACATCATGAAATTATCAAAAAATATTAGTATAAAGTCAAATCTCCTCCAGAGTACAGGTTACTCCAATGTGAATATTCTCAACAATTCCTGGGTTAACTGAGATGTCGATAGGTTGAGTTTGCATAATGCTCCCCATATTTCCTTCAAAAAAAACTTGATGGACTTGGATAGGTGTCTGAAGGGGTTGGGAGGGGACACAGGAAACAAACTGCTCAAGAAAAGTAAGCATAGCCCCATGGGTAGGGAGAAACGAGGAATGATGGTGATGATCAGACCAAGGGGGTTCCTTAAAAGACATAGTCTCGATAATCACTTCATTAGAAGGAAAGAATTTCTGTAAGGGATCTGAATAAGTGCCATCTCCAAGCCATGGGTCTGGATGTACGAGTCAAGAGCCTTACTCGAAGGAGTAGGTTCAGGAAATGCGGCTGATGCAGAAACAATTTCGACGTAGTTGAGCTCGACAGGACTCAACGGCATGACATCGCCCCAAGATTCTACCTGATTAGTGGGAGGAAGAACACAAGGATTAGAACAAACAAAAATAATATTGATGGGAGCGATGTTGGGAGGTAGGAATGAAAAAACACCCATGAGGGCAGGATCTTAAAAAGTCCAGCACCCACACTCTCATATGGAATGGAGGTATGCTCCACAAAAGGCACGTTGCCATCAGAAGAAGAGGAAGCGAAGAAGGATAGCTGGTCTACTGTGACAATCTTCCCTTGATGGGGAAAATGAAGGACACAAAATAGAGATGAAGCCATGGCTCGCATGGCATATGTCCAACTTCGTCCCAAGAGGAGGTTGTAAGTCAAATTGGCATCAACAACGTCGACCTTTACTTCGACTATCTTCCCTTCTAGGGTAATAGGCAAACGTGGGAGTATACCATAAGGATAGGAATCTCTCCCATCGAAGGCTTCCAAGGTATTGGGAGACTAGCTCAGGGTCAGAGAACCGATAGCCTTCCAACAAGCAATGGACATGATGCAAGTAGAAGCACCTTCATCAATAATAGTGCAGTGAATATTCTTAGAATTGATGATGACTTGAATAAGGAAGGCTATTTGGTGAGGCAGTCTCGGTACATGATTTTCCAGGTCAAAAGTGATCAAATCTGAATCAGCTGGGTCAATGCCACCGATGGCCGATAGCAATGAATTCCTCTGGGAGGGATAGATCTAGAGGACCTCTAATGCGGACATAGCCTAGGGAGCTTGGGCTAAGTCCTCAACGATGCTATAATGCTGGGTAGCACGAGCATTAGGGTTGTAGGAAGACTTCTGGAGCACTCCTTTAGGAGGAGGTCGAATGACCGACTCAGTACTAGGTCGCTCGATATGGAGTGGACCCGAACTGGACAAAGGAGCACTGGAGGGGACCTCAGTTTCCTTCCTAGCAGGAAAAGTATACTCTTTTGACCATGTACTGATATGGATGGGAATTGTCCGAGCCATAAAAAATTGAGGGCCAAAGGGGGAAGAGGATTGAGATGGATCAGCCACCATTTGAGTCTGCTATGAGGGAAAAGGCTCTTTGAGCATAGCAGGAGTCCCAGGGGCACCTTTTAACAAACGACTAACTTTAGACTGCCTTGGGAAATTTTTAGTATAGTGACCCTCGTCGCAAATAAGACAAGGATACTTAGGTTTGTGCTTGGAACCTTCCTCGACCAAAGGCTTAGGGGGATCCTGCTTTGGTTGATCAGCTTTATTCTTTCCTTTTCCCTTCTTCTTACCTTTCGAAGTTTTGTTCGCTGCGGTGGACTGGATGATTTTAACCTAGGAAGTTTTACCAGAATTGGATGAAGCCTGGGAAGCATTTTCATTTGGAGCATTAGAATTTTACTTCGCAGGGCTGGCAGAAGCATTTCTAGAGGACACGTTAACATAACTAATGACACCGTCGACAGATGGTATTGACATAGCTTGGGAAGTTCTAGGTCGCAGGGCGTCTGGTAAATAATCATATAGCGTACCAGACTAAGAGTAAACCAAGTCAACGTACTAAGCAAACGCAATGGCCTACTCTTCAGTCACAGATGCCCCCATAGCAATGTTCCGGGCTATCAGACCGATGAATCAAGTTGTAAACCAGTCAGTCAGAAGCTAGTCGGGGATCCAGAACTTAATTAAATGACGACGTCACCTCCATTCATGGATGTGGTCAGAGATATGCATATCTGTGTTCACTTTCAAGGATTTCAGGAGGTTTGTGCCCATTTCATATCGAATCAACAACTGAAAATCAGTTAAAAATTCTATAGCAACCGAGTTAAAGTCCTGAAAAGTTCCACTAGCTAACTCAATATACCATTTTGCGGCAGAGCCAATGAGAGTCTGTTGGAATAGGTGGAGCTGGATTGAATCATCAAGCCATGAATTGGATGAACATCATAGGTGATAGGTCATGACATGAGCTTGGGGATCTTCTCCAGCCTTACCGTCAAATTTGGGACAATCACCGGGAATCATAGTTGGAAGCGATGACCAATACGGATTATGAAGAATAGGATCACTTGTAAGATTGGGCACATCCGATTATTCCAACATCGCCAAAAATGGTAATTGATGATTGAAGGACATCTGAGGCCATGGGTAAGAAACAGCACCAGAGTTCCATTCAGTTCTCGGTTGCCCCCATTGATTTTATCCGGATGGATTTGGCCCATAAGGGTTTTGTTGGTAGGGATTTTTTCCATAGCAGTTATAACTGTAACTAGATGGTTGACCTTGGATTTGACCCCCAACATTCCACTGATTACCAACCTGACCCACAAGAGCAACATATGGTTGCTAGAAATTCTGATAAGGGTTAACCTACGGTTGTTGATAATTTTTGTATGGGGCAAATTGAGTTTTACCTTGGGGCTGTTGGAAACCATAAGGTGACTGGGCTCCAAACTGAGCCTAGGGACCAGGCTGCATTTGAAGAGCAGGTTGGGTTTGGAGCCCAACTTGAGTTTGATTACCAGATTGGGTTTGGAGCCCAGAATGGGGTTGAAAAGCAGGTGGAGCTTGAGAAGCAAAGAGCATTTGAGTGCTCTATTGAACAAGCCAGACAGATGTCGTTGGGAAAATTGAGGCCGAGCCATCTGGCTAGAAGGTTAACCTGGTTGAGATTGAGGTTGATCTGTTTGCCCAGAAGGTTGAGCTTGATGGATATTGGGTTGACCTTGCACAACCGAGGGTTGATCGGACTAACCAGATGATTGAGTAGACTGAACAATTGGTTCGCCTTGTTGGATTTGAGGCTGACCAATTTGTCCAGAAAATTGACTAGGTTGGATAGTGGGTTGGCCTTGCTGGATGTGAGGCTATCCGACTTGTCCAAAAGGGTGACCTTGCTGGATACCAGGTTGGCCTTATTGTATGTAAGATTGTTCCGGATTACCAGAAGGTTGCCCGAAGTGTGTGAAATATGAACCACTGAAGGCCGAAGGTTTTCTCTGGAAGGGTTGTCCTTGTGGGTCGACAGTTTTCCCTAGATAAGATTGTCCGTAATATGGCTATCCATGAGGTGGTTTCCCATAAGACGGCTGACCTTGATAGGGTGGACCTTGCAAATTTGAAGGTTGTGCTTGGCCACCATGATAATTGGTGGTACCCAAAGCAACAGACAACGCAACCAAAACCTCAACCGCAGGTTGAGACGACATAGGTCCAGGGTGATAAATATGGGCTCCTCTCATAATAATGAAATGGATTTTGTGGATCTGGATTCTAAAGGGCTTGGAAATATTGATCATATGTCCCCCTTGATGGAATGGAACTAGAAGAAGGTGGGGCACTAAGGATAGGATTAATAACTCCAGATGTGGATGCCGACGGACCACTATTTGTAGGACAAGTTGAAGGTCTGGAAATAGTGTTCACAACTAAAGATGCAGTGATGGAACTGAAAAAAGGGGCTGAAGAAGCCACACAAATGGTTGGAATAGTCGAAACAGATGTGACAGTCACATTGTGAATCTAGGCTGTAAAAGGCTCCGAAGTCAGAGTGATGGTATGAGACCACATGGAACTCATAAGGGGAGATCTAGAACCCATGATATCAACCAAATCATTATTGCTTGAAGGCAATGTGATACCAAGAGAGGTGAGACGGAAGGGTGAAGTTTTTGTAGGTATAGGGATTTCACCGCTTGCCATAAAGGTTTCTTCACCTAAGACGAGGTTCATCTCATCCATGTCGGAGGAAGACATTGGTACTAAAACACCAGAAGAAGTAACAGGAAAGTCTTCTTTGGAAGGCTCCCAAATGGGGTTCTAATGAATATCGTAAGACTCATCCTCTAGAGTGCAATATTTAAGCGGTTGGATACTCAGAATGACAAGAAGAATATCACTAACAACCGGTACCTTAGAAGTGACAGAAGATGGAGATCCTTGGTCACTTGTAACGGGAGATGGGATTAGTGATTCTACCAGGATGATTTAACTCAAAATCCCTAGGGAAAACTAACGAGTAAGGAAAATAACCCTACGCAAACTAAAACACAAACAAGATCTAACAAGGTAAATGTGAGCTTGGCCGAATAAATTTTAAGACACAGGAACAGAACTTGACCTTTTCATCTTTAGAGAGTCGAGAAAAGGGCGAAAAGATGACTCTAGTCACCTTCGCATATTTAATGAGCCTAAAAGGACAAGTGCTCAGATGGACCCTTTTTTTAAGGAGTCCGAAAGGGAACAAAAGTGACTACTCTAGAGAACTAGGCAAAAGGTTTACCAAACAACCCGTAAAACTGAATATACACCTTAGCAATCATATGAAAACCAAGGACTTTCCGTACAACAGTCAATCTTCCCGAATGCTGTGTTCGGTGCGTTACGGTTAGCAAGGGAGTAGACACGACTTCCTAAGGATATAGGATGATAACCTAGTGGGGTCTCCCAACATATACATGACGGTACTAGGAGCGCAATTCCGTACTAGCAGCTATTGAGTCACAGAAGGAGGAATCATCCAACCTTAAGTGAAAGCAATAGTGACTAGGTTTAACAATGTTGGAGAACGTCTCTAGCCTAGACCCCTAGATAATGTGCGTTGTGTTCCAATGCATTGTTAGGTTCATTCAGTTCATTTTGGAGTTTATCTTGAATTATGTTTCAATTTCTAGGCCTTACCGTATGTATATCAAAACATAGGATGCAACTAGAATGAGTAAACCATCTTTCACGTCAATGAACACCTACTTGCAGAAAGGTAGAGAGATCATTCCCAGACCAAGACAAAACCAAGACCAGAAAATGAAATCACTAAGAGACACAATACATGAACAAATCAATTCCTACAGTGCATTGATACTACTAATGACAGATTCAAAGTTTGCCTTCCAATTTTTCAAACATGAAAACTTGAAATGCAAATATACTTTCACTTTCATATACTAAATGAATGCAATCTTTTGATTTTGATAGCTTTGAATTCTAAAGAAACAAACAAGAAAGCATGAACCGATTGATCCAAACAATTGTAATCTATGTCTGGTAGTGAAAAATCGAATCAATATCAAAATTGGTTCAATAATTAACACTAAGCATCAACCAGCAAGAAACAAGCAATGGAAAAAATCTCAAGCAAACCAACAAGACAGCTGTGGATGAACCTTGGACAGACAAGAAACCAAGCCAAATAATTCAAAACTTGAAAAATCTAGGTCACAAAGCCAAAAATACAAGATTCACTCAATGAAGCCAAAGAGCAAGCACCTTAACCAGAAGCAATTAAAACAAACTAATAGGCAAGAGAAAGACAACAAGGGATTAACCAGACTGGTAAATTTAGGAGGTAGAATTGAAAAAAAAACTCTACAGGAATCGTTGCGGGCGTAACACCAGTAACTAGGGATGATCAGCCACTAGTCATAGCAACAGAGCAATGTAGTCGTGAGAGTACACATCTCTTCCGCGACGGGGCGATTTCAGGAATCGTCGCGGCTGTACGACAGGATTCAGGGACGCATAGAATTTTAAAACAGATATAGGGTGACATTGGCGTGATTGTTAAGTTTTTCTAGTGATGAACTTAAAAACAATGGAAAATGAATGAAAACTCCCAAACAAAGACTAGACTATCCTTACAGGCAATAAAGGGATTTCCCAAATTGACCCAGGTAACCCAAAACACTAATGGTTTAACCCCAAAATTCAAGAGACACTAAATCAAAATCAAACAAAAGAAAACAAGAGAAAAACATACGAAGGACTCCCCAGTGGAGTTGCCAACTTGTGAAGTAGGAAAGTGTTCCCTCTATAGACAGAGGCAACCCCTCTAGCCCTAGAGTGGGTCTAGTCACAGCAAAGACAAAACAACAATTGATTCCCTTAAATAGTCATCGTTGGAGGTCTACCTCAAACCGGTGGTTGATGAAGTTTTGTCGTGCTGCTCTAGCTTCCGTTTCTTTCTCCTTAACGAACGATCAACCTGAAACACAAAGCACGTAACTGGGAAACAACAATGATCTATTTACTCATAAAGTCAAGAAATCATGAGCTATCAAGTAAATTCCATACAAGACATAGGAAATCATCATTGATTGTATTAATAATGGATCAAGAGCAAAGCTTACAACCAAGTATTGACATCGCAAACCTTCTCGTAGGGTCCAGCCAGTATGTTTCTTCAAGCATTCACTCTTCAAGGATGGGTCTCCCAAATGGACAATATCTCTCCCTCACTTACAAGCTTTAATACAAAGTTAAGGGCTTTCCACAACCTCTTACAAACTTATTAACAATCCCACACTTGCCACACTCACACCAAAGCTATCTATAAAACTCAAAAGTACTAGCAGCACTTCCTAACCAAAAGAACTAGTAGATCATAACAATGGTGAGTGATTTGATAGGAGAAGGAGTCTAAATGAAATTACGGAGAAGGAGCTCATCCTTAAGGAAGGTAGCACTAAAGATGAAACTACCATCCCAGAGGGGGAAGGGCGACCCAAACTGACCCAACAACTAGGTCTAGAGACATCCAAAAGGCCGACTGTTGGAACAAATTTGCCCAATCTGGATTGTCACTAGCCATAAACTAAGTCTCCCCGATGGCATCGCTAGGAGGCAATCCACACAGACCCATCGTCGTGATATCTAGCTAATAGCCTCGCGCCGGGCCTAGGAATCCGACCGTCGCGGGAAACAGATGTACACCTGCGATGGGGTCGCGATGAGACCGTTTATGACATGGCATCGTTGCATATATTAAGGTTTTACTCGCAACGAGGTAGAAAATTAGGGAAGGAGTGTCAATTTGCAGCATCAGAGAGCATTTGCTTAATCTTCTTACATTGGTGGGAAGATATGAACATGTTTATTTGACACATGACACAGCAGACGGACTGAGATGAGGGCAGTGCAAAATTACTGTGTAACAGTAGTCACAACAAGCTCATTCACCCACCTCCCACTCTGAAAGATTCGTCGCCAGTGGCCTACCCGTACAGCAACATTTCTCGTAACCCAGTACAATGTAGTTCAAGACACTCCAGCACTGGTCATCGACACAATTATTTACATTTATACAACAAGCAGCACACAGGGCTGAAAGGATCCATAAGGACCTACCCAAGGAACATGAACAACAAGCAAGGAGGTTGTAGGAGGTGAGAGATGAGCGCGATCACCTATGGCAAGAAAATACAGATTTGCAAGCCCAGATCGATCAAGTCATGCAACAATTCAGGTCATTATGGCCAACCATCATCAATGCAAATACAGAAGCACCGACGGACATCGCTACCTGCACACTAGTCAACTGTTGCAACCACATCCTAATGACATGCTCGAACCTTGTAGCTACCAATACCAATATGAAGAGGAAGCTGGAGACAGTGAGATCAGCACTATCGAACCCAGTGGAGATCTCCATGGGGACAATCGATGGAAAATTCATGGAACTAGAAGCAAAGAAACAAGCCTTAGCCGATGCCCTCACCAATGGCTATGCTCTAATGAAAAAGATCCATGACTGGTCAGGAAGTCTGGTGCTGAATAACCACTTGGTATACCCACTTAGGGAGCAAATACAGACCCTATTTTCTAGCACAAATGACTTTACAGACCTCGCCTAACTATAGAAGATCAACGACCAAATTGATGCCATTCAAGCCCAAGTTGATCATATTAAGGAGGAGTCCTTGAAGATGAAGAAGGTAATCGGAGATCTGCAGCCATCGGTTTAGATGCAGGTTTTAACTCTGAAGGAGGTGTGTGACTCCAGCGAGTAACAATGGAGCGACCTGCAAAGCTAGCGGCCAACAGAGCTAATGTCGAACTCGGCCGAGGCATTCACTCAACATGTTGATGCAATCCTCGCCTGATGGGACACAACCATTCAAATATACAAAGACTTCAGGCAACAGACCATGACCACTATTTTGGAGTTGGAGCCTTTGTTAGGAACAGGGGAACCTTAGGGGCAAGAAAGTGTAGTAGAGACAGATTCTACTTCGCGAGAAATGGTCGAGGCAAAAGAAGCACTGGCCCAGATATCAATAGAACCAGTGCAATTAAAAGTATAACCACCACCCATAGAGGCCATGGAAGTACCAGACGGAGCGACTGAGGTCGAAATGAATTGACTCAAGAATGAGTCAAAGAATTATGGTTGGGACCTGTTGGGGCCTTCGTTTAACTTTTAAAACGTTTTGATCAATTTTGGTTGACAAAAGGATGAGAAGGAAATGGGTGGCAACAATGGTTGGCTTACGGAGGATTCATTTGGACAGCATGGCAGCAAGGTGACAATGGAAGACAAAGGCAGCCGAGGGGGTGAGAAGGTGCAAGAACAACCAAGGGGGAGAGTAGCTGAGTAGGAACTAGAAGTCTAGGTGGCAAAAAGGAATATAAAAGGAAAGGGCTAGAAAATAAGGGAGTTTGATTGATTAGATAGTCAGCAAGGCTATTGGAGTTGGCAAGAGGACATCTAGTTGCGGCAGATGGATAGAAGAATTCAGGAGTTTAGGTGACTTGGGCCTTTGAGGCTAAGATCGAACCCATGGATCTAAACTGGGAATTCCTTGTAGTTGCTTACGATGAATTTTGAAGTTATATTGTACTATTTATTGTTAAGTTAATAGAAAGAAAGGCTAGACTGGTTGCGGATTATGATGTGTAAAGATCCCCTGGTGTGATGAATCTATAAAAAAATTGAATGTCCCATCAAATGCATGTAGTTAGTAGTTCTGGTGTAATCACTGTTATGCTGTTATCTCTACTAATGAATATATATTTGTTATTGGATGATGCTCGGTTAGTGCTTCCTTGGTTCCATGTTGAACCTTTCTTACTTCCGTTCGCGGCACACCTCGGGTGAGACTCCTTACCCTTTGGGTAAGGTGAAAATGCCTGCATTTTCCTAGACTAAAACATAGCATTGTTGGCCCTCTGCACCTAAATCCAGGGTATTTTCTCCCTGATGACTCTTTCGAGCAACCAATTAGACAAGTGAACATTGGCACAGAGGTAGAGCTGAAATTTACGAAGATCGGGGACTACTGGGATGATGTCGCAGTAGATAAGGTTGCTGAGATGTTCTCTGAGTATCAGGATTTTTTCCCTACAAATTTTTCATAATTGAAAGGAATAATAGGGTACTTGGGTGTAATGAATATCACCTTGAAGTTGGATGCGAAGTCGGTTAGGCAAAGGTCCTATCGCCTTAATCCCAAGTATAAAGAAAAGGTTTGCTTGGAGTTAGATAAGATGTTGGAAGCATGTATTATTGAACCAGTAGTAGAGTCTGACTGGGTGAGTCCAATGGTAGTCCAGGAAAAGAAACAAAAGGGTGAAATATGAATTTGTGTAGATCTCAGAAAGCTTAATGATGCTTGCATTCATGATCCTTTTTAGACACCATTCACAGATGAAGTACTAGATAACATTGAAGGCTAGCAGGCCTATTCATTCATTGATGGGTTCTATAGATACCATCAAATTAAGATCGCACCAGAAGACAGGAGCAAGATGACCTTCACAACTAAGTGGGGATGTTTTCAGTATATTGTAATGCCTTTTGGAATTAAAAATGTGCCGGAAATATTCTCATGTGTAGTCATCACAATGTTCAAAGAGTTCATTCAAAAAAATTAGGAGGTTTATTTTGATGATTGGATGATGTTTGGATTGGTAAAGTGCCATGTAGCCAGTTTGCACTTGATGTTGGATACATGCCGAAGGTATCACATTACACTGAACTTGAAGAAATTTTGTTTTGTGTCCCTTTCAGAATTTTGCTAGGTCATGTGGTACGAAGATAAGGACTAATGGTGGACCCTGCTAAGAACACGACTATAATCAATTTGGAGGTGCCAAGGAGTGTTAAGTAGCTATGCGCAACCCTAGGTCATCCTGGATACTATCGAAATTTCATCAAAAGCTATGCTCAGATTACCATGCCTATGGAGAAACTGTTGAAAAAGGATGTTACATTATGTGGGGATGAAGAATGTCAGAGGAATCTAGATGCATTGAAGGAGAAAATGGTCACCGCGCCGATCCTAGTCTTCCCGGATTGGAAGAAGGAATTTCATGTGCATGTGGATGCATCATGTATTGCACTAGGAGTAGTGCCGACACGGGACGGTGAAGGAGAATTGGATCACCCTTAAGGAATTGCGAGCAAGAATTTCTCTAAGGCTGAAAAGAATTATTCGATGACAGAGTGCAAAGGGTTGGCTATGGTGTATATGCTCCAAAATTTTAGATACTACCTATTAGGTGGACATTTTAAGATGTATACAGACCATTCTGCATTAAAATACCTAGTCAACAAGCTTGTGTTACGGGGAGGAGGATATGCAGATGGCTGTTGTTGTTTCAGGAGTATGATTTTGAAGTAATTGGGAAACCAGGGAAATCAAATGTAGGGCTAGATAATCTATCACGCATTGAATCAGGAGATGACCCTACCAATTTGGAGGAAGGGTTGCCTGATGTTCAGTTCTTTGCAGTGTGCATAGTGGATAATTACTTTGCAGACATTATCCACTTCCTAACTATAGGAACGGCTCCAGAGGGATACACTAGTCAAAAGAAGAAGGAATTAGTGGTGCGCATGGTAGAATTTTCTATTATTGTAGGCCATTCATATAATATGGGATTGGACGAGATACTACGATGCTATGTGCCTGATTTTGAACAAAACAATGTCCTTGCTGAAGCTCATGGAGGAGCTACGAGAGGCCATTATGCAGGAAAAGCAACAACGCAGAAGATTTTCGCACTGGATTGTGGTGGACAACGCTGCATAAGGATTCCAAAGCATATTGTAGGGCGTGCGATGCATGTCAGAGAACTGGTAGCCATTGTAGAGGGATGAGCTACCTCTGAATCCACAGGTATCATTGCAGCCATTTGAGAAATGGGAAATTGATTTTGTGCGACTGATTCAACCTCCAGGAAAGAAGACCGATGTGTGATATATCATCACCGTGACCTAATATTTGACTAGATGGGCAGAGGCACAACCTATGAAGGACTGTACATTGGAAATAGGAGCAGAATTTTTATTTGAATATGTGTTGACTAGGTTTGGTTGCCAAAAATTTTAATGAGTGATCATGGTACACATTTCCTCAATGAAATGATCAGTGCGCTGATAGAAGAATTCCAAGTTTATCATCAGAAAAGTATTCAATATCATCCTCAAGCTAATGGGATGGTTGAAGAATTTAATAAGATATTGGAGAATGCGCTGACAAAGGTTTGCAACGCACAGTGGAACGACTGGGACATGCGCATACTAGCAATGTTATGGGCTTACAGAACTACTTGTAAGAAGCTTACTGGTTAGACACCATTTAGGTTCGTCTATGGCATACAGGGTGTAATGCCTATGGAGTACATTGTGCCTAGTCTACACATAGCGGCGTTTATAGGAATTGAAGATAGTGAAGCCTTAGAAGAGAGGCTCGCGTAGCTAACAGAGCTTGAGGAAGATAGATTTTTGGTTGGATTCTATCAACAGGTTCATAAGGAATGCAAAAAGGAATGGCACGATCGACACATCAAACTGCACACCTTCAAGGTAAATGATTTAGTTTTATTATATGATAGTAAGTTTGATAACTTTCTAGGAAAATTTCAGATGCATTGGCTGGGGCCACATGTTATCAAAGAGATTACAGATGGTGGAGGAGTTTCACTCGTGAAGTTGAATGGAGATCCATTTCTGAGAAAGGTAAATGGAATCCGCTAAAGCCATACACCGGGGATCCAACCCAATGACTACATAATGGTAGCATAGTCTTACCATTACAGGAAGTTGCAAAGAGGTGTGGGACTATAAACTACACTGTCCGGTTCATAGAGCTATGTGACCAGGAGTCTACATGGAATAGGATGGTGTCATAGTATCAGTAGAAGCGCGAAGGGAGAGACCATGCAACACAACCAGAAAGTGAAAATTACCATCATTTTTCATGATTTGACAGTGAGGAGGTGGTTAAGAGGAGAGGGGGGTGGGTGGAATTTAAGGTTGAATTTAAAAGTGAAATATTTGGAAATATGCTACCAATATAGGATTTATGGATGGATTTTGGGGAGAACGATTGAATTGGAATTCTAATTCGCCTATAAATTACGTGTGGTTGTCCAACAAGAAACACTTTGCATTCCTAGAATTTCTGTGTTGAGTTGTTGAGTGTTGATGAATCCTCAACTTTACGCAGATTTGGTCGTTGCTTCTATGTTTGAGAAGTTATTTGAAGACACTCAACAGTTTATTCTCTCCACAATGTCTGGACCAGCAGAAACCGCTAATACTAGAGGAGTTATCACATTTGAGGGAGCTACTCCAGAGGTGATGAGTATGGAGGTTGCAGTTGCAGTGTCTACGATGCCGAGGTCTCCTAGGCCAAAGCCTATGCCGGTGAGGGAAGTCCCCAAACAGAAGAAACATAAGCAAAAGAAGTCGGTACTAGTGTGTGAGTCACCGAGGAAGCATGTCGCTGCACAGACCCAGAGGAAAGAAAATCTAAGCGCGAAGGAGAAGGGAAAAGTGGTGGATTTGGAGGCTGACAAGGGCATGGAAGATATAAAAATTTAGGGGGTGGACCCTATATCTAGGTTTCTGGAGTATATCCCTCCGTGCAAGGGAAAATTGAAGGTCTTGAAGGACCTAGATGAAGGACAATTCCTCCTCAACACACCCCTGTTACCGTAGAACATCACCTTTGAAGTTCCATGCTTGGCACAGGTCCTGCACTTGAATATAGAAGATTGGGATTTGGTGGACCACGAGAAGTTCCCCCGACCTTGCTACAGACACCTACATGAAGAGGGTCTTCTACAAAGAATCTGGTGTCACCGCGTCAGACCCTGTGGAAGGGATTCACTGAGTAAACAAGTCAGGCTTGTGAATGTGTTGTGGGTGCCCCACTATCATCACGTAAATATAAACATGATTGTCATTAAGAAGTTGTACCTGGTGCATAACGGGTGCTTGTGGCTGAATGATCTGATCCCCATCACCGATATGCTGATCCATTAGATCATGCTATTGCCACATTCAAGACTAAATCCAGCAAAGGCGTTTGGAGAAAGGGTGAGCGAGAGTGACCTGGCTGAGAAGATGAAGGATAAGTTTAAACTGGTGAAGAAGCCATGCGGGTACTCGATTACCTCAATTACTGACCCCCACAGTAAAGGTTTCCATGTAGATTTTGGCTGGAAAGGTTATGAGAAAGTGTCACGCGGACGAGGTTCCAGCACTAGTAGTTTCTTTGGCAGCACAATGCGCCGAGGGCATGCAGTTCAACTGGACGCGCCACCTGTGTAGTTAGTTCCTCACGAACTGTAGAGAATCACATGACAAGAGTAAGACATTCCACTATTCATGGATGTTTCTCTCAATTGTGCTCATCGCATGGGATTTTCTGGAGGACAACCAATTTCCTCTAGTGGAGAAGAATTTACTGGAAGCCGCAAAATTTTTATCTCTCTAGGCCACAAAAGATGTTGCACGGTTCACAGAGAAAATTCTTTTGGGTGCTAATGGAGGTGAGCATTTGCATGGACATCAACCAGAAGCCGCAATTGTCACCAACAATGTTTGAACAAATTTGTGGGTACGCAGAGTTCAAAGAGAACTTCCACCATGTATACATTCGAGCACGGAAGGATCTGGAGCAAAAGTGGTTCGACCTGCCCTACCTTGCTATGGATGACACCATTGAAGAATTCATCAAGTGTTGGCCAACAGATTGGCATTCTCCTTCCAATATAGCCACATGGACTAGCAATTCCATGGAGAAGAAGAAGAAGGAGACAACCAAACAGAAGGTTCAGTAGTTGGTTGAGAAAAGAAGGAAAGAGGTCGAGGAGAAGGCCCGACTGGAAGCAGAGCATGCCGCGAAGAAACAAGCAGAGCAGGAAGAGTGCCTCTTTGAGTGAAGTGAGAAGTCCCCTTTGCCCCAAATGGAGGACGAAGAGCAGTCTAAGAAGGGTGGTGGTGATCAATAGGAAAGAACTCCCTTCCGAGTGAAGCGGTACAGGGAGTAGGAAAAGGTAGGACTGCGGAAGAAAACAAAAGTGACCAAGCCGTCACTGGATCCGATTACTTTGACAGATGGTGACCTGGATGAAATTGGAGACAAGGTGTGGGATACTATAGTAGAATTGTTGTATTAGTTTGAGAAATAGAAAAAGTAGGCAATGAGCACCATCCAAAATGATCTACACAAGCTGCAGATCCAGATGACTAGAATTCAGGCAGGTTTAGGACAGAGTAGCGCTGCATCAACAAGTTTGACACTAGGGGCCACTCAAGCAGTAGAGATGGTTTGGTCATTGGATCTTTGGGTAGTTGCACTACCTGATGGAGCTTTGAGCGTGGAGGTGGCTACTGAGAAGGCTATTGTCAGCTCTTTGGAGAATATAGGCCTCAACCTAGCTATGCTCCCTAACAAGTTTCTTCACACACTTCAAGAAGGTGTGATAGCAGAAGTTAAGGCCAGGTAGCAGCATGCATTGAGCCTAATTAGTGAGTACAAAGTAAAAAAGCAAACAGATGTTTGCTGAGAAGTCCGTAACAGTGGAGGCACATAAGAAATTTTAGGCGCAGAATGCCCAACTTGCAGCCATGGTGGCTAAGCCATGCAGAATAGTACCTGAACTACATATCCCGGAGGAGGTGCCATTGGAAGTGAATATTAGGAAGCTAGTTGCAGGTGTATGCCACGCCAAGATAGAAGTGGTCGAGGTTCAATTTGAACTAAATTTGAAAATCACAG
The DNA here is from genome assembly GCA_031772625.1 of Pinus tabuliformis. NCBI lineage: Eukaryota > Viridiplantae > Streptophyta > Pinopsida > Pinales > Pinaceae > Pinus > Pinus tabuliformis. Next base: position 902,901,082 of record CM062808.1, read on the forward strand.
AGTTAGAGTGGAATCTATAGCCTTCAACTCTGCCAGAGGTAAGAGAACAACACAAAGCCGTTGTGAAGGATGTAATTGCAACAGCGGATGCCGAGGTGGTGGATTGTACCATGCTCTTCGAGCAATCTATGGAGGTAGTCACGGTTCTATAGGAATATCCTAACCTGTAGAAGTTAAACACAGAGGCTCGTGAATTGCAGCATAAATATGATGAAGTGAGAGCAACAACACCCACTGTCACTACACAACAACGATTGGCCAAGCTGCAGGAGGAAAAACAACTTCTTGAACAGGTGGAAGCAACGAAAAAGAAAGTGGTGGTCCTCAAGGCCAGATTGGGGCCTTGACTGGATGAGGCCTACGTTATCTCTGGCAACATTTAGGAGAAGTTGGCAAGCCTACAAAGCACGCAATAGAAAATCAAGGACGACAGTGCAGGACCAACAACAAAGCAGCTGGTGGAGCAGATCAAATAGGCAGCCACGTAGAGCACGACTGAGGTAGCAGTGGCACAAGTAGAGTTGGGAGGTATCCACAATAATATCTCCATGCCAGAAGAGTGACTCGAGGGTGAGTCACGATATTTGTGTTGGGGGCTTGTTGGGACAGGGTACCCTAGGGTCAATTTTGGGGCAAAAGCCAAGGTTTTGGGGCAAAAATCCCAAGTTTTGTTGTGTAAAATGTGAAGTTTCCACAAGTTATGGTCGCGGAGCACGTAGATAGTAAAGTTTCATAAAGGGTTTTTACCCTTCTTTTATGTAAGTTAAATTGGATTTTGTAGATTCAACCATGGTCCGCAGACCATTGGATTGTATAAAAAGGGGATTCTTAGAGAGTCTAAGGAATGATAGAATGATGAAGATGAATGTAATGGTTCAGTAGAAGGAAGAGTGAAGAATTCTTAGAGTAGAAGAGAGGCTCTACAACTGTGTGTGCATAGGCCTAGAGTAATGTCCGCAGCTGAGTGCACAGATCCCTGCAGCTGAGTGCGCAGGGAAGTATTAATAAAATATATTATTATAGAAATTCCTGTGTTTGTCTATTTACTTCTGTTATGAACGAATGCGCATTTATGCTATGATAAATGATGGGTTTATGAAATAATTCCATATTTATGCGTGACTTTACATGATTGATATTATTACATGAAGGCACTTAATGTTAATTGTTTCGTGAAGATTATCATATTGCATGTTAAAGTTATCAACGCTTAAGCCAATTTGGGTAAATACAGGATTAGGAGTAATCACAGAGGCATGTAAGTGATTGATTCACCTGTTTAGGGTCTGCAAAAGACAGTTGTAGACCTTCGCGAAGGTCCAGAGGTTGATTAAGGGAAGTTATATCGATAAGCCTTAAAGGCTTATCGATCTGCATGAAGGCAGGTTTAGGGCATAAAACGACGTTACACTAATCTCTGGGTGCAGAAACTTGGTTCCAGCATCCCCCATACTGCTTTGGGTGAGACTTCAGTCTATGCTCCACAGATCTATGCTGGAAGGGCCAACAGTGTAGGGATTTGTTTGGAAAATCTAACTCTGAACCTGGGTCAAGACCCAATAAGCCAACAATGTACGTATCCAATTATAGGTTAGCATGCTAGGTACAATAAGGTAAGGTAACTGGTATATTGTTATGTTTATTTATCCACTGAAAGTTGTGTGTTTATGACAATTTTATGTAGGGTATTACATGACAAAAGAGGCTACCATGAAATCTTGAAGAATTTTTAGGTTGAGATTTCCTTTGGAAGAATTGGGAACCCATGGGGTTGATTCATGGTGTTTGTTTCTAGTTTTGGTATTTTGTGATTTTCTTGCATTCAATTTTTAGTTTGTTTGTATCTGGTGCATGGCCATGCCACTTGTTTTAGGTGCTATATTGCTATTGGTTTTTCATGGTTTTCTTCTAGTTTGCTTCTTGTTCTTGTATATTATTTTTTTAGGGTGTTGGGAATATGTTAGGGAAAGAGGAAAGTTAATGGATCTTGGGTAGAGCTGAATGGAACCCAACAGGTAATGTAAGACCTAGATGAAGCTCGTTGCATGAGTAAAGGGTAGCTGAAGGCAAGAGTATGACAACCGATTGAGTTGGTTGGGTCCATTGGGATAAATGGACGGTGGCAGGACAGTCATGAGGAAGGTAACTAGGAAAGGTAAAGTGAATGAATTTGAGGTATCAAATGCCTTGGCTATGTTGGGAAATGTTGTCTCCATGTTGTGCTTGTTGTGCGTGGATAAACGGAGTTCTCTTAACCTTAACCTTGCGATATCTAGTAACTATGTGGTGATCATGATTATGTTAATGATTACATGTATGTATGCGATTGTTTGATTGGGTCGTCAAGGTTCATGATTATTTATGCTAATGTTTATGTGTATATATGTATGTATGCATGTCATTGTCTGATAGGGTTGTTAGGGATCATTCTTGTGGAGGAATGATTGCTTATGTAGATGAATGGCATGGAGAAGTTCTTGGTTATGAGGAATCAAGTGGAAAGAGTAGCCTTGACAGATTTATGATGTTAATATCATGTGGATATGAATTGATATTATGTGATTATACTATGTATATGTTTATGTTATGGGCATGCAATGCTGAGGGAGACATCAGCGGAAGGAAAGCAATGTGATTTGTGACATGTTGGAACAAACATGAATAGTGGAAAGACACTAGAAGCAAGGTTTCTTGGTAGAGTCGATGTGGTCTATGGATGTGCAGTACTATGTACATATGGTGTTGTGTACGTGTTGTATATGTGGTGCTATGTACATATGGTGTTGTGTACATGTTGAATATGCGATGCTATGTACATATGGTGATGTGTACATGTTGTTTATGCAATGCTATGTACATGTTGCATATGATGTGCTATGTACATATGGTTCTATGTACATGTTGTATATGCAGTGGTGTGTGCATGTTGTACATGTGGTGTTGTGTGTAGTTGGTGCTGTGTATATGTCGTGCTTGTGGTCTTGTGTACACACCATGCATGTGGTGCTATGTACATGTGGTGTTGTGTACATGTTGTGCAGGTGGTGTTGTGTACACATTGTGTAAGAAGTCTTGTGTACATTTGGTATTGTGTACATATCGTACACATTGTGTTGTATACATGTGGTACTAGGTTATGTGTATTGTGTAATCATTGTATCGTGACATGTGTATTCGTTGTGTTGTAATATGTGTACATATATGTATTATTTTATACACTGGATGTAGGTGTATATATTGTGTTGTGGTGTACACGAGGTGTAGGTGTATGTGTTGTGTTGTACACTAGGTGTAGGTGTATGTGTCGTTTTGTACACTAGGTGGAGGGTTATGTGTTGTGTTGTACATTGGGTGTAGGTGTATGTGTTGTGTTGTACATCAAGTGTAGGTGTATGTATCGTGTTGTAGATACACCCAGTGTAGGTGTATGCATTATGTGGTACACTATGTGTGGGTGTATGCATGTGATCTACATTATGTGTATGTGCACTTGATTGAAGAAAAGAAAATGCATTGGGTGTTTTACAGGTGTGGCAACTGATCTAGTGTGTGTACAAAAAGGAAAAAGGATAAAGGCAAAATAAAAGGACCAATTGAAGGATAAGTATTAGTATTTTATTTTCGTATTAATTATGCATGTGATCTATGATTTTGATTATGATGGTTGCATTTTGAGCTAATTGAATGTGATATGTTTATACATGATGATTTGATCAAACAACTAGTTTGACTTATTGTGATAGGAAGTAAAGATAATTCCAAGTGTACCTTATTAATGGGCCACCAATAAGGTATGATGTGAATTTATCTCAATTTGTTTTTAATCTAACGAAAATTATGTGCTTGGTATAAGAAGGCATGGAAATGCCCGATTTCGGTGGTTGGAACTAGTTGCAAGAATGTTATCAACAACAGTGAAAGGAATTGGAACAAAGAACACTATGTTGGTAAATCACTTTTGGAGCAGGGCCATTATGGGACATTGGTACCCAATAATGTCCATTGATTTCCATGAGCATGCTGTGACCGACATGATAGTTTTGAAGCAGGGATATTCCTTTGTTTTTAGACCTTATGATATGAGGAAACCTCGCCAATGGAGGGGTCATCCAGGGGACTGCGTAGTAGAGAAGGGGATGCCTGTGGAACTTGGAAGGTGTTTGACTGAATGGAAGTTGGTGATCCAATTTCTCAAGGGACTGTGTAGTAAAGAAGGGAAGGCCTGAAAATACATTCATTTTGGTCATTAGCATTTCCAAATGAAATCAAAAGCACATCGGGAGTGTCCCACGGAACCATGAGCCGATAACTATTCATTGAGGGAACAAGTAGTGCAAGGATCATAACATTTGACATTGGATGCAGGTTTGACTTGGTAGTGGATTCTAGACTTCTTGGGAAGGAGATGAATAGTGGTACTACTTTTGGGGGTGGAGGTGTGAGCATCATATCCTTTTATTTGCTGGTTGAGAAACTATGCATATGTATATATATGTTATTATTTTAAATATTGTATCAAGTTGTGTTATAAAGCTCCATGGGTAGCATGTTTGTTTTCAGCATTTTGCAAGTCATAAGTGCCATAGAACATCGGGGATGGTGTTCCCCCAAGAGGTAGAGTTCTATAACAACCCCTAGCTGAATTTCCATGAAATATATATATATATATATATATATATATATATATATATATATATATATATATATATATATATATATATATATATATATATGGATAATAAGGTGACATTAAGTTTAGCTCAATGGTTTTCGGCTCTGCGACATGGGCTGATGGAACCATCATGATAGGGGTTACAGGCCGTTCTACGGCCCTGTAGCCACCTCACCCCCGTACTCCCTTTTTGATCCCTGTGTCGGGGTTTATCCCTCTCGACCCGCGGCTCCTCACCACTCTTTACCCCCGCTCCCCCGTTTTTTACCCTAGGTTTTTTACCTGGTCTCCGGCTCTCTTTCACTCATCGGAACGGCGCTTAGACAACCGGATCCGCCGACAGCTAACGGAGGCAGTCGCTTTCTCTACAGCCTGCGAGATCGACCTGTGCATCTGCTGCTCCACTTGCATAACCCTAACGGTCTCCCCCACTGTCGGTGCCGACCCAAGGCGGTTACCAGGTTTCGAGGAGGGTTCAAGCAGCTGTCGACATGGACTCTGAAGAGGTGGATTACTCGGATTCCCCGCTGGCGGAAAGCTCCATCTGGCGTTCCACGTTCACATCTTCTGGGGGTCTGCACAGTGGAAATATGTCTGCCAGCCTTGAGAATCTCTCTCCATCTATCGACCCGTCTCTCCCCTCTTCACTTTTCCCTGGCGAGCCCTCCTCCTGGAACTCATTTGCTGTCCCCTCCCCGGCTTCTCTCGGTTTCCTTGCGGAATGTTTACAGTCCTCCCCGAACGGCGCCGCTCCCCATCTGCCGGTTTTACCCTCCCATTCCCATTTCCCTGCAAATCCCGTGGAGATCCCTGCTCATCCCGTGGAAAACCCTCCCCTAGCTGACCCTAACCCTCCCATCGCCCCCCCCGTCCCCTCTGGCAGCTATCACGCTATCCCCCCTCTCCCGGAGGCCATCCCCACCCCTGGGTCAATCCCTCACCCCCCCCTCCTGTTCCCCCCCCGGCAGGCTCACAGGCACCTGATATCCCGGGCCGCATGTCCTCCCGCCCCTCAAAGAAACAGCGCTGCTTCAGATCCAGAGCCGAGGACGTTTTCCTGAGGCTTGAAGAAGATATTCAGTGGGGGGACGCTATGGATTTGGCGGACCGTGTCCTTGTTGGCCGGATTCGGGGAAGACATATCACAGCGGCAAAACTGAAGCAATGGGCCACGGAGATTTGGGGCCAATATCTAGCGGACATCCCATCTGTCCAGACTTTCGTGCGAGGATGGTTCGCACTAAGGTTCGCAAGGGCGGACCACACGAGCTGGGTACTTTCATCATTCTGGCATTTTGAAAAAGCTCCGGTCCTCCTCAAGCGCTGGACGCCCCTCTTCGACCCGGAGACGGAACTGCTGGGAATTGGGCCAGTCTGGGTCAGACTTCCGGGCTTGCCTCTTCAGTATTGGTCCGAAGACATCTTCAGGAGAATTGGGAACTCTCTTGGCACATTCATGGAATCTGACAAATCCTACATCTCGACGGGCTCGATGGCGTATGCTAGGATACTTGTGCACATGGACACCAGGGGGGGTGTGCCGGAAAATATCACCATTCAATGGAAATCCTCTTCAAGGAAACAGAAGCTCGACTATGAGGGTATCCCTTATCGCTGCAGAAGATGTCATCAGGTGGGTCATCTTTACAAGGACTGCCCCCTCCTCCAGAAGACCCAGCAGCAAGCCACAGGTCAGGACCCGCCCACTACAGAAGGTCTACCTGACCCTCCCGCAGCGGTGGCACCAAGGACGGAGCACAACATTACCTCTGACACGGTGGAAGCGCCTCCAGCACCTCGCCGCAAGAAGCAAGCATCGAACTCGACCCGGCCTCCTTCTCCTCCACTGACGCGTTCAAAGGCTGCAAAAGGAGCAGTCTTCTCATCGGGTACGTCTTCTCCTTTGAATGTCTCTGCTTCTCTTCTTGCATCATTGAGTTTATCTTCCCCTGGCATGCCCCCCCCTATCAGGATTCCCCCTCCCTCTTCCCCGTCCGCACTTGACCTGGTAAAGGTCGCCCGTCCGCCCCATCCCCCTCCCCGCTCGCTATATTTGTCTTGCCCCATCCCGAAGCCATCGGGCTTACCCACCTCCTCCTCTCTTCCCTCTTTCCCCCTCCCCTCTTTTCCTTCACCCTCCCCATCGGTAAACTCTTCGCCGAGGTACTCCACCCGCTCGACCTCCAAGCTGAAAGTGACGGACTCCATTGGGCTGTCGGTGGAGTCCTTTATCCTCTCGCCCAAGCAAGGGCGCGGCCGACCTTCTTCGTTCTCTAAAGCACAGAAACAAGCGGGGGACGATGTCCTCCAAGGCAGACAACACACTCTTGATAGGGTTCTTAGAGCACAGGACACCCTCCCCCACCCCCCTCCATGAAAATTCTATCCTTCAACTGCAGAGGGTTGGCCAGCCCGGAAAAAAAATTGGCCCTGAAGCGTCTCCTACTCTCGGTCCCGGTGGACATCATCTTATTACAAGAAACCCTATGCAAAGCAGACTCTGTCACCTCCATCCTAGAATCATGGTTGCCAGGATGGACCTTTTCCGCCATCGATGTATCCGGCCGTTCAGGGGGCATTGCTATTGGGTTTAAGAACAGCTCCATAAACCTAAAGAATATCTGGGGTGGAGGGGGTTATTTGGGTGCGGACATATACTCAAAAGATCTGGAGGAAAATCTTAGAATCATCAATGTCTATGGACCCTGTCTTAACAGGGAGCACTTTTGGCAAAAGCTCTTCAGCTCCCCTCTCCTCCAAGCCGGGAACACTATATTGGGAGGAGACTTGAATTTCTCTATGGGTTTCTCTGAATCATGGGGACATATGGCACAAATCGATCCCCTCTCTGACTTCTTTGGGCAGCTGCTCGAGGATCACCATTGGATAGATATCCCTTCGGCCAAAATTCAACACACATGGAAGAACAACCGAACTGGGGACCAAAGCCTTGCTAGGAGGCTGGACCGCTTTATCATTAAGGAGGTGCTCCACAGCAATCATCCCAGATCTAGGCAATGGGTTGGAAGTGGCGGGATCTCGGACCATAGACCTATATATCTGGAAATGGGCGCAAGACAACAGGCCCCCAAGGCCCCTTTCAAGTTTAATTCCACTTGGCTCCGGGACCCCTCATATATCAAATTAATATCTGATTTCTGGAAAGCAAATCCGATCCCTGAGGATGCAGACCCAGCCACAAGCTTTGTAAGGAACCTCTCCAAAATCAAAGTACTTTCAAGAGATTGGGCCAAAATGAAGAGAAAACAGGATGATCAAACGATATCTCTTGCTGAACAAGCTATCGAGGTTCTTGAATCCCACTCAGAAGGAACCTTCATCTCCCCAGACCAGAAATCTATGTATGAAGGCCTCATTAATAGGAGAACACAAGTCCTCAGAGACCGTGAGGATAGCTGGAGACTAAGGAGCAGAGCCATTTGGCTCAAGGAAGGGGATGAGAATACAAAGTTTTACCACCAATATACATGGGAGCTGCAAGATGGACAAGGACAACAGGTCAACAATCCTGGAGAACTTGCCTACCTAGCCTCCTCACATTTCAGGAACATATACAAGGCCCCGGGAGAAGCAAGTCTATTAGAAATAATGAGAGTGGCAGAACTCTTCCCCAGATTTGTGGATGATGAGGACGCAGAGGAGCTTACAAAAGACATTACTTTGGAAGAGCTGGAAGCTACCATCAGGGGCTTCCAAAAGGACAAGAGCCCGGGACCTGACGGCTGGACCATTGAGTTCTATCTAGCCTTTTTTGAGCTGCTAGGCCAGGACATCCTCAAAGTAATCAATCATTGCAGCCACACTGGATCTGTCCCCTCAGCCATCAAAGCCACTTTCATTGCCCTCATCCCCAAATCAGACAAGCCGGAATCCTTCAATGATTTTCGGCCTATCTCGCTCTGTAACTGTCTCTACAAGATCTTGGCCAAAATTCTTGCAAACAGGCTCAAGCCCATCCTCTCTGCCAATATATCCTCTGAACAATTTGCTTTCCTCCATCGTCGCCAGATCCATGAAGCTATAGGCACTGCCCAAGAGCTTCTTCACTCATTACAGAGCATGAAATTGAAAGGAATGATCCTCAAAGTTGACCTCTCCAAGGCTTTCGATAGGGCAAATTTACTATACATCCGCATGCTTCTCACCCATTTGGGTTTCCCCTTCATGTTCATTAAGAGGATCATGAGCTGTATCTCTGATGTGCCGTTCAGTGTCCTCCTAAATGGCTCCCCCTCCCCCTTCTTCACTGCCGAAAGAGGCCTCTGGCAAGGATGCCCCCTATCCCCCCTTCTGTTCCTTCTCATCATGGAAGGGCTAAGCAGGCTGATTGCATCTGAACACAGGAGAGGCAGAATCAAAGGGATCAAAATTACAGACAACTGCTCCCTCACTCACCTTCTGTTCGTGGATGATGTGCTCATCTTCTTAAACGGAAGCATGGCTGACACATCAACTTTACAACTAGTCTTTGATCTCTTCCAGAAGGCCACAGGTATGATAATAAATGTTCAAAAATCCACCTTAACAGCGACAGGTTGTTCACAGCAAGAGATCATCTACACAAAAAATCGATTCCCCTTCCAAATTCACCCTATGGAGGAAGGGTTGAAATATCTGGGCTTCCGAGTGAAACATGGAGGATACAAAATAGCTGACTGGATATGGCTAATCACAAAGGTGGAGAAGAGATTAAATGTTTGGTACAATAGATATCTCACAAGGGCAGGAAGACTCACTCTTATAAAAGCTGTGCTGGAAGCTACGCCTGTATACTGGATGTCTCTGGCTTGGATACCAAGAGGAATCTTATCCAGGCTACAAAAAATATGCTGCAGATTCCTATGGAAGGGGAACAAACAGGGAAACCTCTTTGCCTGGGTAAAATGGGACACCATTGCAAGGCCTAAGAAATGGGGAGGCTGGGGTATAAAAAGACTAGATTTATTTGCAAAAGCTCTGGCAGCAAAACTTGGATGGCAACTTCTCACATCCCAGAGTCTCTGGAAACAAGTAGTTATGGAAAAATACATTGCTCCGGAAAGCATTTTCAGCTGGATTCGCAGGGAACATAGGGGAAGTGGAAGACACTCAATCATCTGGAAAGCAGTTCTCAACTCCCTTCCCCTAATTCGGGAGGGACTAACATGGAGAATACATCAGGGGAACTCTGTCCGCATTGGTATAGACCCCTGGATAGGATGCGGCAATGCTCATCGGCTATCTGGGCAGCTCACAGCACATCTAATGGATCAGGGTGTCACTCATATTGCACATATTGCAGATCAAGAAAACTCCAGTTTTCTACAACAGGCCTGGAAGACACAGCTAGATCTCCACATCCCGGAGCAATGGAGGCAAGAATGGGAGTCTTATACTGAGGCCCTCACACAAGCACACATAAGAATCACGGAGGAAGAAGACGAGATTGTATGGGCACTAGCAAAAAATGGATCATATACTCCGAAGGATGGATACCAACAGCTCATGCAACCATATCAGCCCGAAATCACACAGCAGTGGTGGAGAGCTATATGGCATCTAAAAGCAGCACCCAGAACGCGTATGCTCATGTGGGCCATCCTCTGCAACAAAATTCCCACTGGTGCAAACTTAAAAAAACGATCCTTCCATGGACCTTTCTGGTGCCATTTGTGCAGAAGCAATGAGGAAGACACTGAACATCTCTTCCTGTCCTGCCCGGTAGTATGTGAACAATGGTCCCTCCTCTCTTCACGCTCCCCCTCCCTCCATCAATGGCATGGCCTATCCATCGTCGATGCCTGGAGAAACTGGCAGGAGCAGCACTCTGGGAAAGATAGGAACATTCCACTACTCATGTGCTGGTCTATCTGGATAGCAAGGAATCGTGCGATATTTGACCAAAAACCTCCTTTCTGGCCTGTCATAATTGCCCATATCCTTGCAGACCTCGCACTCATTCCCGATGATCCTCCACAAGCCCCACCTCGGTCTATATCCCCGGAACTCATCGATAAATCCTACCCCTGGGCTTACTTTGATGGCTCAGCGCAAGAGGAAGGCTGTGGGGGAGGAGCCCTCCTCTACCTCAGAGAAAACCACTGTTTCATGCTCCAAATACATCTGGGACGGGGCACAAACAATTATGCCGAGCTCACCACTGCCAAACACCTCATATCCTTTGCACATGAGAAAAGATGCACAAAACTACAATTGTTTGGAGATTCAAAACTTGTATGCAACTGGCTCAACAGAAAATCAACATGCTCTGCTTTCTCTTTGAGACATATACTGGATGAGGCTCTCAGACTAACAGATGCCTTTGAAAAATTTGATTGCTATCACATTTACAGGGAGCGCAACGCTCGGGCGGACTACCTATCCAAGCAAGCTGCGCAGAGGCAAGAAGAGGACTGGCTAATCCAGGAAGAACTGGATGGAACCTTCTTTCAACACTATCACAGGCCCTTTGTTGATCTTCAGGCACAAAGGGAAGCACAACACTGAAAGGAGTTTCCATCATACACACTCACTGTTTTCTTTGTTTTTCATATAGTCTGTTTTATTTATGTATCGACCCACGGGGGTAACCATATTTCACGGCAGCAATCTACAGCTGCATATACAACAAAGTTATATATCAGTCTGTATGTAGCTCTGGAGAAACACCCACATTTTTTGTTCTTTTTGCTGTTTAGATACATGTCTCCCTGCGCGGAGCACACTCCCTGCGTGGAGATAAAAACAGTTGGGATATGTATGTGCCGGTTTTTTTGTTTCCTTTCCATGGTGGGAACAACTATCTTAGTTTTTTGACACTTTTTGAGAGGCATCCAGCCTCAGTATGCATATGCTCAGACATCTACAGAATGTAATTTCTTATGACTTAATAGAAATTACGACTTTTTCTACGGGAAAAAAAAAAAAAATATATATATATATATATATATATATATATATATATATATATATATATATATATATATATATATATATATATATATATATATATATATATATATATATTACCAAGGTCGTGGGACATGTATTACAAGCTAAATGGTGGGAAAATCATCCTAGTGGATGTCACTTTGGTTTATTTATGGCTAAGGAAATTGGCAAAGGAAAAGAGGCATTAATTGGAAATTTATTTAAGAAAATAATAGAAAATAAGAGAAAAGAAAGATGAAAGGTCACAAATTTGCATGAGAAGGAAATTGAAGGAAAAATGAAGGAAAAATGAAGGAAAATGAAGAAATTAGAGGCCTCACTGATAAAAAGGCTTCCAAGGATCAATTCACGGCTTTTGGTAGGTGTGTGAAAGCTTTTTTCAGTGTTATAATTTTGTCAGTTTTAGCTTGGAGCTCTCTCTCTATTCTCTCATTCTCTCATACTCTTGCACACTTAGAGAAATCTTGGAGCATTGTTGGAGCATGCCTGGAGCACTCTAGTTTCATTCGATTTTGAGAAAGAAGGCAAATGGAAGTGTGAAAGTGCAATGGAACAATGCGATCAACAACTACAACATGATTACTTTGCAGGTATTGAGTTGCATGTGTGATTTCCTTGCTAGTTTTGGAATGCATGGTATATGCATGTGATTATTTGGTTATGATATATCAAAGGCATGGAGGATTTCCTAGATTGATTTTGGTTTTTCCTATCCTTTCCATTTCTTGGATAGCCACGGTGTTGGGGGTTTTCCCATTTGTTTTTTGATTGGTGCTCATGTTCCTTGTGGTTTTGGGTTGGATTACTAGTTCTTGGAGCCTTGGTAGGACAAACGCTCTGGAAGCCCTGGAACCTCTTGGGTTGAGTTACTAGTCCTGAAGCCTTGGTTGGACAAATGCTCTGGAGTCCTATGGAACTATGGGTTGAGTTACTAGTCTTGGAGCTGGGTTGGAACAAATGCTCTAGGGCCCTGGACAACTTGGGTAGAGACTGATCTAGTGGTGGTTAGTGATGTCCGACCGTGAGGTGGAATCACTACTTGATCTTCCCACATTTGGCGCATCTAGGGTAAGAGAGGACACTCATGTGTATAATGGCCATGTACACCACAACATGCACAAGGCTTGTTCGTATGAAAAGACTTTTTCTGCTTGGGTTGGCTACCCTGTTTTTGGTTGTTGGTGTTAGGTTTGTTCCCCTAGGGCTCACTAGGTTGATTACCTTGATTTCCCTGGTTACCCTTGTTACCTTTCCCCTTATTCTTTTTCTTCAAATTATGGGGATTGGTCACAATCCGTTGTGCAAAAACTTGACCCTGAGGGGGTGGTGGCTGTTGGGGCTAAGGATGCATGGGAGACTATGGCACTAATGCTTGAGGGGCTAGAGCACTCGACTGTGCATAAGAAGGAGCAACAATTTGGTAGACAGGTTGTGGCCCTGAAAACATGTTGCTAGGAAGAGGGGTATAAGTGTTGGAGGAAATGGTTCCCCCCTGCGGATAGCCATAAATTTGTTGAGTATATGGTGAAGGATGTGAAAGGGTTCCAACAATATCGTCAACAGTGTGAGATGTCGCCAGTGCATTGACACTTCTAGGACGAGGAAGCTCTAGAATGATGGTATAGACATAACTGAATTGCGCATAAATCAGGTCATATCTTGGAGCGGTTTGGAGAGCTTCTTCCTCATTCTGAGGAAAATGGGATGCGACATATTTTCCAATGGGTACTAAAAGGCTCATAAGAAACCAATCTAGATAGACACGACCTTTGAAGGGAGGGGCACAACATTTGCTCCTCCTTCTATGCCACTCCTAAACATGATCAGAAAGGTAAGTGGTAGAGGACTGACGGGATGAGGTCAATAGCTCCGTACCAGTGTCATATCAGAGAGGTAACTGAAAGTATGAGAGTAACGCTTAAGAAAGCGTCGCAAAAATGGAATGAGATATGGAGGGCTGGTCTACATGCCATTTTGCAGCATCTCCAGTGAGCATGCATTGGAATAGCCAAAGACAAATGGAGTCATTGGTAATGTAGTTGGATGAACACCACATGTGGAAGGAGCAGACATAATTGGTAGGGTCCTCTCTAGAATTACGCTCAAACTTTGGGATGCCTAAGGGAACCTTAGTCAGCATAGCAAGCCAACCAACATCATGGTGTATAGGCCCATTTATCAACTGGCTAAAATCTGGGAGACTTAACCCAGCCATAAAAGGGAGCATGGGGGTTGCTGAAATGGTTCCTGAGACTAGTCTGCTAGATGTGACCACCAGGGTAAAACCAGAGCCAACAGTAGGTTGGGTTCCTGGAGCAGCTATGGGTCCAGACATGGTGACGATATGTAGTGAAGGAGGCTCAAAATTAGATGAACCAGGAGAAGAGTCGGTATGGGGAATCGGAGGGCTATGAACTTGAACCCGATGGGGAGGAGTAATATACCCAAGCTAAAACTAGGGATGAAGACCTAAGAGTCTCTGCGACAAATGCCTTGGTATCGCAATGGTGGTAAGACACACGTGACAGGGAAATGGCATGCCTTTGTCTCAATGAGGGGAGATAAATTTATTATGTTAAGTCTTGGATCGGCAGTGTAAACCAAGTGCCATTCACTTAAGGTGTGCTTGTGTGTGCAAGTGTATTTATTGATTAAGCCTAGATTATGTCTGTTAAAAAGAAAAAATCTTGCTAAAAATAAACTGAAATTAACAACAGAAAATGAACAAAAAAAAATTAATTAAACCCCACCCAAACTGGTTTTGCAAAAACTATGCTAGTTGGTGGCGAAATCGACTAAAATCACACTAAAAAGGATAGGAGATCTAAGTGTCTGTGTGATTGGGATCAAATGACACTAGGCTGCTAGAAAGTGGTGTAGCTACGACAAAAAACTAGAGAGGAAGATCACTACAAAAAGATAAGGAGATGGGTGAAAAACCTAGGGCAACTAATGGGACCCTAAGGCGAAAGACCAAACAAGGTTTAATATGAAATTATGGTTGAACACAACCTATATTTGAAGATATGAATAGAATGGTACAGATCTGGAAAATATCGTTGAAAGTGTTGTATAAACTCAGACTTCTTACTCAGCTAAAACTTCTCCTATAAAGGTGGAAGCATACTAGAAGCCCTAAGGGGCTAGATTCCAATTCGATGAGTAAATGAGAGTAGATCAAGGCCTAAGTGGGATGAGACAAAGGTCAAACAACCCAATAGACAACTGTCAGCAAAACCCAGAAACGGATTTGATAAAAACCCAGAAACCATAAAAATCGTAGGCACTGACCTGTTTTCAGGGGGTGTCACACTTTTTGGAATGAAAGGTGTGATATGGATTCTAGATTGCACTTTTTGGGCTAAAAATTACGATTTCTTCTCCTTTATTCTCAGTCGGGAAATCTCAGAAAAAACACTCATCTCTATCGCGGCTGGTTCCTATGACCTACGGAAAAGACCAAAAAACTTACAAAAGTAAAAAAATTGATAGATCTAGGGTTAACAAGCTAGTAAACAACATTAAGAGACTGGAAAAAAGAAGAAACCCTAAGCCGAAAACTAAAGATCACCCAGGTTTCTGGATTTGAATTATAAAACCATTGGAGTCGCCAATTTGGTTGTAGTGTTTTCTTCTCAAAGATGTATGAAAAGAACCCATGTAAGACTGTGGATAACAAACAGTCTCAACAATATAAATGGTTACTAAACATTGTAGATCTGCAAAAATTAATAGAAACAAAACCTGCCAAAGCCCTGATCTATGCCACAATCATAGTTAAACAACAAAAAGAAACAATAATAACTCCAATTATCCACTGGAAACTAGATATACAGAGAATAGATTTTATTATAACCCCTGTGAAGGGAACAAATAAATGTTACTAGTCCCCCTCTACAGGATGTGTTCTTGGCTATCCTCAAACATCTTCAGCTTGTGTAGATTCTCTCTCCTCTATAATATGTAAACACAACAAATAAAATGTTTGAGCTCAATGGGAACTCAAATGGAAGAAAAGTGGTGTGTGACAATGAAAATAATTAGAGTTACAACTGTGAGTGAGACAATGAAAATAATCAAATGTGAATAATGAATGGAAAACCCTTCTATTTATAACAAAATATTGAGTTATCCTCGAATAATGGGAAACAATAAAATATTATTAACCCTGTTCTTGGAATAACCACTTAGAATACTTTATTATATTTGGTTAGGAGGGAAAAAGTATTTAAAATTTTATTTATAAATAATAAATAAATAAATGATTTATTTATCATCTCAAGGAATTGGTTAAGCAATAATAAACAAATAATGATTTATTTAATTATTGCTAAGGGATTTAGTCAAATTTGACAAGGAATAATAATTGAACAATGGTTTAATTAATTATTCCCAGAAGAAAATCAAATAAATAGTGATTTATTCAATTATTCTTCACGCGTTTAATTACAAATTACTTAACAAAGGTGGTTTATTAAGTAATTTCTCATAGTGAAAACAATTTTACTATGGTAAAAATGGCTTTAAATGGTGTACTTTGATCCATCTAGTAAATTAGGCTAGATGATCAATTTTTTGGTGATAACAATTATTCCATGAGATCCCACACTCATGCTTGGAATATGGCATGGGGTGATTGGTTGAAACAGAGATTTGGTTTAGCCCAATCTATGGTTGAGTGGTACGTGGAGGTCCCTGATTTGTTTGGATTTGCATATGTTAATAAGAGCTCTTTCCCTCTTGTATATGTTGTTAATTTGTTGGTTATATGTTAGTTATATGATGTATAGTGGCCATGGATCTTGATGTGTTTGATTTTTTGATGAATGCATGAATTACTAGATATTATTGCAACTATTATGAGATGGTATTCGACCTTATTGATGAATCTTAGATAAGTTTCAGACCCCTATGTTTAAATATGCATTCATGACCTATAGATTACATGTTTTCCATGTGTTTAATGAAATGACTGTCATGGTTAGGCTTGGTTAGGTCAAGTCCTTGATTAAGATTTATGTTAGAGGTTTTGTATTTGTGTCATTTATTATTTTGGAAAGTTTCATCAAGTTCTGGGTTGTGTTTTGGAATCTGTCCTTGAAAAGGTGGCACAAATTCAGTGATTGTAAGCATAGAATTGGGAAATTAGGACTACAGTCGCTCCCTTATAGGCTTATGCATGTGACTAGAGGCCTATAGTCGCATGGATGTAGGTTGTACATGCAATTGGAAGTTCAAGTTATATTAAAAGCAATCTGACCTAGGGTTTCGACACCTAGAGGGGTGGTTTAGTTCTTGGGGGTCCTGTAGCTCGTAAGGAAGGTCATTAAAGTTTCGGTATGTTAATTCCACTTCCTTAACTATACTGAGGAAGTTAATTCATACCATACTGACTCTTTGTCAGATATTTACCCTGGTGGATTGATGAGATTAGGTAAGTGTGGGAGGAGGGTGTTACATTTAACCATGATAGAACAACCATCAATTCAACATAATAACAAGTAAAATTTCTCATAACTAACAATAAGAAAAATAATTATTATTAAATTATGCAAAATCTAACCAATTCAAGGGCTTCCACATGCCACTTGACCATAGATTGAGCTGAACCAAATATTTTTTTCAGCCAATCACCCCTGTACCATATTCCAAGCATGAATGTGGGATATCATGGGATAAACCAAGACATAAACAACCAAGGGAATCCAGAGGTTAAACCACCTTCACCCTCAAACTACCATGATCTCACTTAAACTAGCCTCAAGATGAAAAAACCAAAACAAACTTGGATTCCTCATAATTTCTTCACCATACCTTAAGGAATTTTCTTGTCTCCACCCACTTGTCAAGGGATTCAAAGAGAAAACCATCTCCACCCCCAACTCTTGGGAATTTTCCTAAGACCACCTCACCCAGCTCCAAATCCTTCTAGCAATCTAACTCTCAACCAAGAAAATGAATCCCATCACACCATGGCTTTCCATGAAACAACAAGGTAAGGCTAAAACCACTGTCAATCTAGGAAAAACCCATGCCCATGAAAACAAATTAAAAAAATAAACAGATGCATGTACCATGCGTGGACACCTCAGCTAGGAAATCACACATGAAACCTATTAATTGTAAAATCCTCATGTTGAAGCTATTGGTGTTACACAGTATTTTGTCACCGACCCCGCATTCCCTGATCCCAAACACTACCACTCTATGTTATTTACATCTACTTTGTGTCATGTTTCAAAATATGTGTCATTGTCTTCCTTGTCATATCCAGGAGAATACCTCAGTTCATTACTCCTAGAGCATACCCTTTTTAACCTATGTTTTTGGGTCGTCACATGTCATCAGTTATTCCACCAATGAAGATGGCCAAGTTTGAACTAAGCCTAGCGACGTCGTCGCTCTGTCTCTGTGTTTCACTCATGATGAGCTACTTTTGGCGAGTTTGTTTTAACAAATTGTCAATGAGCAGTCCTAGGGTTGGTTGTTGGATCAGATGAGCTCGGCTCTCTCCCTTGGGATGGTTGTTCCACCTTTTATGCAACCTCCCAAAGGGATAAGCTCTTTATCCCATCTCTTATGGAGGCTCCTCCTCTTATAAATATCTCCTTCATGGCTGACATATGCTAGTTTAGTTCAGGTTCAAGTAGTAATGGCAAGTGGAAGTTGAAGTTAGAGAGAGTAGGGTTTGGAAGTAGCCTCTTATGTAACTTAGCCTGGGATGGTTTTGTGTGGATTTGGCTTGATTGTATGAGTGTTCTAGCATCATAATTTTTCCTTTTGGGTAGGAGAGAGAGTTATTCATCCTCTTGGGAGACACTTCATGAGTCAATGCTTGTGGAGACATGCTGACAGGACCCTTCAAGGAGACCTACAACTTCAAGGCATGGTTGTAAGTTTTACTTTAGTTCATATTAATACAAATCGATGATTTATTTCCTATATCTTATGTTAAATTGCACATTGATAGCTTGGAGTTCCTTGACCCTTTAAGTAGATCATTTTTGTCATATTCTATTATGTTCGTTGTTGTTCTCTGTATGTTGTTTCAAGTAAAAAAGTGATTAGAATGAGAGTTGGAGCAACACAACGAGAACTTCATCAAATGAGGATTTGAAGGTAGGCCTTCATGACATTAACTATCTAAGGAAACTTGCCTGCATTACAACTGGTCCAACCTTCTCCTTGCCTTCCTTCACTTTCCTTTGCTTGTCCTTTTCTTTCCTTTTCTTTCCTTTGCAAATACTTGTTCTCTCTACTTTGTTAAACATGCTCCAAAGATGGGTAAAAGTTGTCAACTAATTCTCAAGTACCTTTTTATCATTAATGTCTCCTTTTCTTTCAGTTTCCTTCATTTTTCCTCTAATTTCCTTTGCATGCAAATTTCTGTCTCTTCACCTTCCTTTTCTCCTATTTACCTTTATTTTCGTAATTAAATGCCAATTATTACCTCTTTTCCTTTTCCAATTCCTTTGCCAATTTCCATAGCCATAATAAACCAAAAGTGATGGCCACTATAGTGCTTTCCCAACATTCAACTTGGAATACGTGTCCCATTATCTTGGTCTTATTTTTCCTTTATTATACTTTATTACATGAAACTTTAACTAAGGGTTGTTACAAACCACTCCCCCTTAGGGGAACACCATACTCAGTGTTCTATGAAGCCTATAACCAACAAACAACTGAAAATAAAACATGGTTCCTATGGAGCTTTATATCAAAACTCGTTGCAGTATTTGCAATGAGAACTACTAAAAACGTGAAAAACATACCATTTACTAGAGCTTTATAATACAACTCATTACAATATTTACAATAACAAACATGTATACTTATTCACATTTTCTTCAACCAGTATACAAACATATTGTTTATGGGGCTTCATAAATCTAGCTTGATACAATATTCATAATAATATACACATACATACATATGCACCTTTGCTTTAACCAACAAATAAAAGGATATGATGTCTGCATCAACAACAAAGGAATTTGTAGGCTCGTGCCTCCACCATCAAAGTAATACCAAGATTCGCCTCCTTCCTAGGAAGTACACAATGCACTTCCAAATTCAAAATTTTAGCCAATGTACAACATTATGATTGTTGTGCTACCTGTTCCCTTAGTGAACAATTATCAACCCATTGCTCCAGGGCACACTCCCAATGTGCTTATCATTCCATATGGAAATGCTAATGACCAAAAAAAATTCATTCCCTGGCCTTCCTTTCTCTGCTACAAATTCCCTCGAGCAATATCGTCACCCCCTTCCATGCAATCACTCATCTTCCAATTTCCTTGAAATCCTCTTTTCTGCTACGCAATCCCTCAGGCGATCTGTCCCTTTGCAAGGTTTCCTTGCATTGGAAGTTCCAAAAAGCAAGGTGTATCCCCGCCTCAAAACCATCATATCGGTCATAGCATGCTCATGGAAATAAATGGACATTATTGGGTATTAGTGTCCCAGAATGCCCCTACTCCTAAAGTTCTTTACCAACATACTGTTTCATGTTCCAATTGCTTTTGTTGTTGCTGCTAACACTCTTGCAGCTAGTTCTAACCATCTAACTAGGAATTCCATGCTTTCCTATACCAAGCACATAACTTCCATTAGACTAAAAAGGAATTAAAATAAATTCAAATCATACCTCATTGGTGGCTCGTCAATAAGGTACACTTGTAATTATTTTTACTTCTTGTCACAACAAGTCAAACTAGCTCCTTGATTAAATCATCATGTATAAACATATCACATCCGGTTATCTCAAAACGTAACCATCATAAATCAGAATCATAAACTATGTGCATAATTAAAAACTGAAATAAAATAATGATACTTATATTTTAAATGGTTCTTTGCTTCTACCTTTGTTCTTTGTCCTTTCAACACAACATTGAATCTATTTCCAAACTTGGAAAGCACCCAATGCCCTTTCTTATCTTCAATCACGTACACACACTCGATCAGACGCCCAAACCAACAAGCACGTAATGCCTTTTCTACAAATCAAAAATGGAATCCAAATATTGTACCACCTCCTCCCCCAATATCAGCAACAAGAGCATCTAGAGGCTAAACCATCTCTACCCTCAATATCAACAACAAGGGAATCCAGAGACTAAACCACCTCTACCCTCAATATTAGCAACTCAATATTGGTCTCATCCCAAGCTGTCCAAGGTTCCATGAACTAATAACTCAACCCAAATTGTTCCAGGGCTTCAGAGTGTTTTTTCAAACCAACAACCATAGGGAACTTGAGAACTAATCCCCTTCACAACACACACATACAAAATGTACAAAACAACACATACACCTACACCCGATGTACAACACTACAAATATACCTACACTCGGTGTACAACACTACACATACACCTACACTCAGTGTACAACACAAAGAATACACCTACACCTAATATACAACACCATACATACACCTACACCCAATGTACAACACAACACATATATATACACACTATTGTCACTCACTATAGTATGAGTTTTTAGCTGATCAAAGTTGCGAAAGATCAATAAAGTTTGAATCCATATTGTAGGCCACAGAAGCACTCAAAGCTAAATTGGACTCTTTCCAATAGATAATGTTCAGAATAAGCTTTCCAAAAGTGGGTGGAAATCCAAAAACGAACTCCTGGATCAGAAGTTATAGTAGATTAAAGATACCCTTTCAAGGCCACTAAACAAAGGAAAAATGGCTAAGGGTCAGGCTCATCGCAAATCACAAATTGGGGCTCATTGAAGTAGTGGAAAAGAGGAAGACACAAGAATTTACGATCGGCGGATCGCTGATATCGCAAATTGCATATTGGCGGGTCCAGTCTTGCAACTTATCGATGGCAGGGCTCCTGGGCATAGTCCTGCGGTTTATCGACGATCAAAGGTCATGTGATATTGACAATTAGCGATTCCAGATGGGATTGGGGTTAAAATAATACAAAGAGGAAAAGTATCGATACAGTGTAAATCACCAGGAGGAGCTAAAAAATAGTTTAAAAAGGAAATTAGTTGCAAAACCAGAGATAGGCATGCCTTTTATCTCTCCTCTAGGGGCCCACATGGAAAATCAACATTGGTCCAGATGAATTGACATGGAAGCTGACGTCAGCATGACGTAGTAGTATGAAGGACATGTGACACACAAATTTGGCATTTTCAGGGGTCCTGTTAGGTTCCTATACTGATAGGTGTCATATTTCATGATTGACTTGGTTTAATTCTGAAATATGTACATACCTTTGCTTCTGCAAATGTTTTCCATATTTGTAAAAAATAAAAAAATTAAAAAATGTAAAGAGGGTATACCCTAGAAAAAGAAAAATCAAAGGGTAAAAAGAATAAATGAAAGGTCAAAAAATGAAAGAAAATGAACCCCAACAAAAAGAAAAGACTATGAAAGTGTGCAAGTCTAAATGCCACTAGCTTTTCATTTTTGTATAATAAACAATTGTGTGCAGTTTGTTACTTATGCCACAATTTGTGAATAGTCAAACAGTTTAAACTTGGCTAATTCATTTTTCAATTTCATGTTGTAGAAATAGAGAATAAATATCTGACCAAACAGTGTAATCTTGGCAGATAAGTAGATAGGTAGAGTGAAAAAAGGAACTCAACAGTTTAATCTGAGCCCTTGGATGTAATAAGTGTATATTTAGATAGGCATCACTATGTAAAGAAAATAAAAGTTTGATAAGGGTTTTCCAGTTTAAGTGCACCCTAATAAAGAAGTGAAAATGCTAGGATAAAGTAGGTAGGGTAAGTAGATGATGGTTGCAAATAATATGTAGTGAATAGTTAAGTTTAATGCTTAAATATTTTTCTTTCATCACTTGGACAAAGCACAACTCACATTGAAAACAACGCATCAAAGAAACAAAGTCAAATTAATTAATTTCCTTATCCATTTTTCCCTTAAAATTTAACTAACTTCCCCTAAGTACTAAAGGCATTTACAAAGTTAAGGGGGCTCAGAGAATTTCTCTGACTTCTGGAGGGATCGGACCCTCGGCCCAATAATTTATAAAGCCTAAGTACTTAAACCATTCATAAAATCATTCATTCCCTTGATAAAGTTTTTCCTAAGTAAAATCCCATTTTACTTGGGAAAACTAAAATATTCCCACAAAAACCCATTTCTCACCTTAGCCTAAGTTAAATACACACTTCAATGTTTTATACTTAGTTCTTTTCGTTTCAATGTCATATTAACTATTAACATAATAATATATAAATACCTTGTAGACATTAACCCATTCCCGTATTATTTAACTATATAAAACCCCAAATTTCTATATACCCCACCCCTTGGTTAGTTATAACCATAATATATCCTTAATCAGGATTAATTAGTTAATCGATAACTAATTAATAGCCCTTAATCCACCGCCGCATTAATAAGGGATTAATTAACCCTCACGGTTAATTAATAGCCTCCCCATTCAATCCTGTCAACCCTGATATAATTAATTAATTCTTAAATGTATTGGGCCCACCTTTATTAAATCCCCATCATCTCAGATCCCCGACAATCATCCGATCAGGTCCTCAAGATTTGACGGCCGTTATG
Source organism: Pinus tabuliformis (assembly GCA_031772625.1). Classification (NCBI taxonomy): domain Eukaryota; kingdom Viridiplantae; phylum Streptophyta; class Pinopsida; order Pinales; family Pinaceae; genus Pinus; species Pinus tabuliformis. Next base: position 902,924,295 of record CM062808.1, read on the forward strand.
CATATCACGTGACCCTTTGTGACCACGTGTTAGCACGCGATCACAAAGCAGGTTTGTGAATAGTACCCACGCCACACGTCGCCCATCCTATGGAATCACTCTCTCAAACCCGAATACCGCCCCCCTCCATGAGTGGTGCAATAGAAACTGCTTACCGCCTTCTACTAAACACCAAAATGTCTCGTCATTTAGTTACAACCAATTGTCATTCATCTGCCAATACCAACCATTTACCTGTTTAAACACAAAAACCCCGGTTTTGCTCGTTTTCACTTGATTGTGCAGTAAAACCCTATGTAACCCATTTGTGCCACCTGAAGCCTATATTAACTGATTCAAGCACGGTTTATCTCCCGAAAAGCATTTTGGACTCACTCCACAGACCTCTCAAGCTCAAATGAAACATTTTCAACCTCCCCTACAAACCAATGCTTTCTTAACAATTTGTTTTGTTTTATAGGTGAGTAGAAGACCACAACCTTGGATAAACAGTGTTAATACTAGTCATAAGACATGTTTACTCCAAGATTGTTATTAGGTCTATTCAAATAGAGATGGAAGGTAAAAGGACACAGTAAAGAATAGTCAAAGTGTATCAGGGTTAAAGAGTATCAGATTGAAGACCAAGTCAAGTAAATCATCTAGCATGAAGATAAACAACAAAGAAGATAGTTACAAAGCATAGCATATAAATTCATGTCAAAGTGAAGACAAATGAAAAATAGAGCAGTAAAAGTAAAAAGTAAATAGTATACGGTAAAAGTAAACATGAAGACATTAAGGGTTAAACAAATATGAAAATACTTTCACCAACAACAATAAATTTTATCCAAAGTAAATGTGAAAAACAATCAAAAGAAGTTCAAGGTTAAAAGCGGAAATCAGAACAAAAATGGTACATTCTTTAGAAATTTCCTGTTTAAGTCATAATTTTGCAGAAACTATTGTGGACAATTCAAGAAGTATTTCAAGAAAATAGAGGAGGTTTTTCTTCCCAAAAGGCTCATATACAAAAACCTCTCTCACTTTTTACACAAGTATTATCAATATGGAGATAAGTGCATGTCTTAAAAACCTATTTTTCAGTTTGTGAAAAGTCCTTTTTTTTCACATCTTTTTACAGAGAATATTGTGAACAACCGGAGATGCATTTTGGGAAATTGAGAGAGTTTTATCTCAAAAAATTTCCTATATACAAAAACCTCTTTCAATTTTTACATATATATTACGGATTGAGATATAAAATCGTATCATTAGACCCTAAGTTTGCAAAATTTCTGGGCCAGAATGCACAAAGGAAGGATGCAATTAGTGACTGGGATGCCTCATCATCAACTTAGAGTTTCTATAAAATTCGAATTTCTCTTCTTTGTCACCTTTAATCCATAGATATAGTGCCAAATAGATTCATTAGTTTTGAATGTCCTTTATTTAAGTTCTATTAATGTAAGAAGTTGGAGATACTTGTGAAATTAATCTTGATATTTTTTCAAGATATTTCAATTTACAATTAATATAAATACTTCTTCATTTCAAGTATTTTCGATGGATTCTTAGACATTGATGTAAAACTGATTATTTTGGAATAAAGTGTTGTTGGACAAATTTTGCATCACTGGCTGGGTGAAGAATTAATGCAAAGGACTTTTCACAGGATTCATGTGTCAACACCGGACAAATAAGTATCTTATATCTCATGTAGTATTGTTTTCTTGTTTATTTTATCAATTATGTTTCAGATCTGAATATTAACACGAAAAGGAATAATTCAAAATTTCTTGAGTGCAATCTGTATTCAATCATTTTTATTCTTAATGTTTTCTTCTAAACTAGCATAAACAGTGAATTCCTAATTTCTCCTGTTTCCTAGTTTACTCATTTTGATCATTTAGTAAAGAATTCTTAATTGCTCTTTATTGGTGATCATTCAAGTTCTCTTCTCTTAAAACATGTTGAAGGATTTTTAATTTCCCTTCATCCCTTTTAAGTCCATCCCATATTTACAAGTCTCTATTTGCTCCTTGTTCAACTATCTTGCCCTGTGAAGCCATCCTTTGTTGAGAAACCAAATTCAGTTGAGCCATATTCTATTGATTCAATTAGCCCAATGGCCTAAACTCTTCAGCTCTATCCCTCTACTACTGAATTTCACCACTGAACACAATCAAAACCCCAAGCTTCATAACTAGCCTAAAACCTTATAAAACAAAGCTAAATTTTAAAGAGAGAGCCCTCTCTAGGTACAGATTGGCTAGATTTTGTACCCAAAAATTGGCTTATGGTTACCTTGGACTCCTTTCCCTCTTCTTACAACTTTTGGGGAAATCTGAGTGATAAGATAGTGGTGACCATCCTGGGGAACGAAAGTTTGTTTGTTTGTTATTGCTGTTTGCTTTATAAACAACAAACAGAGCTTGAAGTTACCCAGGTAGCCTTTGAGTAAAATTCTATTTTGCTTAGGAAAATTACAATATTTCTCATAAAAACCCTTTTTCACTTTAAGCCTAAATTTAAGTACACATATCAAATGTTTTTATACTTAGTGCTTTTTCGTTCATTATGACATATTAACTATTAACTTGTATTAATTTATAAACGCCTTATAAATTTTACCTTTTCCCATATTATTGTAACTATATAAAACGTGAATTTCCATACATCCTGCCCCTTGGTTAGTTATAACCATAATACATCCTTAATCGGGATTAATTAGTTAATCAGTAACTAATTAACAGCCCTTAATCCCTCGCCACATTAATAAAGGATTAATTAACCCTCACGGTTAATTAACAACCTCCCCATCCAATCCTGTCAACCCCGATATAATTAATTAATTCTTAAATGTATCAGGCCCACATTCATTAAATCCTCATCATCTCAGAGCCCCAACAGTCGTCTGATCAGGTCCTCAAGATCTGACAGCCATTATGCATATCACGCGACCCTTTGTGATCGCGTGTTATCGCGCGATCACAAAGTGGTTTTGTGAATAGTACCCGCACGACGCATCGCCCATCCTATGGAATCATTCGCTCAAGCCCGAATACTGCCCCCCCTCCATGAGCGGTGCTATAGAAACCACTTACCACCTTATACTAAATGACAAAATGTCTCGTCATTCAGTTTCTACCAATTGTCATTCACCTACCAATACCAACAATTTACCCGTTTAAACACAAAAACCCTAGTTTTGCTCGTTTTCACCTGATTGTGCAGTAAAACCCTATGTAACCCATATGTGCCACCTGAAGCCTTTGTTAACCGATTCAAGCACGGTTTACCTCCCGAAAAGCATTTTGGACTCACTCCACAGACCTCTTAAGCTCAAATGAAACCTTTTCGACCTCCCCTACAAACCAATGCTTTCTTAATGATTCGTTGTTTTTTACATGTGATCAGAAGACCACAACCTTGGATAAACAGTCTTAATACTAGTCATAAGACCTGTTTACTCCAAGATTGTTATCAGGTCTATTCAAATAGAGATGGAAGGTAAAAGGACACGGTAAAGAACATTCAAAGTGTATCAGGGTTAAAGAGTATCATATTGAAGATCAAGTCAAGTAAATCATCGAGCATGAAGATAAATAGCAAAGAAGACAGTTACAAAGCATAGCATATAAATTCATGTCAAAGTGAAGACAAATGAAAAACAGAGTAGTAAAAGTAAAAGGTAAACAGTAAAAGTAAACATGAATACATTAAGGGTTAAACAAAGACGAAAACACTTTCACCAGCCACAATAAATTTTATCCAAAGTAAAAGTGAAAAATAGCGAAAAGAAGTTCAAGGTTAAAAGAGGAAACCAGAGCAAAAATGGTACATTCTTCATAAATTTCCAGTTTAAGTCATAGTTTTGCAGAAACTATTGTGGTCAATCCGAGAAGTATTTCAAGAAACTGGAGGCGGTTTTTGTTCCCAAAAGGCTCATATACAAAAACCTCTCTCACTTTTTACACAGGTATTCCCAAGAGGGAGATAAGAGCATGTCTTCACAGCCTATTTTTCAGTTTGTGCAAAGTCCTTTTTTTCACATCTTTTTGCAGAGAATATTGTGAACAACCAAAGATGAATTTTGGGAAACTGAGAGAGGTTTAGCTCAAAAACGTTCCCATATACAAAAAAGTCTTTCACTTTTTACATATCTATTACGGATTGATATATACAATCATATCATTGGGCCCTATGTTTGCAGAATTGGGGCAGAATGCACAAAGGAAGGATGCAGTTAGCGACTGAGATGCCTCATCATCAACTTAGAGTTGCTATCAAATTCGATTTTCTCTTCTTTTTCACCATTAATCCATATAAATAGTGCCAAATAGATTCATAAGTTTTGAATGTCCTTTATTTAAGTTCCTCTTAATGTAAACAGTTGGAGATGTTTGTGAAATTAATCTTCGATATTTTTTCAAGATATTTCAGTTTACAATTAGTATAAATACTTCTTCATTTGAAGTATTTTGGGTGGATTATTAGAAATGGCTGTAAAACTGATTATTTTGGAATAAAGTGTTGTTGGACAAATTTTGCATGACTGGCTGGGTGAAGAATTAATGAAAAGGACTTTTCATAGGATTCATGTGTCAAATACTGGACAAATAAGTATCTTATATCTCATGTGGTATTGTTTTCTTGTTTATTTTATCAGTTATGTTTCAGATTTGAATATTCAATTGAAAAAGAATAATTCAGAAAGTGCTTTAGTGCAATATGTCTTCAATCATTTTTATTCTTAATGTTTTCTTCTAAACTAGCATAAATAGTGAATTCCTAATTGCTCATGTTTCCTAGTTTACTCATTTTGATCATTTAGTAAAGAATTCTTAATTGCTCTTTATTGGTGATCATTCAAGTTCTCTTCTCTTAAAACATGTTGAAGGATTCTTAATTTCCCTTCATCCCTTTTAAGTCCATCCCATCTTTACAAGTCTCTATTTGCTGCCTGTTCAGCTATCTTGACCTATGAAGCCATCCTTTGTTGAGAAACCAAATCCTGTTGAGCCATATTTTGTTGACTCCATTAGCCCAACGGCCTAAACTCTTCAGTTCTACCCCTCTGCTACTGAATTTCACCACCAAACACAATCAAAAACCCAAGCTTCATAACTAGCCTAATCTCTATCAAAACAAAGCTAAACCTTAAAGAGAGAGCCCTCTCTAGGTATAGATTGGCTAGATTCTATACCCAAAAGTTGTTTTGTGGTTACCTCAGACCCCTTTCCCTCTTCTTACAACTTCTGGGAAAATTTGAGTGATAACAGGTCCTATGGGTGTATTTCCAAGTGAAACGTGTCACCACTCAAGAAGTTCCACATGGCCCTGATGACATCATCAATCCCCCAATCGGCGATTGGACAAAGTAAAGTTCCTCCTCTGCTGAAGTCCCTCCCAGCTTGCAATTTTGATATGTAGGAACTCCCCAGACGTGATATTTTATACAATGGAGTTAAAAAGCTATCAGGTTCATCCCTTTCAATGGTCACATGCTCATTCAACTCCCCCCATCTTTGGAGGGCCCAGATTGACTCCGCCTAAATCAGTAGCTCCTAGGCCTTTTCTTCCCCGCCCCTGCCATGTTTCAATTTATCATCGAGGAGGAGTTTGAAAAGTGGTTTCCCCACCAGGCCCCTCTACTATGTGTTCCTCTCAGATCATTTCACACCCCTCTCCTCACTTGCCACTTACTGCTCATGCCCCCATCAGAAAAATATTCATCCTCAATACTTTCTCCCGCAATACGATTATGATATCACGGGTGGGCCTGATCCCATAGATTAGCGATTACAAGTATCATAGGGAAATGCCAAAGGTAAAGTGTTATAAATCAACGGTATGCCAGATTTTATATATCAAAGGAAGAAGCCCCCCGGTAGGAAGTCTAATGGCCCTAGCTCCCGAGGACTAAGCACCTGGTCATAGCCTCGATCACATGAAGTAAAAGGGGCTATATTATAAAGGACCAAGGGGGATTGGAACTCGTTGGTTTCGTAATGTTTTAGTGATAACAGTCGTCATAGGAAAGTCCTTTGTATTACACCATAAGTGCATCACCGAGCATATCAGGGCGTCAATAGTGTTTTACAGAACTTTAAAGGCACAGTGTGTTGGCAGCTGTGGCATTTAAGAAAATAGGTGGTGAATTCAAACCCCACATGGGCTGATCCAGAAAGGCCCATTGTGACACGAAACCAGGGTTGGTGCTGACAAGAGAAAAAATGAGTTAGTAGCTTGGGAGGATTTCATTACCTGTCATGTTGTCCCATACAGAGGGAAGATGACGTACTGCCCAGGGGTCCTATGATCCAACACTGTGGCATGAAACTGATGGTGCTCACTCCCATCTTTAAAGAATAAATTGTTCAAGTAGTAAAGGCTGAAATGATAGGAGTTGGTTGAGCAACACAAGAGGCCATACAAAGAGCGAACTGCAACCTGAAGCAAAGGCCATCACAGGGATGGTGTTACATATAATTTTGTCACTGTCCTTGTGCTCTCCATTCCTTGATCCTTTAGGACCTCTACAGTGAACCCCGCATGCTTGGCCTTCATGAAGAAACTCCCATTATGTCCCTCTTCATGAGGAGATCATTTCCCTTTTGCACCATTTCCCCTGAAACTTTTGTTTTGCCTAGTTTAAAAGACCAACTCTAATGGCCTTTATCTCCCTCGCATTGATGTGCAGAGATTAGAACTACTCCTCATGCCGACTAGAGCAACTGAGCTGCGTTTCAGCCACACCAGTCCTGTTATGGAAAGTTTTTTAAAATTAGAGTTGAAGCTTCCATATTTAGAAGCTCCATAATGGAAGTCTCGTAAATGGTTTGGCTGGATGGGGTCGAGGATGAGAGTTTGGGCTCCTTTCCCCTATAATGATGGAACTACCTCATGGGATAAGTCCTTCTCCCATGAGAAGAGGATCCATTTTCCATCCATATTTCCTATATAAACCTCCCTTCTTCCTAAGCACAAACTAGTCACAGTTGATAGTTTTGGTAGAGTTATTGTTGAGTGTTGATACTATTATGGAGTAGACAAGCAAGCTATTACTAGTCGTAGCTATCTAGTTGTGTGAGGGAGAAGTTTGTTTTGGTTTGGAGTGAAGCTTAAAGGGAAGAGCTTTTAAACTATTGTTGTTTGAAGCCATCATGGAATGCTATCAGAAGTGTGTGGGAACCTGTTCTTGTCAGAGGAAGACTGCAACATCAAGATGAATGGTTGTAATCTCTCTTTAATATTAATATATGCAACTATCCATTGATTTCCTACATGTTTTGTAAAATTATATATTCATGGCTTAATGTTCCTTGACTTTTTAAGTAGGTTGAATTGCAATTTGTCTATTATTATGTTTGTGTGCTACTGTTGTTTACTTGTTTCAGGAGCTCAAAGAAGGAAGCGAGAGATTGTTGGAGCAAGCAAGCAAGGACATCATCAAGCAGGATAAGAGACCAAGAGGTAGGCCCTCTTAATTGATTCTAACCTAAGGAAATCTTCCATAGAATGTATCTATTGTGGCTAGACCTATTATCGGGCTAGAGGAATTTGTTCGTGTCCGCACTTATAATTTTACTTCACCACAAATTGGAAACTCTATTGGGGATCCCATCTTTTTGTTTATTTTGGATTTCGTGATTTCGTGAGAAATTTTCTAGTTTCACGTTTTCCCTTTGGTTCTGTTTCTTTTCGCCTGCTTACTGGCCTAAGTCTAAAATTCATAGTATTAGATCTGGTCCTTGTTTTGAATTTTTTTTCCTTAGTTACCTCAGCCATCACGCTTAATCTATTGATAGTCACGCCGACAAGCACGAATTTCTGAGGAATAGTCACACCGACCAGTCTCTAGCACTTTTTGTCAGTTAGGTAGTCGCATAGATGCCTATAAGTGAAGGTTAGGGCTTGACCCCAATCTTGTCCAGTGTGTTCTGCTCTTGTGTCTTTGACCCGGTAAGATTTTAGGACTGTTTTCTCCCTCATTAGAAAGCTACTTTTCATTTGGTTTTGCTTGCTTGTTGGCTTGTCATCTTTCTATTTTATTGATTGAGTAATTGAGTGGCCAGTGACACTAGGGCATCTAGTTGGTCGCCCATTCGACAATTTGTGAACTCACTAAGTCAGGTTGTATGTGTGTTTACTCCTTGCATTTCTTTTTTGGTCCTTTTTATGACTTTGACCTCTTTTTGCACAAGTTTGAAAAAGTTCCATTTACTAGCTTGAACGTCTCTTTCTAGCATAGATTACATTGTTGGCCTTGTGTTTGGTAAAGTCGGTGTTTCATTGATCTAAATGAACTTCTCTTTTCGTGTTTTCATCTACTTGAAGAACTCATTGTCTCAAAAACTTTTTCATTGCAATATTGTATCCGAAAAGTTTGTTTCGTTGTTTCATGAGAAATTATGAAACTCTAGCTTGTTGCATCATTATGCTATGATAATTTTCATATTTTTAAAGACTAGAATTGCATGAGCATTTGAAAAAGGAAGAGAATTTTTCGTTTTTAAATGACTAATAGATAAGTGCTTGTCGGGAAATTAGGAATTGGAATGCATTTTTCATTATTTTATTCTTTGAAAAGGTGAGGTAGTGAAAGATCATTTCGTTTTCAGTTGCTTGATTGTTTGCATTTAATGCGTATTTTCTACCCTCTCTAGTGTAGGCATTTCGTCAAATTTAAAGGGTCTTGTCTCATTTAGTTGCATTTTAAGTTTTTCGAGTAGCATCGCTAAGACCTGAAAACTAAAACTTAACTCAAGATCAACTCTAAAATGAATTCAATTAACCTAAGGCGCATTTGACATTAATGATCATATCTAGAAGGTCTAGGCTAGAGGCATGTTTCAACGTCTTTAAACCTAGCAGTTGTCATTAGCTTCACTGCTAGCATGGATTTGTGCTCCCCGTACCATCGAGTATATAAAGGGAGACCTCACTAGGCTGCAGTCTTTTTATACTTAGGAAGTCGAGTCGTGATACACAGAACATAGCATTCGGGGAGATTTCCTACTTGTACTTCTAGGTTCATCAGGGGGTATTCTGCAGTTCACGGTTGCCTAGTAATCATGTTTACCTATATCATCTAGAGCAGTCATTTGATCTTTTTGACTCTTTAAAATTAAAATATCATTCGAGCACTTGTCCTTTCAAGCTTGTTTCCAATGGAAAGTGATAGAGTCATCTTTGTTTCTTTCTCGACTCTTAAAAAATCAAAGAACATTAGTACTTTATGCGTCTTAATAATTGATTGTCAACAATCGAAAACATCCTATTAGTCTTTTTGAACAAATCGTGAGTTCCCTTAAAAGGACATTTTAAAGCCTTCAAGTTATTTTTTTCGTCAACTAAGATAAGGTCATCATGGTTGAACCATCTGGTTCACCCAATTCCTCTTCCTCTGCTCTGTCTGAAATATTGTCTAAGGAGTCGTTTTTTGAGTTATCAGAGTCACTTGAGGACCAAAATGTTGAACTCATAATTGTTTTGAGTGTTCAACCATTGTCATCTCATCCTCCACCTACTTTCGATATAGGTCATCTGCTGATCTTGGCCCGGAATCTCCAGACAATCCCCTTCGAACTCCAGAGAACTCACCGACCACTAACAGTCAGTTTGGACTGGTTATATATCCTCCAAACCTTCTATTTGACATTGTTGAGATATCAACGCAGCATCCTTATAGTTCATACAACTATTCAAGTGGTCCTTTGGAACTATCCCTTAGTACACGTTGGATCATTCGTCCTCATTTGTTTTCAAACATGGAACCTGAAGGTGATGCTCCAGTCACATCTCCGGATGAGTTCAAAGTTTCTACTCGACACACTGTTCAGGGGGAAGAATTGAAATTGCAGTTTCCTCCTGAGGGTTTCCCTTATTCGGAAGGTATTCCCGCCAGTTTTCCACCCAACTATGTGCCTTTGGGGCACTTCGTTTGAGGCACACCTAGTGATTCATCACTCTACTGTAATCTTGTATGGGCATCAGGTGTCAGGCCTACATTAGGTTCATTCATCATGATCATGACTTCCCAATAGGTTGTTACTTCAGTCCTGGTGCAACCCACCATTTCGAATACTCTTATATTGTTGATCCTAGTTACACCTCAGTCACAACCGAAAATTTCAAATATTGTATCTGTTAGTTCCTCTGTCCCATTAGTGAGTGGCCAAATTGTTCCACCACTTGGGGGCAGAACCTGAATGTCTCCATGGTGTTAGGTGCCACTAATGTGAGCAGGTCACAAGCTCACATGCTTGGTATAAACTATCCCTCTTCTGGTATTATTTATAACCCTGCTAACTGATGGAGGTGGATATTGGTGGCCACCTGCCAAGTCCACCTGGACCCCCACCATTGTTTATCTCAGCATTTTCAGTTTCCTTAATTGTAGCACAACTTACTATTTTTAGCAATTTTTCGGGTCCTGAACTTCCAGATCTGTTTTGAGGTCCTAAACGACATTTTTTGGGAAATCTGGTGCAACATGGGTCCATAGACCCATGTTGCCTCCCAAAGTGGTAGTGCTCGGATAGATCTTTCTAACGAGCTATTGTATGCGTCAAACGGAGATCGTATGCCAAAGTTACGACCCCGGGAAGTTGGTGTACCAATTTACCCAAACGGGGCCCACAGTTTTGCGTTTCATCTTCTAGGGTTAGGTTTTGGAATGTTAAGGGTTTTTCATTGTTTCTCAACAATAAATAGGCCTTCGAGCCTCATTGTAACATAGTTCAGAGGCATGTAGCCACCACATCTCTTCTCAGAGATAAACTACCATCGCCCTAACTAGTTTATTTCCATTACTGTTTGTAAGCATATTTCAATATCTTACATTAATGAAATGAAGTATTATTTCCGCTGCATATCTGTGTTTATGGTTATCTCTGTAATTTGTTGCGTTCCTGTTTAAGTCCGGATCAGTGGTATTAGACCGGTCTGCTTTTTCTCTGTTTTTCTTTGCATGTCCCAAACAAGGTCGGGATATAAGGAGTTAGAGCTTGAACTGGTCGAACCTTTGCAAGACTAGCCTCGCAAATCCCGACAGCCTCCCATGGCGGATGAGAAGAAAGACGAGGTGGCAGGAGATCCTATCAAAACCTTGCTCGAAGAAGCCCTCAAGCGACAACAGAACGCGATGATGGACAACTTTGCCAAAATCCTTTAGCGGCTACCCAGAAGCGATGCATCGGCTTTCAACAACTACTCTGGAAACGCCACGCCCTTTAAGGTACAAGTTAATTTTGAAATCCTCATATTCGAGGGTCAGATAGACACAGATGTCGTAGATAAATGGTTAAATCTTATAGAGGGTTATTTTTCTGTTCATGAATTTTCAAGTCGGGAAAAGATTGTTTTCGCTCTTCTCAAAGCAGCCCCCCATGTCAAGGACTGGTGGGAAACCTACTGCGAGCAGAAGGATGAAAGTACTGGCTCACTATTTTCAGCCGCACCCACCTGGAATTCATTCCGAGATGCCATCAGGGAGTAGTACTACCCTGTCAGAAGCTATGAGGATGAATACATAAAGTGGACCACGCTGCGGCAGGGAAGGGACCAAGACGTGCCGGAGTTCACCAATCTTTTCCATACCCTTCGCACAAAGTTGGGTATCAAGGATTCAGCGTAGCATTTGATACTCAAATACCACGGCTGCCTGCACAAGTACATCCAGGAAGAAATACAATTCCTGAACATCTCCTCGCTCGGCACAGCATATCGATATGTCGTCAATGTCGACCAGAAGTTTAAACAAAAGAAGTGAGACTTTGGATATGCAAATCCAAAGCAGGGGAAAGGTGCCCCTAAACCACAGAACAAAGGACAAAGCCAAGGCGGGGCAGCCCAAGACAACTCGCCGAAGCGACAAGCAAAGAACAGTGCCGCGAAGCCGAAAAAGGACACAGGAAAATGGTGTGAGTTCCATAAGAGCTCCACTCACAACACAAGTGAGTGTCGGGCCAAGCAGTCACTGGTGGCTGAGCTAAAGGTTTCAGAATCAGATGCATGTTCTGACTCTGAGTCAGAACCCGATAAGGGGAATGACAAACGGAAGCATATCATTGATGCGGATCCTAACGCCACTGTTGCTACCGCTTAGATCCAGAAAAATGAACCCGAAGATCCAGAGGACGAGGAGCGTCTCTTCCACTCCCAGATGTGGGTAAAGGGCTCCTCGATATAGTTCATTGTTGATAGCGGGAGCCAAAAGAACCTCATTTTGGCAGAGGTCGTGAAGCGGTTGGGCTTACCGACCACAGTGCATCCACAACCGTACACCATTCAGTGGTTTCACCAAGGACGAGATCTTCGCGTGAGCCAGCAGTGTCGCCTTCCATACAACATCAAGCCCTTCACGGATGAGGTATTGTGTGACATTGCTCCCCTTGAAGTTTGTGATGTATTATTAGGATAGCCATACTTGTGGAAGCGACATGCTGTGTATGAATCAAGGACCCATGTTGTTATTATTACATTGGGAAAAAAGTTGTACAGGATACCAGAGGTAGCACAACCTACCGCCATCTCTTTGATTACTGCAAAACAATGCAGTAAGCTTATTTCCAAAACCAAGAAATTTGTTTTCCTGATGATACACCCTCAAGGAAAGAAGAAGATGGTGGTCGTGGCCTCCAGACAGGGCCCCTCTGCACGACAACTATAGATGGACAAGGTCGTGGAGGAGTATGAGGACATCTTCACCTCCCTTGCAGGGGTTCCTCTACATTGTCAAGTCAAGCACTCCATTGATCTGACCCCAGGTGCGCCGCTACCCAATGGACCAATTTATCGGCGCTCCATTCCAGATAATGATGAAATCAAGAGGCAGATTCAGGAGCTGCTGCAGAAAGGTCACATTCGTTCGAGTTCATCGCCTTGTGGGAGCCCAATCGTGTTGGTACAGAAGAAGGATGGGACGTGGAGACTCTGTATTGACTATCGGGCACTGAACAAGATCACTGTCTGTAATAGGTACCCGATCCCGCGGATTCATGACCTCCTGGACCAACTAAAGGGGGTGAAATATTTCAGCAAGATCGATCTGAAGTCAGGATATCACCAAGTACCAATCGAACCCTCTGATGTGTGGAAAATTGCCTTCAAATCCAAGGAGGGCATTTTCAAATGGTTGGTTATGCCGTTCGGATTGACGAATGCTCCTACAACCTTCATGAGGCTAATGGATGACATCTTGTGGCCATTCACCAATTCATTTGTAGTAGTATACTTGGATGACATTCTGATCTTCAGCCAGAGTTGGGAAGAGCACCTCCACCACATCCGACAGGTTCTCCAAACACTGCGGCAACACAAGCTATGTGCCAATTTGGAGAAGTGCACTTTTGGCATGACCCAGGTTCAGTATCTGGGATACATCATTGATGAACAGGGGGTGCATGTGGATCCAGCCAAGATCCAAGTCATTCGGGATTGGCCATCTCCAACCACTCTAACAGAGCTCTGCAGCTTTCTAGGTCTTGCCAACTTCTACCGCAGGTTGGTGTTGGGGTTTTCTCATATTACTTGGCCCTTGAGTCAAGTCACCAAGGGAGGGGCGAAAGAAAAATTATTTTAGTCTGAATCTCAACAGATGGCATTCATAGGGTTGAAGGATCGCCTTTGCACGACACCAGTGCTCGCGTTACCAGATTTACAACAACCATTTGAGGTCAAGACAGATGCCTCTGACTATGCTATTGGGGCAGTCCTTACTCAACATGGACATCCAGTGGCATATCATAGTGAAACAATTTCAGACACAGTCCAGAAGTACCCCACTTATGATAAAGAGATGTATTCCATTGTGCAGGCCTGCCGACAATGGAAGCATTACATTTTGGGGAAGGAAACGGTTATCCACACAGACCACCGACCCCTGCAGTTCATATAGACCCAAGGGAAATTGCATAATGATCTCCATCAGAAGTGGTCTACATACTTGTAACAGTTCCACTTGAATATCAAGTATAAGAAGGGCAGCACCAATAATGTTGCAGATTGCCTCAGCCGACCACCGATCATGGCGTTAACCACTGTGCTCAACTCTTGTGGGCACGAGACTTCTAATTGGCCACTTCTCTACAAAAGTGACCCAGAATTCGGCCACACATACCAAACACTCTTGGAGGGTCGGAATGTTCCAGATTTTCACCTCCAGGATGCCCTGTTATGCCACCTGGGTCACCTTTATGTTCCTTCAAGCGAGCGTGCCAAGATGATTTGGGAAGCACACTACAGTCGGGCTGCTGGGCATTTCGGGGTCGAGAAAACAGTGGCAGTACTGCAAAATTATTTCTATTGGTCGAATCTTCGACAGGATGTTGGGAAGTACATCAGATCATGTACTGCTTGTGCCATTGCCAAACCGACAATCAAGAAGCATGGCCTCTATACCCCGTTTCCTACCCCGAGTCGACCTTGGGAATCCATCTCCATGGATTACATGTCAGGCCTTCCTTCCACTAAGCATGGAAATGATTGTTTTTTTGTGGTCATCGACAGGTTCTTGAAGATGGCCATTATGTTGGCTTGCAAGAAGAATATCATAGCAGAAGCCACTGCTAAACTCTTCTTTGAACGAGTGTGGGTGAACTTTGGGATCCCACAGTCTATCATCTCAGATCGGGACAGTCGGTTCCTCAAAACATTTTGGTCCAGTCTCTGGTCTATGTTGGACACCAAACTCACGAAGTCCACAGCCTTCCATCCTCAAACTGATGGCCAGACAGAGGTTGTCAATAGGATGATTGTGCACATTCTGCGCATGCATAACTCAAAGCATCCACGCAGATGGGACGAGAGCCTCCCCTATGTTCAGCACAGCTACAACCGAGCTCTTCACAGCTCCACTGGCCATAGCCCTTTTCAGGTGGGTTTGGGATTCCAACCACTATGCCCCATTGATGTGGCCATGCCACTTGCAGCTACTCACATAAATTCAGCACATGTCCAGTCCGAAACAGATAAGGCCACCAACTTCATTGAGCGCATCCAACATATTCGCCAGCAGGTCCATGAAATTCTGGAGAAATCAAATGCCAAGTACAAGCAACGATATGATCAACATCGGGTGCCACACAAGTTTCAGGTGGGCGACAAAGTCTGGTTGCATTTGCAAAAGGAACGCCTTACTGGAGCCTATCGGAAACTAAGACCACTCCGATATGGTCCTTACACCATTAATAAGGCTATATGAGACAATGCATTTGAGCTTAGTATTCTCCCATTCCTTGGCCTGCACCCAGTGTTCAATGTGGACCGCCTTCGGCCATACTTTCCACCATTGCTAGACACATCCGACATTGCAGAACAACTCACACCCACAGAATTAAATCCAGATTGCATGGAACAAGCTGCAACTGATCAGATCATGGACACACAGATCAAGAACACTCACCAACAGAATATCCAACTGTATCGAGTTATCAAAGTAGGCCAACTCCTTCACCAGGGAAAGTGGCTCACCAGGGAACAAGTTCAGCAAAAGTTTCCTCATCTCATGGATGAACTCAATGCAATGGGGACCACTGCTTCCTAAGGGGGGAGGAATGATCTAGGTGGATATTGGTGGCCACCTACCAAGTCCACCTGGACCCCCACCATTGTCTATCTCAGGATTTTCAGTTTCCTTAATTGTAGCACAACTTACTATTTTTAGCACTTTTTCAGGTCCTGAACTTCTGGAGCCGTTTTGAGGCCCTAAACGACATTTTTTTGGGAAATCTTGGGGGTTGCCTCCCAAAGTGGTAGTGCTTGGATAGATCTTTCTAACGAGCTATTGTACGCGTCAAATGGAGATCGTATGCCAAAGTTACGACCCCGGGAATTTGGTGTACCAATTTACCCAAACGGGGCCCACAGCTTGGCGTTTCATCTTCTAGGGTTAGGTTTTGGAATGTTAAGGGTTTTTCATTGTTTCTCAACAATAAATAGGCCTTCGAGCCTCATTGTAACACAGTTCAGAGGCATGTAGCCACCACATCTCTTCTCAGAGATAAGCTACCATCGCCCTAGCTAGTTTATTTCCATTACTATTTGTAAGCATATTTCAGTATTTTACATTAATGAAATGAAGTAT
The DNA here is from genome assembly GCA_031772625.1 of Pinus tabuliformis. Taxonomy (NCBI): domain Eukaryota; kingdom Viridiplantae; phylum Streptophyta; class Pinopsida; order Pinales; family Pinaceae; genus Pinus; species Pinus tabuliformis. Next base: position 902,940,367 of record CM062808.1, read on the forward strand.
TATTTCCGCTGCATATCTGTGTTTATGGTTATCTCTGTTTGTTGCGTTCCTGTTTAAGTCCGGATCACTAACCCTACTGGATCAAGACATGTCCAGTACCAATGTAGGAATTTATAGGGTAAGTTCCTCAGACAGAACACCAAAGGACACTGCTCACAAACAGATCACAGATCAATACACCAGTATTTTAACATGGTTAAAACCCTCAAGAGGGAAACACTTCATGGCCTGAGCCAACGCGGCCACTTCAGGCAATTTATTAATAAAAGAATGAAAATTTACATAAGCTTCTCTCATGGACGGTTACCCTACAAATGACCCTCCATGCTCTTTAAATAGAGATCATGGACCAATTGAGTGTTAAGCCACGAATCAAGTGTCGGTAATACCGAGGAGAGAATGAACCGTCAAATCACTACATATCGTGACCGTCAGATTGTAAGTTTGATCCAGGTGGATATTGGTGGCCACCTGCCAAGTCCACCTGGACCCCCACCATTGTCTTTCTCAGCATTTTCAGTTTCCTTAATTGTAGCACAACTTACTATTTTTAGCAGTTTTTCGGGTCCTGAACTTCCGGAGCCGTTTTGAGGCCATAAACGACGTTTTTTGGGGAATCCAGGGGCAACATGGGTCCTATGCCAAAGTTACGACCCCGGGAAGTTGATGTACCAATTTACCCCCAAACGGGGCCCACAGTTTGGCGTTTCATCTCCTAGGGTTAGGTTTTGGAATGTTAAGGGTTTTCCATTGTTTCTCAACAATAAATAGGCCTTCGAGCCTCATTGTAACACAGTTCAGAGGCATGTAGCCATCACATCTCTTCTCAGAGATAAGCTACCATCGCCCTAGCTGGTTTATTTCCATTTCTAGTTGTAAGCATAATTCAGTATTTTCCATTAATGAAATGAAGTATTATTTCCGCTGCATCTTTGTGTATATGGTTATCTCTGTAATTTGTTGCGTTCTTGTTTAAATCCGGATCAGTGGTATCAGAGCGGTCTGCTTTTTCTCTGTTTTTCTTTGCATGTCCCCAACAAGGTCGGGATATAAGGAGTTAGGGCTTGAACTGGTTGAACCTTTGCAAGACCAGCCTCGCAAATCCCGACGGCCTCCCATGGCGGATGAGAAGAAAGACGAGGGGGCAGGAGATCCCATCAAAATCTTGCTCGAAGAAGCCCTCGAGCGACAACGGAACGCGATGATGGACAGCTTTGCCCAGATCCTTCAGCGGCTACCCAGAAGCAACGCATCGGCTTCCAGCAGCTACTCTGGAAACGCCACACCCTTTAAGGTACAAGTTAATTTTGAAATCCCCATATTCGAGGGTCAGATAGACGCAGATGCCGTAGATAAATGGTTAAATCTGCTAGAGGGTTATTTTTCTGTTCATGAATTTTCGAGTCGGGAAAAGATTGTTTTTGCTCTTCTCAAAGCAGCCCCCCACGTCAAGGACTGGTGGGAAACCTACTGCGAGCAGAAGGATGAAAGTACTGGCTCACTATTTTCAGCCGCACCCACCTGGGATTCGTTCCGGGATGCCATCAAGGAGCAGTACTACCCTGTCGGAAGCTATGAGGATGAATACATAAAGTGGACCACGCTGCGGCAGGGAAGGGACCAAGACGTGCCGGAGTTCACCAATCTTTTCCATACCCTTCGCACAAAGTTGGGTATCAAGGATTCAGAGCAACATTTGATACTCAAATACCGTGGCTGCCTGCACAAGTACATCCAGGAAGAAATACAATTCCTAAACATCCCCTCGCTCGGCGCAGCATACCGATATGCCGTCAAGGTCGAGCAGAAGTTTAAACAAAAGAAGCGAGACTTTGGATCTGCGAATCCAAAGCAGGGGAAAGGTGCCCCTAAACCACAGAACAAAGGACAAAGCCAAGGCGGGACAGCCCAAGACAACCAGCCGAAGCTGCAAGCAAAGAACAACGCCGCGAAGCCGAGAAAGGACACTGGAAAATGGTGCGAGTTCCATAAGAGCTCCACTCACAACACAAGTGAGTGTCGGGCCAAGCAGTCACTGGTGGCTGAGCTAAAGGTTTCAGAATCAGATGCATGTTCCGACTCTGAGTCAGAACCCGATAAGGGGTATGAAAAAGGGAAGCAGATCATTGATGCGGATCCCAGCGCCACTGTTGCTACCGCAAAGATCCAGAAAAATGAACCCGAAGATCCAGAGGAGGAGGAGCGTCTCTTCCACTCCCAGATGTGGGTAAAGGGCTCCCCGATACAGTTCATTGTTGATAGCGGGAGTCAAAAGAACCTCATTTCGGCAGAGGTCGTGAAGCGGTTGGGCTTACCGACCACAGCACATCCACAACCATACACCATTGGGTGGCTTCACCAAGGACGAGATCTTCGCGTGAGCCAGCAGTGTCGCCTTCCATACAACATCAAGCCCTTCACGGATGAGGTATTGTGTGACATTGCTCCCCTTGAAGTTTGTGATGTATTACTAGGACAACCATACTTGTGGAAGCGACATGCTGTGTATGAATCAAGGCCCCGTGCTGTTATTATTACATTGGGAAATAAGTTGTTCAGGATACCAGAGGTAGCACCACCTGCCGCCATCTCTTTGATTACTGCAAAACAATGCAGTAAGATCATTTCCAAAACCAGGAAATTTGTTTTCCTGATGATACGCCCTCAAGGAAAGAAGAAGACAGTGGCCGCGGCCTCCAAACGGGGTCCCTCTGCACGACAACTACAGATGGACAAGGTTGTGGAGGAGTACGAGGACATCTTCACCTCCCCGGCAGGGGTTCCTCTGCACTGTCAAGTCAAGCACTCCATCGATCTGACCCCAGGTGCGCCGCTACCCAATGGACCAATTTATCGGCGCTCCGTTCTGGAGAACAATGAAATCAAGAGGCAGATTCAGGAGCTCCTGCAGAAAGGTCACATCCGTCCGAGTTCATCGCCCTGTGGGAGCCCGATCGTGTTGGTACAGAAGAAGGATGGGACGTGGAGACTCTGTATTGACTATCGGGCGCTGAACAAGATCACTGTCCGTAATAGGTACCCGATCCCGCGGATTGATGACCTCCTAGACCAACTAAAGGGGGCGAAATATTTCAGCAAGATCGATCTGAAGTCAGGATATCACCAGGTACCAATCGAACCCTCCGATGTGTGGAAGACTGCCTTCAAATCCAAGGAGGGCCTCTTCGAATGGTTGGTCATGCCTTTCGGATTGACGAATGCTCCTGCAACCTTTATGAGGCTAATGGATGACATCTTGCGGCCATTCACCAACTCCTTTGTAGTAGTATACTTGGATGACATTCTGATCTTCAGCCAGAGTTGGGAAGAGCACCTCCACCACATCCGACAGGTTCTCCAAACACTGCGGCAACACAAGCTATGTGCCAATTTGGAGAAATGCACTTTTGGCATGACCCAGGTTCAGTATCTGGGATACATCATTGATGAACAGGGGGTGCATGTCGATCCAGCCAAGATCCAAGTCATTCGGGATTGGCCCTCTCCAACCACTCTAACAGAGCTCCGCAGCTTTCTAGGTCTTGCCAACTTCTACCGCAGGTTTGTGTTGGGGTTTTCTCATATTTCTTGGCCCTTGAGTCAAGTCACCAAGGGCGGGGCGAAAGCAAAATTCTTTTGGTCTGAATCTCAACAGAAGGCATTCAGGGAGTTGAAGGATCGCCTCTGCACGGCACCAGTGCTCGCGTTACCAGATTTACAACAACCATTTGAGGTCGAGACAGATGCCTCTGACTATGCTATTGGGGCAGTCCTTACTCAACATGGACATCCAGTGGCATATCACAGTGAAACACTTTCAGACACAGTCCGGAAGTACCCCACTTATGATAAAGAGATGTATTCCATTGTACAGGCCTGCCGACAATGGAAGCATTACATTTTGGGGAAGGAAACGGTCATCCACACAGACCACCGACCTCTGCAGTTCATACAGACCCAAGGGAAATTGCAGAATGATCGCCATCAGAAGTGGTCTACATACCTGCAACAGTTTCACTTGAATATCAAGTATAAAAAGGGCAGCACCAATAATGTTGCAGATTGCCTCAGTCGACCACCGATCATGGCGCTAACCACCGTGCTCAACTCTTGTGGGCACGAGACTTCTGATTGGCCACTTCTCTACAAAAGCGACCCAGAATTCGGCCACACATACCAGACACTCTTGGAGGGTCGGCATGTTGCAGATTTTCACCTCCAGGATGCCCTATTATGCCACCTCGGTCACCTTTGTGTTCCTTCAAGCGAGCGTGCCAAGATGATTTGGGAAGCACACTACAGTCGGGCTGCTGGGCATTTCGGGGTCGAGAAAACAGTGGCAGTACTGCAAAATTATTTCTATTGGCCGAATCTTCGACAGGATGTTGGGAAGTACATCCGATCATGTACTGCCTGTGCCATTGCCAAACCGACCATTAAGAAGCACGGCCTCTATACCCCGTTGCCTACCCCTAGTCGACCTTGGGAATCCATCTCCATGGATTACATGTCAGGCCTTCCTTCCACTAAGCATGGAAATGACTGTGTTTTTGTGGTCGTCGACAGGTTCTCGAAGATGGCCATTATGATGGCCTGCAAGAAGAATATCACAGCAGAAGCCACTGCTAAACTCTTCTTTGAACGAGTGTGGGTGCACTTTGGGATCCCACAGTCTATCATCTCAGATCGGGACAGTCGGTTTCTCAGCACATTTTGGTCCAGTCTCTGGTCAATGCTGGACACCAAACTCACGAAGTCCACAGCCTTCCATCCTCAAACTGATGGCCAGACAGAGGTTGTCAATAGGATGATTGTGCACATTCTGCGCATGTATAACTCAAAGCATCCACGCACATGGGACGAGAGCCTCCCCTATGTTCAGCACAGCTACAACCGAGCTCTTCACAGCTCCACTGGCCATAGCCCTTTTCAGGTGGGTTTGGGATTCCAGCCACTATGCCCCATTGATGTGGCCATGCCACTTGCAGCTACTCACATGAATTCAGCTCATGTCCAGTCCGAAACAGATAAGGCCACCAGCTTCATTGAGCGCATCCAACATATTCGCCAGCAGGTCCATGACATTCTTGAGAAATCAAATGCCAAGTACAAGCAGCGACATGATCAACATCGGGTGCCACACAAGTTTCAGGTGGGCGACAAAGTCTGGTTGCATTTGCAAAAGGAACGCCTTACTGGAGCCTATCGGAAATTGAGACCACTCCGATATGGTCCTTACACCATTACTAAGGCTATGGGAGACAATGCATTTGAGCTCAGCATTCCCCCATTCCTTGGCCTGCACCCAGTGTTCAATGTGGACCGCCTTCGGCCATACTTTCCACCATTGCTAGACACATCCGACATTGCAGAACAGCTCAAACCCACAGAATTAAATCCAGATTGCATGGAACAAGCTGCAACTGATCGGATCATGGACACACAGATCAAGAACACTCGCCAACAGAATATCCAACTGTATCGAGTTGTCAAAGCAGGCCAACTCCTTCAGCAGGGCAAGTGGCTCACCAGGGAACAAGTTCAGCAGAAGTTTCCTCATCTCATGGAGGAGCTCAACGCAATGGGGACCATTGCTTCCTAAGGGGGGAGGAATGATCCAGGTGGATATTGGTGGCCACCTGCCAAGTCCACCTGGACCCCCACCATTGTCTTTCTCAGCATTTTCAGTTTCCTTAATTGTAGCACAACTTACTATTTTTAGCAGTTTTTCGGGTCCTGAACTTGCGGAGCCGTTTTGAGGCCCTAAACGACGTTTTTTGGGGAATCCAGGGACAACATGGGTCCATGGAATGGACGGATGTTGCCCGTTCCAACAATGATAGTTCTCGGATAGATCTTTCTAATGAGCTATTGTACGCGTCAAACGGAGATCATATGCCAAAGTTACGACCCCGGGAAGTTGATGTACCAATTTACCCCAAACGGGGTCCACAGTTTGGCGTTTCATCTCCTAGGGTTAGGTTTTGGAATGTTAAGGGTTTTCCATTGTTTCTCAACAATAAATAGGCCTTCGAGCCTCATTGTAACACAGTTCAGAGGCATGTAGCCATCACATCTCTTCTCAGAGATAAGCTACCATCGCCCTAGCTGGTTTATTTCCATTTCTGGTTGTAAGCATAATTCAGTATTTTCCATTAATGAAATGAAGTATTATTTCCGCTGCATCTTTGTGTATATGGTTATCTCTGTGATTTGTTGCGTTCTTGTTTAAATCCGGATCAAAGTTACAAAATGTACATAGTAAAGAAACACACTTTACCTAACTCTACACTAGATGTTACACAAAAATATCGTCACCATGATTATTTGCAGTCAGTATGGGTCTATCATCACTTGTACTATCCTCCTAAGCAAGTCTAAGACCTCAGCTCTTCAAATCAAGCTTTGGAAATGGGAGAAAGACATTAGAAATCAATGTAACTCTGGTTCCGCATTTTCTCTCATGGTCACCTGCGGTCCCGCACATTCTGTGTACAAAAGCTGTGTACCTACCCACTCTGTCCCTAACGGTGCAGGTGCAGACCCCTGTGAAAGTCAAAAGGCACAAGTTTTATCTTAAAAAACTCACTTTAGGTTAATTCTAGAGTTTTCTAGAAGGAATCTTGACATGGATTGTTCGCTCTAAGGTGGTTCACGCATCCCAAAAGAGAAGGAGCTAATCCCTTGACTAAAGGAGTTATCCCTTTGAAGGAGGGCTTTATCCCTTTGAAGGAGGACCTAGTAACTTCCCTCCATTGCACTATAAATATAGGCATTGGGGTGAGGACTAGGGAGGTTAGAAGCTGAACATTTTGAGGGTAAATGCTGGTGAAATTAAGACTCTTTGGTTGAGCTTGAGAGGAGAGATCACATACCTCTTGGTTCCATTGGAGAGTGAGTGAAAATTGTCAAAGTAGAGGAGACATCTTGTTGGACCCTGGCAGGAGCTTGTACAACGTCAAGGCAAAGGTTGTAAAGTTCTTCTTCTTTTGAATTAATACAATCAAACTCATTTTTCTCAACAAGTATCTTATGCTATTTGTTTCATGGACTGCTTGACTTTCATGTTAAATATGTTTTATGCAATTGGCTTTTCAGGTGATATTTAATTTATTTGCCTTGTTTATGTTTGCAGATTCGTGAAAAGGATCTCATTGGGATCAAAGGAGCGAGGGCATCCACAAGCTTGCATTGGACCAAAGGTAGGCCCTAAAAACACTTGTTTGCTATTGTTTATTAAAGCATATTTAGAGAAAGATAGTGTCTGGTTGGTTTGATTGTCATTAGGTATTCTTTAGATTCTAGGAAGGTCTATCTTGTCCACAAGATCGACTTATTCCATGCGACAAATTGGCGACTCCACTGGGGACTTGATTGTTTTCCTTGTCTATACTTTGACCTGAGAAACTGTATTTTCTGTTTCTGTTTTTGACTTGATGATTGTGGGATTGGGTGAATTTAGTTAATTTTGAGTCAGCTCTTATTTTTCATACTTTTGGGAGAGGTACGCACCCTCTGAGTTAGGCACAGTTCGTACCTGTACGCACTTTTCCTTTGTGCACAGAGCGTGGACGCACCTGTGTAAACAGGTTGCCTGAATACACTGTCAAAAATTTGAAAAATTTTAATTTTTTCTCTTTTTTATCAGTTTAGAATTTGTTTATAGGTTTTAGCCGTTGCCCAGACCTGCTTGTTCCCTGTCAAAAACTTTCCTTGGTTTAATTTCATTAGCATTAGGGTTTTAGGTGGAATTCCTAGGAATTTTGCTTGTGGAGGTTTGTTTTTCGTTTTGGTTGTGTAGTGGCTCTGAGCTTAGAAGCAGTAGGGACCTCAGGTTACCTTGGTGTCTACCAGTGTTCTTATGAGTCTGACCATTTATGAAATCTCCCCTTGTTGAGGAATCCGCTTTGTGTTTTCTCATTTCAAAATTTCGAAAAAATTGTATTTGAAAGTTGGAGTTTTCATTTTTAAAAAAAGAAAACGAGAGATTGCTTGTTTTTTGACTAATTGTGATTCTGCATAAATTAGTCCTTAGCTCACATTTAGCTAAGTAAAACATCCTCAAAAAGACTTTTAGTAGGCTTTGACTTCAAGTAGCTTTTTATAGTTTGTAGCTCTCAAAATTGGTCATTTTCATTAGTTTTGAGTGTTTTATTTACAAAATATAAAAAAAAATCTCTTTTGGAAAAAGTTTGTTTTTTGTAGTGGTTGAGTGCTTTGAAAAGAAAAGGGAAATTTTTTGTGAAATATCTAGTTGTCTCGTTTTGAGTGCTTTGGAAAGGAAAGCTTTTCTTTTAATTTGTTTAATTGAGAAAGATTTGTGTTTACAAAGTATTTGCATTCTCAAACTCTTTCTTAGTTTAGAAGTTCATCGAAGAGAAAAGATTGTTTAAATCATCTTAGGTGCATCTTTTTAGTGATTTCGAGTCGAGTCTTTACGCCACGAGTTTCATCTCCGCCACCTCTTGACTTAAGCAAAAACCACTAAAATTAACGCTTAAAGTAAAATTCATCTAGTAACATTTTATTTCTAGGGCTCTGATACACCAGCTTAGCTTAGGCTAGTGTCTTGGAGTAGGAGAGTAATTAACTCTCCAAGACAGTAAAAAAAAACAAGTAGTTGTATCTTGTGGTAGGAAGAAATCCAATTGTTGCATTTATGCTCTGGGAAAGCTCCTCTTAAAGGAGAAGCACGAGATTGTGTCCGAACCAGTGTGGGAGTCAACCCTTCCTCATTGGGAACGACGCTAGATATTCACGTATTAAAAATGGTAAACCTCGGATTAACCATTGTCGAGGAGCCTGGGGTCACTTGTTGGTAAACCTTGGATTATGTCAAGGAGCCTTCAAGGGGATTGAGCTTTCTACTCTGCCCTTGCGTGCGTATCGGATCGTAGACTGTTCCCCCAGGTGTATTTGTCTCAGTTGGTAGCCTTAGTGACCATATTCTTTAGGATTCTTCCTAAGGTGACAGTGGTGGGAAGATCCCACTGTACCTGGAGCAGACGTCGGCTAGACTCACTTGGATTTTCTGGAGGGTTCACTTCACTCGAGACGGTTAAGTGGAGGAACTTGGTCCAGTCTATTCATTAAGAAGATTGTCGGGGTAACTGTTCCAACCGCCATTTCTGTACTGAATTCTGCGACGTTGGATTTCATCACCAACTAGTGTTTTCGGTCCGAAAAGTTATTGTTTGTGTGTGTTTGATCTCTAGATTATTTAGGCGTGTGATTCAAATTTGTTTGGTTCTTAGAGGCTTTAGGTGGTTTTCATTGAGATTTTACTTTCTTTGCGTGTGAAGTAGTTAAAAGTTCTTAACTGTGGCTAAATTACCAAGACAGTCCCGTAGACTTCGGGGCCAGTCTCCTGAGGTTGTAACTGTGGTTGATTTACTGAGGAAGTCCCGTAGACTTCAGGGCCAACCTCCTGAAGAAGTCCCGAGCCAGCTTGAAGGCTTGAAAGTCCTTGTAACTCCTAGTGGTAGTAAAGTTGGGTCACCTGAGGAAGGAGAGTCTTCATTGGTTGTACATCCTGATTACCAAACTCTAGTAACATGCTATAATCCTGAATCTATTTCGGTTTCCAAACTTGCTGGTAGCTTTTCATCTACTAGTGATACAGGTGAAGAACCTGAGATATCTGAACCTGTTACTCCAACATCGGGGTTTGTCTCTCCAACTTCTAGTGCTCCTAATTCACCTAGGGTAGAAAGAGTAATCACCGAAAATCTTCCTTCTGGTTTGATAGGTATTAAAGAACTTGCTCTGGAAGAAGAAGTAGGCATCCCTATCCCTGAAAATCAACCTGTTATTGATCTAAGGGAGCGTGAATCAATTTTTTACAGTCCGCCTAGGAGTACTACTTGGTATCTTTCTTTGACTAATTATTTGGAAAACCCAGTGTTAAGTTTTTCACCACCTCGTGCTCCTTATCATCCTAGAGGTTTTTATACTCCCGTAAATATGTTAGGTCAGTCGTCCATGTTTACTCAATCGCCTGAATCTTTTTTGTACGGCGGTCCTTCTGTTCCCTCTGGGTATTAGTCACTTTCTGGTACTTTTTTCAGGAGCATCTCCTCAACCCATTGAACAAGGGTTATTCACTGGAAGAAATGGTGCAAAGCTGTTGAGCATAGAAGACATTCTTATGATGTCAGGTTCTATTCCCAATTCTCAACCTCAAGGTGGCCAGTTATCGCCTGGGGGGCAGCCTCAATTAACACCTCGGGGGAAACCTCAAGGTACACAATTTGTATCTAGGGGGCAACCTCAAGGACAGTACGTACCTACGGTACAATACGTTCCTCAAGGTCAACCCCAGACTCAATATGTACCCCAAGGTCAACCCCAGTATCAAATTATACCTCAAGGTCAACCCCAGTATCAGTACGTGCCTCAAGGGTATCTACCCCAAGGTCAGTACTTGAACCAAGGTTTCCCACCACCCCAAGGTCAATCTTATATTCAAGAAATGGGAAATGTACCTTTCAATTATCAATCCTACCCTCAACCTAGTTATGGTCCTTAATATTCTCAACCTGTTATGGGTCAGTACCCCGGAATGAACATAGTGTGGGATCCATCGCAAACTCAACAGGTGTTGCAGCCAAGTGTACAGTTTTCATCTCAAACTCGACAACCCTTAGTTTTTGGTTCACCCCAGCAACTATTCCAGTCTAATATTCAAACTTCTTTACCTTCGGTAGTTTCTCAGTCTGGGCCTACTGTGCCTCGTACTCCACCTCAAACGACTGCTGCAACTACCGCAACATCTATTCAATCTACCCCACCTACTTCTGGAGTATCGACAGCTCCGGTTTCTACTGTTCATGTATCTACTCCTCAGACATCTCTACCACCATCTCAATCCATGATTCAAACTATGGTTCAGATGCCTGTAGGACAACCTGGTTTAAGTACGGTTGTCACAAGTCAACCGCAATTCACCTATCAACCATACCAGGGACAATACCAATTCAGTCCTGCTGTCCAGCAGCCAATTTATCAGTATCAACCGTATCCTGGGTACACTTATCAACAACCTCAACAACCCCAGTACGGTCAGGTTAATCCTGGTTTTCCGGGAGGATACAATATCCCGAACGCGATTCCTATTCCTAGTTATCCTGGATATCCTCCTCCTGGGGTTGGTCTCATGACCTAGAGTTTTAGGGATCCTAATCGGCAGTTACCATTTATCGCAACTTTGGACTTACCAGACTTGTCATGCCTAACGAATGATCCGATTAATTATCTTCTGTTTTGGCCGCTAGTGCCAAATAAGTTGCCCAGTGACATTCCCAAGTTCGAAGGTAAATCTGGAGAGGACCCGTCGAACCATGTGATGACTTACCACCTCTGGTGTGCGTCTAACTCCATCACAGATGATTCGATCCGTCTTAGACTTTTCCAGCGCACTCTAATTGGTCTCGCGGCCAAGTGGTACATTGAGTTACCGCGAGGCACTTTTTATAATTTTATTCAGTTAGCTACCTCGTTTTTAACTCATTTCCAGTTGCCAATCCGATATGACAATGGCACAGAATTGTTAACTTCACTAAAACAATCGACATCCACGTATATTTCAGATCATATTCATGAGTGGAGACGTCGACGACGTTTAGTGAAGGTATTTATTCCGGATCAAATCTTGGCTGAGTGGTTTGTAAAATCTTTGTTGCCAAGGATCATTGAAGATGTTGCTAAAGGCAGAGTTGTTATTGAGGAGCAAGTGATTTCTCAAGCACAGTACCTTGACTTGGTCTATACTCAGTCAGGTACGTTACACGAAAAGATCCCCGATCTTCCCAAGTCAAATCAAATCACTGCAGCTCCTTCGGGATCTCATGCCGCTGACAGTATGATTGGTACGGTTAACACTAAAAGTAAGAAGAAGTCTTCCAAGAATTCTTCTCCTATCATAACCTTGCCTGATTCCCCGACAGGAGATTCTTCTGCAGAGGTTTCCCCCGATATTCACGTTGTAGAATCATCTACGGCTAAATCAAAATCCGGTGGGAAGAAGAAAGGAAAGAAGAAGAATAACACAAACAAAAGTTCAACGGAGAAACCTGAAAAGGTAGAATCCAATGCTGAAAAGCGCAAACCTCATTATCCATGTCTCATTTGTGACGAAGAACATTTTACAAGAGACTGCCCTCATTGAGCAGAGGTTGCGAAGATCGTCAAAGGTTCCCAAACTCCTGCTGTCTTGAAGGATCCATTTCCAAGTCAAGACAGTAAGATGATAGGTTCTTCCTCGAGTGCCAATGAAGAACCCATATTGATGATGTCCCATGTAAGGATTGTGACTCGATCGCAAGATTATGGCAGTAAAAGTCCTGTTGATGGTAAAGAAGCAGAATCTTCTCATTCTAATCCATCAACCTTAGCTCCCGGTTCCGATCCACTACAGATCGAGAAACCTAATCCAGACTTAGTAATCAAACCGCCCGCCAAGGGTATACTTCGAAAGTCAGCTTTCAATCCACATGCGAGAGCGGCTCAGAATTATAACATTGTTGAGGATTTAACTATTTCACCCTCAGCAATGTCGGCTTTGGAAGTGCTGCAATCATGCCCGACACAACATAAATTACTTTTGTCGGCTATAGGAGCTGTTGATGTTCAGGACCCGAACCTAATAATCTTTGATCTAGAAAATAGTACACCGCGTTTGCCTCATCAAATGGCTTTCCAGATCCCAGTGATAGTCAAAACCAGGCCTATTCATCGGACTGTAATTTATGAGGGAGCCTCAATGTGTATTATGTGATACAGTGTTGGAGATCGCTTGGTTCTCCTTCACTAAATCAATCCCTGACAATTCTTAAGGCCTTTGATGGTCGTGGGTTTCATCCTTTTGGCATTCTACAGGATTTGCCTATAGGGGTTGAAGGAAAAACCGTTAGTCTAGATGTGGAGGTGGTTGATGCTCCTCTAGACTACAACCTTCTCTTGGGTCGAAGTTGGTCTTACGCTATGACAACGGTCGTTTCATTGGTTTTTCGAGTAATAAAGTTTCCACATAATGGAAAGATCCTAACAATAGATTAGCTAGCTTACTTTTCATCTGACCCAACCTCTTCGAAGAGTATTCAGCATGTCGGTAAATCGACTATCCCATATAAGGATGTTGGAGTAGGATTAGTTAAAGATGCCGGGTTACTAGGAACTTTTCCTTTTCCTCCAATCAACGCATCATCTTCATTTGCAACCATTCATATGATTACATCAGACACTATTTTTTATGACGATCCTTGGATCATTCCTTTTAAATCTGAAATAGAATCATTTGGTAATTCCATGCCTTTGAGTCCATATGAAATTGCCTATGAAGTCGTGCAGCCTTTTGCCGACCCGTGTTCAACCGAAAATGACTTAATGAATGTGGTCCATGAGGAATCACTTTTCACACAACCTCGGATTTAACTACGTTTTCTGAGCTTGTTCACTCTGATGAGAAAATTCGTGAAATCCTATGTGTAGATGATTTACCATGGGAAGATCTCCATCACAGATCTTCGCTTTTACCTGAGGATGATCGTTTTGAAAATGATTTCTCATCAATCTTTACGACTGAATATGACAAGGAACCTCAGAATCCAATGAAACATCCCAATTCAGAGTTAAATTTGGGAAACATCTCTCGAACTATTCCCATTGACATTTCGGTTAAGCTCGAAATTGTTGAGAACATTCATATAGGTGCCTCGTGTACAGATGACGAAATTCAATTATATAAGGCCCTATTTCAATAATTCCGCGACGTGTTTGCCTGGTCCTATGAGGAAATGCCAGGAATTGATCCTGCGATTGTTGTTCATGAGATCAAGACTTACCTGGACACTAAACCCGTCCGGCAACGTTTGCGTCAGATTCACCAACAAAAAGTTGCTGCAATTAAAGCAGAAGTTGAAAAACTGTTGAAAGCAGGTTTCATTTATCCGATCTCATTAACGGATTGGGTATCGAATATTGTTCCGATTAACAAAAAACAGGGGAAAATAAGAATATGCATCGATTATAGGGACATTAATCGAGTCTGTCCAAAGGACAATTACCCAACTCCCTATATCGATCAAATCATTGATGATTGTGCCGGCAGCGAAATATTTTCCTTTATGGACAGTTTTTCCGGATACAATCAAATCAACATTCTACCTGCCGATCAACCAAAAACGACTTTCATTTGTCCATGGGGGACATTTGCTTATTGCAAATTACCTTTTGGGCTTAAGAATACCGGAGCAACTTTTCAGAGGGCGATGTCTTATGCGTTTCATGACATCAAACACATTGTGCAACCGTATCTCGATGATTTTCCTGCTCATTCATTACATCGAGCTGATCACCTCGTCCATTTACGAGCAATATTTATGAGGTGTAGGCATTATCGTATTCGGTTGAACCCACACAAATGTGTCTTCTGTATAGAAACGGGTCGATTGCTGGCATCTGTAGTTCTGAAATCCTGCATTCGCGTTGATCCCTCGAAGGTCGAAGCTATCATCAATTTGCCTCCTCCTTCGAGTCTTTGCCAACTCCAAAGTTTGCAGGGGAAAGCAAACTTTTTACGACGATTCATTCCTAACTACGCCGAGGTTACAAAGGGTTTTACATGGTTGTTTAAATAGAACACTCAATTCACTTGGGATGAGAAAGCTCAGAAATCTTTTGATGCACTCAAACACACGTTGACCCATGCACCGTTGTTGCATCCTCCCAACTACAACTAGGATTACTTTTTGTATCTCGCCACCTCCCATTCCACCATTGGAATGGTCTTAGTTCAGGGAGATGAATTCGGAACGGAACATGTGATATACTACCTTAGTCGAATGTTAAATCCAACTGAGCTAAAATACTCACATGTGGAGAAATTAGCATTGGCATCCGTTCAAGCTGTCCAACGTTTTCGTCACTACATTTTACTACGTAAAACTACGATAATTTTGGATTGCAACCCTATGATCTGCATTTTGACCAAACAATTGCTAGGGGGAAAGTACTCAAAATGGATTGTTATCCTGCAGGAGTTCGACTTGGAATTTGAAAAATCTAAGTCTAAGAAATCTTTAGTTTTTGCAGAGTTAATGTGTGACTTCCCGCGTGCTGACACGAAAACTGTGGCAGAGGAGCCCATTGCGGACGAATCTTTGTTTCTAATCAGCACTTTAGATCTGTGGTATGGGGATATCATCGTCTATCTCCAGACCTAATCCTTTTGGCCAGAATTTCAAGGTCGGAACGTCGGAAAATTCGGTTCCACTCCCAACAATTCAAACTTATTGGAGATACTCTTTATCGCCGTGGGGCAGACTCTATTTTTCGACATTTTTTAACTCACGAAGAGGCTAAAAGGGTCATATGTCTGGGTATGCCACAGCCCAAAAGATATTGCACGCTGGCTATTTCTGGTTGTCCTTCTTTAAAGATTGTATTACCGCGGTCCAAAAATGCCACAACTGCCAGACTTTTTATCGTAAGGTGCGCGCTCCACCTGCTCCTCTCCACCCTATAATTGTTGTTGGTCCTTTTGCCAAATCGGGTATCTATTTTATTACATGTAACCCTCACTCGGCTGGGGGGCATGCATATATCATCCTTGTGGTAGATTATTTTACTAAGTGGGCCAAGGCGATGCCTACATTCGAGGCAGACGGCAAGACAGCTGCACTTTTCGTGTTCAATCATATAATTGCAAGGTTTGGTGTCCCACAAGCGATAATCACTGATCTTGGGCGTCATTTTCGAAACGTTATGATGACCGAACTTACAGGCCAGCTTGGGTTATGTCACGGTAGTTCAACCCCTTATTATCCACAATCGAATGGTCTGGTTGAATCCATCAACAAAGTTTTAGTTATCATGATCCAACGAATCATTGGGATTCATCGGTCAAATTGGTACAACATGCTATTTTCAGTGCTTTGGGCATACCGAACCTCAGTAAAAACATCAACAGGGTTCACCCCTTTCCAACTAGTCTATGGTTTGGAAGCCGTGTTACCCATTGAATGCGAAATCCCATCACTGCAAATGGCCATCGAGTTACTTCCAGCTACTTCCGAAGAGGAAAAGCATTTGTTATACTTAGCTCAATTACATGAGAATCGACGTGATGCTGCATTGGTGATCGAGACTCACGCAAAGCGAATGAAAGCTCAGTATGATCAAAATGTGACCCCTCAAATTTTTTCGGAAGGGGATCTAGTCTTAGTTTATGATCAAGCTAATGATAAATTAGGCGCTGGAAAATTCGTTCCTATGTGGCATGGTCCCTATGTTGTCAAGCGAAAGCTAGCCAAAGGGGCTTATGAATTGGTAGACTTTGATGGGGACTCTTTGGGTAAACCCAGAAATGGCCTTTACTTGAAGAGGTATTATGCTTAAAAGAATGGGTATGGAGATTTTTAGTTAGGATAGTTTTTTTTTCTTTCTAGCTGGTGTGTTTTAGTTTAAAGAAGTGTGCTTAGCTTAGAGAGTGTTTTTTTTTCATCATTATTCCTGCTTATCTTGGTTTTACTCTTGATATTGCAGATGTCGATGCCTCTCCAAACATACATTGGATTTGCTGATGGTGTTTGTCGTAATACATGGAACATCTCTTCCGCAGCTTGGGTTATCTATTCACCCTCTAACGAGTTAGTTTCTATGCATGGGGTAAGCCTCCGTCAAACAACAAACAACATTGCAGAGTACAGTGCAGTGATTGAGTTATTATCTGAATCTATTTCATTTGGGATTCAGAGTTTGATAGTGAGGTTAGATTCTGAACTCGTTGTATTACAGCTTAATAGAGTGTATGCCATTAGAAATCCAGTGTTATTAAGATTATTTTTGAGAGTGCGCCTCTTGGAACGTGAGTTTGATTACATTGAATATCAACATATTCCAAGGTCTTTAAATACATTAGCAGATGCAATTGCTTCTCGAATGTTAAATAGACATTTGCAATAATCATACATGTAAATTTAAAACCATTCCATAACATGATTTACAAGATAAGTCGGTAATAGTGATATATATATATATATATATATATATATATATAGGAGTGTGTCAAAAAATACATCGTCTTCGATCATAGGTTGAAAAACACCTTATGATAGGAAAAAATGATAAGTAAAAAAAACAAAAATGTCACATGTGCCCACAAAAGGCAATCATCCTATCACTGGTGATGATCTCTATAAGAAACCACTGCCCAGGGCACCTTGCAAAGGAACCTCCTAAAAGGTCCCGGGTCTCCAATCACATAGCACTGAAGTCGACGAGGAATATCGTCTATAGTGGTCTCAAGAATATCCCCTGTCAAGCGCTCAAGATGACCCTCTGACTTGGCCAAAACCTCTGCTGATTCGTCCTGTGGGGCTGGCGCGGGTGCAACTGGTTCCCTCCTCTCAAAAGGCTGGAGAGCGGCTAGTCGCTGTGGACCCACATCTACATTTGAAATTTTTACTATCAGTTTTGAGACGATGGAAAAAATATAAAAAAAATTAAAATGGGAAAAGTTGAAAAGGATTTTACCTGACTCGTCCCACTTCTCTCCTGGTGGAAGAGCCATGTTTGGGTCACCACGGAAATCCATCCCAGCGTAAGGGAATTCTTGAATAGAAAATACCTGGTTTTCCAACCATTGGAAATACTCAGGTTTGAACCGAGAAACTTCTGTCCTCTCGTCCAGGTGACGGGCCATGACTGCGACCCATCGGATCAGTTTGGGCTCTCGAGGAAGCCCACCTCCAACAGTAAGGTGCTGTGGGATCAGCATAGGAACCCTCTCCAGGCCAAAAATCATGACCAAAGCCCCATAACCAAAGGTCTTTAGTCGTCCGCTCTAGGCCCTGGTCAGTTGGCCTTTCACATTGGCCAGCACAGCATTGCACCAGTTGAAGATGGTGCCTCAAAAGCAATCAACAACCATATGCATCTGGGATCCAGTGGAAATATGTAATGCGACAGCTCCGCAAAGTCTGGTGACAGTAAACACAATCACCATGAGCTCAGGACGGAATATGGTCTTTATGTCTATCCCTTTGTCTTTAGCCTGGCTGTTGCAGTACTCTAGCCGGAGGCTATCGACAGACTGGCCACCTGACCTAGTCCCGTATAGAGTCAAGTCTTCACCTCTCTTAGGCAAACTAGTCAAGAAATAAATGTCCTCCGGCTTGATTTCGAGCCGGTGCCCGCCAATGAAAAAACACTGGTCCTATATGCTCCATATGTCAACCAGCCACTGTAAGAAATCCACCTGAGCCCTCATGCCAGGAATGGTCCAGAATTTGTACAGTCCGCATGCCCTCAAAGCATCAAGTGAAGGCTGATGATTCCATGCGGCAGTATCCACGTCCTCATGCTCTCGTTCACGCCAATATAGCATGATATACTCCCTGCATCAAGTATAAAGATTAATTAAATTGCTAGAAAACATTTTGATTGGTCCATTTTTGAGAAATTTTGGGTTCAAAACCCTTGCGGCGGGGTACGCACCCTCCGAGTTAGACACATTGCGTGGGTACGCACTTTGTCTAAACGGAAGGTGCAGACCCCGAGCTTTTTCCCAATGGAGAAAAAGTTAGGGTCCGTGGGTCCGCAATGGTAAACCCGCGGACCCCCGCGCGCGGGTTTTGTGCCTAAAAACCCTCCCAAAAAATGAAATGAAGGACTAAATCAAAAAACTAAACGGTTGAAAATGAAGAGTAGGATGATGTGGATTACCTGGAGAAGACGGCGCTCGATTTTGACGGTTGGATTTTCCACAATCTTCACGGGAATTTTTCTAAGCAAAAGCACTATTTTCTCACCCAAACTCGAATGGTAAAAATGAATTGACAAAGGCCCTTTTTATATGTTTTTTAGGTAAATAAATCGCAAATTTGTTTATGTTTCACTCTGAAAAGGTATTTTGCAACGATTTTATCCATTTCAAACAGGTATGAGTAGTGTTTGTGTCTTTGTGTAGAATAAAGGATTAATCAGGCGAAATCTATCATTTTCAACGAAAAAACAAGTAGAGTCATCTTTAAGCCCTTTTCTGACTCCTAAAATATGAAAATATTTCTGAGCGTTTCTTTTACACTCGTTAAAACGGAATTAAAATACGGTCTACTTACAGCTCTTTTCCGACCGTAAAAATACGAAAAGATTGCCGGATTTTTGTCGTTTCAAATTCGATATTGGTTATAAAATGACGTGTCGTTGATCGCTTTTTTACTTTTTCGGATCAGTGACACTAATAACGAAAAGTAATCCTTGGTCGTAAAATATCAAGTGGTTCTCTCAAGTATTATTTTATACTTTTTCAGGCTTGGGAGATACAAATTTACGAAAAAGGTCAACCCTGGAGTCTTCTTAAGTTTTTTCAGACTCTCTAAAATTGAAAAACACCGAGTTTCTCCTATACCGGACTCGTTAAAATTTCACAGTAAGGGACCTGTTCAATTACAAACAGGAACGAACCACTCCTTCTTAGGGTTCGAATCTAAACTAAGTTGGACTCATCCGAAGGATGAGCTTATAATCAAGCAAATGTTATCCTCCTCAAGCTTGTCAAAAATAAAGAGGTACTTGCCAGAAATGGTGGGGGAAAAGAGAGAAAAATAAGTTTGTCTGTCATACTTTGTAACCACTCTTGAACACGACACTTTTATTCACCTGGGTTGGGAAATCCTTTGCCTAACAGTTGATCAAACCACATTGAAAGTCTTCAGCCAGTTTCTTGGTATTAACTTTGGGTCAATTGTCACAAAGCCATCTGTCGTGTTGTTATGTGTTCAAGAGGTCACTTCCAATAAGCCATTCATCTACAAAATATCTGTCATCCATCTTGACCATCCCTGAGTCAGTCCTTGCAACTAAATTTCTTCAACTTGATCTATGATTTTGTGTTGTAGGCTTGCCTACGACGGATCGCTTTCTATCAACATTAGCACATTATCTAGAAAGATGATCTAGGAATCGTCAGTACCTTGAGATCTGCATGCCTCAATGGCAGGTTTCTCGCCTTTGACAATAGTTTACATCATTGAATTTTGATCAAAGAATTCCATGACATGTTCGACATCAACACATTTATTCACATCTCATGGATTGTACTGGGTACTTTGAGAACCATTGACATCATTGGTGGTTTCTCTCACACTTGTTAATAGTTTACATCATTGATTGGTAATCAAGTGGTTTCTACCATGTTTGACATCAACACATTTATTCGCATGGATAGAATCGTACTATTTCGGGAAGTAGAAATGAAGACCCTGGATCTAGTTTCCACCATCCAGGCTGCGAGGAATTTTGTATTCATTATGTTGTGGATTATTTATAAACAGATGGCTGCGTCCATACTGTGTTCACACGAGTCTATACTTGTGATGTTTTACAAGATCATTCCTATATCAGAGCAGTAGATAATTTTCTAGTTAGTTTTGATCTGAGTATGGGAATTCCTACCTCAGCGATGATATGATCTCATATATATATCTTGCATTGAATGTTTTTACAGGTTCTGACCGGGCTCTCCACAAGATGATCCTCGAAATGATAAAGTACTTCACTCTTACTATATGATAAATGAAATCCTCATCTACTACAGACTTCGTACTTTAGGGGGCAATCTGTTACACAAAAATATCGTCACCATGATTATTTACAGTCAGTATGGGTCTATCATCACTTGTACTGTCCTCCTAAGCAAGTCTAAGACCTCAGCTCTTCAAATCAAGCTTTGGAAATGGGAGAAAGACATTAAAAATCAATGTAACTCTGGTTCCGCATTTTCTCTCATGGTCACCTGCGGTCCCGCACCTTCTGTGTACAAAAGCTGCGTACCTACCCGCTTTGTCCCTAACGGTGTAGGTGCGGACCCCTGTGAAAGTCAAAATGTGCAAGTTTTATCTTAAAAAACTCACTTTGGGTTAATTCTAGAGTTTTATAGAAGGAATTTTGACGTGGATTGTTCGCTCTGAGGTGGTTCATGCATCCCAAAAGAGAAGGAGCTAATCCCTTGACTAAAGGAGCTATCCCTTTGAAGGAGGGCTTTATCCCTTTGAAGGAGGACCTAGTAACTTCGCTCCATTGCACTATAAATACAGGCATTGGGGTGAGGACTAGGGAGGTTAGAAGCTGAACATTTTGAGGTTAAAGGCTGGTGAAATTAAGACTCTTTGGTTGAGCTTGAGAGGAGAGATCACATACCTCTTGGTTCCATTGGAGAGTGAGTGAAACTTGTCAAAGTAGAGGAGACATCTTGTTGGACCCTGGGAGGAGCTTGTACAGCGTCAAGGCAAAGGTTGTAAAGTTCTTCTTTTGAATTAATACAATCAAAATCATTTTTCTCAACAAGTATCTTATGATATTTGTTTCATGGACTCCTTGACTTTCATGTTAAATATGTTTTATGCAATTGGCTTTTCAGGTGCTATTTAATTTGTTTGCCTTGTTTGTGTTTGCAGATTCACGAAAAGGAGCTCATTGGGATCAAAGGAGCGAGGGCATCCACAAGCTTGCGTTGGACCAAAGGTGGGCCCTAAAAACACTTGTTTCCTATTGTTTATTAAAGCATATTTAGAGAAATATAGTGTCTGGTTGGTTTTCTTGTCATTAGGTCTTCTTTAGATTCTAGGAAGTTCCATCTTGTCCGCAAGATCGACTTATTCCATGCGACACTAGACCAAGTTATACTTAACTATTTCCTATGTGTCGGAATATCCAAACATCCCCCCTTAAGAACAACTTGGGATAGGATTGAAGGATTTACAAATATGACACAATAGGAGAAGGAAGGAGGCACTAGAGCCTATCCCCCCTTAGTGACAACTTCCTGAACTCCAGCCATAAATCAAAGTTTAGTAAACTTCTCCTCTGTGAGAGCCTTTGTAAAGATGTCTGCAACTTGATCATCTGTTGAACAATATTGCACTTCAAGAACATGGTCGTGAATGAGCTTTCTGATGAAGTGCATGTGTATTTCAATGTGTTTGCTACGTTGATGTTGGACTGGATCTTTGCATAGTTGAATGGCACTTTGATTATCACACCAAAGTGTAGTCGGATGTTGCTGCTGAAAGCCAAACTCTGACAGGATCTAACAAAGCCACAAGGCTTCCTTACTGGCCTCTATGGCACCACGATACTCTGCTTCTGCTGAAGAAATAGAAATGGCACCTTGTTTCTTGCAATCCCATGTAATAGGTCCTGAACCAAGAGTGAACACATAACCTGCAGTAGACTTCCAATCATCAGGGTCACCAACCCAATCGGAATCAGTGAAACCAACCAATAGAGCGGATGCTTCGGCATTGTAATGAATCCCAAACTGAACTGTACCTTGAAAATAACGAAGTATTCTTTTAGCTGCTTTCCAATTACTTTCATGTGGGTTTTGCATAAACCGAGCAACAAGGCCAACAACAAAGGAAAGGTCAGGACGAGTATGGGTTAGATACAAAAGTTTTCCTACAAGTTAACAGTATAAGGTAGCATCAACTTCAGGAGAAGTACAAGTGACTAAAAGTTTGACTCCAAACTGAAAGGGAGAAGGGGCTAGCTTACAGTCTTCCATGTGAAAATGGCGTAGAATATCACAAGCATACTTGGACTGGGAAAGGGAAATACCTTCCTTGGATTGCAAGACTTGAAGACCAAGAAAATAACGTAAGTGTCCTAAGTCTGTCATTTCATACTTCCTTTTAAGGCTAGAAATCACATGGTTTATATGGTTGGGATCACTACCAGTCAGGATAAGATCATCAACATAAAGAACAAGAATGATAAGAGACTTGCCCACTTTCTTGGTGTAGACAGTATTGTCAGAATGACACCTAGAAAAGTAAGTTTCTAAAATAAAGTTATCCATTTTGGCATACCAAGCTCGAGGAGCTTGCTTGAGACCATAAAGGGATTTCTTAAGCCGACATACAAGACTGGAGTCTGTTTGTATAAAGCCAATAGGTTGTTCCATATAGATTTCTTCATGCAAGTCCCCATGCAAGAAGGCAGATTTAACATCCATCTGATGGACTTCCCATTTGAAAGAAGCAGCAAGGGAAAGAACAAGGCGAATAGAGTTCATTTTGGCAATAGGGGAGAAGGTTTCAGTGTAGTCAATGCCTTCAACTTGTGAAAAATCCTTAGCAACAAGATGAGCTTTATGTTTATCAACTTTCCCATCTGGTCAATACTTGGTTCTGTAAACCCATTTGCATCTAACACGTTTTTGTCCCTTTGGTAGAGGAACAAGATCCCATGTATCATTTGCAATAATGAATGATATTCTTCATTCATAGCTGATTCCCAATCTGGATGGCCTGAAGCTTCTGCAAAGGTGTCAGGATCATAATTCACTGAAGCTTGAGCTAGTAAAGAAGAGGCTCAGTCAAACTGAGAACGTGTACATCGCTGATCTGTAGGATCACCGGCAAGATCACCTGCTGCATCCCGAGTAGCATGAACCCATTTTAGAAGATGAGGAGCTAAAGGAGGATCCTGAGAAGGTGGGGGAGGATTTTCATCCTCGCTTTCATCATCTGAAGAAGAAATATTTTCAAAAGTAGAAGAGATAGGGAGAGGTGGCACATCCGCCGAACTAGGCTCGTAGGCCTATATATTTTTGACAAATTTTACATCTCTTCTAATGAAAACATTTTTGGACTTAAGTAGAATAAGTCTATATCCTTTGACATCTTCAGAATATCCAAAAAAAATACATTTTTCACTCTTAGGTTCTAAAGCTTTATGCTTCTCATCTGGAATATGGGCCCATGCTTCACTTCCAAAAACACGAAAGTGACTTACATCTGGTTTAATTGAGCTCCATGCTTCTTATGGAGTGATATTCTTTAAAGCCTTAGTAGGAGTGCAATTTATTATGTAATTTGCATAGTTAATTGCTTCTGCCCAAAAATTAAGACCAAGTCCTTTAGATTGAAGCATACAATTAGCCATTTCCTTTAAGGTGCAATTCTTCCTTTCAACTACACCATTTTGTTGCAGAGTATATGGAATAGTATGTTGCATTTGAATTCCATTCTCAGTGCAAAAGTTGATGAATTTGTTGTTAACATATTCTCCACCATTATCAGATCTTAGCTTAAGAATTTGATGTCCAGATTGTTTTTCAACAAAGGCCTTAAAGGCCAAGAACATGTTAAATACTTCACTCTTGAGTTTTAAGAAGTATACTCAAGTGCGTCTAGAGAAATCATCAATGAAAGTTAAGAAATACTTGTAGCCAGAGAATGAAACAAATGGAATTGGACCACATAAATCACTATGCATAAGCCGTAAAGGGGCTGAGGCATGCCAAGAGGCACGTTTTTCAAAAATATCCCGATGATGTTTTCCGAGTACACATCCGGAACAAACACCATCTCTGCAAGATACCATTGGAAGACCTGTCACCATATTTTCTTTACATAGATTCTGAAGGGAGCGATAGTTTAAGTGACCAAATCACTCATGCCAAACTTTGCTCACTTCATCGTTATGAGCAACAAATACCGAGGGAAGATTTGATGACCCAAAGTTGTGAAACTTATACAACCTTGTAGAATCATCAGAAATGCTAGTAGATAAAATTTATCTAGGATCTCTTAGGTCCTTAATTACAACATCGTGAGGTGAAAATTCAACGATTTTACCTTCACCTGAATTAGTTATCTGATATACAGATAGAAGGTTGCAGGATAAGGTTGGAACACATAATACATCATTAAATTGACCATTGTCTATATGAACAGTTCCAGTCCCTACAACACTAAGAGATCTATCATCACCAACATATATATTTTTGGTGTTACAATCATTTAAAGAAAAAAACATGGCTTTGTTTTTGGCCATGTGATAAGAAGCTCCAGAATCAATGAGCCACTCATGAGAATGAGAAGAAGAAGATACATTTAGTGCATAGCCAGACTGAGATGCTTGACAACCACATGCAGAAAGTGTTATTCCTGAAGATGAAGTTGAAGTTGAAGAGTGCTCCAAATGGATGTTATGCTTCTTCATTGCTGCTTCCAAGGCTTCCATCTTCTTAAAACATTTGGATTCTAAGTGGCCATCTCGATTACAAAAGTTGCAATGTCTATCAGTCTTCTTCCCTTTGTTTTTATTTGTCTTATCATTTTGTTGAAATGATTTTTCATTTTGAGGCTGAAATTTCTTAGGACCCTTGTTTGGTTTAGGACCATTCCTTTCAGGATACAACTTCTTAGGATTCTTTGAATTTGGTTGCTGCTGGGCGGCTAAATCTTTCTTAGAAGAGCTTCCAAGATTAAGAAGACCAAGGTGTAAGAGTTTTTCTTGTTCTCTTATTAAAGAATCACAAAAGGAATCAAAGGAAGGGGACTTGTAGGCTTGTCCTTGAGAAATGAAGGCTTCTATTATAGAATGGAAGGTGGAAACAAACACAAAATAGGCTGGTCCCAACTTAGTAAGAATGGAATAGATAAGGTTACTATCTTCTTTCTTAACCTTAACACCTTCCAAGAGAAGTCTAAGGGTCTTGAACTTGGAAAAAAAATCTTCAATGCAAGAAAAATTATTGGGGTCCAATGCAAGCAACTCATTTTCGAGTTGATGGGCTTTAAATTTATTTTTAATTCCAAAAACTTTAGTGATTTGTTTCATTGCTTCCTCAGGAGTATCAAGTTCTACAATATGGAATCTAAGATCGGGAGAAATAGACATCCCTGTCAACCCACGTGCTTGATCTTGCCTATTTTCCCATTTAGCTTCCTTATCTTCATCTTTTCGTTTGGTTTCTTGGCCTGAGGCTATTTTGTAGAGACCTTTACTTCTAAGTAAATCCAAAATGTAGGACCACCATTAGAAGTAGTTGGTGTTGTCAAGAATAAATTGGCATGGACTTTCCATTTTAATAGAAACTGAAGCTATAGATGCTGAAACTAAGTGTTCCAATGGAAAAATCTCGAAAAATTAGGCTGGTTAAAAAAAACGGCTTCCGAATGAAGAAGTTATGGTTTTTTGAAGAAAAGTTGATGAAGATGCCGATGAAGTGCGGGAATGTGCGGAAATGAATGATAATGTTATTATTTAAAAAAAAAAATCCGCCCCATTTCCAAACTTAATATAATTAGCTCAACAAAACGAAGACTTGAACTCAAGACCTCTACTCTCATAAAGTAGCTTTGGACCAAGTGAGCTAAACTAAAAGTTTAGTAATTTTTGGAAAAGAGGAAGGTTTTTTTTTTTTTTAGTCGCTGAAGCTTTGGGCTGCGTGCTTACTTGAGAAAAATATTTTTTCCTAAAAAACAGAAAATAGAAAACCCAACACGGACATACAAAAAAACCAAACCTCATGGCTTGAAGTTAGCTTTACCCGGAAACTAAATATTTTCCTCAATGTTTCTGATTTTCTGAGATGACACTAAGGCACGGCAGAAAAGAGCATATGCATGAGAAAAATCCTTCCTTTTTGTTTCTGATTTGCCCAGATTGTACAGAGTCACAGGGCAAAGAGCATACATAGAAATGAAAGGTATAGCTCTGGTAATAAAAGAGGAGCTAAATAAACCAAAATAATAAATAGAGAGAAAATAACTAGAAACTGCAAAAAAAACATTGTATACCTCCAGATCTTAATAATGACGTAGCTAGGGATACCAGAAACCTAATCGCATGAACGAAAGGGGTTCCTCACTGGAACATATGCTACTAACACAACAGAGCAATCCTCTCAGCCCGAAAGCAGTCAGAAATAGTAGATCTAGGAAACAGAAGTAGGATGCAGTTCTATCGGCTTCAGATTTGGATCACCAACGGACGCGGCCCTCAAATAGCTCCGATACCATGTAGGAATTTATAGGGTAAGTTCCTCAGATAGAATACCAAAGGACACCGCTCACGAACAGATCACAGATCAATACACCAGTATTTTGACGTGGTTAAAACCCTCAAGAGGGAAATAGTCCACGGCCTGAGCCAACGTGGCCACTTCAGGAAATTTATTAATAAAAGAATGAAAATTTACATAAGCTTCTCTCATGGATGATTACCCTACAAATGACCCTCCATGCTCTTTAAATAGAGATCATGGACCAATCGGGTGTTAAGCCACAGCTCAAGTGTCAATAATACCGAGGAGAGAATGAACCGTCGAATCACTAAATATCGTGATCGTCGGATTGTAAGTTACAAAATGTACATAGTAAGAAACACACTTTACCTAACTCTACACTAGACCAAGTTATACTTAACTATTTCCTATGTGTCGGAATATCCTAACAACCAACAAGTCCAGAATCCCATTGGTCTGTCTAGATCGAGTAATGTTCAATATTAGCAGCCCTATGGGGCTCAGGTCCAATACCAAAATCCTTATGTTCCATATGGTTTTGAAGGATTGGTTAATCAACCTTAGACCCTCCAATCTAGGAAATACATCCAGCCTAGCTATGGCCAGATTCAGTTCGGTAAATTCTCGGGCACTATTCAAGTACCCTTGCAACAGCAAGGACAACCTTTACAACAACCAGGGTAACCATTGTTACCGCAAGGGCAACCTTTGTTGCAGCAAGGTCTCTCTGTGCAATAGCAAGGGAAATTTATCCCACAACAAGGTCACCTGCAACAACCACAAGGTCAATCCTTACAACAGTTGCAGCAGATGCAATATGCTTCGCACACCTCTCAATCCATACCCTCATAGGGCCAACCTCTGCAACCCCAGGGACAAACTTTGTAACCACAAGGTCAACCCTTGCAATAGCAAAACCAACCAGGGCAGCAATAACCCTTGTATACATACCAACAAGGTCAACCCTTGCAAGGGTAGGGTCAAGGTCAAGTCCTGCAGTAGTAAGCATAGAATCCTCTTGTCCTAGGTCAACAGGTTCAGGATCCTGCTAGCCAAGGGCACCAGGTACAAAACCCCTACGTCCAAGGGAAACAAGTGTATCAACCTTATGCCCAAGGACTGTAGGTCCAGAACCCTCTTGTTTAGGGACAACAAGTTCATCAGCCCTATGTTCCAAGACAACAGGTCACATATCCATATGTCCAAGGTCAACAAGCTCAACAACCTTTTAACCCATACGTTGCTTATCAGAAACTTATGCCTAGATAGTTTCAAGGTATTCAAGGTCAAAATCCTCCTTATGGTCAAGGTAAGCTGCAATGGGGGTAGCATCAGATGCCATATGGCCAAAATCCCCCACTCTGGGCCAAAATCCTTACCAACAGGGATGTGCTCCTCTCTATGGGCTCGCCTATTGACCACCCATGCCTTTTAACACTCAATTACCTTTCTTGCCTACAATTGAGTTGCCGGATGTTTCTCGCCTTACGAATGATTTGATCCTTCATTCACCGTACTGGCCTTTGGTGCCATCTAAGATACCAAGTGATTGCCCAAATTTCAATGGAAAAGCTAAAGAAGATCCTCAAGCCCATGTGATGATATATCACCTCTAGTGCTCTTCAAACTCGTACGTGGACGATTCCTTTTGTCTTTGTCTTTTCCAATGAACCCTCACGGATGCTGTAGACAAATGGTACATCGAGCTACCTCAAATTACTTACCATGACTTTAATTTGTTAGCCATGGCTTTCCTCATGCATTTTTAGTTTCTGATTCACTATGAAACTAACACCTATTTGCTCACATCACTTAAGCAAGACACTACGACACACATCTCTGATCATATCCATGAATGGAGACGTAGACGTTGCTTGATCAAATTTGAGATAGTTGATCAGTTTCTCACTGAATGGTTTACCAAATCATTCATAGCCCTAATTTCTCGCGATATAGCTATAGGCGGATGCATCACTGTTACACTAAAAAATGTCACCTTGACTACTTACAGTTAGTATGGCTCAAATCAACAGTCATGCTACCCCTTTTAGGCAAGTCTCATGCCTCTGTTATCCATCTCAAACTCAAAGAAGAGAGAAAGTCTTGTAAAAACTATGTTTATCTCTGGGGTCGCAGGTTCTCTCTAGCCTTACCTGCGGGGACACTGACCATGTTCACAAAAGCTGCGTCCATGGACGCTCTGTATGTTAAGGGACAGGTGCGTCCTTCTGTAAAAGGAAAAATGTGCGAGTTTCATCTTAAAAAAGTTACTTGTGGTTACTTCTAGAACATTCTAGAGGTCGGTTTGATGAAATGGATGCGCCTCCAGTTGGTTCATGTATCTCTATTAAGAGGGAACTTATCCCATCAATAAGGGAGCTATCCCACCCATAGAGGGGGATGATCCCATTGATAGTGGACCTGAATAACCTCTTTATAGCACTATAAGTAAAGACATTGAGCCAGAAGGAGGAGAGGTTGGAGCTATACATTTTCTTTGGGTAAATGCTGCAGGATTTAGGTTTTCCATTAGAACCTTTGTGAGGAGAGATTGTCTTTACTTGATTCTACTTGGAAGTGGGTGAGCTTTGTCAAAGTAGAGGAAAACCCTTGATGGACCCTGGGAGGAACTTGCACAACACCAAGGCCAGGTTGTAAGAGTTTCTTTGTTTCGTTATTAATACAAACTAGTTTATTTTTCTCAATAGCTTGTGTTAATGAGTTATTTCATGTGTTCCTTGGTCTGCATGTTGAATATGTGTTTTATTATATGAAATACAAGTGCTTGGTAATTGTTTGATTGTTTGTGGTTGCAGGAATTGACATGAAGGAGGAGCTCATCCGGATCGCCAAGGACGGACTTCAACAACAGCGTTTTGGAATAAGGTAAGCCTAAACACTTGTAGTTTTCATGTTGTAAAAGGTGTATTTAGAGAAAGATCACTCCATTTTGTCTTGTTTGTCATTAGAATGTCTTAGACTTCTAGGAAGGTCAGCCGTGTCCGCACCCTTGACCAATTCCGTGTGACAAATTGGCGACTCCGTTGGGGATAGTTTCCATTAATGAGAAAAGTCTTTTCCTTTGAATGAACTTTGCTCTGAGAAAATTGGTTTATTTTTCTGGTTTTTGGCTGTGTGAACTTGTCTCTGGGTGGGTTAGCTTAGGATTAGTTTTGTTTTGGTTTTTCTTGAGTTTTTCAGAAGGACGCACCCTCTGAGTGTTGCACAGTGCGTCCCTGGACGCACTTTTGCTGTGTGCACAGAGCGGGCCCGCACCTGTGCTAACGGGTTGCCTGCGTCCCCTCCCAAAATTTAAGAAAATTCCATTTTTTGCCCTTTTTGCTCTTAGATTTTGTTTTTTCTTAGTTTTTTCTGCCCAGATTCATCAGTCCCTTGACCAGAATCTTCACGTAAGCTTGTTTCATTGGCATTCCTGCTTTAGCTTTCATCAATTGGGTGTTTTGAGTCTCTTTCTTGAGAAATTCTTGATTTGTTTTCCTTTGATCATTGCTTGGAGGTTTGTCTCAGTCCTTTCACAATTTTGCATCTTTTTGCTTCTGTTTTTGCAAAAAAATTTCCCCCTCATTCGCCGGGGGGGGGGGCTAAATTGTGTATGAGTGTTAATCGCCTTTGATTGTTTTTATTTTTTGATCTTTGGAACTCTCACCCAATTTTCTCGACTTGCACTTGATTGGTTCTTAGATTACATTACAATTGTCTTGTGTTTGAGGATTCTCTTGCATAGATTACATTTGCATAATTAGAATTCTCATTTTCGGAATATTAATGAAAAATGTGCATAGATTACATTTGCATACTTTTCAAGTGAATTGTGCATAGATTACAATTGCATAGTTTACATTCTGAAAAAATCAATTGTAGATTTAGATCAGCTTTCTTTGATTTGAATTTGCACAAAAATAAAAAATAAAAAATGGTTTGGAATTGATTTGCATTAGTTCTTCTTGATGAAATTAGTGCATTAGAGAATTTGTTATATTTTCTCTTAGTGATCAATTTTTTGCATTGTTGGAAGTGAATGGAAACTCTCTCCTTACTTTAGTTAGGATTCATCGAATTGAAACGATTACATTATCATATTCGATTGCATTCAGTTGAGTCAGGTCATAACACCATTGGTTTCATCTCCATTTATCCATTTGAGTAATAACAGCCTTAATAACACAGCGCTTAATTAAAATTCATCTAGTAATTTTTACATTTCTAGGGCTCTGAAGCACCAACATAGCTTAGGCTAGTGTCTTGGAGTAGGTGAGTACTTAACTCTCCAAGATAGTAAAACCAAACAAGTAGTCGATCTTGTGATAGAATCAAATCCAATTGTTACATTTACACTCTGGGAAAGCTCCTCTTAAAGGAGAAGCACGAGCTCGTGTCCGAACCAGTGAGGGGATCATTCCCCCCTCGTTGGGAACGATGCCAGACAGTACGTATTACAAACGGTAAACCTCGGATTAACCATTGTCGAGGAGCCAGGGGTCACTTATCGGTAAACCTTGGATTACTGTCAAGGAGCCGGTAAGGGGATTGAGCTTGCTACTCTGCCCTTGCGTGCTGTTGGAGTTTAGACTGTTCCCCCAGGTGTACTTGTGGCCGTTGGTAACCTTAGTGACCATAATCTTTAGGATTTTACCCAAGGTGACGGTGGAGGGAAGGTCCCACTGTACCTGGAGCAGACGTCGGCTATACTCACTTGGATTTTCTGGGGGGTTCACTTCACTCGAGACGGTTAAAGTGGAGGAACTTGGTCCAGTCTATTCATTAAGCAGGTTGTCGGCGTAACTGTCCCACCCGCCATTTCTATACTGAATCCAGCGAGGTTGGGCTTCATCACCAACTAGCGTTTTTGGTCCGGAAGAATACTGTTTGTGTGTGGTTTGACTCCTAGATTTGATAGCGCGTGTTAATTTGTTTGTTTTTACTTTTAGAGACCATAGGTGTGAATTGTGAATTTTAATTGTTAGGTGTGAATTGTTAATTGTTAATTTTAGTTTAAAATTGTTAATAAAATTCACTGAAGTTGAATATAATGGCAAATGTTCCGGAATTTATCAACCTAGGAACCCCTCCTAATGAGAATCCTAGTACTTTTCCTTACTTTGGGAATGTTGGTCCTCCTTATATGGCTACTTTGTCATTACCTAGATTTACAATAGGTTTACCGATATGGTTATTTTCAACTTTGTTGGCCCAAAATACTCCAATTGTTCCACCTCAACCGGATGCTTCATCTCAACAGAGTTCACCATCTCAACATGACCACCCTTCTGTTGACCCTTTACCTTCTTCGCCTAATTTTTCTTCCTCCATTTCTTCCTCTTCGCCTGGTAAAAGCCTCGATGCTAGTAACCAGGAGGTTAAGAAGAAGAAGAAAGGGAAGAAGAAGAAAAAGAAGAAGAAGCAAGATAAGAAAGAAGTCAACCAACCAACCATGGCTGTAAGTGTTAATTGTGTTGAGGAAAATTCTGACATGCACCGTAAACCCAAATACCCTTGCAGGCTTTGTAAGGGTGACCACTTCCTTGTGAATTGTCCTGGTATTCCAAAGGTCTTGGAAGTATGGTCAGAAAAATCTCATCAACTTTCCATTGATCCATCAACCAGTGATAGTCAGGTTCCTGGGAAAAAGGGTAAAGTTAGGTTTCCTTGTAAGTTATGCAAAGGGAGTCATCAAACTCACATTTGCCCTCACATGGATGAAGCCTCAACATTGTTGGAAAAGCTTACTGTTCCACAGCAAGAATTTCCAACTGGTTACCGTAAACTTTCTCCCAACCTACCGTCAACTGACGGAGTGATTGATCTAGTTTCAAGTACAGTCGATCACACTCTCCCATTGGAGAGTGAAACTCATGTCACTCAGGTTGATGATCCATTAGTTGATCAAGTGGTCGATTCAATTTCACATTCGGTCGATCCCACTTTCCATTTAGAAAGTGAACTTCATACTGCTCAGGTTCTTCTTGTTACATCAGATTCTTCTATGCCAGGGGGCATTTCACCTGTTTCTACAGAACCCCCTCCAAGCACTGAGGTCTTTTCCTTTGATTGGAATAGACTGACAGAACCTCGTCTTCCTTCCTCCATCCCTTTCCAAATCATTGTCAAGGCTG
This sequence comes from Pinus tabuliformis, assembly GCA_031772625.1. Lineage (NCBI taxonomy): Eukaryota > Viridiplantae > Streptophyta > Pinopsida > Pinales > Pinaceae > Pinus > Pinus tabuliformis. The sequence continues at coordinate 902,973,319 of CM062808.1, forward strand.
GTGGTAGGGACATACATCGTACTCAGGTAGATGAAGGTGCTTCTGTCAGTATTTTATCCTCAACTGTTTGGAAAGCTTTGGGTTCCCCTCAGCTTGCGCCTATTACGTAGAATCTGAAAGCTTTTAACAGAACCATTAGTGAACCTTTAGGGATACTTCCTAAGTTTTCTATTACCTTGGAAGGTAAAACTGTCTGTATTGATCTTATGGTAGTTCGAGGTCCCTTGGATTTCAATTTACTCCTTGGGCGAGACTATGTTTATGCAATGAAAGTTGTCGTATCGACACTCTTTCGCGTGATGTCTTTCCCTCACAATGGCAGTATTGTGACTGTAGACCAGCTTTCGTTCCCTAGTCTTGTTTCAACTACCAATAATATGACACCCCTAAATGTTCCTGATTCTCAAGTGGTATATACCCTGCCACGGGTTAATTATGTGGCAACTGGTCCCATGTTTTCAGTTACCAATGTAAGTGAGCCTCTCACTGTTGATCTAGATCCGGTAATTGACATGGAAAACTCTATGGGATTACTTGAACACGATGTTCTTATCCCTTTTGAGTCCCTTGACGTGTGTTCCTCCCAAAAAACTATTCTTCCTTCGGATGAAGACCTTTTGGAAGCCATGATCAAGGTGTGTCCATTGACATGTCTTTCTTCCAGTTGGAAGCCATGATCAATGTAGCGAGGATAGTTTTTTCTTGTATCAACCTCGTTAAAAAATGAAACAAGGAGTCCGAGGAAAGTTCCTTTTACTATGTCAACCTCGTTAAAAAATGAATCAGTGAGTGCGAGGATAGTTTGTTCCCGTCTCAACCTCGTTAAAAAATGAAACTGGATGTTACGAGGATAGTTTGTTCCTCTCTCAACCTCGTTAAAAAATGAAATTGGATGGTACGAGGAAAGTTCTTTTACTGTGTCAACCTCGTTAAAAAATGAATCAGTGTGCATGAGGATAGTTCCTGTTACTGAGTCAACCTCGTTTAAAAATGAATCAGGTACGAGGATAGTTTTTTCCTGTATCAACCTCGTTAAAAAATGAAACAGGCTAGCGTGAGGAAAGTTCCTTTTACTGTGTCAACCTCATTAAAAAATGAATCAGTGTGTATGAGGAAAGTTCTTTTTACTGAGTCAACCTCATTAAAAAATGAATCAACTAGGTTTTAGGTTATGTAGATAGATTGTAGAAAGCAGGATTCCGAGGACAGTTCCTTTTACTGTGTCAACCTCGTTAAAAAATGAATCAGTTGGTCCGAGGAAAGTTCCTTTTACTGTGTCAACCTCGTTAAAAAATGAATCAGTTAGTTCGAGGATAGTTCCTTGTCTTGTGTCAACCTCGTTAACAAATGAAACAAGGATAGGTTATATAGATAGTTAGAAAGTAGGGTTTGAGGATAGTTCCTGTTACTGAGTCAACCTCGTTAAAAAATGAATCAGGTATGAGGATAGTTCTTTTCTTGTGTCAACCTCCTTAAAAATGAAACAACTCCCTTTTCAAGTTAAATATTGAACGTAAACCTTCATTTCATCCAGCCGGTTGAATGCAATGAAGCCTGGGGGGCATGTACCTCGCTTTGCATCATTATGCTGGGGGCATGCGAACTTTTTGAGCATAGTTCCTTGTCTTGTGTCAAGCTCATTAAAAAATGAAACAAGGGTAGCTTAAGTAGGTAGATTGTAGAGAGTAGTCATGAGCATAGTTCTTTGTCTTGTGTCAAGCTCATTAAAAAATGAAACAAGGATTTTAGAGCATAGTTCCTTGTCTTGTGTCAAGCTCATTAAAAAATGAATCAAGGTTTTTTAGAGCATAGTTCCTTGTCTTGTGTCAAGCTCATTAAAAAATGAATCAAGGTTTTTAGAGCACAGTTCCTTGTCTTGTGTCAAGCTCGTTAAAAAATGAATCAAGGTTTTTTAGAGTATAGTTTTTTGTTAGGTAGATTGTAGAAAGTAGTTATGAGCATAGTTCCTTGTCTTGTGTCAAGATCACTAAAAAATGAAACAACTCCCATGAGTCTTTCCATGATTTTGAAAGTAAATCTTCATTCCATCTACCTCATTGAATGCAATGAAGCTTGGGGGGCATGTACCTCGTTTTGTGTCATTATGCTGGGGGCATGTGAACTTATAACAAGCAGTGTCATTATGCTGGGGGCATGTGAACTTATAACAAGCATAGTTTTTCGTTTCAAGCTTGCGTAAACATGAAACTGAATCCGAGCATAGTTCTTTTCCTGTGTCAAGCTCATTAAAAAATGAAACAAATCCTCCTCTACTTGAGTCAAGAGATTGACTAGATCTCGTAAATGTTAAGTTGTATATTTAGGTTAGTTAGTTTTGCATAATTTTCTTATAGTTTAGGCCGGGTCTTTCAAACGATCTCGTTCTTGAACCTTCATTTCATCCAACTGGTTGAATGAAATGAAGCAGGGGGGCATGCACTCTAGCAGTTACGCTTAGGGGGCATCAAGCACAGTTTTATCTCTGTTTCAAGCTTGTGTAAAAATGAAACTACTTTGAAGCATAGTTTTTCTCTGTTTCAAGCTTTTGTAAAAATGAAACCTATCTCGAGTCAATTTCAGTTATTTTCAAGACTCGTTAAACTCATGAAAATACCGAGATTATTTTGCTATCTTTCATTCTCGTAAAACAAATGAAAATGCCGAGTTCTTTCCGTCTTTTCCTGCTCGTAAATTAAATTGAAAGTCGGCCATATGAGTACATTTTTATCATTTTTTCGAACTCATCAAAACTTACGAAAAAGTGAAAACCATGAGTACATTTTTATCCCTTTTTCGAACTCGTTAAAACTTACGAAAAAGTGAAACCTCAGAGTCATCTTTTAAGCCCTTTTCTGACTCCTAAAACATGAAAAGATTGCCGAGCATTTCTTTTACACTCGTTAAAACGGAATTAAAAGACGGTCCCCTTATAGCTCTTTTCTGACCGTAAAATCAGGAAAAGATTGCCGGGTTTTTGTCGTTTCAAACTCGATACGGAAATAAAGTGACGTGTCTTTGATCGCTTTTTACTTTTCAGGTCAATGACACTAATTATGAAAGTACTCCTTGGTCGCAAGATCAAGCGGTTCCCCCAGGTATTATTTTATACTTTTTCGGGCTTGAGGGACACAAATTTACGAAAAAGTTCAACGTGGAGTTTCCTTAAGTTTTTTCAGACTCTCTAAAATTGAAAAACGCCGAGTTGTTCCTATACTGGGCTCGTTAAACTTTTACAGTAAAGGACCTGTTCAATTACAAACAGGAACGAACCACTCCTTCCTAGGGTTCGAATTTAAACTAGGTTGGACTCGTCCGAAGGATGAGCTTATAATCAAGCATATGTTATCCTCCTCAAGCTTGTTAAAAATAAAGAGGTACTTGCCAGAAATGGTGGGGGAAAAGAGAGAAGAATGAGCCTATTTGTTACCTTTTGTCTCAAAAGAAACTTTATTACCGCTCTTGAACACGACACTTTTTCATTCACCTGGGTTGGGAAATCTTTTACCTCACAGTTGACCAAATCACTTTGAAAGTCTTTAACCGGGTTCTAGGGATTAACTTTGAGTTATTCGTCACCAAACCATCTGTCGTGTCGTTATGTGTTCAAGAGGTCTGCAAGTAAAACTTTCATCTGCAAAATACTTGTCATCCATTTGACCATCCCTGAGTCAGTCCTTACAGCAACATTTCTTCAACTTGAACAATGATTTCGTGTTGCAGGCTTGCCTGCAACGATTCGCTTTCTATCGACATCGACACATTATCTAGAAAGATGACTTAGGAATCGACAGTACCTTGAAGTCTGCATGCATCAATGGCAGGTTTCTCGCCTTTGACGACAGTTTACATCATTGACTTTCGATCAAAGGATTCCGTGAAGTGTTCGACATCAAAACATCTATTCACATTTCACGGGTTGTGCTTGGTACTTTGAGAACCATTGACATTACTGGTGGTCTCTCTCACGCTTGTTAACAGTTCACATCATCGACTGGTAATCAAGTGGTTTCTAACATGTTCGACATCAAATCATTTAATCACATGCTTAGAATCGTACCAATTCGGGAAGTAGAAGTGAAGACCCTGGATCTAGTTTTTACCATCCAGGCTGCGAGGAGTTTTGTATTCATTATCTATGTAGACTAATCATAAACAGATGGCTGCGTCCATACTGTCTCTACAAAAGTCTATAAAAATGATGTACTGCAAGATCATTCCTGTATCAGAATAGTTAGTCCATTAGTTAAAGTTTTGAATCTGAGTATGGGAATGCCTACCTCAGTGATGATATAATCTTATACATGTATTTTGTTTTGAAAATTGCAGGTTCCAACCAGGTCATCCACAAGACAATCCTTGAAATGATAAAGCGCTTCACCCTTCCTAGAATTACAAAACCCTAATCTATTCCAGGCTTCGCACTTTAGGGGGCAATCTGTTACACTAAAAAATGTCACCTTGACTACTTACAGTTAGTATGGCTCAAATCAACAGTCATGCTACCCCTTTTAGGCAAGTCTCATGCCTCTGTTATCCATCTCAAACTCAAAGAAGAGAGAAAGTCTTGTAAAAACTATGTTTATCTCTGGGGTCGCAGGTTCTCTCTAGCCTTACCTGCGGGGACGGTGACCATGTTCACAAAAGCTGCGTCCATGGATGCTCTGTATGTTAAGGGACAGGTGCGTCCTTCTGTAAAAGGCAAAATGCGCGAGTTTCATCTTAAAAAAGTTACTTGTGGTTACTTCTAGAACATTCTAGAGGTCGGTTTGATGAAATGGATGCGCCTCCAGTTGGTTCATGTATCTCTATTAAGAGGGAACTTATCCCATCAATAAGGGAGCTATCCCACCCATAGAGGGGGATGATCCCATTGATAGTGGACCTGAATAACCTCTTTACAGCACTATAAGTAAAGACATTGAGCCAGAAGGAGGAGAGGTTGGAGCTATACATTTTCTTTGGGTAAATGCTGCAGGATTTAGGTCTTCCATTAGAACCTTTGTGAGGAGAGATTGTCTTTACTTGATTCTACTTGGAAGTGGGTGAGCTTTGTCAAAGTAGAGGAAAACCCTTGATGGACCCTGGGAGGAACTTGCACAACACCAAGGCCAGGTTGTAAGAGTTTCTTTGTTTCGTTATTAATACAAACTGGTTTATTTTTCTCAATAGCTTGTGTTAATGAGTTATTTCATGTGTTCCTTGGTCTGCATGTTGAATATGTGTTTTATTATATGAAATACAAGTGCTTGGTAATTGTTTGATTGTTTGTGGTTGCAGGAATTGACATGAAGGAGGAGCTCATCCGGATCGCCAAGGACGGACTTCAACAACAGCGTTTTGGAATAAGGTAAGCCTAAACACTTGTAGTTTTCATGTTGTAAAAGGTGTATTTAGAGAAAGATCACTCCATTTTGTCTTGTTTGTCATTAGAATGTCTTAGACTTCTAGGAAGGTCAGCCGTGTCCGCACCCTTGACCAATTCCATGTGACAATCACTAAAGAGCAATCCATCGCTCGTGCCCAATACTTGGATCTATTTTACTCCTAGTCTGGCACTTTATACAATTTGTTACCCAATGCTCCATAACCATCATCCGATCCCGCAACATCAAAGTCACTAGTTGTTCCTCTCATTGAAGGAGTTATTGGTTCAGTATCCCAGACCCCTGCTAAAACTTCTTCCAAACAGAAGTTGGTCTCGAATGTAGGTTTTAACCTTGTACATAAATTACCTACATATGAACTCTAAAACAAAGAAAATAAACAATGTGAGAGCATAACACATAAAACACATATACGCAGAGGTTTTCCCCTCGATCCCAAAACTGGAACTACCAGCTTGATTTTTCATTATATTCCTTTCAATGTTACAATACATATTTATACATGCTGAAGCATCCAATGCCATGGACCGAAAACCATTGCGTCCAAAACCATGTGTGAAATATCATGCACAAAACTATAGGTAGGTCTGCCCAACCTAATATAGGGTCCAAAAAAAAAAATTTCCTGGGCACTGCCCTGGACAGAGTGGGGTTACCTCCACCCCTCAAACCCCTTGTGACTCCCCCCGCTACCCAATCGACGCAATGAAGGGGGTGCTCCGCCCCCCTTTTAACCCCCCGGTTAACTACGTGGGCTAGTCGTGGAAAGAATATAACACAACCCAACATTCTTCCACGTTGTTTTCTTTCCACAGGGGGCCACAAGAGAGCTTAGTCATTTATCCAGCCCTGCAATGCCCATTTTTTCTCTACATTAAGATAACTTCTCAGAGCTCACATATTTTTTCAATGCATCTACAATATTCTTCATAGTGTTCACCTTTACCAGCAACACCTTTTTGCCTTCTATCATATCCCTCATAAAGTGATACTGAAAATCAATGTGCTTTGTATTTGCATGATATGCAGGGTTCTTTGCCAAGAAAATTGCACTTTGGTTGTCACAGTCTATCCTTATAGCTCCCTGTACTAACCCCATACTTGAACATAATCTTTGCAACCAAACTGCTTCCATGCTTGCATGAGTGGCTGCCATGTATTCTGCCTCTGTAGTTGATAGTGCCACTACAGATTATTTTATACTCTTCCAACTGACTACACCTCCAAATAGGTTAAACCCATGGCCACTTGTAGATCTTCTCTAATCTAGATCTCTAGCCCAATCTGCATCAAAAAAACCATGAATATCCAACACTCTGTCCAATCGTGGTCTTCCTTGGTAGCACAAACCATAATCACTAGTGCCACGAAAATACCTGAAAACCTGCTTCATTGCTGTCTAGTGCTCCTTCCTTGGTTTTGACATAAACCATCTCAATACTCCCACTGCATGTGTAATGTTTGGTCTAGTACAGACCGTTGCATTCATCGGGCTAGTGACTGCACTTGCATATGGAACACAGTACATGCCCTCTTCCTCTTCTTGTGTCTTGGGACACTTTTCAACAGATAACTTTACACCTATAGGAATAGGAACCTTCACCAGTTTACTATCCTACATATTAAGCCTCTACAATATTGTCTCGACATACTTCCTTTGGTTTAACCATAGCTTCCTCTTTGCCTGATCTCTTTTAATTTCCATGCCCAAAATATAGTTTGCAGCACCAAGATCTTTCATTTCGAATTTGGGAGACAAATGGGTTTTCAAATCCTAGATAATTTCTTTGTCATTTCCAACCAGCAACATGGTCACCAATTAATTTAAAATACACACAGTGATCTTCTTCGCTTCTGGTGAAGCCAATTCCCGTATAAATGTATCAAATTTCTGATACCACATCCTTGGTGACTATTTTAACCCATAAAGAGACTTCTTTAACTTGCATACCATTTCTTTCTTACCCTTCACCGCAAAGCCTTCAGGTTGCTTCATGTAGATCTCCTCTTCCAAATCCCCATGAAGAAATGTTGTCTTCTCATCCATCTGTTCTACCTCAAAATCAAAAGCAGCAACAACAGATAAAATTTATCTAATAGAAGTTACCTTGGCAACAGGAGAAAAAATATCACCAAAATCAATTCCCGGCACCTGGGAATAACCTTTTGGTACCAACCGAGCTTTTCATTCTCCACCTTTCCTTCTACATTTTTCTTCTTCTTGAACACCCATTTGCTACTAATGGGTTTCCTTCTAGCCAACAACTCCACTAGATCCCAAGCCTCATTTTTGTACAAAGATTCCATTTCATCAACCATGGCCTCTTTCCATAGTTTTCCATCCTCTGAATCTACTGTTTCCTTCACAGTTCTGGGATCGTCATCAGTAATAGATAAATAAAAATTTGAACAGAAAGCAAATGGACTATATCTTACTGGCTGCCTTCTTTCTCGAATTGATCTTCTCACACCCAGAGTTTGTGGCTCTTCATCCTCTGATTCCTCCTCTTTTGTAGATTATGATTCTTCCTCCTTTAGCTCAAACTCTATCTTCTCAGGTTCCTTTGGTTGGAATTCATGTTTAATAACATCTTTTGCCTCTCTAAACACGACATATTGGCTGTACACAACCTTCCTTGTTACTGAGTTCCAAAGCTTATGACCCTTTAAACCATCCTTATACTCAATAAATATGCACTTTTCAGATTTACTATCCAACTTGGTTCATTTCTCCTTTGGAACATGTACATATGCATCACATCCAAATACCCTCAGACATCAAAGAGAGGGTTTCTTACTAGTACATACCTCTTGTGGAGTCTTATCCTCCAACATTGATGAAGGTGATCTGTTGACTAGGTAACATGTTGTCTCCACTGCCTTTGCCCATAATTCTTGTCCTAACCCAGTACCACTAAGCATGATTCTTGCCCTTTCCATCAACATCTTGTTCATTGTTTCTGTAACTCCATTTTGCTCAGGTGTGTATGGAGTAGTCTTATATCATGCTATACCACACTTCTTACAGAATTCTTCGAATTCCTTACTGCAAAACTCTCCACCATTATCTGTCCTCGGCACGTTTATCTTCTTCTCTGTCTGGTTTTCAGCCATAGCCTTAAATTCTTTAAACCTTTCAAAGACTTTAGATTTCTTCTTAAGGAAATATATCCATGTATTCCTTGAGAATTCATCTATAAAGGATACATAGTACATAGACTTACCCAGTGATGGAACCTTCACAGATCCAAACACATCACTGTGCACAAGCTCTAATATCTGTTTCACCCTCTTACCACGATAGGGGAAACTCACCCGATTCTACTTCCCATATACACAATTTTCATAGAAATCAAAATCTAGAGAGTTATTACTCATACCTTCTACCATACCTTTACCATGAAGTATTCGAAGGCCCTTCTCTCGCATATGTCCAAGCCTTTGATGCCACAACATGGTCTTCTGTCCAGAGACCACTAGATTTTCTACTCCACTTTCAGGAACCACAAAACTATTGCACCCATCAACAATAGTGCTACCTTATAGTTTGTACATAGTTCCAATTCGAACTCCCTGCATCAATACCAGTGCCCCCCAAACCATCTTGCAGGTATCCTTCTCGAATACTGTTTTTACACCTATATCTTTCAGCTTGCTTATAGAAATCATATTTCTGGCTAATGCAGGAATATGCAGAACACCCGGAAGTGTTCTAACCCTTCCACCTTGCAACTTCAACTTTACTTTTCCACGACCAACAATTCTAGCCTTCCTTTCATCCCCCAAGAAGACATCACCACCATCATATTTCTCATACTTGAAGAACCACTCTCTATGCGGAGTGAAGTGAAATGATGCACCCGAGTCAATCAACCATGTCTCATGATCTACATGTGTACTTGAAGAAGCCAAGTACACATCCCCACCTTCATCTGAGGTGGTTTCCACCTCTGTAGAAGGATCAACATCAGATCCCTTTCCTTTATCAGGAGCTTTATGTTTACAGTCCCTTTTGTAGTGCCCTTCCTTTCCGCATTTCCAGCACACCACCTTTATAGGTTTTACTGGAAATTTAGATATCCCTCTAGATTTAGACCTCCCACTTGATGACTTTTTTTTTTTTTTCTGTTCAGGGATTATAGTCGTCGTACAAACAAGGCATCACTATTCTGGATCTCCATATTTTTTTGTCTCATTTCCTCTGTTAACAAGGATAAGACTATTTCGTCAAACTACAAGGTAGTTGCATTGCTACCTATTGCAATAACCAGACTATCCCACGAATCTGGTAGAGAACACAACAAACTGATGCACTTATCTTCATCTAAAATTTTAATATCAACAAATGATAACTGACTTACCACAGTATTAAATGCATTCATATGCTCTGTCACTGAGTCTCCATCTTTCATCCCCAGGTTATACATATTTTTCCATTGGAATAGTTTATTGACCAGAGACTTAGATTGGTATAAAGTCCCTAACGTGTCCCACAAATCCTTTTTCGTCGCTTCCCCTGATACATTCAACAATACTAAATCTGAGACACACAATCGCATTTTTCCCTTTGCCTTCCGATCCAAATTCTTCCATTCTTCATCGGACACTCCAGTTGGTTTAGTACCTAGATCTACCACAATCCACTGATATTTATCCACCAACAGATCCTCCATCTTGAGTTTCTATAACTCAAAACTCTGACCATTAAATTTCTTGATCTCTATCTTTCCCCTGCTCGCCATCTTCTTTCACCATCATAATTGATCTCACAGATCTCCCACTAAACAGGGTCTATTATAGGCCTGAGTGAAACCCTTTAGCAACAAAGGCATCCCCATGAGGCCAAAACAACTCTAATACCAAATGTAGGTTTTAACCCCGTCCATAAATTACTTGCATATGAATTCTAAAACACATAAAATAAAAAATGCGAGAGCATAACACATAAAACACATATACACAGAGATTTTCCCATAGATCCCAAAACTAGGACTACCAGCTTGATTTTTCATTATATTCCTCTCAATGTTACAATAAATATTTATACATGCCGAAGCATCCAATACCATGGACTGAAAACTATCACGTCCAAAACCATGGACCGAAAACCGTTGTGTCCAAAACCATGTGCGAAAAATCATGCACAAAACCATAGGTAGGTCCGCCCAACCTAATATAGGGTCCAAAAAAAAACTTTTCTCAGGCATTGCCCTGAACCCCAGAGAGTGGGGTTACCTGCACTCCTCAACCCCCTATGACTCCCCCTGCTACACAATCGGCACAATGAAGGGGGGGCTCCACCCCCCTTCTAACCCCCCGGTTAACTACGTGGGCTATTCGTGGAAATAATATAACACAACCCAACACCAAATGTTTCTCCTAATAGCCCATCTCAGAATCCACCAGGCCTTGGTAAAACCTTAGACATCTACACTATCCAGTCTACCACAATGGACAAATCCTTAAAAGGAAAAAAGAAAGACAAAAGCTAAAGCCGATGCCCCAAAACAGGATCCTCCCAAATCGTCTACTGGCAAATCTCTACAACGGAAACCTAAGTATCCCTACCTCATTTGCGAGGACGATAACTACACCAAGGATTTTCATTGACGATCCGAAGTTAGTTTCCTGCTCAAAGGGACCCCTGCTTTCCTCAAAGAACCATTTCTGTCTCAGCAAACCCAAATGGTAGACCAACCCCGATCTGCTTCCTCTGGATCTCAAGTTTTCATGATGAGCACACCCATTAATGTGACTACCCGATCGAAAGATTATCAAACTCCAGCTTTGACAGGTGGGAAAGAAAAATAAGTTTCACCTTCTTCTCTACCCCGAGTTCTGGCCCTCTGCAAATCGAATGCCCTAACCTTGATTCTACTATGCAACCACCCTCTCGAGGTGTGCTGCGGAAATCCTCGTATAATCCCAATTCTCGAGTCACTCAACACAACAATATTTTTGAGTATTTGGCTCAGGCAATGTCAGCCATGTCGACTCTTAAGGTACTCCAAAGTTGCCCATCGTAGCGGAAATCTTTGCTGTCATCTATCGGGGGCATCGATCCCACCAATTCTAATTTGATATGTTTCGATCTAGAGAACCATGTTCCATGGCTCCCTCATCAGATTTCCTTTCTTATTCAAGTAATCATTAATGAGAAGACCATCCACCACACTGTCATTGATGAAGGTGCTTCCACCTGCATCATGTCAACTGCATGTTGGAAGGCTATTGGTTCCCCTGCACTAAACCAGTCTCCAAACACTTTGGAAGCTTTCGATGGGCACGATTCACAACCCTTCAATGTCTTACCTAACCTTGCCATCACCCTAGAAGGCAAGACAGTGCAAGTCGAAGTAGAGATTGTTGATGCCAATCTCAATTATAATCTTTTACTCAGCCAAGCCTGGACTCATGCCATGCATTCTGTGGCCTCCTTTTTCTTCCGCGTGATTCATTTTCCCCATAAGGGAAAATTGTCACTATTGATCAACTATTTTTCTTTGCCTCTTCCTCCTTGGATGGAAATTTTCCATACGTAAAGCACTTTGGTGCTCCCCATGAGAGTGTGGGGGTGGGTCTCTTCAAAGATTCTGCCTTAATGGGAATTTTCCCACTCCCACCTCCTCATGTTTCCTCCGGCAACATCATCTCGGTCAAATCTGATCCCTGGGTCATACCTACACCAAATCTTATTCATACTTGGGAAAAGGTTATGTCGATTAGTCTTGCCAAAGTCAATTATGTGGAAATTGTTTCGGCTTCGAACTCTGCATCCTCTGATTCTCATATGTCGAAGAGCTCTCTTGATATGTACTCTCAATCCCCTTGGCTTGGCACTTTGGAATCATCTGATCCCTTAGCCGAGACCTTCCTCGTTGATGAAGGTATCATGGAAATCACGTCCCTCGAGGAACGACCACAGATTGATACTCATCATTGCTCCTTGTTCATGGGTGGATGAGTCATGTTTCAGCTCTTTTCTTGACTCGTTAAAATCATAAGAAAAGATTGTTGAGTATTTTTTTTCCCTTTTTGACTCGTTAAAGAGAATAAAAATGGGGGGTCTGCTTTCAACTCTTTTCCGACCCTTTGAACGGGAAAATATGGTCGAGCCCTTATCGTTTCAAACTTGTTAATGGATGAAAAACATTGTGCACCCAGTATAAGTTTACCCCTTTTTCAGGCTAGGAGGCACTATTTACAAAAAAGGTACTCCTTGACTAAAATGGTCAAGAGGTTCTCTCAATTATTTTTTCTACCTTTTCGGGCTTGAGAGACACAAATGTATGGAAAGGGACCATGTGGAATTTTCTTTTGTGTCTTTTTAAAACTCTCTAAACATGAAAAAGATACCAAGTTACACCTTTATCGGACTCGTTAAACTATTAAACAGCATCAGATTCGTCACCATGATGAACATGAGCTTCTCCTTCCTAGGGCTCATTAAACTTACTAGGTCAGATTCGTCCAAAGGATGAACTTATAGTACAAGCATATTCTATCCCCTTCAAGCTTGTCATTAAAAAATAATTGGGGTACTCACCAGTAATGGTGGGGGGAAAATTTGGAAATCTATCAGTCATGTCAGTAGCTCACTCTTGAACATGACACTCTTTGCCTCATGTCAGGTTCGGACATCCTCCTTTGCATCGTTGACCTTCCTGGGTTTGGGCCATTCATTTTTTCCTTCCATTTGATCACTTCCATGTCATCATGACCATCGATCCCATGGATCCAAAAGCTTCCAAACTTCCAGTTGTCTCGCCGATATGTTCAAGATTTGTCCTTCTGCAGTTACACTTACCCCTAATTCTCTGTATCATCCAAAATCATTTTGCATCCTCTCGTCTCACATCAATCATGTGGGATTCATTATGGCCCTCCTTAGAAATGATCGCTTTCCGTCAACTTCAACTCATTTTCCAGGAAGTTGACCAAAAGACTCCCTTCCAGTACCTTAGGGCTTGCATGCCCTAATGGCAAGTTCTTCACACTCGACGACAAGTTCACATTATTAGCTTTCGATCAAGTGATTTCACAGGTGTTCAACTTCAATTCCTATATTCACATTCCATGAATTTTGTTGATAGTACCCTGAGGGCCATCGTCATTATGGGTGGTTTCTCTCGCACTTGTTAATAGTTTACATCATTGACTGGTAATCAAGCGACTTTCTATCATGTTCGACGTCAACACATCTATTCACGTGCTAGGGTCTGTACTTTTATCGGGTTGTGTTGGAGCACAAGACCCTGGAATTAGATCATAGAAAGTCTAGGTTACAAAGTGATGTGACATGGTTATGATGATATGCATGTCCCTTTTAGATGGATAGTTGCGACCAAACCATGAGTGATCATATGTGATCCTTCTCCTTGACGGATGGTTATGCCCATACCCGGATCCATTTACATGATCATTCGTTGGATGGCTACATCCATGCCATGATTCATGTATTGTTTGACAGAGATCTCAGTCTATGTATATGTATCTGTACTTGCTTGTAGGTTTTCCGATGGCAGACCAGTTCCCCGCACTGATTTATAAAGCATTTCATCCCTCACTCCAGCTCGACCTTCATGCTTTAGGAGGCATCTGTTACATAGAATTTTGTCATTGTCCCTATACTCCCTGTTCCTTGATCCTAGAGGACCTCTATAGTGAACCCTGCATGCTTGGCTTTCATGAAGAAACTCCCATTATGTCCCTCTTCATGAGCAGATCATTCCCTTTTGCACCATTTCCCCTGAAACTTCTGTTTTTCCCAGTTTACAAGACCAACGCTAATGGCCTTTGTCTCCCCTACATTGACGTGCAGAGATTAGCACTACTCCTCGCATCGACCAGAGCGACTGAGCTATGTTTCAGTTGTGATGGTCCTGTTATGGGAACTTTTTTAAAATTAGAGCTGAAGCTTCTAGCTCTAGAAGCTCTGTAATAGAAGTCTGGTAAATGGTTTGGCCGGATGGGGTTGAGGATGATAGTCTGGGCTCCTTCCCCCTATAATAATGGAACTACCTCAAGGGATAAGTCCTTCTCCCATGAGAAGAGGATCCATCTCCCATCCATATTTCCTATCTAAACCTCCCTTCTTCCCATGCACAAACTAGTCACAGTTGATAATTTTGGCAGAGTTATTATTGAGTGTTGATACTATTTTAGAGTAGACAAGAAAGCTATTACTAGTTGTATCTATCTAGTTGTGTGAGGGAGAAGTGTGTTTTGGTTTGGAGTGAAGCCTAAAGGGAAGAGCTTTTAAACTACTTTTGTTTGAATACATCATGGAATGCTAGCAGAAGTGAGTGGGAACCTAGTCTTGTCAGAGGAAGACTGCAACGTTAAGATGAATGATTGTAATCTCTCTTTGATATTAATATATGCAACTATCGATTGATTTCCTACATGTTTTGTAAGATTACATATTCATGGCTTAATGTTTCTTTACTTTTTAAGTAGGTTGAATTCCAATTTGTCTATTATTATGTTTGTGTTTTGTTGTTGTTTACTTGTTTCAAGAGCTTGAAAAAGGAAGCGAGAGATTACTGGAGCGAACAAGCGAGGACATCATCAAGTAGGATAAATGACCAAGAGGTAGGCCCTCTTGATTTATTCTAACCTAAGAAAATCTTCCATAGAATGTATCTGTTGTGGCTAGAACCACTATTGGGATAGAGGAGTTTGTTCGTGTCTGCACTTATAATTTTACTTCACCATAGATGGGCATAGAGATATTTCATTTACATTTTAGTCTGATTTTTTACTTATTTGTTTTATTGTAATGTGCCTCCATTCAATGAGGTGATTAATTTTGTAATTTTTTTTGGGCTACAGAGCCATCCCTGGCCGAGACAGCTATCGACCTAACAACTGAGACTCGGCTGATGATATTTTGTTGTAATGAACGTCCATGATCCCCTCTCTAGATAAATATGGAAAATTAGTACTTAACAAAGGTTCAAAAATCTGTAAGAAAAATATACATGTATTTTCAGACTATATAACTTAATAATACAGATCTTTCAGAATATCAAAGAAATGGTGGTGATTCCCCCTTTGATTATTACAGTATGTTGTCCTCCTATTCAAATCCGTTATGTTCATGTTTCTTCTCTGAATTCATGCAACAATAGCAGCTATAAATATTTCATAGTTCCTATAGATTCTTTTGTATTCATTTTCTAATGCATATGCATGTATGAATGGCTGAAATTATATCTTTAAAACTGCGCTACATGAATCATAGCACACAACCTTTCTTTTGTCCATTATATCTACCTATAACTCAAATAAGTGTATAAATTCTTATTGTTTCAAGCTATATCTGTTAAGTATAGAATTATTGATGCTTTGGGCTCTATGTTATAAGTTATTATTTCTCCTTATCGTCTCTCATTTACTCTGCAAAATCTTATTAAAATGTAAGTCCTCGAACTACTCGGCCTCCTCTATTTTATGTGTATATTTTTGGGAAATGTGTATGTAAAGATATACTATAATTACATGACTTATACCTTTGGATGAATGTGTTAGCACTTAGTAATTTCTCAAGGTTAAAGAAAGAAATCACTGAGGTAACCACGAACCTACTTTTGAGACTAGGATCTAGCCTTCCTAATCTCAGAGAGAGATCTCTCTTTATGATTTAACTATGTTTTAGTTCATTGATTTTAGGCTAGTTATGGTTGCACTTGGTTTTTGATTTGAATTTGGGTCGTGGAATAACTTACTTAGATGAAAAGAGGGTTGCTTTTACTATTATGCTATAGAGTCAAATGTGAGACAAACAAGACTGGATCAAGCTTTTAAAAGACAGTGTCTACAGGGCAAAATAGATGAGTTCTTGCATATCTCAAAGGATGGATGGTGAAGTGGTTCTTTAATATGATCCAGGGAGACACTAAGGGTTCCTTAGGCCAGATTATGAAGAGAATGAAAGACGTCAATCGGGATGAGAGAGAAATTAAGGATTCTCAAATCTAGATATCAGAGGAAAACATATAAATGACTAACTGTACAAAACAGAGTGTACTTAA
Organism: Pinus tabuliformis; assembly: GCA_031772625.1. Lineage (NCBI taxonomy): Eukaryota > Viridiplantae > Streptophyta > Pinopsida > Pinales > Pinaceae > Pinus > Pinus tabuliformis. The sequence goes on from CM062808.1 coordinate 902,989,739, forward strand.
ACAAATTCTGAGTGATATTTCCAGTTAATTCATTCAAATTTGGATAACATTTAATATTACGAAACACATGATAAAGTGACAAAATCAGACAAAGAAGATACTTCACTGCAAATAGCTCATTTCATGAATCATGTAATGCAATGCTTTTATTACTTGCTCCTGTCTGTTGACTTGAAAATTGGTACAATAGCCCTAAGGTTCAAGATCAAAATAACTCTACAAATGTATAGTAATCCACCCACCTTCTAATACTTCTAATATTGAAATACATATATAAAAAGAATTTTAGAAAATATCTCAAACTACATTAAGAACTAATCTAGGAAAAAGAAATATCTTCATGCAAGAAGATAGAGACGGCTTTTGAACTGCTGCTTGATGTCCCCGTTATTTAGGTTTTGTTGTCTTTGATCTCTAATCTTTTTCCCTTTAAGCTGCGTGACTGTTTGGTCTTCACGCTGGATGTCATATTTACTTATGACCTTTCATCTGATATACTTTCTTCTGTTTGTCTTTCAACTGTATTTCTTTATCTCTCTCCTCAGTTTTTAGTCGTTTACTATGAATTCTTTGTCACCTACTTTCATTTTTACATTTTACTGTAAATCTTACTCACTCTTTCATGTTTCTATGTTTTTAGTAAAAATGATTTTTACTATGTAGAATACATAATGTTGCTTGGAGAGTAGTCTGTAAGAGTCTTTTGTTGTGCTGGTGAAAAATGATTTAATCTCTGTTTTAATCATAATTTGTTGTGTAAATTGTTTCCTTCTGCTCTGTGATAATTGTGTTTTCCTTCTGGATTAAGCCTTTTGAATACATTTCCTTGCAAATCTTGGAACAAACAGGTTTTGTGACTAGTATCAAAACTTGTTTGTCCAATCTCCTGGCCTTGTTAATTACCTGCAAAATACAATAATTGTTAATAAGAACACAGGTTGGCAGGGAGGTGATAATGGCTTCAAGGAATAGGGAAGTATATGGAAAGAGTCCAGAGCATGTTTGGAAGGTAATCAGAGGCCTTTTAACGGGTAACAGTTAACTTTTGGGCACTGCAATTATAAGTGAACATTGGATAGTTTTAGCTTTTAAACGTGTAACGGTTAAATTTTTGGCACGAGATTAAAGTGTGAATAGTGGGCAGTTTCATCATACATGGGGAGGTGGTTTCGAAGGCCATCGGGTGGTATTTCCTTGAGAGCACACGAGTTCCCTTGGTGCTGCCACGTAGCCAAAAGGGGCCTGAGAAAAACCACGAATCTCATGTGCTCTCAGGCGGGTAAAGGTCGGACGTCGGGAGTGCGCGATATGGATGTGTGTCATTGGATATAGGGGTGCAAGATCTAATGGCTATCGCGCGGCAGAGTTGCATGGAGGGAAATCCGTGAATATTAGTGTGGCCTGGGGAATAATTACAAGTGATTTCTAATTAATTTATGATATAAAACGACGCTAAATATAAGCGGGTTAAAAATATAATGCATGGGTTTATGGAGTGGGACTAGGGTTAACTGTGGCGGGGTTTATTTAACCACACCAAGGGGGTGGGTTAAACGGGTTTTGTATCGGGAAAATGTGAATTTGCAGAGGTTTGTTAAGTAATGCAGGGGGACATAAAACTTAGAATATAGAGGTTTTATGGGTTTTTTAGGTGTATGGTGGAGTTAAAGTTAAATAATGCAAGGAGGGGGATTTAAACTTAGGATAAGGGTTTTTATGGGTTTTTTAGGTGAAATAAGGAAATTAATAAGGGGAAAATGATTTTTAAAGGGAAATGTCTAGGGAAAAGGGTTGAAATTAATGAAACAAGGTTAAAATGAGGGGAAAGGGTATTTTTTCAAAGGGAATGGGTTTCACAGTAGGGAAAAGGGGTTTTGGGTTGGGAAATGACATTTGGAGGGTAATTTGCTAGGAAAATGTGTGAAACCAAAGGGTAAGGGTTAAAATGAAGGGAAAAAGTATTTTCATAAGAAATTATGGGATAATGGGGGAAATTAGTAAATAAGTAGTGGGGGGTGAAATAAAATGAGGGGAAGTTAATTAAATCAACTTGTGAACATCCTTTCACTTTCATAACTGCTCTTGCACACTGAAACATATGGTTAAGCATTATAAATGTGCTTATGCTTCAACAACTTTGTACTTCTGCAACCTTTCTTGTACTTACCCTTTGCTTACTCTAACATTTTTTCTTCACTTTATTGGGTGCATTTAAGCTAGCAGACCCTTTCTTTCCTTTCTCTTTTGAAAATTAAACTATCTAATTCTAACCTTATATCTTCCAATGGCTCAGATTAAGCTTATGAGCACATTTTTATTTCTCTACCTAGCTACTGATCTGCCAAGCTTAAACAGTTTGGCTAGATCTTTATTCTCTATCTATAAACATGAAATTTAAAGCATGAAGTAGTCAATATTAAACATTTTGACTATCATGGGATGTGTCATTTATGACAAGCTGCACACAACCATTATTTTGCATAGTAAAGTAAAAAGTAGTGGCACTTAGACTTGCACACTTTCATGATCTGTTTTTGTTTGGGGTTCATATTCTTTTACTTTTTTTTTATCTTTTCTTATTCTTTTTGTCCTTTGATTATTCTTTTAGGACATACCCTCTTTACATTTTTTAATTTTTAATATGGAAAACATTTGCAGAAAAAGCAAAGGTACGTATAATATTACAATACTTAGTCAGTTCAAAATTATGATCGCTATTATTATACGAACCTAACAAAATGAACCAACCCATTCCTCTTGTATATATATATATATATATATATATATATATATATATATATATATATATATATATATATATATATATATATATATATAGATATATATATATATATATATATATATATATATATATATATATATATATGTATATATATATATGTATATATCTATGTATATATGTATGTATATATCTATATATATATATATATCTATATATATATATATATATATATGTATGTATATATATATATGTATATATGTATGTATATATCTATGTATATATGTATGTATATATCTATCTATATATATATATATATATATATATATATATAGAGAGAGAGAGAGAGAGAGGGAGAGAGAGAGAGAGAGAGAGAGAGAGAACATATGTGATGTCTCCTCTTACCCAAGAATCATTTGAGACACACCAATCTAGATGGTCCCAGGCACTGGTCTTGTAATAAATCCAAGGCTATCTCTAGGTGTGACAACATCTTCTGGTGTCGTTGTCAGGGAATGTATTGAAGGATTTTCCCCATAGGGTACGTAAAATTGAGAACTCTTCGTGTAGGTGAGAAAAGATGTTCTGATTGCATCAATGTCACCTTGGTGACTCAACACACCTCATCATCATTTATCATCCGACATTTTAAAAGGCCTCACACTCGCTCAGATACTTCTCAGAAGAAAGCCCCATTTGTATCTGACCATGAGAAATTAATTTTCAGGAAAGTCTGGAAGGAGAAAACTCCTACTACCTGCACTCCCGTCTCATCAATCTTTGAAGCTTCCTCATCCACACCCCAATCCGTTGTTACTCACTATGTCATATTTTCTCCTCAAACCCTTACATACCCTACTTTCAGTCTAGCCACTCCTACCACTATGTTTTTGGCCCAAGTTCCTTAAGCGAGTCTCATTCCCCCTCCATTAATGCAAATGAATCTTCCAGAATTTCTTCTAAACAAATATGCCCCTCTTAATTTACCTTAGCCCCTAAGTGCTATGCCCCAGGACTACCTAAATCTTTTGCCTAGGTTCAATGGGGAGGATGATAACACTACACAGAGACATTGAAAACTTTTGTGCCTTTGCTAAGAATCTAAATGCGTAATAACTAGATGTGGTCATGAGAATTTTTGTACAATCCCTTGATGGAGAAGCCATAAAATGGTTTGAAGCCCTACCTAATGCCTACATCACTACCTGGGAGGAACTTGAAAACTCTTTCACACAAAAATTTGGTGGAAAGAGAAATCATGAGTACCTCCTCACAGAGTTTAATGCTATAAGGAAAAAGCCAAAATAGGATATCTCATAATTTATAAAAAGTTTAAAAAGCAGTATACTAACCTCCCGTGTGAGATAAAGCCTCCTCCATTTTCTGCTTGATTAGCTTTCTTGGGAGCCTTTGAATGTGATTTTGGCTTTAATCTAAGGGAAAGGAAGTCTCTCACTCTAGATCAACTCGGAATTGATTCACTGAAGGTGGAAGAAAAATTCACCTTAGCAAGGAAGTCAAGAGGGAAGCAAGAACCTACTGAGAATAAAAGAGGGAAAGAAGAAGCATCCTCTTCAGGTCAAGCTAAAGAATAAATAGACTTGAAGTGGGATGAACTCAATAAACTCATGAGGAGTTTATCCCATAAGGTTGGAAAGCTTGAACTTGAGAACAATACTCTCTCCAAACAGAATGCTCAAGTCAAAAACCAACGTTATAACCCATAGTATAGAAGGCCTCCATTGCAAATACTTCCAAGGGAAAGAAAGGAAAACCTCGATAAAATCCATCATCCTCTATATTTGGAAGACGATATCAATGAACAATATCAGATACACATGACATGTAGGGAAAATTGTATTCATTTTTCTCTAAAAATGAACATGAAAATATGGCTCACTAGGAGACTAGTCATGATAGAGAAGCAACATCAAATGAGGAGGATATAGATTATTATTGTAAACATTTTTCATATTTCATGCAAGCACAACCACACCGTAAGTATGATCTAAGATCTTCAAAGAAGAGGTCAAGAGAACTAGAACAACAAGAGGGAACTGCTCCCCAAGTTATTCCCCCAGTACTAGATAAAGGGAAAGGTAAGCTAAATCCTGACCCTTCCAAGATAAAAGTCTCCTCTAATAAGGAAATAAATTATTCTAAGGAACACACAGAAAAGGATGCACCAGTTTTGTTGAAAACTGCCAGTGGTAAGGAAGAAGGAGTAGAGCCAAGAGGTATAGAAAAAGTCCAACAATCTTCAGAAGGAGCTTGAAAAGGTAAATATTCATGTCCCTCTGATTAAGCTTCTAAAGAATCCTACTTATAAATCTCAAGTCTCTTAATTCATTCATTCTTCCACCTCAGCACCAACCCATGACAATTTAAACCTTCAAGAAAAGAGGCCAATGGTTGTTTTTGGGTCCCATGCAGAAGAACTTGATCCTTCTATTGCAACCTTCTATGTGACCCTAGTAATCCAAGACCTCTTGTTGCGTAATTTCATGTTGGAATTCGGAGCCTCGCACAATCTCATGCCTTTAGCAGTGATGGAACAGATGGGCTTGCAGATCACCATCACGTACAAGGACTTGTACTCCTTTGACTCTAAGGGGGTCAAATGATTAGGAATGATAAAGGATCTAATGGCAAGCCTAGCTCAAATCCCTATGAAGAGTGCGGTAATAGACATAATAGTGGTAAACATTCCCACTCGGCTAGGCATAATCCTATCTGGATCTTGGGGTTCCAAGGTTGGGGGCTCTATCAAGTTAGATCTAACTTATGCCACTATTCCCACTTTTGGAAGAGAGAAAAGGAGGTTGTACAAAGGGTCCAAGTTTGTAAAAATTGTGACCCCAACTAAAGGCTCAGAAAACTCCCCAATGCATGGGAAGGAAAGTGACATCTCCTGCCTATTACTGGAAGAAGATGAAACCATCTTAGAGGAAACATCAGTACATCTAACAAGACAGTCAAAATGAGATCACAAACGAAAATGAAGTATGGAACTTATACTTCGATTGAGCAAACTCAAAAGAGGGAAATGGAGCTGGAGTATTGTTGGCATCTTCGGAGGGCAGCTTGATACCCCTCCCATTCAAGCTGGAGTTTGAGGAAACCAACGATGTGGAGGAGTATGAATCATTTCGCCTGGGATTACAAATGGCAAAGAATATGAATATTGAATTCCTAACGGTCTATGGAGACTCTGAGTTGGTCGGCAGATCAGAAATCAGTTCCAGGCCAAACATCCTAGACTAAGGACATATCAGAATGAAGTGTGGGATCTAATTGACAACATCTTACTGGCCTTTAATATCAAATTTTTTCCTAGAGAAGGAAACAAAATGGTTGACCCCCTTGTTGTAACTGCAAGTAGTTTTAGGCCCCCTCAAAATCCGCTCCTCAAATATGAGGTAGAAGTCAGATATAGATGTTGAAAATAATACTGAGAGGGGGGGGGGGGTGAATCAGTATTATCAAGCCAAATATTCCCTTTTAAAATTCAGAAGATATGCGCTACTTTAGTTAGTCAAACCCGCGTATATACGCAACTATGTAGAAGGAAACCCGCGTATACAATGCAAACTTATAATTTACTTTATCCTTCATATGTAGATTATTAATCTATGTATCAGAGTGAAATAAACAGTAACCAGACCAGTAAAAACAGAACAGAAGACAGTCACACACAAGAACACAAGATATAAGGTGGAAACCCAATGTGGGTGAAAACCATCTGCTGCAATTCGTCTCTATCTTCCTTTAATTAGAAACTTCTTTTTACAATGTACTGGTGCAGTCCTTTACCGGTACGCACGCTACAACCTGCAGAGAGCTACAACCCTCTCTTGTTTTCCAGCTTCTCCTGGAAGGGAGCTACAACCCCCTTAGCTCTTGTACTAGCCAAGATACTAATACGTAGGTGCTGGCCTACTGAAGGCTACAACCTTCTCTTTCTTCCAGGGACCACGTTTCATAAATTTTCAGACTGGATCCATGAACATTAATCAATCATCAAGATTTCTGCTTCAACAAAACTCCTTTTCACCGAACAAAACTAATTCACAATAAACACTTCTCTTATAACTGTACCCTGAACATAGTAACAATAACCATATACCTGATTATGAACCCAAAATACTGCAGCAACAAACAGAGGGAGCTAGATCACAATAAACTACATATACGCTACTTACACAACCTGAAACCTGCGTGTATACGCTCCTGTATGTGGAGAAACCTGCGTATACGTAGTTTTCCTTTACTGAACCTGCGTGTATACGCGCCCTCGCTTCACTGAACCTGTGTACAGATCTATAAAGGATAATTTACCTTTTTAAACAGTCAAATACAAGCTAACCCAGATTATCAGATTTATAGATCAAGCGTGCACCTCACAGAACAGATCAAAATCATACAGAGATACTATCATTCAAGCCTTAAAGATTATGACCCATCAATAGATCTTATCCTTCTTTATGCACTTAGGTTCATCCTTCATTCAGATCCAGATCTGCACCATAACCTTAATCACAAAAGTTTCAAATCTAGCACCGATTAGATAATCAATTGATTCCAAAGATGCTTTGCCAAATGATCTCCTCCCTCTTTTATAGTCTTAGGCCTTTCTCAATACCACGGTCCAAAACCATAATAACACAATACCATGGGCTCAATACTTGGGGGCAACACTTCTGATGAGATACCGTGGTCCAAAACCTTAGGTTCAAATACCAAGGACTAACTATCACGGACCAAAGGTAAGTTTTCCAACATATACGCGCTTTTCCTTGCATGAAAGTGCGTGTATACGCATACGCTCCTTCGCAACATCCAACCCACGTGTATACGTGACTTTGTCTAGATGAATATACGTATATGACTTTTCCTTCATTCTGAGAGCCTGAACTGAGATCTGTCACCAGATAGAGTTTCCATCAAGGACAACACCTGTGTCATAGCTCCAATCCTGTACCATAATGCCAACAATCTCCCCCTTTGGACTTGATGGCAACCCAAGATCTTCAAATTCATTCTCCCCTTTGACATCAAGGGCAAAGGGTTGTGCTCCCCCTGAGCGCATGCTGAAATCTCTGCCCTGCTGAGCTGACCATGCTCCCCCTGACTGTAGCCAAGATCTGCAAAAAGATGTTCTTCAAGAATAACCAAGACTTATACAACATAAAATACGTTCATATCACCAAAAGACTCATTACATACATCCATCACCCAACCAAGTGGGGATACATCAAAAATTTACTTATGACAACCAATTACATTACATCTTCATCCCAGGCATAGTGGGGAAACCAGATACATGACATAGAGACGAAATATCTAGAGAAATACTTAAGAAAGACACCAATAACTAATAGCAGTAGCATTTGTTAATCACCATTCAGATCAACAACCATGATTTCCTTCTGTTCTCCCTCTTCATTTGTTTCATCAGAACCCAACATCAGCCAAAAGCTTCTAAGATAATGCCAACAATGCATCATTCGAAGATTATCTGCTCCCCCTGAACTTGTGCCAGATGGTCTCTGACAGACCCAAATCAGATTATCTGCAGCCAGAGCCTGTCCCTACTAATATCCATCAAACCTCCATATATGCGACTATCTCTGCACAAACTTGCGTATATATGCGGATCCTCCTTAGGCAACTCACGTACAACCATTTTTCTCTGAAATAGATAGGATTAACAGCAAGACGATGCATCAACTACCCCCAGCTTCTGTCTGAGGTATTCAAGAGTCTCCCTGGGAAACGGTTTGGTGAGAATATACCAAACTTGTTCTTTAGAAGGTACATACTCCAATGTGACCTTTTGTTCCAACACTTGTTCCCGGAGAAAATGATATTTGATTGGTATGTGCTTGGTTTTTGAATGCATGACTGGGTTCTTTGAAATGCTGATTGCACCTGTATTATCACATAAGATGGAGATAGGTGGCATATAGGTGATTTGAAAGTCCTTCAAGGTTTGCATCATCCAAATAAGTTGAGTGCAACAAGATGCAGCAGCCACATATTCCGCTTCAGCTGTAGATAAAGCAATTGAACTCTGTTTCTTGCCGAACCAAGCTACTAATCTGGAACCCATAAAGAATGATCCACCACTTGTGCTCTTTCTGTCATCCACGCTTCCAACCCAATCTGCATCTGTATAAGCATGTAGAGTGAGATCTGTATCTCTAGGATACCATAAGCCATAGTTTTGAGTTCCTTGAAGATACTTGAAAATTCTCTTTATTGCCTGAAGATGGGTTTCCTTAGGATTTGCCTGAAATATTCCAACTATTCCCACTGCATGCATGATGTCTAATCGAGTACCTGTCTAATAAAGAAGACTTCCAATCATGGATCTATAGGTTGGTTGATGCACTGCTGCAGATTCATCATTTTCATTGAGGTTGCATCCTGTAACCATAGGGGTACATACTGGTTTTGAATCTTCCATGCCATATTTCTTCAAGATCTGCTTGAGATACTTGGTTTGAGACAAAAAGATACCACCTTCATTTGTTGGATTTGCAATCCAAGAAAGTATGTCATATCTCCAAGCAAAGACATTTCGAATTCTTTCTTCATCACCAAGGCAAAGCTTTGACTCATAGCTTCTTCATTGTTGCCAAAGATAATATCATCTACATACACAACAAGTATTAGCAATTTGTCATTTTCAATTTTTATATAAAGATTGCTATCTGCTGATCCTTTTGAGAATCCTTGTTGATGAAGATATTTGTCCAAATGGTAGTACCAAGCCCTTGGAGCCTGTTTAAGACCATGGAGAGCCTTTTTTAGTCTTCATACAAGATTTGGATCATTCCCAAGAATGAAACCATCTAGTTTCTCAATGTACACTTCTTCTTCTAAGTCTCCATTCAGAAAGACTGATTTCACGTCCATTTGAAATACTTTAAACTTCTGAAAGCTTGAGAGAGCAAGGAACATTCAGATGGCCTCAAGTCTAGCAACGGGAGCAAACGTCTCTTCAAAGTCTATTCCTTCCTGTTGAGAATACCCTTTACACACAAGTTTGGCCTTGTTTCTAATCACTTCTCCATTTTCATTCAACTTATTTTTAAAGATCCATTTTTTCCCTATGACATTCTTATCTTTTGGTCTAGGAACCAACTCCCATCCATTGCCTTGACGATCCAACATTCATCTTTGCATGCTTCTTTTACATTTTTTGGCTCAGTGGAGGAGAGCAAAGCCAAATAGCTTGAGGCTTCTGCAATAGTTCTTCTTGTTTGTATGTCTGCCTCCTTCTACCCCAAAATTTGAGATTCTGGATGATTCTTTTGAACATACCTGGATGGAGTCTTATCTTCTATCCTTATCTGTTCCTCTGGTGCCTCTTGAGGTTCTTCTTCATCATCATTCTGATTTGGAGGGCAGTCTTCATCTTCTTCGATATTTTCATAATTTACTTGCCTAGGAATGTTTCCTTTTTCATCAACCAAAACATCAATGATGTCAACAGTTCTTCCAAGTCTTTTATTGTAACATATATATGCTTTGTTGTGGGGAGAATAACCAAGAACAATGCCTCCATCTACTCTAGGTTCAAACTTTCCAAGATGTTCATCATTATTCTTAATATAGAATTTGCTTCCCAAAATTTTGAAATGTTTTACTGAAGAAGTCTCACCATACCAAAGCTCATGAGGATTTTGAGTGCTATTTACCTGGACATTTGTTTCATTAAGAATAACCACCACAGCAAAAGATGCTTCACCCCAGAAGGTTGCGGGAGTTCCAGACTCATCAAGCATAGCACGAGCCATTTGTTGAACCGTTCTGTTCATTCTTTCCACTACTCCATTTTGTTGAGGAGTCCTAGCTGTAGAGAATTCCCTTCTTATTCCATGTTCTTCACAAAAATCGAAAAATTCATTTGAGGTAAACTCCCCACCTCTACCAGACCTGAGGCATTTAATTTTGTGATCTGATTCGTTTTCAACCAAGGCTTTGAAAGATTTGAATTTTTCGAATGCTTCATCTTTGTGCTTCATAAGTCCTATCCAAACCATCCTGGAGAAGTCATCAATGAATAATATAAAGTATTCTTCTCCTCGAGGTGACCTTTTCCTAGATGGACCACATACATCTGTATGAACTAGTTCAAGAGGCCTGCTAGCTGATCCTTCCTTCTCAGGGAAGTTAGTTCTGGTTTGCTTACCAAATTGACATGATTTGCATATTGTGTTGTCTGGAATTTTGATATCTGGAAGACCACGAACTGCCTGGTATTTGCATGCTTTCCTTATTTGTGAAAAGCTTAGATGCCCCAACCTCCGGTGCCATAACCAGTGTTCATCATCCTTGCTCAAATAGCAGTTTTGTTGTCCTTCTTCAAATATGTATAAATGATTTGGAGTTATTCTGCCTTTGATCACTGTTTCTCCTGTATCAAGATCATGAAAACTACATCCATTTGATCGAAATATTACCTCGGTTCCTTGATCACACAGCTTTGACCTTTTCTTTCAACTGAGCAGTGCCTCTTCCTTTTATGACTGCAGGGGTATCATTTCCAAAAGAAACTTTCTTTCCCTTTTCTAAAACACTATATGGTTCAAGTTTTTCTTTATCACCTGTCATGTGCTTTGAACATCCACTGTCAATGTACCATTGATTTTCCTGTCCTTCTACATAAAAGGCTATCCCACATCTTTCTGGTTGTGGTTCCTTTATTCTCCATGTTCTCGTGCTTGAGGCTTGTTCCTTTGTCTGCCGAAACCTGCTCTTGCATTCAGAATCTTCATGACTGAAGTTATTACAAATAGGACATTCAATTTCATTTTCAAGGGCCGAAAAGTTGTTATAGGTCCTTTTCGTCATCCCAGTCATACTTCTTTGTTTTCGAGCTTATCTAGTCATGATTGTCTTATAGGCAACACAATGAGCTGCTTTGTGACCAAAGTTATGGCAAGAGAAACATTGTCCATTGAAGAAACTTCTGCGATTATCAAATCTACCAGCCAAACAATTGTAGTTTCTATTGTCATCCATTGTTGAGGCAAATTGAGAAGATCTTACCTGTGGCTAACTGTAGCTTTTGTTCACCCTTAAGGTGGATTGCCCCTAATTGACCTGGTAGTCATTGTTTATTCTTGATGTAATTCGTCCCTGTCTTACCTGGTGATCTCCATTGGGATTTTGCTCATGCCACCTTGCTGCATCAAGATAACTCTTTGAGGTGGATGCTTGAGATGCTTCTCCATTATACCCCAAACTTGTCTTGATTAGTGGAGAGCATTGTGTATTGATGATCTCATCTATAGTTTTAGATCCTTTAACAAATTTAAGATTAAGAGCCTTTTTTTTCTCAATTTCTTTTCTAAGCCCAACAATTTCACATTCTAACTTCTCAAGCAATTTTTCCTTTTCATCAAGTTGAAGTTGCAGAGTATCAATGATAATATTCTTTTCTTCTAAACATATTTTGAGTCTAGAAATATCTTCATGAAAACCATCTACATCTATAGCATCCATGTAATCATTGTCTTCAAAATCCATTAGAATTTTATAGTTATTACCTCGTTCATCTTCATCACTATTTGAGAGACCATCACTATCTTCATGAGTGTAGTAAATTTTCTTAGTTGCATTCTGTTTCTTGTTCCATCTAACAGGTTCCTTCCCTTTATCCTTATGAGGACATTTGGCAGCATAGTGACCGACTCTCCCACAAGCAAAGCATTTGAAGGGTAACTTACCTCTGAATCTTCCAGTACCCCGTTGAAGGTTCTTGACAAAATTTGATTCTTCTTCCTCTTCTGATGCATGTCATAACTCACAGTAGTCTCCTTTGCCTGAAGCCTTGAAGGCTGCTTCTCTCCTATCTGATGGTCATCATTTCCTCATTTCATAAGCAGTTAGAATCCCGTGTAGCTGTGACATGGTAAGGTTTCAAAGATTCTCCTTTTCTTCTATTGCAGAAACTTTAGATTCAAATCTAGGGGACAAAGATCTTAGAACATTTTCAACCACAACAGCCTCTTTTATTTCTTCACCCAAGTTTTTCATACAATTAACAATCTCATCTACATGAAGGAAATAGTTAGCCACACTTTCATCATTGTGCATTCTGAGATTTTCATACTGAATCCTGAGGGTTTGAAGTTTTGCTCATTTTACCTGTTCATCTCCTTCATAGCTCAGAACAATCTTGTCCCATATTTCTTTTGCGGATTTATACTGCATAACCTTGACGAATTTTGATTGAGATAGGCATCCTAGTAGGGTATTTACTGCCTTTGCATTTGTTTCATACTTCTTCTTCTCAACCGGATCTGTAGGAGTTGCAGAAGGAAAAGTATACCCTGTATCTATGATATCCCAGACTTCTGTACCAAGTGATTGAAGATAGGCAGTAACTCTTACCTTCCAATATACGAAGCTTGTCCCATCAAAAATCAGTGGCCTAATAGATGCTTCTCTTTCATAGTTGCTCATGATGATGGATCTTCCTCCAAGCGATCAAGCTTCTTTATAAGGACATGCTCTGATACCAATTGTTGAAAATAATACTGAGAAGGGGGGTGAATCAGCATTATCAAGCCCAATATTCCCTTTTAAAATTTAGAAGATATATGCTACTTTAGTTAGTCAAACCCGCGTATATACGCAACTATGTAGAAGGAAACCTGCGTATACAATGCAAACTCATAATTTATTTTATCCTTCATATGTAGATTATTAATCTGTGTATCTGAGTGAAATAAACAGTAACCAGACCAGTAAAAACATAACAGAAGATAGTCACACACACAAGAACACAAGATATAAGGTGGAAACCCAATGTGGGTGAAAACCACCTGCTACAATTCCTCTCTATATTCCTTTAATTAGAAACTTCTTTTTACAATGTATTGGTGCAGTCCTTTACCAGTACGCAGGCTACAACCTACAGAGAGCTACAACCCTCTCTCGTTTTCCAGCTTCTCCTGTAAGGGAGCTATAACCCCCTTAGCTCTTGTACTAGCCAAGATACTAGTACGTAGGTGCTGGCCTACTGAAGGCTACAACCTTCTCTTTCTTCCAGGGACCACGTTTCATAAATTTTCAGACTGGATCCATGAACACTAATCAATCGTCAAAATTTCTGCTTCAACCAAACTCCTTTCCACCGAATAAAACCGATTCACAATAAACACTTCTCTGATAGCTGTACCCTGAACATAGTAACAGTAACCATATACCAGATTCTGAACCCAGAATACTGCAGCAACAAACAGAGGGAGCTAGATCACAATAAACTACATATACACTACTTACACAACCTGAAACCTGCGTGTATACGCTCCTGTATGTGAAGCAACCTGCGTATACACAGTTTTCCTTTACTGAACTTGCGTGTATACGCGCCCTCGCTTCACTGAACCTGCGTACAGATCTATAAAGGATAATTTACCTTTTTAAACAGTCAAATACAAGTTAACCCAGATTATCAGATTTATAGATCAAGTGTGCGCCTCACAGAACAGATCAAAATCATACAGAGATACTATCATTCAAGCCTTAAAGATTATGACCCATCAATAGATCTTATCCTTCTTTATAGGCTTAGGTGCATCCTTCATTCAGATCTAGATCTGCACCATAACCTTAATCACAAAAGTTTCAGATCTAGCACCGATTAGATAATCAATTGATTCCAAAGATGCTTTGCCAAATGATCTCCTCCCTCTTTTATAGTCTTAGGCCTTTCTCAATACCACGGTCCAAAACCATAATAACACAATACCACGCGCTAAATACTTGGGGGCAACACTTCTGATGAGATACCATGGTCCAAAACCTTAGGTTCAAATACCAAGGACTAACTACCACGGACCAAAGGTAAGTTTTCCAACATATACACGCTTTTCCTTGCATGAAAGTGCGTGTATACGCATACACTCCTTCACAACATCCAACCCGCGTGTATACGCAACTTTGTCTAGATGAACCTGCGTATATGACTTTTCCTTCATTTTGAGAGCCTGAACTGAGATCTGTCACCAGATAGAGTTGCCATCAAGGACAACACCTGTGTCATAGCTCCAATCATGTACCATAATGCCAACAACAAATGCTCAATACCTGATAATTTCAGCACTGACGGGTATTTGAGGATGAAGAGAAAGTGAAACAATTCATAGAAGTTGTTGGGGAGTTAGCCAACTCCACCATCAATCAAGAAGAAGAAGAAGAAAATCAAGAAGGAATTTCATGGGAAGACACAGTGGTTGGGCGCAAAATTCTACAACTGAAATGGAATACCATCCCTCATGGACTAGTCTCACTGGAAAGGCTTTTTAACAAGGATGAAATAGCCTCCAAACCAATGGCTCTGGAGATAGATGATCAAGTAGAAGACTGCAATATCAACTCAGTGGAGGAACCCCAGATGATCATGCTATCAAAAAGAATCCCCTTGCAATACAAACAAATGTATTTAAATCTATTCAAAATCTACAAGGATGTTTTTGCTTGGTCTTATGAGGATTTGAAAGCATTTGATATTAACTCAATTCAGCATAAGATTCCTTTGAAGAGTGGAATAAAGTCATGCAAGAAATAACTCAGGCAGATAAATCCACTCTTACTCCCCTCCATCGAAAAATAAGTGAGAAAGCTACTACATGCAAAGATTGTAGTTCCTTTAAGGTACTCTGAGTGGGTGGCCAACTTAGTCCCTGTCTGAAAAAAGAACAGAGAAATAAGGCTATGTGTATATTTTCAGAATCTAAGCATGGAGTTGCTGAAAGAAAATTACCCACTACCTAAGAGGGATCATATATTCCAGAAGGTTGTTAGCATAGTGAGAATGTCCATGATGGATGGGTTCTCTGGTTGCAACCAAGTAGCAGTCCACCCTAATGATCAGGAGAATATTGCTTTCACCACCCCATTGGGAACATTCATGTATGCTCGAATTCCTTTTGGTCTTATTAATTCAGGGGCCACATTTCAGATAATCATGGACATAGCTTTCATAGGGGAGCAAGACAAATTCATGGTGGTTTATTTAGACAATATCATAGTATTTTCTAAGACTGATGAAGAGCACATCCTCCACTTGAAGCTCATCGTTGAAAAATGCAAGAGGTATGGTCTTTCTTTGAATCCTAAGATATATCAGTTCACCCTGAGTGAGAGGAAGCTACTAGGACACATAGTAGTGCAGGAAGGTGTGAAGATCGATCCTAAATGAGTTGAAGCCATCAATCATATTTCTCTACCCATAAATATGAAAGAGGTCCAAGCCTTTTTGGGGAGAATAAATTTCTTGAGGAGGTTCATACCCAACTATGTAGAAATAGTCAAGGATAGTACAAACATGCTTAAGAAGGAAAATGAAGTCAAGTGGAGCCCTTCCCCAGAGATTATTTCATTAGAATTAAGTAAGCATTGGTTGAAGCCCCGGTACTAGTCAACCCCAACTATTCGATGCCTTTCTATATATTTTATTTTGCTTCTCCACGTACTATTTTCATAGTGCTACTACAGAGAAATAAAGATGGTTATGAACAACCCATCTCCTTCTTCAGCCAAGTCTTGAGGGATGTTGAGCTGAAATATAACATCTTGGAGAAAAAAACCTATGCACTAGTCAAGGATTTGAAGGCATTTCGTATATATGTTCTACAATAGAAAATAATAGCATTTGTGCCATCAACAACAGTCGAGGACATCCTGGTGCAATGAGATATCGAAGTAAAAACGGGTAGGTGGATAACAAAAATAAAAGAATATGAGCTAGACATAAAGCATACTAAGCTCATAAAAGGCTAGGGGTTGGCCAAGGTTTTATCCGAATCAAATTGCCAAGCTTTAGGGATAAACCCGATAACAAAGGAAGGCATACTAGAGGATCATCATAGTGGGATTAAAACATCTAAGAAGAATATTTATGTTAAATATGAGGGATCACCCTGGTATAAGAACATCTTTCATTATCTCTTATTCCTAAGGTGTCGTGTAGGGATGGATAAATCCAAATATAGAACTCTGATATTGCAAGCACAAAAATATATCATAGCCAATGGTCTACTTTACTGGAAGGACACGATGGGAGTATTGTTGTTATGTCTGGTAGAGGGCGAAACCATAAAGTGATTGAGGATTTTCACGGAGGAGTTTGTGGAGGTCATTACAGCTGGAAGACCACAACACATAAAATCCTCAAGGCATGATTCTACTGGCCCGCGCTATTTGGAAATGTTCATTCCCAGGTTAGTTCATGCCATAAATGCCAAGTGTTTGCTGAAGGACAAAAGCTTTCTCCTCTCCGCCTGATTCTAGTGCACGTGGATGAACCTTTTATAAATTGCGGACTAGACTTCATAAGAGAAATAAACCCACCATCGAGTGGCCAACACAAGTGGATATTAATAGCCACTGACTATTTCACCAAGTGGGTAGAGGCCATCCCAGCCAGAAACACCACAGATTCAGTGGCAATTAAATTTATGGAGGAGAATATATTATCTCTCTTTGGTTGTCCAATCAAAATTATCACTGACAATGCTCAGGTTTTCAAATCTACCAAATTCACAAGTTTTTGCCAGAAATTCAATATCATCATCAGGAACTCCACTACTTACTATCCCCAAGGTAATGGCTTTGCCGAGTCCTCGAACAAAGCTTTGGTGAGGGTGCTGAAGATTACCATTTCCGAGAATCAGAGGAACTGGGACTCGTAACTACAGTTGGCCCTATGGGCTAACTGGGTAACTCCTAAACGGTCCATGGGGAAATCACCTTTTGAGCTAGTGTATGATAGGGTTGCGTTCTTCCCAATCCAATTAGCGTTGTCAGTGGCGAAGTTACTACAGGAAGCTGAGGAGGAGCCAAGCGCCTTGGTATGAAGGATAAATCAGTTACTCAAGCTTCATGAAAGCATAGAGCAGGTGGGGTCCAAATTGTCAAATTGCCAACTAAGGATGAAATCATTGTTTGAAAAGAAGGCCAAGGATCAACCTCTTCAACTAGGAGATTTAATTCTCCATTAGGACATATGATGGGAAGACAAAGGAAAACACAAAAAATTTGATCTGTTATGGTTCGGCCCTTTCAAGATTGCAGAAGAAAGAGGAAATAACATGTACATGCTTGAAAATCTAGATGATGAATCTCTGGAACTACCGGTAAATGGTTAGTTCCTCAAACCTTATTTCCAAAACTAGAGGTACATGTCTTACACTGATAGTAAATACCAGTGTGTGTATTGTAATTGTTATATGAAATTTCCAGTTTATGTTGAAAAGTCCACTTTCACAAAATTATCATTTGTTTCGAAATGACTCCATGCCTAATCGAAGGAAAGCTACCGGTCTACAAGTTATCAACACCTTTCCAACAAGGCATTGTCCCCAGTTGGAGCCATGGTTGTCACTCATTGCAGTATGATTTTTCAGTTGATCAAAGTTGCCAAAGAGCAGTGAAGTTTGAAGCCATCTTCCAGGCCATAAAGGCACTCAGAGCTAAATCAAACCCTTTGCACTCGATGTTGTTCGGAATAATCTTTCCAATAGTGGGTGGAAGTCAAAAAATAGACTCTTGGATCAAACATTATAACATATTAAAGATACCCTTTCAAGGTCACCCAAAAAAAGGAAATATGGCTAAGGGTCAGGCTCATCGAAAATCACAAATTGGGGCTCAGTGAAGCAGCGACAAAGAGGAAGACACCGGAATTTGCAATCGACCGATATCGCAAATCGCATATCAATGGGTCTATTCTAGTGGCTTATCAATGGTAAGGGTCCCAGGCAGAGTCCTGTGGTTTATCTACAATCTGAGGTCCCACGATATCGACAATCAACGATTCGAGATGGGACTGGGGTTAAAAATACCGTGAAGAGAAAAGTCTTGATATAGTGTAAATCACTAGGAGGGGCCAAAAAATAGTTTACAAAGGAAATCAGTTGTAAAGCCAGAGGCAGGCAGGACTTTTCTCTCTCCTCCAGGGTGCCACATGGCAGAGCACCATTGGTCTACATGAATCCACATGGCAACTAACATCAACATGACGTGGCAGTAGGAGGACATTTGGCACGTAGATTTTGACATTTTTAGGTGTCCTATGGGGGAATTTACAAGTGACACGTGTCACCACTCAAGAAGTGCCATGTGGCCCTTATGAGGTCATCAATCCCACAATCAGAAATTACAGAAAGCAAAGTTCCTTCGCTGCCAAAGTCTCTCTTGGCTTGCAATTGCAATATGAGAGAACTTCACAGATGTGATATTTTATAAAATGGAGTTAAAAAGCTATCAAGTTTGTCCCTTTCAAAGGGCGCATGCTCATTCAATGCCCCCATCTCTCGATGGCCCATATTGACTCCACCCAAATCAATGGCTCCCAAGCCTTTTACCTACTTTTAGAATCTGTTTGGGTGAATGTGAAGCAGAGTGCTACTATGACATGACCCAACCTCCAAGTTCCAGTTATGGAAGTGGGGCCGACAACCTGACACCTTTAGTGACAACTCTCAGAGACCACATACCACTCAGAAGGTTGCAAATCACCCCAAGTGGTCAATCCCCGATCTAGATCTCATTTTCACTGACCTAACACCCTAACCGCATGCATAACAAGGGAAGAGTGAGGTTATAGGCCTCCAACAACACACATAGGCCTACTTCCATGTATTTATGGCCTAAACTCCTCAATTCAAAGCATGTGCTTATGAGATCCATGCCACCTTTTCAGGCTAGCCTCCAAACCACTACCCAAAATTTCCTGTGACTTTTTAGAATCATAATTTACATGATGATAAAGCCAAACATTCAAACTTGACCTAGACTTCCTAGAACACAGTAGACATTTCATCAAACATATGGTAAAGATGTAAGCTATAGGTCATGAATGCATATCTGAGTATAAATCTCTAAACTTCATATGAAAATCACCAAGAAGGTCTAATTCCCTCTCAAGTGTTGAGATTGCAACAAGATGATGGAGCTTAGTGAAAAGAGTCGCCTTCACTAAGTGGGCCCGCAGGCTATTTTTTGGTGCAAGTCTATTTTTAGACATATGGATCATGTATATGGATTGCAGGTTGTTGTTTATGGATGATTGATCAAGTTGGGAAAAAAAATAGATGGACTTTTATTTTTTATCACAGTGTGAGTGATCAAAGTCTATTTTTAGACTGGCTGTCAAAAATAGAAAAGTCAAATATTATTATCTCACAATAATATTTGGACTATAAACTTAATCTTATTCTTTTGGAGCACTTCAGTTTGAGCTACAGAGGTGGCACATGCAGCTGTCAGAAGGAAATACGCTTTTCTTATGAGTCAGTTGAGTTGTTGCATGCATGACTTCAGTTAGAACTCAATCAGTTGAGTTTGGTGGAGTTGATTGTGGAGTTGATGGAGTTGGGTTCGATTTAGCTTTGTTAAACTGGTTGTATTTAGTCTAACTGGCAAATAGACTAGAGATGAATTGGGTGAATTAGTTATTAATTAATTCACAAGTTATTAACTCATAATAAAACTAATCAATACATCAGTTAACTCAGTTGCATGTCATTGCATGTTCAGTTCAACATGGACAGGTGGTAGAGAATTAGATTGCTATCAGTTGTGACTATAGTTGTGCACCAGATCTTGCACAATCAAGGGATTGAGTATGCCAATGAGTTTGCTCACGTATTTTCCCACATTATAGCTTGTGCTCACGTCCAACAAAGAGCGAGTGACTATTTTGCAGGTGAAAAACGAGTTTGGTGAGCCATTCTCATCAGTTCTTGAGCAGGTATTGAGCAGGGGAGGCAGGCAAGCAGTGGAAGAGATTTGGAGATCAGATCTGAGCTGTATTGTGTGTAACAGAGGTGGAGATACTTGTGAGAAGTATTATGCTGTGTAATGTTACATGACTCAATCATTAATATACAGATAGTTGGGGTTTTTAGCGAGATGCTTTCCTCGGGATACATACTGTGTTAATGTGTGAATGCTCTTGATGTTTTATTGTTATTGATGCTACTATATTGATGATCAACGTAGAGGAGCTTATGTATTGTGTATGTTTTCCGCAATAGTACATGATCAGGATAATCTCCATTGAATATGTGTTAAATTATTCAAAATTTCTACATGGTATCAGAGGAAGCTAGATAATTGTAGAAAAAGTTTCTACATGGTATCAAAGCTGTTGATCATCAGATCTACTATTCAGGAAGTGTTTACATTCTATTTCTTCAGGCAGAGTCTGTAATCGGGCCAGGTAGCCTCTGGATTCATCCTTCCTTTGGAACGTGAGATATCCGGTGAATGCCCATACAATCAATCTTTGTACGAGAAATATTGTGTTCTCACGAATCTTAGATCCGAGGCGGTTGAGTTGGAGCTGGTGGAATTCGAATTTGTAGCAGTGTTGTTGAAATGTCTTTCAACAGATTGCGAATGTTATTCCAAAGCAAGAGCGACCTGGTGCTCAAGGATAAACTCAGTAACAATAAAGGTGAGAATGGATCTTCATCAAAGGTATCTGATGAAGAGAATTGCGCTTTGGCTGCCAAAGCAAAGAAGGGGACGAACAAGAAAGCTTCTCATTCCAGTGCGAAAGGCAAGAAGCAGGATATGTCCAAGGTGAAGTGTTTTCACTGTCACCAGCACGGAAACTATGCCACATATTGTTCGCAGAAGAAGAAGAACAAGCAAGCTGCTGGATCTGCAGGGGGAGAGGCCTTATCTTCTCAGTTTGAGCTTGATTTTTCATTGATCGCATGATTGGTTTCAAGTGTGATGGGATCAGTATGGTTCTTGGACAGTGGTGCGTCTTTTCACATGACGGGAGATAGAGATTTGTTCTCTGATCTGGAGGACAAAGATCTTGGAGTGCACATCGAGATGGGCGATGATGGTAGATACAGTGCGACCGGTATCGGTACCATTTCCTTTGAGAGGGAGTCTGGTAAACCCTTTGTATTGAAGGAAGTCATGCATGTTCCAGGATTGAAGAAGAATCTCATCTCAGTGGCAATGTTAGAAGACAAGGGGTATGATGTTGTTTTCAGCGAGGGAAAGGCCTTCATGCGCAGCAAGACAACTTGTGAGACCCGGAAGATAGGGGTTCGAGTGAGGAACCTTTATCAGTTGCATGTAGATGGATGCGCAGCAATGGCAGGCAAGGTAGAAGGATTGGTGAGCAGGGATGATGGCCAGTTGTGGCACAGGAGATTGGGTCACCTTCACCATGGATCCTTGAAGATACTGCAGCAGATCACTACAAGGCTTCCTAAAGGCACACTTGCACAGTCAGATCAGTGCAAGGGGTGTACTTTTGGGAAGTTTGTGAAAGCCACCTTTCACGAGAAGGATAGTCGCGCCATGACGATCCTTGAGAGAATTCACACAGACGTGTGTGGACCTTTCTCAGTTGCTTCGACAGCAAAACACAGGTATTATGTGATTTTTGTTGATGATTTCTCTCGTAAGTGCTGGATCGTCTTCATGCATAACAAGAGCGATACATATTCAAAGTTCTGTGAATTCAAAGCACTGGTCGAGAAGGAGTCGGGGAAGAAGGTGAAGGCTCTTAGGAGTGATAATGGCGGTGAATACATCTCGGACGAGTTCAAGGATTTCTACAAGACAGAAGGGATTCGTAGAGAGCTCATAGCTCCCCATAACCCACAGCAGAACGGGGTAGCTGAGCGGAAGAACAGAACGATTGTGGGTGCTGCACGGGAAATGTTGCATGATCAGGGCCTACCCATTCACTTGTGGGTGGAAGCATGCAATACAGTAGTTTATGTGCAGAACCGATGTCCTCATAGGATACTTGGCATGAGTACACCTGAGGAGACTTATTCTGGTAAGAAGCCTGATCTTTCTCATTTGAGGATTTTTGGTGCTAACGTTTACATGCATGTGACGAAGGATGCCAAGAAGAAGTTGGAGCTGACCACAGAGGTTGGGATATTTGTGGGGTACACTGATACGCCCCACAACTATGTGTGTATTTGCCAGACAGTGGTAGAACTGTTGTGCGACGGGATATAAAATTTCAGGAGGAGAAATCCATGAAGTTTTCGCTTGCGAGGGAGCTACACTTGCATGCAGATGAGGAGCTATTAGTTACTAAGGATGAGCTTCAGGATGTGGATCAGCCACAGGATGAGGTTCATGGAGTGGACGAGTCCACTCATGCAGCGCCAACCATCAGAGGGAAAAAGCGCTTGACAGAAGTTGAGCGACTGGCTCAAGATGCAGAGAAAGTTGTAGGACCACCTATAGCCCAACGTAGGCAGAGACAGTCACCTGATCAGTACACTGGATACATGGCTCTTATGAGCAAGTGTGTTGTGACTGAGCCATCCTCTTTCGAGGAAGCTGTGGAGGATCCCGCATGGGTAGACGCCATGGTGGAAGAGTATGATTCTATTGTCAGAAACAATGCATGGGAGATTGTTCCTAGACCGGAAGGGAAATCAGTGGTGGGTTCGAGATGGATCTACAAAGTTAAGCAGGCAGCTGACGGGAGTGTGGAGAAGTACAAGGCAAGATTTGTTTCCTGAGGCTTTTCATAGATAGAGGGGATCGATTATGAGGAGACCTTTGCACCTGTCGCAAGGTATTCTTCCATACGGACGATTCTTGCTCTCCCAGCGCAGATGGGATGGCACATTCATTAGATGGATGTGAAGACTGCGTTCCTCAACGGAGTCATTGAGGAGGAAGTGTACATTGAGCAACCCGAAGGCTTTGAGGTCTTCAGCAGTGAGTCGCATGTGTGCAGGCTCAGGAGAGCGCTGTATGGGTTGAAGCAAGCACCACGTGCTTGATACACACGGATAGACAGCTATTTCACAGGACTTGGATTCTCCAAGAGCGAGGCGGTTCCTAACCTATACCAGATTGTGGTGGAGGGTAAGTTGCTTATCATTGTACTGTATGTTGATGATTTGATTCTAACGGGTGATGAGCTGTTGATACTGTCATGCAAGAAGGATCTTGCTACAGAATTTGAGATGAAGGACTTGGGCCTCCTTCACTATTTCCTAGGAATGGAAATATGGCAGCACAATGGTGGACTGTTTGTTTCTCAGGGCAAGTATGCTCAGGAGATACTGGAGAAGTTCAACATGCATGGCTGCAAGCCTGTTGATACTCCTCTTCCTGGAGGTTGGAGGAAGGAGGATGCCACTACGGGAGAAGAAGTGGATGCCACTGTTTATCGACAGTTGGTGGGGTCGCTGATGTATTTGGTCAATACACGACTTGATATATGATATGCAGTTAACCAGCTTTCACAAGCTATGGTTAAGCCTACCAAGCTCTTTTGGAAGGCGGGCAAGCATGTATTGCGCTACTTCAGAGGCACATCGGGATATGGTTTGTGGTACAGACATGAGGATGAGGTGAAGCTATGTGGCTTCACGGATGCAGATTGGGCAGGGAGCCCAACAGACAGAAAGAGCACATCAGGAGGGGTCTTCAGTATTGGATCGACAACAGTTTCTTGGTACAGCAGGAAACAAAGATCCGTGGCACTCAGTTCAGCGGAGGCCGAGTATATGGCAGAAAGTTTGGCTACATGCGAGGCTATATGGATGAGGAAGATCCTAGTTGGTTTGTTCGGTTCTCATTTGGATCCCACTGTGATTTACTGTGATAACCAGAGTTGCATTAAACTCTCGGCTAATCTTGTATTTCATGATAGATCTAAACATATTGACATTAGGTACCATCATATCAGAGATTGTGTGCAGCGAAGGATCATGTTACTTTCGTACATTCCAATGGAGAATCAGGATGCTGATATTCTGACGAAGGCTCTCACCAGGAGCAAATTCGAGTACCACCGAGGCAGGATAGGGGTTTCTGATAATCCATATCTTGTCGAGAGGGAGTGTTGAGATTGCAACAAGATGATGGAGCTTAGTGAAAAGAGTCGCCTTCACTAAGTGTGCCCGCAGGCTATTTTTTGGCGCAAGTCTATTTTTAGACTATGCCTATTTTTAGACATATGGATCATGTCTATGGATTGCAGGTTGCTGTTTATGGATGATTGATCAAGTTGGGAAAAAAAATAGATGGAATTCTATTTTTGATCACAGTGTGAGTGATCAAAGTCTATTTTTAGACTGGCTATCAAAAATAGAAAAGTCAAATATTATTATCTCACAATAATATTTGGACTATAAACTTAATCTTATTCTCTTGGAGCACTTCAGTTTGAGCTACAGAGGTGGAACATGCAGCTGTCAGAAGAAAATAAGCTTTTCTTATGAGTCAGTTGAGTTTTTGCATGCATGACTTCAGTTAGAACTCAATCAGTTGAGTTTGGTGGAGTTGATTGTGGAGTTGATGGAGTTGCGTTCAGTTTAGCTTTGTTAAACTGGTTGTATTTAGTCTAACTGGCAAATAGACTAGAGATGAGTTGGGTGAATTAGTTATTAATTAATTCACAAGTTATTAACTCATAATACAACTAGTCAATACATCAGTTAACTCAGTTGCATGTCAGTGCATGTTCAGTTCAACAGGGACATGTGGTAGAGAATTAGATTGCTATCAATTGTGACTATAGTTGTGCACCAGATCTTGCACAATCAAGGGATTGAGTATGCCAATGAGTTTGCTCACATATTTTCCCACATTATAGCTTGTGCTCACGTCCAAAAAAGAGTGAGTGACTATTTTGCAGGTGCAAAACGAGTTTGGTGAGCCATTCTCATCAGTTCTTGAGCAGGTATTGAGCAAGGGAGGCAGGCAAGCAGTGGAAGAGATTTGGAGATCAGATCTGAGTTGTATTGTGTGTAACAGAGGTGGAGATACTTGTGAGAAGTATTATGCTGTGTAATGTTACATGACTCAATCATTAATATACATATAGTTGGGGTTTTTAGCGAGATGCTTTCCTCGGGATACATTCTGTGTTAATGTGTGAATGCTCTTGATGTTTTATTGTTATTGATGTTGCTATATTGATGATCGACGTAGAGGAGCTTATGTATTGTGTATGTTTTCCGCAATAGTACATGATCAGGGTAATCTCCATTGAATATGTGTTAAATTATTCAAAATTTCTAAATCAAGTAGCTATAACAACACTAGTTATTCCATGCATTCGTCAACCATTTGATAACTTATCAAAGCATAACAAGAGTCATAACTAGAGAACATCATCGAACCATGCTTATAACCAACATATAAACAAAAAATTAAGCATGACAGAACAACCATAAAATCAACATAATAATAATTGCAAGTGGTCATAATTCACAATATGAAAAATAACTCGTATTAACTTATGCAAAACCAAGCAAATCAGGGACTTCCACGTACTATCCAACCATAGATTGAGGTTAACCAAATATTTATTTTAGCCAATCACCCCTATGTCATAGTCCAAGCATGAATGTGGTATAAACCAAGATATAAACAACCAAGGGAATCTAGAGGTTAAACCAACTCCACCCTCAAATTGCCATGATCTCACCTAAACCAGTTCCGATATCACAAACCAAACCAACTTTGGATGACTCAAAATTTCTTCACCATACCTTGAGGAATTTTCCTATCTCCACCCACCTGTAGAGAGCTCCCTAGAGAAAACCATCTCCACCCCCAACCCTTGGGAATTTTTATGACACCACCTAACCCAGTTCGAAAACCTTCGAGTAATCCAAAGCTCAACCATGAAAATTAATCCCATCACTATTGAGTTGTGTTATTCTTTCCATGACTAGCCCACATAGTGAACCAAGGGGTTAGAGGGGGGCCAAAGCCCCTCCCCCCCCCCTTTGTTGTGCTGATTTCGTAGCAGGGGGGTCATAGGGGGGGCGAGTAGCCCCCCTCTACGAGGTCAGGGGCAATGCCTCGTGAAAATTTTTTTTGGACCCTATATTAGGTTGGGCGAACCTACCTATGGTTTTGTACGCGATGGTTTTCGATCCATGGTATTGGATGCTCTAGCATGTATAAATATGTATTGTAACATTGAAAGGAAAATAATGAAAAATCAAGCTGGTAGTCTAGGTTTTGGTATCGAGGGGAAAATATCTGTGTATATGTGTTTATGTGTTATGCTCTCACATTGTGTATTTTCTGTGTTTTAGAATTCGTATGTAGGTAATTTATGTACGGGGTTAAAACCTACATTTGGTATTGGAGCTGTTTTGGCTTCAAGGGGACACCTTTGTTGCCGAGGGGTTTCACTCGGGCCTATGGTAGACCCTGTTCAGTGGGAGATCTGCAAGATCGATTCTGGTGGTGAAAGAAGATGGCGAGTAGTGGAAAGATAGAGATCGAGAAATTTAATGGTCAGAGTTTTGAGTTGTGGAAACTCAAAATGGAGGATCTATTGGTGGATAAAGATCAGTGGATCGCGGTAGATCCGGATACTAAACCAATGGGAGTGTCTGATGAAGAATGGAAAAAGTTGGATCAGAAGGCAAAGAGCACAATATGATTGTATGTCTCAGATTTAGTATTGTTGAATGTATCAGGGGCAGCTACGACGAAGGCTTTGTGGGACAAGTTAGGGACTTTGTACCAATCTAAGTCTCTGGTGAATAAATTGTTCCTACGGAAAAATCTATATAACCTGAGGATTAAAGATGGAGACTCGGTGATAGAGAATATGAATGCGTTTAATAGTGTGGTAAGTCAGTTATCATCTGTTGATATCAAAATTTTAGATGAAGATAAGTGCATTAGTTTGTTGTGTTCTCTACGAGATTCGTGGGATAGTATGGTTATTACAATAGGTAGCAGTGCAACTGCCTTATAATTTTCTGAAATAGACTCATCCTTGCTGACCTAGGAGATGAGATGGAAAAATATTGAGAGCCAGAATGGTGATTCCTTGTCTATACAAGTACTGTCCTAGAACAGAAACAAAAATAAGTCATTGAGCGGGAGATCTAAATCTCCAGGAAAACCTGTAAAGGTGGTTTGCTGGAAATGCAAAAAGGAAGGGCACTACAAAGGGGACTGTAAATCTAAAGCTCCTCACAAAGGAAAGGGATCTGATGATGCTCCTTCTGCAGAGATAAAAACAACCTCAATGAAGGTGGGGATGTGTACTTGGATTCTTCAAGTACACATGTAGATCATGAGGCATGGTTGATTGACTCAGGTGCATCCTTTCACTTCATTCCCCATAGAGAGTGGTTTTGGGAGTATGCCAAATACGACGGTGGTGATGTCTTCTTAAGGGATGATAGGAAGGCTAGAATCATTGGTCGCAGAAAAGTAAAGTTGAAGCTACAAGGTGAAAGGGTTAGAACACTTCTGGGTGTTCTGCATATTCCTATATTAGCCAGAAATCTGATTTCTGTAAGCAAGTTGGATGATGCAGATGCAAAAATAGTGTTTGAGAAGGATACCTACAAGATGGTTCGAGGAGCACTGATATTGATGCAGGGAGTTTGGATTGGAACTATGTACAAGCTATAATGTAGCACTATTATTGATGGGTGCAACAGTTATGTGGTTGAAGCTTCATGACCCGGATTATCCACAGTTTCTTCTTCATTCTGCCAACGTTTCAAACCCCAAAGGGGGTCCATCATCAGGACAAAACCGAAAGAATATGAATGAGAAATTATTTGAGAGAAGAGAGCAAGCGACCAGGATATAAATAAACTAAGAACCCTAATTTTATATAATGGCTGACACATGATATAAATTTATTTTAATTTGTATAAACCTTAATTGATTAATTCCTTTTTATTAATTAAATTAGTTTATTTATTAATTTTGTTATTATTTTATTAATAAATAAGACTTTATTAATTTTTTATTAAAAATTATTACTTTTAAAATTTTTAAATTTTAATTAAATTTAAAATTTTTACCAATTGAATTTTTATTTTTATTTGAAAAATTATTTAAAATTGAATTTTTTATCTGATAAATTTTTTTATTATTTTATTTAAAATTTTTCTATTATAATTTTATTTTCATTAAATTTTTATTTAATTAATTTTTATTTTTAATTTCATTAAACTTTTTATTAAAGTTTTCCAAAGATTAAATCAAATTAAATTAAATTAATTTATAAATTCTTTTGATTGAATATAATTAAAATTATTATACATAATTAAAATTATTATACATAACATTGACCTCAAATTCATTTCTTTTTATTTAAGAATAAAACATTAATTTAATCAATTTAATTAATATAATTAATTAAATTAAATTAATTAAATTAATATAATTAATTAATATAATTAATTAATTAAGTTAAATTAATTAAATTAAATTAAATCAGATTAAATTAAATTAAATTAAATTAAATTAAATTAAATTAAATTAGATTAGATTAATTTAATTTAATTAATTAAACCATTAATTTAATTTAATTAATATAATTAATTAAATTAAATTAAATTAAATTAATTAAATTAAATTAATTAGATTAATCTTATATAATTGTTTAAATTGATTAATTAAACTTACTGAATGAAAGACCCCTTAATTTGATCTTATGTTTCCAAGGGTCCAGGAGGGTTTATTTGCTTGATCAGAGGAAGCCAATTTCCACTGATTTCACTCCCATTGTCCCTGTTGAGGTTATGAGGAAACTTCATAATTTCAATGGCTTCTCTGATTTCCCTTTTATGATAGTTGTCTTCTCTTGCAATTATCCTGGCGTCTTCCAAACACACATGATGTTTGGTCTTGGACGAGTGCTCCGCAAGGGCCGATGAGCGGGATCTTTCATTCTTTATGTCAGCGGCATGCTCTTTAAGTCTTATTTTCAGAGACCGACTTGTTTCCCCAATATAACACTTGCCACATGAGCAATCGATCTTGTATACTCCCTTGAGTTGCTGTCGATCAATGTCATCCTTAACCGACCTCATCATTTTCCTTATTGTTCCACATGTTGTAAATTGAGTGTCTATGTTATTCTTCTTTAAAATTTTCGCAATCTTATCTGTGATTCCTTGGATGAATGGAATGTAAACTTTCCCTTAATATTCCTTCTCGCCTCGAGGGGGATGCTCAGAGAGGGCCCTATCCTGAGCCTTCCTTATAGCCTTCTTGATGCTCCATTCCTTGTATCCAATGTTTTTGAAGACAGAGTTTAAGTGTTCAATCTCATCCTTTATGTGATCAGGGTTAGAAATCCTGAAAGCCCTCACAGCCAGGGTATTTAAGACGCCGGATTTTTGGGAGGGATGATGGTAAGAGTCAGCATGAAGATAGCTATCAGTATGAGTTTTCTTCCTGTAGACCTGGTGTCCCAAAGTACCATCATCTTTTCTACTGATCAGAACGTCTAGAAAGGGGATCTTACCATTCTCCTCAAGCTCCATCGTAAATTTGATTTCAGAAGATATAGAGTTAAGGTGATTGAAGAATTTCTCAAGCTCTACCCTACCATGAGTCCAATTCAGGTTGGTGTCATCCACAAATCTTTTCCACCATGCTGGCTTCAGGTGGAATGAGGCAAGGGCTTTCCTTTCAAAGTGCTCCATGTATAGGTTGGCCACGATAGGTGAGAGCGGGGAACCCATGGCGACTCCAGAAATTTGCTCATAATAGTGATCTTGGAAACTGAAAAAAGTGGACCGCAAACAGATTTCTGCAAGCTTCGCTGTTTCAGGATCGGTGGCCATCTTTATGACTTCAACAGCTTCATCAAGAGGAATCTTTGTGAACAAAGATACGACATCAAAGCTTACAAGAATATCATCCTTCTGCACTCTTTTATTCTTAATGAGCTTTACAAAATCACTTGAGTCTTTTATAAAAGAGTCAGTGTTACCAACCAAAGGTTTTAGGATCTTAGCTACATACTTGGCTAATTCATAGGTAGGGGAACCAATGGTGTTAACAATTGGTCTAAGGGGAACCCCTTCCTTATGGATCTTTGGTAATCCATAGATTCTAGGAATAACCTCACAGGAGGGAATCAGCTTCTTTTTTAATTTATCCTCCAGGTTGGTTTCCATGATAGCTTTCTTGACCTGCTTTATCACCTTGGGAATGGGGTTGGAGTTGACTCTTCTGTAACTTCCACAACCCAAATGCTCATTCATTTTGCGTATGTAATCCTCCTTATTCATCACAACGGTGGCGCCACCTTTATCAGCTTTAAGAACAACTATCTTATCATTATTCCGGAGAGATCTAAGAGCCTCTCGCCCCTCTTTACTCAAGTTACTCTTTGGGCGTTTAGACTTCAACAAAGCTAGGGAACATTCCTGTCTTAATATTTCCCTGTCGTTTGAGGAAAGACCTTGAGTCCCATTCTCAATGTTGCAAATGATGTTTTCAAAGGGAATGTTCTTAGGAGAGACCGCAAATCCCAATCCCTTGCTCAAGATTTTTAACTCTTCAGGGCTGAGAATTATGGATGAGAGATTCACAACCCTCTTATCATGCTTATTGGGAACAATGGGGTTCCTTATAACAAACATATTATTGTCCGAATTATCGCTGGCAGCTCCCTGGCTTGAATTGGTTTCAGCATCAAGATCTATATCATCAAAGTTGCTTCCATTCTTATAAACATTAAAATCATTCATCATTCTATTAGGGTCACTGTTAATGTTCTTAGTATACCTAATTTCAACATCTTTAAATATATTATAATCGTTCTTCTTATTGCTGCTGGAATCGAAAGAGACCTTACTGCCTGCGCTTTCCTCCATAGCACATTTGGAATCGTTACTGCTGCTGGAAGTGTGCTCCACAACGCAGGATATCAATCTGTCAGCGTGCTCATTCAAGATTGCTGCTTTTTCCTTATTTGCGTTTTCATTATTCTGGACAGCGTGCTCTTCCCTTGGATCAGTGCTCAAGATTGCTGCGTTTTCCATATCTGCGTTTCCATTACTTTGAACAGCGTGTTTTACCCTTGGATCTACGTTTTCATTGTTCTGGACAGCGTGCTCGTCCCTTGGATCAACGTTCAAGATTGCTGCGTTTTCCATACTTGCATTTCCATTACTTTGAACAGCGTGTTTTACCCCTGGATCAGGTTGAACATCGTGTATCAATCTTCCAGCATTCAAGATTGCTGCGTTTTCTTTCAAAGTAATTTTGGTATCACTTTCCACAACGCAGGAAACCATATCTGCGTGTTCATTATTCTGAACAGCGTGCTTTATCATTGGATGAACAGCGTGTGTAGCTCCAGCGAATTCTCTTCCAGTGTTAGGGCTGTCCAGATATTCTTCTGCTGGTGAATCGTTTTCATAGCAAATGCTCAACTCAGTGAAACCCACGCCTTCGCCTTTCTCCAACCTAGCCAGCTTCCTGGATTGTCTTTCCCTCGCGATTCTACCTTCTGACTAGGCCTTCAGTGCTGCTTTTGCATCAATTATCTTCCAGAGATCAAAGTTGATCTTCTTGGTTAGTTTCAGATGGGAGGAAAGTGCCAAGCGATTAAGCCTGTCCAAAGCAGCTCTGGTTCTTTTAATTTCACCCCTAATTAGGGCCAAACTCAATCTCAAAAACGACTTATTATTATAATGATTAAAAAGTCTATGATTAATCCTGGCAAAAGGAGGAATGATTTTCAAGTTCCTACATTGCTTTAGAAATTGCAGGTCGGCAATTCTCCTCTCAATTTTTATCCTTAGCATTTCGAGAAGACAGATCTCCTTCCATGTTTCCCCTCCGTACAGGGAAGTTATGTTAGATTTTAGGCTTCTGTGGAGGTTTCTTGAAGCTTCATGACCTGGATTATCCACAGTTTCTTGTTCATTCTGCCAACGTTTCAAACCCCAAAGGGGGTCCATCATCAGGACAAAACCGAAAGAATATGAATGAGAAATTATTTGAGAGAAGAGAGCAAGCGACCAGGATATAAATAAACTAAGAACCCTAATTTTATATAATGGTCGACACATGATATAAATTTATTTTAATTTGTATAAACCTTAATTGATTAATTCCTTTTTATTAATTAAATTAGTTTATTTATTAATTTTGTTATTATTTTATTAATAAATAAGACTTTATTAAATTTTTATTAAAAATTATTACTTTTAAAATTTTTAAATTTTAATTAAATTTAAAATTTTTACCAATTGAATGTTTATTTTTATTTGAAAAATTATTTAAAATTGAATTTTTTATTTGATAAAATTTTTTATTATTTTATTTAAAATTTTTCTATTATAATTTTATTTTCATTAAATTTATATTTAATTAATTTTTATTTTTAATTTCATTAATTTTTTTATTAAAGTTTTCCAAAGATTAAATCAAATTAAATTAAATTAATTTATAAAAGTGGTTCCTAAAAGTGGAGAAAAAATCTACTGGTTCAATTATAGAGTTCAGGCTTCTGTGATCCAACTTGTCCTGACGATGAACCACACTAGTTGGTTCGAAACACGTTATGAGGCGGAAAGAGTCGATTGTGCGGACACAACCAACCTCCCTAGGAGCCTAAGACTCTCTAGTGACAAACAAGAAAAACAAGAGCAATCCTTCTCTAAACATGCATTTACTATATGGGAAATCAAGTGTTTAGATCCTACCTGTAGTCCAACGCTGTTGTAGCAGTCCAGCTCCACTGATCCGGATGAGCTCCTCCTTCACTTTGAAACCTGCATACACTAACAATCAAACGATTAAATAGCACTTGATAATCTCATAGAATAAAACATATTTAACACATAGACCAAGGAGTACATGAAACAACTCATAAATAACAAGTTATTGAGAAGAATGGACTCATTTGCATTAATAGGTAACAAAAGGAACAAATACAACCTGAGCCTTGGTGTTGTGCAAGTCCCTCCCAGGGTCCATCAAGATTTCTCCTTTACTTTGACAAAGCTCACCCACTTCCAAATAGAACAAGCAAAGATTGCAAGCTCTCCTCACAAGCTTCTAAATGGGAGTCCTAATTCCTACAGCATCTACCCTTAGAAATGTATAGCTTCCAACCTCTTCTCCTTCTGGCCCATTGCCTATATTTATAGTGCTCAAGAGGAAGTTAATCAGGTCCACCATCAATGGGATAATCCCCTCTTTGGATGGGATAGCTCCCTTATTGATGGGATAAGTTCCTCTTTGGTAGGAGTGCATGAACCATCTGGAGGCGCTCAATACACGTCGAACAACCTTCTAGAATGCTCTAGAAATGACCACAAGTAACTTTTTAAAGATGAAACTTGCGCATTTTAACCTTTACAGGGGGACGCACCTGCCCCTTTACATACAGAGCGTCCAAAGACGCAGCTTTTGTGAACATTGGGTGCGTACCCGCAGGTAAGGTTGAGAGAACCTGCGTCCCCAGAGATAAATACATTTATAAAGACTTTCTCTCTTTTTGGAGTTTGACATGGAGAGTAGAGGCATAAGACTTGCCTAAGAGGATAGCATGACTGTTGATAGAGCCATACTAACTGTAATAGTCATGGTGACATTTTTTAGTGTAACAGATTGCCCCCTAAAGTGCGAAGCCTGTAATAGATTAGGGTTTTGTATTATCTAGGAAGGGTGAAGCGCTTTATCATTTCAAGGATTATCTCGTGGAGAGCCTGGTCAGAACCTGCAATTTTCAACACAAAATACATGTATAAGATTATATCATCACTGAGGTAGGCATTCCCATACTCAGATTAAAACTTTAACTAACAGACTAACTACTCTGATACAGGAATGATCTTGCAGTACATCATAATCATAGACTTTTGTAGACACAGTATGGGCACAACCATCTGTTTATGATTAGTCTACTTAGATAATGAATACAAAACTCCTCGCAGCTTGGATGGTGGAAACTAGATCCAGGGTCTTCATTTCTACTTCCCGAATTGGTACGATTCTAGCCATGCGAATAAATGAGTTGATGTCGAACATGGTAGAAACCACTTGATTACCAGTCGATGATGTAAACTGTTAACAAGCGTGAGAGAGACCACCAGTAATGTCAATGGTTCTCAAAGTACCCAGTACAATCCATGAAATGTGAATGAATGAGTTGATGCCGAACATTTCACGGAGTCCTTCGTTCGAAAGTCAATGATGTAAACTGATGTCAAAGGCGAGAAACCTGCCATTGATGCATGCAGACTTCAAGGTACTAATGATTTCTAAGCCATCTCTCTAGATAATGTGCTGATGTCGATAGAAAGCGACTCGTTGCAGGCAAGCCTGCAACACGAAATCATTGTTCAAGTTGAAGAAATGTTGCTGGAAGGACTGACTCAGGGATGGTCAAATGGATGACAAGTATTTTGCAGATGAAAGTTTTGCTTGCAGACCTCTTGAACACATAACGACACGACAGATGGCTTGGTGATGAATAACTCAAAGTTAATCCCCGGAACCCGGCTAAAGACTTTTAAAGTGGTTTGATCAACTGTGAGGTAAAATATTTCCCAACCCAGGTGAATGAAAAGTGTCGTGTTCAAGAGTGGTAATAAAGTTTCTTCTGAGACAAAAGGTAACAAATAGGCTCATTCTTCTCTCTTTTCCCCCACCATTTCTTGCAAGTACCTCTTTATTTTTAACAAGCTTGAGGAGGATAACATATGCTTGATTATAAGCTCATCCTTCGGATGAGTCCAACCTAGTTTTGATTCGAACCCTAGGAAAGAGTGGTTCGTTCCTGTTTGTAATTGAACAGGTCCTTTACTGTGAAATGTTTAACGAGCCCAGTATAGGAGAAACTCGGCGTTTTTCAATTTTAGAGAGTCTGAAAAACTTAAGAAGACTCCAAGTTGAACTTTTTCGTAGATTTGTGTCCCTCAAGCCCGAAAAAGTATAAAATAATACCTGGGGGAACCACTTGATCTTGCGACCAAGGAGTACTTTCATAATTAGTGCCACTGACCTGAAAAGTAAAAAGTGATCAAGGACACGTCGTTTTATTTCCGTATCGAGTTTGAAACGACAAAAACCCGGCAATCTTTTCCTGATTTTACGGTCAGAAAAGAGCTATAAGGGGACTGTCTTTTAATTCCGTTTTAACGAGTGTAAAAGAAACGCTCGGCAATCTTTTCATTTTTTAGGAGTCAGAAAAGGGCTTAAAAGATGACTCTGATATTTTGGTTCGTGAAAAATGACAATTTTCCCTCTAAATCCCTTTGTCCTGCACAAAAACGACACATTACTCATACCTGTTTAAGATAGGCAAAAATACATCGAAAAACATCATTCCATGGTGAAAAATGAACAAATTCATCCAAAAAACCTATAAAAAGACTTTTTACCATGTCATTTTTACCATTTTACTGTTGAGGTTGAAAAAAGGGCTTTTGGCAAGAAACTTCCCGTGGTCGCTGCGGAAAATCCGACCGTCAGAATCAAACGTTGTCTCTTCCAGGTATTTTACAACACCCTCCTCTTCAATTTCATCAGATTAAAATTGTGTTTTAGGTTTTAGTTTTGATTTTTGGGGGGTTTTGGGTTTCAAAGTGCGCTCTATGGGGGACGCAGGTGCCCTTCGGGTGACCTGCGTCCCCTGACTTTTTCCTGTACAGGAAAAAGGTCGGGGGACGCAGCCCACCTTCAGGACAGCTGCGTCCCGACGCTCTGTGTTCTAAACGCGGGGTGCGTCCCCCGCGAAAGGCGGAATTTGAAACCCCAAACTCCACAAACAACCATTTAAAATTTCCCAAATCAATTCTAATCTCTGTTTCTTGGTGTGTAGGGCACTCACCATGTTGGATTGGAGAGAAAGAGAGCACGAGGACGTTGATTTAGCCGCAATTGAACATCAACCTTCCATTGATGCCCTAAAAGCATGCGGGCTATATAAATACTGGGCCATACCTGGAATGAGGGCTCAGGTGAGATTCTTGGAATGGCTGGTTGAGAGATGGAACGTTCATGAGCAATGCTTTTACATAGGAGGGCACCAGCTCGAGATAGAGCCCTCTGACGTATACTTTCTCACTGGCTTGCCAAATAGAGGCGAGCAACTCAATCTAGCCGGGACTAGGCCGGGTGGCCAATCCCTTGCTAGTCTCCGGGCAGATTGGTGCACACCCAATGCACAACATGTGAAAGGCGTAGAAATCAAACACATCTCTCTGCGTGAACTCAATGTTATCACTTTCACGGTTACCAGAATTTGCGGTGCAACCGCTTTACATATTGCCTCCGGGTCCCAAATGCGGATGGCGATTGACTGTTACCAAGGCACCATTTTCAACTGGTGTGATGCTGTGTCAGCTAATATGAAGAGCCAACTGACTAGGGCAAAGAACGGACAAATGAAGACCTTTGGATATGGGCCTCTAGTTGTGAGCTTTGCCTTAGAGAGAGTTCCGATGCTGATCCCTCAACAACTCACTGTTGATATCTTGGGTCCTCAGGAGCCAAAGCTGATACGATGGGTTACGGTGATGGCCCGGCATCCTGACGAGGGCACATCGATTGTTCGATTCTCTGATAGTTATTTTCACTGGTTAGAGGACCAGGTTTTTTCGATCCAGGACTTTCCGTATGCCGGAGTAGATTTTCGAGGTGATCCGGACATGGTTCTTCCACAGGGAGAACAATGGGACGACAGAGGTACTTTATTTTTCACAAGTTTTCAAATTATGTATTTTTTTTGTTTTTTATATATATCGTCTCAAAACTGACAGTAAAATTTTCAAAATGCAGATGTTGGTCCACAGCGCCCAGCCAACCTCCGGCCTTTTGAGAGGAGACATCCAGTTGCACCGGTACCGGCCCCACAGGACACGGCTGCAGAGTCACTAGCTGAGTTGGAGCAGGATCTAGAGCGTCTGACGGTGGATATACCTGAGACTACCATAGATGATATTCCTATCAGACTTCAGCGCTATGTAGTCGCAGTCCCTGGACCGTTTAGGAGATTTTTGTGTAAGGTAGCCCATGCAGTGGTGTCGTATAGGGAGCACCACCAGTGATTGGCTAGTCACTTTGTAGACACATGTGACATTTTTGACTTTTTGTACTTTATCATTTTTGCCGATCATAAGGTGTTTTTCAACCTATGATCGAAGACGATGTATATTTTTTGACACACTCCTATCTATATATATATCACTATTACCGGCTTATCTTGTTTAACATATGTGATGAAATGTTTTTAAATTTACTTGCATGATTATCGTAAATGTCTGTCCAACATTCGAGAAGCAATTGCATCTGCTAATGTATTTAAAGACCTTGGAATATGTTGATATTCAATGTAATCAAATTCACGTTCCAAGAGACGCACTCTCAAAAACAACCTTAATAACACAGGATTTCTAATGGCATAAACTCTATTAAGCTGTAATACAACAAGTTCAGAATCTAACCTCACTATCAAACGTCGAATTCCAAATGAAATAGATTCGGATAATAATTCAACCACTGCACTGTATTCTGCAATGTTGTTCGTTGTTTGACCGAGGCTTACCCCATGCATAGAAACTAACTCGTCAGAGGGTGAATAGATAACCCAAGCTGCGGAAGAGATATTCCGTGTACTACGACAAGCACCATCAGCAAATCCAATGTATGTTTGGAGAGGCGTCGACATCTGCAATATCAAGAGTAAAACCAAGATAAGCCAGAATAACGACGAAAAACACACTCTCTAAGCTAAGCACACTAACTAAACTAACAAACACGCTAGCTAGAAAGAAAACCTAACCTAACTAAAAATTCTCCATACCCACCATTTAAGCATAATACCTCTTTAGGTAAAGTCCATTTCTGGGTTTACCCAAAGAGTCCCCATCAAAATCTACCAGCTCATAAGCCCCTTTTGCTAGCTTTCGCTTTACAATGTAGGGTCCATGCCACATAGGAACGAATTTTCCAGCACCTAGCTTATCGTTAGCTTGATCATATAATAGCACTAGGTCTCCCTCCGAAAAACTTCGAGGGGTCACATTTCTATCATACTGAGCTTTCATTCGCTTCGCGTGAGTCTCGATTGCCAATGCAGCGTCACGTCGAGTCTCATCTAATTTAGCTAAGTACAATAAACGTTTCTCCTCTTCGGAAGTAGCTGGAAGTAATTCGACAGCCATTTGAAGTGATGGGATTTCGCATTCAATGGGTAACACAGCTTCCAAGCCATAAACTAGCTGGAAAGGAGTGAACCCTGTTGAAGTTTTCACTGAGGTTCGGTATGCCCATAGCGCTGAAAATAACATGTTGTGCCAATTCGACCGATGAATACCAATGGTTCGTCGGATCATGATAACTAGAACTTTGTTGATAGACTCAACCAAACCGTTGGCTTGCGGATAATAAGGAGTAGAGCTATCGTGGCGCAAACCAAGCTGGCTTGTAAGCTCAGTCATCATGATGTTTCGAAAATGGCTCCCATGGTCAGTAATGATTGCTTGTGGGACACCAAACCTAGTTATAATATGATTGAATACGAAAACTGCAGCTGTTTTGCCGCTTGCGTCGAATGTAGGCATCGCCTCGGCCCATTTAGTAAAATAATCAACCGCGAGGATGATATACGCATGCCCCCCGGCCGAGTGAGGGTTACAAGTAATAAAATCGATACCCCATTTGGCGAATGGACCAACGGCAATTATAAGGTGGAGAGGAGCAGGTGGTGCGCGCATCTTGCAATCAAACACTTGTGGCACTTCCGGACTGCAATGATACAATCTTTAAACATAGACGGCCAGAAATAGCCAGCGCGCAACACCTTCTGAGCTGTGGCATACCCAGACATATGACCGCCACATGCTCCAGAGTGACAATCATTCAAAACCCTCTCAGCCTCTTCGTGAGTTAAACAACGTCGAAAAACTAAGTCTGCCCCCCGGCGATAAAGTGTATCTCCAATAATTTTGTATTGCTGGGATTGAAACCGAATTTTTCGACGTTCCGCCTTGGAAGCTTCAGGCCGAAAGGTTTGGGTTTGGAGATAGATGATTATATCTCCGTACCACGGATCTAAAGTACTGATAAGAAACAAAGATTCGTCCGCAATGGACTCCTCTGCCACAGTTTCTGTGTCAGCACACGGGAAATCACACATCAATTCCGCAAAAACTAAGGATTTCTTAGACTTGGACTTCTCGAACTCCAAGTCGAACTCTTGCAGGATAACGATCCATTTAGAGTACTTGCCCCCTAGCAGTTGTTTTGTCAAAATATAAATCATAGGGTTGCAATCCGAAATAACTGTAGTTTTACGGAGAAGAATGTAGTGACGAAAACGCTGGACAGCTTGAACGGCTGCCAGGGCCAATTTCTCCACATGCGAATATTTTAGCTCAGTGGGATTTAAGGTCCTACTAAGATAATATATCACATGTTCCGCTCCGAATTCATCTTCTTGAACTAACACCATTCCAATGGTGGAATGCGAAGCTGCGAGGTATAAGAAGTAGTCCTGGTTGTAGTTGGGAGGATGCAACAACGGTGCATGGGTCAACGCGTGTTTAAGTGCATCAAAAGATTGTTGGGCAATCTCGTCCCAAAAGAATTGAGCGTTCTGTTTCAACAACCGTGTAAAACCTTTAGTGACCTCGGCGTAGTTTGGGATGAATCGGCGTAAAAAGTTCGCTTTCCCTTGCAAACTTTGGAGTTGGCGCAAACTCGAAGGAGGAGGCAATTTGATGATAGCTTCGACCTTTGAGGGATCGACGCGAATGCCGGCTTTTGAAACAACAAATCCCAGCAATCGACCTGTCTCTATACAGAAAACACACTTGTGGGGATTCAACCGAATTCGATAATGCCTACACCTCATAAAGATTGCTCGTAAGTGGACAAGGTGATCAGCTCGATGTAAAGAATGAGCAGGCAAATCATCGAGATACGGTTGCACAATGTGCTTGATGTCATGAAATGCGTAAGACATCGCCCGTTGAAAAGTGGCCCCGGCATTCTTAAGCCCAAAAGGTAATTTGCAATAAGCAAATGTCCCCCATGGACAAATGAATGCCGTTTTTGGTTGGTCGGCAGGTAGAATATTGATTTGATTATAGCCCGAAAAACCATCCATAAAGGAAAACATTTCACTTCCGGCACAATCATCAATAATTTGATCGATATAAGGCGTAGGATAGTTGTCTTTTGGACAAGCTCGATTTATATCCCTATAGTCGATACAGATTCTTATTGTTCCTTGTTTCTTGTTGACCGGAACAATATTCGATACCCAATCCGTTAACGGGATCGGATAAATGAAACCTGCTTTCAACAGCTTTTCGACTTCTGCTTTAATCGCAGCCGCTTTTCGAGGGTGAATCTGACGCAACCGTTGCCGGACGGGTTTAGCATCCGGGTAGGTCTTTATTTCATGAACAACAATGGCAGGATCGATTCCCGGCATTTCCTCGTAAGACCAGGCAAACACATCGCGGAATTCTTGGAATAGGGCCTTGTAAGTTTGGATTTC
The DNA here is from genome assembly GCA_031772625.1 of Pinus tabuliformis. Taxonomy (NCBI): domain Eukaryota; kingdom Viridiplantae; phylum Streptophyta; class Pinopsida; order Pinales; family Pinaceae; genus Pinus; species Pinus tabuliformis. Next base: position 903,030,772 of record CM062808.1, read on the forward strand.
ATCTTCTGTACATGCGGCACCTATATGAATGTTCTCCTCAATTCCGGGCTTCACTGAAATATCAATGGGAATAGTGCGAGAAATATTCCCTAAATTCAACTCTGAATCAGAATGTTTCGTTGGATCCTGAGCGTCTTTGACATATTCAGCGGTAAAGATAGATGAAAAATCATTTTCAAATGCATCATCCTTAGGTAAAAACGAAGATCTGTGATGGAGATCTTCCCATGGTAGATGACACGACTTCGGGAAACGCTATCCGTTCTAAGGTTGAGGTGAAAAGTGATTCTTCACTGACCACATTCATTTGGTCGATTTGGGTTGAACGCGAGTCGGTAAAAGACATGACAGCTTCATAAGCAATTTCATATGGACTCAAAGGCATAGCATCACCGAATGAGTCTATCTCAGATTCAGATGGGACAATCCAAGGATCATCATAAATAATGTTTTCTGATGTAATCATATGAATTGATGCAAATGAAGGATCTACGCTGAGTGGAGGGAGAGGAAAAGTTCCCAGTAAACCGGAATCTTTAACTAAACCTACGCCAACGTCCCTATAAGGGATTGTCGTCTTACCGACATGCTGGATACTCTCTGAAGAGGCTGGGTCGGATGAAAAGTATGTCAGCTGATCAATAGTCACGATCTTACCGTTATATGGAAACTTAATTACTCTGAAGACCGATGAAACGACCGCTGTCATAGCATATGACCAACTTCGACCCAAAAGAAGGTTGTAGTCTAGAGGGGCATCAACCACTTCCACATCCAGACTAACGGTTTTACCTTCTACCCCTATAGGCAATTCCTGTAGAATACCAAACGGACGGAACCCACGGCCATCAAAGGCCTTAAGGATGGTCGGGGATTGGTTCAACGAAGGAGAACCAAGCGATCTCCAACATTGAATCGACATAATACACGTAGAAGCTCCCTCATCAATCACAGTCCGATGAATAGGCCTGTTTTTTACTATCACTGGAATTTGGAAAGCCATTTGATGGGGTAGACGCGGTGTACTATTTTCTAGATCGAAGATTATTAGATTCGGGTCCTGAACATCAACAGCTCTGATAGCCGACAAAAGTAATTTTCGTTGTGCTGGGCATGATTGCAGCACTTCTAACGCCGACATTGCTGAGGGTGAAACAGCTAAGTCCTCAACAATGTTGTAATTCTGGGCTGCTCTCGCATGTGGATTGAAAGCAGACCTTCGAAGTACACCCTTGGCGGGCGGTTTAATTACTAAGTCCGGGTTAGGTTTTTCGATCTGTAGTGGATCGGAACCAGGAGCTGAGGTTGATGGGTTAGAGTGAGAAGATTCTGCTTCCTTACCATCAACAGGATTCTTACTACCATAATCTTGCGATCGAGTCGCAATCCTCACATGAGACATCATCAAAATGGGTTCTTCACTGGCATTCGAGGAAGAACCTATCATCTTATTCTCCTGCTCCGGAAATGGATTTTTTAACACAGCAGGAGTGGGAGAACCTTTGACTATTTTCACAACCTCGGCCCGATGAGGGCAATCTCTCGTAAAATGATCCTCTTCACAAATAAGACAAGGATATCGAGGTTTGCGCTTTTCGTCATTGGTTTCCGACTTTTCCGTTTTCTCCTTCGGAGCCTTGTCTGCTTTAGCCTTCTTCTTTCCTTTCTTCTTTCCACCGTTTTTTGATTTGGCCGTAGATGACTCTACAGCGTGAATATCGGCGGTAAGTTCAGGAGAAGACTCTCCTGTCGGGGAATCAGGCAAAGTGATAATAGGAGTAGTTGAAGCCTTGGAAGACTTCTTCTTGCTCTTTGTATTCACGATACCAATCATACCATCAGCGGCATGAGATCCCGAAGGAGCAGCAGCGATTTGATTCGACTTTGGAAGATCCGGAATCTTCTCGTGTAACGTACCCGACTGAGTGTAAACTAAGTCAAGGTATTGCGCCTGAGCAATGACTTGCTCCTCAGTAACTACTCCGGCCTTAGCTACATCTTCAGTAATCTTCGGTAATAATGATTTAACAAACCATTCAGCTAAGATTTGGTCCGGGATAAAAACTTTCACTAGTCTTCTTCGACGTCTCCACTCATGAATGTGATCAGAAATATACGTGGACGTCGATTGTTTTAGTGAAGTTAATAACTCCGTGCCGTTATCGTATCTGACCGGCAACTGAAAGTGAGTTAAGAACGAGGTAGCTAACTGGCTAAAATTGTAAAAAGAGGCCCGTGGTAACTCAATGTACCACTTGGCCGCGAGACCAATGAGTGTACGCTGGAAAAGACGTAAGCGGATCGAATCATCCGAGATAGAATTTGAAGCACACCAGAGGTGGTAAGTCATCACATGATTGGACGGATCCTCTCCAGACTTACCTTCGAACTTGGGTATATCACTGGGCAACTTATTTGGCATTGGCGGCCAGAACTGAAGATATTGAATTGGATCGTTCGTTAGGCGCGTCAAGTCTGGTAAATCCAAAGTTGCGATAAACGGTAACTGCCGGTTAGGATCTCTAAAACTCTGGGTCACAAGACCAGTCCCAGGAGGAGGATATCCAGGATAACTAGGAACAGGAGTCGCATTTGGGATATTATATCCTCCTGGAAAACCAGGATTAACCGGACCGTACTGGGGTTGTTGATAAGTGTACCCAGGATACGGTTGATACTGGTAAACCGGTTGTTGGACAGCTTGCCCAGGTTGGTACTGTCCCTGGTACGGTTGGTGAACAAATTGAGGTTGAGTAGTGACAACCGTACTTATACCAGGCTGACCTGCAGGCATCTGGACCGTGGTTTGAATCGTAGATCCAGACAACGGTAAAGATGTCTGAGGAGTGGTTACAGAGACAGTAGAAACCGGAGCCGTCGATACTCCAGAAGTAAGTATGGTAGATGTGCGGTAGTTGCAGCAGCCGTTTGAGATGGAGTACTAGGTGCAATTGGCGGCTGAGTAACTACCGAAGTTACAGAAGTTTGAACATTTGACTGGACAGGTTGCGGTTGCTGGGGTGGACCAGAAACTACGGGTTGTCCAGCTTGAGGTACCAACTGTATACTTGGCTGCAACACCTGTTGACCCTGTGATGGATCCCACACTAACATTCCAGGGTATTGACCCGTAACAGGTTGAGGATACTGAGATCCATAACCGGATTGAGGATAGGATTGATAATTGTAAGGTGCAGTTCCCATACTTGGAACATATGACTGACCTTGAGGTGGTTGATAACTTTGACCGAGTATTGACCTTGAGGTTGATAACCTTGAGGTAAATACGGATACTGGGGTTGACCTTGACCTTGAGGTTGGTACCCTTGAGGTTGATACCCTTGGGGTTGATACCCTTGGGGTTGCCATCCTTGAGGTTGCCATCCTTGAGGTTGATATTGATACTGAGGTTGACCCTGGGGTACATATTGAGGCTGGGGTTGACCTTGAGGCATGTATTGCACCATAGGTACATACTGACCTTGAGGTTGCCCCCCAGACACAAATGGTGTACCTTGAGGTTGCCCCCCAGGCGTTAACTGAGGCTGCCCCCCAGGCGGTAATTGGCCACCTTGAGGTTGGGAAACGGGAACTGAACCTGACATCATGTAAATGTCTCCTACACCCAATGGTATATTACCATTGTTTCCAGCTAATAACCCATGATCAATGGGTTGAGGAGATGCCCCCGCAAAGGTACCAGAAAGTGATTGATACCCAGTGGGAACAGAAGGACCGCCGTGTAAGAAAGATTCAGGACTTTGAGTAAACACGGACGACTGACCAGACATATTTACAGGAGTATAAATACCTCCAGGTGGAAAAGGAGTACGAGGTGTAGAAAAACCTACCCCTGAGTTGTCTAAATAATTGGTTAACGAAAGGTACCAAGTAGTACTTCTAGGAGGACTGTAAAAGATAGATTCACGCTCCCTTAGATCAATAGTAAGTTGATCTTCAAGGTTAGAGACGCCTATTTCTTCCTCTGGAGCAAGTTCTTCGATAGCAATCAAACCAGTAGGAAGATTTTCGGTGATAATTCGTTCTATTCTCGGTGAATCTGGAACACTAGAAGTCGGAGTAACAGGTTCAGATATTTCAGGTTCTTCGCCTGTATCACTAGCAGACGAAAAACTACCAACAAGCTCAGAAACTGTAACAGCTTCGGGATTATAACCTGTCTCTAGACTTTGGTAATCTGGATGGACTACCAAGGAAGATTCTCCTTCTTCAGGTGAACCTACTCTACTGCCACTAGGAGGAGTTACAAGGACCTTCAATCCTTCGTACTGACCCGAAACGTCTTCAGGAGATCCACCCCGCGATCTACGGAGTTTCCTCAACAAATCTGTTCCGGTAACAATCTCAGGTGACTTGCCCCGAAGTCTACGGGACTGTCTCGGTAATTCCGCCACAGCTAAAAACTTTTAACTACTACACACGAAAACAAAGTAAAATTTCAAATCAAACCACCTAAAGTCTCTAAAGAACCAAACAAATTTGAATCACACGCCTAAAGAATCTAGGGCGTCAAACCAAACACAAACAGTAGCCTTCCAGACCGAAAACGCTAGTTGGTGATGAATCCCAACATCGTCGGATTCAGTACAGAAGTGGCGGGTGGAACAGTTACCCCGGCAACCTGCTTAATGAATAGACTGGACCAAGTTCCTCCACTTTAACCGTCTCGAGTGAAGTGAACCCCCCAAAATCCAAGTGAGTCTAGCCGACGTCTGCTCCAGGTACAGTGGGATCTTCCCTCCACCGTCACCTCGGTAGAATCCTAAAGATAATGGTCACTAAGGTTACCAACCGCAACAAATGCACCTGGGGGAACAGTCTAAACTCCGACAGCACGCAAGGGCAGAGTATCAAGCTCAATCCCCTTGCCGGCTCCTTGACAATAATCCAAGGTTTACCGACAAGTGACCCCTGGCTCCTCGACAATGGTTAATCCGAGGTTTACCGTTTGTAATACGTGCGTGTCTGGCGTCGTTCCCAACGAGGGGGGATTGATCCCCTCACTGGTTCGGACACGAGCTCGTGCTTCTCCTTTAAGAGGAGCTTTCCCAGAGTACAAATGAGACAATTGGATTTATTCTATCACAAGATAAGCTACTTGTTTGGTTTTGTTGTCTTGGAGAGTTAATTACTCACCTACTCCAAGACACTAGCCTGATCTAAATTGGTGTTTCAGAGCCCTAGTAAATAAAAGTTACTACGTCGATTTTACTTTAAGCGTTAATTTTATGGTTTTTCTTAAAGACAAAAGGTAGCGGAAGTGAAACCAATGGTGTGTAGACTCGACTCAAACCACTACAAAGATGCACCTAAGATGATTTACGCTACTTTCCTTTTTCAATGAAATTCTTAACTAAGAGAGTTGAGAGATGCAAATTTTATAGAAAACAACTTTCTTAGTAAAGACAATCAAAGAAACAATTCTCTTTATCTTTTCAAGCATACAAACATGACCACTCCTTACGTGCACGAAAAACTCTTTTTCTTTCAAAACTTTTCAAAGCTACTTGAAACAAAACTTTTCAAAGGAGATGTTTTTGTATTTTCTCTTTTTAATAAAGCATATAAATCTATCTTAACGAAAATCAATCTCAAAAGCTATAAAATCTATGAAAACTTGACTCACAAGCAAATCAAAAAGGAAATTACTCTAAGCAAACCTAACAAGGCAAAAGCTCACAAAGATGATTCTAGGTTGTTTTACTTGACCAACATCAAATCAAGGACCAGCTAATGCAGAATCAAAAGACTAGTCAAAACAAAACTCAAATCTTTTTGTTCTTTTTGTAAAATGGAATTCAAGACTCAATCAACAAGCACTTCGAAATTTGCCCAAAGAGACAACTCAATGGCAAGTTGCTCTCACAGGTAGACTTTATGACAAGTCCGACTTCTAAGAATGCTGACAAAACCAGAGAGATCTAAGGTTTGACAACTTCTACCGCCAAAGTCACTACAAGACCTACTCAAAAATCAAACCCTAGGGCTTAAACTTCTATGAAATCCACTAAAACACTCAATGCTATCGAAACAAGTTCAGGTGAAGATCTTTGACAAGAGACTAATGAATCTGGGCAGTAAAAACTGAGAAAAAGCAAAATCTAAGAGAAAAAATGCAAAAAATGGAATTTTCTCAAATTTTAGCAGGGGACGCAGGCGACCCGTTAAGATAGGTGCGGGCCCGCTCTGTGCACACAGCGACAGTGCGTCCAGGGACGCACTGTGCAATACTCAGAGGGTGCGTCCTACTAGAAAACTCAAGAAAAACTAAAATGAAACTAACCCTAAGCTAGCCCACCCAAAAACAAAGTCACAGAGCCAAAAACCAGAAAAATAAACCAATTTTCTCAAAGCAAAGTTCATACAAAGGAAAAGACTTTCACATCAATGGAGTCCCGAACGGAGTCGCCAATTTGTCAGGCGGAAAGAGTCGATTGTGCGGACACAACCAACCTCCCTAGGAGCCTAAGACTCTCTAGTGACAAACAAGACAAACAAGAGCAATCCTTCTCTAAACATGCATTTACTATATGGGAAATCAAGTGTTTAGATCCTACCTGTAGTCCAACGCTGTTGTAGCAGTCCAGCTCCGCTGATCCGGATGAGCTCCTCCTTCACTTTGAAACCTGCATACACTAACAATCAAACGATTAAATAGCACTTGATAATCTCATAGAATAAAACATATTTAACACATAGACCAAGGAGTACATGAAACAACTCATAAATAACAAGTTATTGAGAAGAATGGACTCATTTGCATTAATAGGTAACAAAAGGAACAAATACAACCTGAGCCTTGGTGTTGTGCAAGTCCCTCCCAGGGTCCATCAAGGGTTCTCCTTTACTTTGACAAAGCTCACCCACTTCCAAATAGAACAAGCAAAGATGGCAATCTCTCCTCACAAGCTTCTAAATGGGAGTCCTAATTCCTACAGCATCTACCCTTAGAAATGTATAGCTTCCAACCTCTTCTCCTTCTGGCCCAATGCCTGTATTTATAGTGCTCAAGAGGAAGTTAATCAGGTCCACCATCAATGGGATAATCCCCTCTTTGGATGGGATAGCTCCCTTATTGATGGGATAAGTTCCTCTTTGGTAGGAGTGCATGAACCATCTGGAGGCGCTCAATACACGTCGAACAACCTTCTAGAATGCTCTAGAAATGACCACAAGTAACTTTTTAAAGATGAAACTTGCGCATTTTAACCTTTACAGGGGGACACACCTGCCCCTTTACATACAGAGCGTCCAAAGACGCAGCTTTTGTGAACATTGGGTGCGTACCAGCAGGTAAGGTTGAGAGAACCTGCGTCCCCAGAGATAAATACATTTATAAAGAATTTCTCTCTTTTTGGAGTTTGACATGGAGAGCAGAGGCATAAGACTTGCCTAAGAGGATAGCATGACTGTTGATAGAGCCATACTAACTGTAAATAGTCATGGTGACATTTTTTAGTGTAACACACGTCGACAAATGATACTCCATGTGATTTTCGCTGAAAAATCTCTCAAAATCTAGTGGTCTCTGGAGAGAAGACCATGTTGTGGAATCAAAGGCTTGGACATATTGGAGAGAAGGGCCTTCAAATACTTCATGGTAAAGGTATGGTAGAAGGTATGAGTAATAGCTCTCTGGATTTTTACTTCTGTGAAAATTGTGTATATGGGAAGCAGAATCGAGTGAGTTTCCCATCTGGTGGTAAGAGGGAAAAACAGATATTAGAGCTTGTGCACAGTGATGTGTTTGGACCTATGAAGGTTCCATCACTTGGTAATTTTGTGTACTATGTATCATTTATAGATGACTTCTCAAGGAATACATGGATATATTTCATTAAGAGGAAATCTGAAGTCTTTGACAAGTTTAAAGAATTTAAGGCTTTGGTGGAAAACTAGACAGAGAAGAAGATAAAGGTGTTGAGGACAGATAACGATGGAGAGTTTTGCAGTAAGGAATATGAAGAATTCTTTAAGAAGTGTGGTATATCATGGAAAAAAGACTATTACATATACACCTCAGCAAAATGGAGTTGCAGAAAGAATGAACAAGACGTTGATGGAAAGGGCAAGAAGCATGCTCAGTGGTGTTGGGTAAGGATAAGAAATTAGGGCAGAGGCAGTGGAGACAACATGTTACCTGGTCAATAGATGATCACCTTCATCAGCGTTGGAGGATAAGACTCCAGAAGAGGTATGGACTGGTAAGAAACCCTCTCTTTCACATCTGAGGGTATTTGGATGTGATGCATATGTACATGTTCCAAAGGAGAAACGAACCAAGTTGGATAGTAAATCTGAAAAGTGCACCTTTATTGGGTATAAGGATGGTTTAAAGGGTCATAAGCTTTGGAACCCAGTAATAAGGAATGTTATGTACAACTGAGATGTGGTGTTTAGAGAGGTGAAACATGTTTTTAAACATGAATTCCAACCAAAGGAACCTAAGAAGATAGAGTTTGAGCTAAATGAGGAAGAATTATACTCTACAGCACAGGAGGAATCAGAAGATGGAGAGCCACAAACTCCGAGTGTGAGAAGATCAGTTTGAGAAAGAAGGCAGCCAGAAAGGTATAGTCCATCTGCTTTATGTTCAAATTTTTCTTTATCTATTACTGATGATTATCCCAGAACTGTGAAGGAAGCAATAGATTTAGAGGATGGAAAACTCTAGAAAGAGGCCATGGTTAATGAAATGGCATCTTTGCACAAAAATGAGGCTTGGGATCTGGTGGAGTTGCTGACTGGAAGGAAACCCATTGGTAGCAAATGGGCGTTCAAGAAGAAGACAAATGCAGAAGGAAAGGTGGAGAAATAAAAAGCTCGGTTGGTAGCAAAAGGTTATTCCTAGATGCCAGGAATTGATTTTGGTGATATTTTTTCTCCTATTTCCAAGGTATCTTCTATTAGATTACTTTTATCTGTTTCTGCTACTTTTGATTTTGAGGTAGAACAGATGGATGTGAAGACATCATTTCTTCACAAAGATTTGGAAGAGGAGATCTACATGACGCAACTTGAATGCTTTGCGGTGAAGGGTAAGAAAGAAATGGTATGCAAGTTAAAGAAGTCTTTGTATGGGTTAAAACAATCACCAAGGATGTGGTATCAGAAATTTGATACATTTATATGGGGACTTGGCTTCACCAAAAGCAAAGCATATCACTGTGTGTATTTTAAATTAATTGGTGACCGTGTTATTTATCTGGTCTTATATGTGGATGATATGTTGCTAGTTGCAAATGAAAAAGAAATTATCTAGGATTTGAAGACCCAATTTTCCTCCAAATTCGACATGAAAGATCTTGGTGCTGCAAAATATATTTTTGGCATGGAAATTAAAAGAGATCAGGAAAATAGGAAGCTCTGGTTAAACTAGAGGAAGTATGTTGAGACAATATTGCAGAGGTTTAATATGCAGGATAGTAAACCGGTGAAGGCTCCTATTCCTGTAGTTGTAAAGTTATCTGCTGAATAGTGTCCCAAGACACAAGAAGAGGAAGAGGATATGTCTCATGTTCCATATGCAAGTGCGGTCGGTAGCATGATGTATGTGATGGTCTATACTAGACTAGACATTGCACATGCAGCGGGAGTATTGAGCATGTTTATGTCAAAACCAGGGAAGGAGCATTGGGCAGTAGTGAAGCGGGTTTTCAGTTGTTTGTGTGACACTAGTTATTATGGTTTGTGCTACCAAGGAAGACCAGGATTGGATAAAGCTTTTGATATCCATGGTTTTGTTGATGCGGACTAGGCTAGAGATTTGGATTAGAGAAGATCTACAAGTGGGTATGTGTTTAACCTATTTGGAGGTGTAGTCAGTTGGATGAGTAAGAAACAATCTGTAGTGGCACTATCAACTACAGAGGAAAAATACATGGCAGCTACTCATGCAAGCAAGGAAGCAGTTTAGTTGTAGAGATTGTGTTCAAGTATGGGGTTAGTACAGGGAGATATAAAGATAGACTATGACAACCAAAGTGAAATTTTCTTGGCAAAGAACCCTTCTTACCATTCAAAGACAAAGCACATTGATGTTCAGTATCACTTTGTGAGGGATATGATAGAAGACAAAAAGGTGTTGCTGGTAAAGGTGGACACTTTGAAGAATACTATAGATGCATTGACAAAATCTATGAGATATGAGAAATTCTCTTGGTGTAGACAAACAATGGGCATTTCAAGGCCGGATAAATGACTAAGCTCTCTTGTGGCCCTCTATGGAAAGAAAAAAACAAGTGGGAGAATGTTGGGTTGTGTTATACTTTCCATGACTAGCGCACGTAGTGAACAAGGGGGTTAGAGAGTGGGTGGAGCCCACCCTTCATTGGGCCGATTGCACAACAGGGGGTCATGGGGGGGCCGATTGCACATGCAACCTATTACCTACAAAATCCTCTTGTTGAATTCACTAATCCAAACTTCTCCTTGCTTTCCTTCACTTTCCTTTACTTGTCCTTTTCCTTCCTTTTATTTCCTTTCCAAATGCTTGTTACATTTCCTTTTCTAATCCTGCTCCAAAGATGGGTTAAATTTTTTAATTGATTCTCAGGTTCCTTTTATCATTGATGTCTCCTTTTTCTTTCATTTTCCTTCATTTTCCCACTAATTTCCATTGCATGCAAATCTATGTCTCTTCACCATCCTTTTCTCCTATTTTCCTTTATTTTCATAAATAAATGCCAATTATTGCCTCTTTGCTCTCACTAATTCCTTTACCAATGTACATACCCACAATCAACCAAAAGTGATGCCCGCTATAGCACTTTCCCAAAAATCAACTTGGAATACGTGTCCCATGACCTTGGTCTTATTTTTCCTTATATTATCCTTTATTACATGAAATTTTGACCCCGAGATGTTACAAAGACACTCTATATAGTCCTCCAAGCTTTCCCGATCTATCTGAGACATCCTAAATAATTCCTCCCTTTGATCCCTAGTTTGATAATAATCCTAGAACTTTCCTAGAAATTCTTTCATCATATATTCCCATGAGGAAATAAATGCACATCCTAGGCCCATAAAACGTCTTAAAGCTACTTGATTTAGAGCAACATGGAACAATTTTAACTTTTGGGCATCCATGGTGTAAATGTAGCTCCTACATCAGCCATCAAACTCAAAAAGGAAATTATTTTTGTCTTCACTGGTGGTACCGTGGAAAGCTAGAAGGAATATAAAATGAATATTCTTCATTGGATGCTTCTCTTGAACATCTCCAATAGGGAAATCAAAGGTGTTGATTTTTTCTTCTTCCATCTTTTTCTCCTTCAAAGCTTCAGGGCCATTTTGAACAAGTTCAAGTATTCACTGTTCCTTTGGCTGAGATAGGATTTCCAATGGTTGCTCAAGATGTTTTATAGTACTTCCTAAGTTTGTAAAATAATGATCAGGAGGTTGTTTCACAGTACTTCCTGAGTCTCGAACAAAATAATCAAGGGGTAATTTTACTAGACTTAATTCATAATATTCCAAATTATGCTTGTCTGTATATCCTTGTCCTTCTATAAATTCATGATACTCTTCCTTCATTGATACAAATAAATCATAGGTCCTTGAGGTTGCTTCTGAATTTGAATGATCATAGTATTCTACCTCCCAAATATCTGCTCCAAACATAGATGATCTTGGAGACTCTAACCTTGGAGAATAGTTTTATGGAACCCTTCTTTGTTAGAAGTTTTTCTCGGAGTAGATGATTTTGCCTCAACTCCTAAATAAATGTTACTCTTCTGAAGTCATGAATATTCTTTCCTCCATGACCTCTTTTACCTGCATGGTTTGTATTTTTGGGGGAACCCTATTTTTCTTCTTCTATATTCATGCAATCTTATGTGTCTTGACTCCTTATGAGGCCGATCTCGGTTCAATATGTTGAAGTGATGCACAGGTTGTTACACCTCATATTACCACCCTATCACCCTAGGTCCAGGAACACATCTAAGACACATATGAACAATGCATCAAAAGAACAACACTAGTCACACTTATGCACCTCTAATAAACTCCCTGATAGTGACACCAAAATGTTGGGCGAACTAATTGTTCTTTAAGTAGGACCAATTAATTACACACATACATAAATTATCAACTATGGTAGGTATTTTTATTTCAAGGATACTTTCCAAATTATATGTATATGAAAAATCTTAACTAACGATGTTCAATGTAAAACTATTTAAGATCATGACACACAATCAAAACCAAGTCATTGTAACTACTCACTCTCAACAAACTAAAATCATCACTGCAACACTTCAAACATTCCAAACACGATGCACACAGTTCTAAAACCAAAATAATTCCTATAGAATAAAAACAATCAATAACTAGAGATCACATTTGCAGTAAAGGAAATGTCACTCTTGTAAAGAATTGCAAAAACCATTGAACTAAAGCCTCACACAATCAATAATCTTACTGTAATTATTAAATCATCAATTTGTGTAACAGATACACAACAATATATCTAATATTCCAATCAATAAAACAAAGAAACTGTAGCAGCAAAATAATAAATAGCACACCTTGAGAAATGGATCAATCCATGATCTACATTATTACACAAGTAATCAAGATAAACTATTCTGGAAACCAACTATTTAGTAACTGCAACACATTAATAGAAATATCTAATAGTGATAATTAATCAACATAAATTATAATTGAAAGGAAATTGAACACTGCTACACTAGCTTACAGATCCAATAATCCTTGTTAAAGAGGAGGGCCCTTTCTCCTTAGCAGGGAGTTGGTAATGTACAACTCAAAAACTAAGTCAACAAGGTATTATTGAGCCATGAACAATAAGAGTTTGCATTAATCTTTAAAAAGGATACAAATGCATAGTCTCTCCAAAAATACGATGGTGTGGTCCCTGCACGAGGCAGAGGGATTCTCCTCTTATAGATTTACATTGTATATATTCTTGAAACCACAATTAGCTATGACAATCTTATGATTCTCATGTTGTCCAAATCAAGAGTCTTATATAACAAATTACAACCAATTTACTAAGAATAAAATAAATAATGTAATAATATCTCTAATTAGTGGGAGATAAACAATAGAAAGTCATAACTATCGGAACCGATTTGGTCGTGTTATTGTAAACATAGTCCACCTTACTCGCACAATTATCTATATTGAAGACCGAGTGACAACCTGTGTTGACTCCTGATGACATCATCAAGGAAACAAAGTATTTTGAAACATAGTATCAACATCATGGCAATAGTATCAACAAAACTTGTCCAGTGACATAAAAACTGGAGAAACAACATTACATGCAAACTACAATACTCCAATGAGCTAGGTTATCTTGAAACAACTTCTTTGTTAATTATATAAATAAAATCACTCAAAATGGTCAAACTTCCATTATAATACAAGAAAAACTGCATGAACTTAAGGTGACCTAAAAGAGTAGCATGCATTAATAAAAAAGGTGATTAATGGAGTAATACGTTATGATTCTAAGGATAAAGATAGTGGACGAGATAGGAAAATGAGGGTGAAAAGGATGCCAATTCCATATCCCAACACCACCTACACTTGTTTGTCCTTACTCATCACTTGTCTTGATATCCTTGGTTAATTTGATAGGCTAAGTCTCAATGATGAAGATTTCATTTTGGAGAGTAAAGTGATCAAATGTTAAAAAATTTCATATGCTCTAAAATATCCAAAGAACATTGTTAGATGTGATTTAGGGGTCAATATTTTCTTCAAAATGCGAAGTGCTTAACTTATATCATGGCCTTTATGTCATGAAATATTACATGGTGGAAATAAATTTTAATATGATAATCTTGATTCATTCCAGAGAGGAAAATGCTTGACCTATATCTAGGCATTTACATCTCAAAATATTCAATGATAGACATACATTGTGATGTAATGATCCAACTTCATTTTAGAGTGAGAAGTACTTGACCAGTAAAAAAAGAGACTCGTCTCCAAAATGAAACTTGGGAGGACACATATAAACATGAAACTCTTTGAATAATATGAAAAATGGTTTTATATATTGTTTCTTTACGACATCCAATACTTTGCCGAATTGACTTCCCCCTCCACTATAGGCCACAAATCCACTTGGTAGTGACTTAATTCCTCCATGTCAGCCTGTGAATCCACATCTAATATGGTCCATGTCATATTTCCATTAATAGTCCAAAATTTAGAAAATTTCACAGATTTAATAATTTATTTATTTTTAGTTTCCTCCATAAAATCACCATGAAATTTTCCAATCTTGGATTTTGTACCTTTTCCATTATGTAACTTCATTTATTATTGGAAGAATTCACCAATTTCCACATTCACTCCCAATTACTCTCCTTGATAATTTTCGTAAAAAACATCTGTGAACTCTATTATTTTCAAACTTCCTTAAAAGATGTTGTCAGACACTTTGCAAACAACCTACAATTCTCTTCATATATGGGTTGATTTCTAGCCCATACAGCCCTAATACCACTTTTCAATGTATTTGGTACCCTCTATCAACTATTGAGGACATGGGGTACCTCTTAAAACTAATTTTTTCCATTTCTCTTCCTTCTCTAATACCATAAATCAAATTTTCCTTTTTATTAATGAAAGAATATATGCAAAATGAAAATTAGCCTTATGAAAATATACATTCAATGTTATGAGAGTAGAATTATTCATGTAAACATAACAACAATTAATGAACAAAATACACATCATCAAATTCAATATAAGTAGAAATATGCCATAACATTTATCTTCATGGAAGTTGTAACACCTCCTCTCATATTCACCCACATTTAAAAGCTCTTAGGGGTAAACATGAGCCGAGAGTTACTATGACATGACCCAATCTCCAAGTTCCAGTTATGGAAGTGGGGCCTACAAACCAGAAGCTTATCAATACCTCTCAGGAATACTAGATCACCCAAGAGTCAATCCACAACCTCTGATGATCAGATCTTGAGCTAGTACTATTTTTCCACAAGCCTAATGCCCCAAACACACCATTGAAACATTGTGGCAAGATCTATTTATGGAAGGCCTTCAGGCCACTACTCAGAAGTGCCCAAAACTTTCCAGAATGCAATAAATGATGATAACAAGTTTAAAAAATTAATACTAGGCTAGACCTTGCCGAAAACATACCAACACATGATAAATATTTCGTCAAACATATGATAAGCATTGAAGATACATTTCATGAATTCATATTTGATCATAAACTCTTTAACTACATAAGAGAATCATCAAGAAGGTCCAACTCCCTCTCAAGGTAGCTGCAACAACACTTGTCATCCCATGAATTCATCAAACATTCAATCACTTGTCAAATCACACAAGATCCATAGCAACTCTCCATCATATAATTATGCACATAACCAACATATAATCAACATATTCATCAATTTCAATAAGACAATAGTTTATATTAACATATGAAAAATTCAACCAAGTCAGGGACTTTTACGTGCCACCCGACCGTAGATTGGGCTAAAAAAAAATCTCTCTTTCATCCAATCACCCCCATGCCATATTCCAAGCATGAATGTGAGATCATATGGTTTAAACCAAAATAGAACCAACATGGGCTTCCAAATGGAAAACTACCTCAACCCTCAACCACAATAATTTCACCTAACCAATCTAGAAATAACTAACACTAAAACAAGCTTGGATGCCTCCAAATTTCTTCACCACATCCAAAGGAATTTTCCTGTCTCAACCCATTCATTAAGAGTTATAGGATAAATCCCATCTCCACCCTTGACCATTGGTAATTTTCTAATACCACCTCATCAGGATCCAAAGTCTACCATCCATCTAAATCTTAAACCAACACAAGGAACCCACAACACCATGGCTATCTAGGAAATGGTAAGGCAAAATTGAAACCACTATCAATCCAAGCAAATCCCATGCCAATGACATCAAAATAACCAAAGAACCACATGCAAGTACCATGCATCCAGAAACCAACAAGGAAATCACATGTGGAAGTTGTTACCTGCAAAGAACCCCAGTTGTATCCATTGACCCAAGATTATTTTCCACTATCCTCCAATTCGTTGCTTTTTCTTTACTTGATTTCTCCAAATCCAAGTGAATGTTAGAATTCTCCAAGAATTCTCTGAGTGTTCAAGAGAAGAGATCCAAAAGCTAAACTGACCAAATCTAGAACTAAAAAAATATGTGAACTATTTCTTTGATGCCTTTTTATCATTGATTTCCATACTCTTTCTTTCGTTTTCCCTTTTTCTTTCATTTTCCTTCAATTTCTTTAATTTACCTTGCATGCATATTTGTGTCTCTTCATATCCATCTTCTCTTATTCTCCTTTATTTCCTCTTTGCCTTCACCAATTCCTTTGCCAATTTCCATAGTCATTAATAAACCACAAGTGATGCCTACTATAATGTTTACCCACCATTCAACTTGGAATATGTGTCCCATGACCTTGGCCTGATTTTATTTACATGTAAAATCAGCCAGGGGCTGTTACAAACCCTTGCCCCTTAGGGGAACACCGTCCTCAGTGTTCAATGACACTTATGATCAACAAAACATACTACCCATGGAGATTTATAACACAAATCAATGCAGAATTTACAATAAACAATTGTTGAAAACCATGAAAAACATGACAAACATATTTCTTATTGGAGCTTTACAACAAAACTCGATGCAGTATTTATAATGACACACACACACACACACACCAAAAACTCATATACCAAACACATCTACTCAACCAACAAACAAGGAAGGATGCAAAGCCAACATCTAATCAACCATCTCCCATGTTCTGAAGCATGAGCTATGTCCACTGCAATATGCATTATGGATCCGGTTGGAACTCTCCCTCTGGTTCCACCTATAATACATACCAATCAATCACATGATCAAAATCATGCACATATCTCTTAAGAGATGAAACATGAAAAAAATCATGGAATCTCACTGTTTGTGGTAGTGCAAGTCTATAGGTTACTGATCCAATCCTCTCCAGGATCTCAAAAGTCCCACAATACCAAGGTGTCATCTTGGCACATGATCCAATCCTTAAGGAGATCCTCTTAGGATTGATATGCAAATACACATGCTCTCCAAATTGAAATTCCTTGAATGCTCTATGTTGATTAACATAACTCTTTTTCTTATTCTGTGCTACCTTTAAGTTCCTTTTGATAACCTGCATCTCCTATTCCATCTCAACCAGCATATCTGATCCAATCAATACCGTGTTCACTAGATCACTCCAATTGATAGGAGTATTACAACTATTCCTATATAGAGTGTCAAATGGACTCATCCTCAAGGATTCCTATCATCCATTATTATATTTGAACTCCACCAGTGGAAGATACTCCTCCCACTTCCTTTGTTGATGCATGACATACATCCTCAACATATCCTCAAGAATCATGTTAAACCTATCTATCTGTCCATTTGTCTGTAGATGATAAGCTATATTTAAGGCTATTTCTATCCCCAAGCTTGCAAAAAACTCCTTCCAAAAGTTTGAAGTAAGCTTGGCATATATTTTTGATATAAGATTCTTGGGAACACCATGCAATCTCACTATCTCCTTAATGAAGATCTGAGCTGCCTCACTAGCTGAATTAATAGGTTTCACTGCAATGAAATGAGCTACCTTACTCAACCTATCAACCACAACCATGATGGAATCATGTTGTCTCGATGTCCTAGGAAATCCTATAACGAAGTCCATGGAAATGACTTCCCATTTCCACTCTGAATCAGAATAGGCTGCAATAGACCAATTGGTTGCTTGCATTCAAATTTCACCTACTGAGAGTCCAAGCATCATGTAATAAATTCAACCACCTCTTTCTTCAAGTTCAGCCAATGACAGAAATTCTTAATAATTGTCAAAGTCTTATGGTATCTTGGGTGGCCTGAATATAACTTGACATGAAATTCCCTTAAAATAAGCTTCTTGAGCTCATTTCTATTTGATACATAAATCATGTTCCTGAATCTAACCAAGCCATCTCCCGTGATGTGATACTCTTGATACTTATCACCTTCACTCTACTACTACAACCTCTTCTTTAGCTACTGGTACTTCTCATCATGTTGCCATGCATGTGAGATCCGCTCCTGCAAATCTGTCCCATAAGCTCTCATAGTTGAAATATGGTTCACCTGTACTCCCCTACTAAGAGAATTTGCAACTTTGTTCTCCTTACCCTTGATGTACCTTATCTCAAAGTTAAACTCACTAAGGCTAGACAACCGTCTAGCTTGCTTGCCATTCATATTGGGTTGATAAACAAATACCTTAGTCCACTATCATCACTCATCAAAACAAACCTCCTTCCAAGGAGATAATGTATCTAGATATTTAATGCATGAATGATAACTTCCAACTCAAGATCACGAGTCACATAGTTATTCTCATACTAATTCATCTTTATTGACTCATAACATACCACATGTCCTTCCTTCATTAAGACTCCACCAAGGCCTTCCTTGAAAGTATACGTACAAATCACAAACTCATTATCAGGATCTATAATTTTCAAGACCGAAGCATTTGTAAGAAAATGCTTCAACTGCTCAAAACTAGCTGCACACTCCTCAATCCATTCAAGCTTCCTTTCTTTCCTCTGCAAAGATGTAGTAAGATAGCCAATCCTTGATAAGTTCTTGATGAACCTCTTGTAATAACCTGCTAGTCCCATGAATGATCTCACCTCATCCACATTCCTAGGATATGTCCACTCCATGATAGCTTTAATCTTTTCTAGATCCACTACTATCCCTCCCTTGGAAACAACATGTCCTAAGTAATGGATTTGAGTCTGAAAGAAACTTCACTTGTGGAGCTTAGCATACAACTAATGCTCTATCAACAATATCGACACCATGCCATGTGCTCTGCATGCTCTTCCTCATTCTTTCAATAGATCAATATATCACCAATAAGAACTATCAAAAACTTGTCTAGGTATGGACGCAACACATTGTTCATCAAACACATAAAGGTGATTGTAGCATTGGTAAGACCAAAACAAACCACCATAAACTCATAATGTCCATACCTTGTGTGTAATGCAGTTTTGTAGATATCTTCTTCCTTGATGCACACCTGATGATATCCTGATCTCAAATTGATCTTCGAAAACACTGCATCTCCCTCCAACTGATAAAAAAATCATCAATATGTGACAATCGATGCCTATTCTTAATAGTCACTTTATTCAATTGCATGTAATCAATTCACAATCTAATAGTACCATCCTTCTTTACAATCAACACTGGTGCACCCCAAGATGATACACTTGGCCTAATGTATCCCTTATAAAGCATTTCTTAAAGTTGCAACTTTAATTCCACCAACTTCGGAGTGCTCATCCTATATGATGCCTTAGATGTTGTTGCTTCTCCTTGCATCAACTCAATAGAAAAGTCCACTTCCCTATGAGGTGGTAACACTAAAATCTCTGCAGGAAGCACATCCTGAAATTTCTGCAAAACAAGATACCTTTCCAAGAATTACTCATCCTCAACATCCTTCCCTTTGTCACCAGAAATATTTACTACAAATAGCAAACATCATTTCCAGCAATTGCACTTTTCTTGCATAACTGTAACCATTCTCATTGATGTAAGATTATTCTTTCCCTATAAGATTCTCCTTTCACCATCATAATCCAGACACTCAATAGCCTTTTCATATCAATCTACCTTAGTCCTGTGAATGAACAACCAATCCATGCCTAACATCATACTATATGATCCCAAAGGAAGCACATTTAGATGTAATGAGGTAGGTATTCCATTCAACTCAAATGCACAAGATCTCACCCAATGATGAACTCTTCTCTTGGTTCCTGTAGCCAACTGCAACAACCAAGATTCTGCATGCACTTCTTTATTCAAGCAACACTTATCCACAAAGTCATGACTAATATAACTATAATTAGATCCAGGATCAATCAAAATGGAAACAACTTGATCATGAAGCTTACCTTCCATCTCAATAATCGATGGCTAATGATTTGCCTGCCTGTTATCCATTGTTGTATAGATCCGAGGAATACTCTAACCAATATCTCCAACTATTTGTGCCTCCTAAGCACTGTAAATATTATGCCTGCCACCCTGATGTGATAGAAACTCCCTTCTATGATTCTCTCCACCACAATTCCAACACCTCAAAGGCTTCCTACCTTCACCTTTGTTCTGCTGCTCCTCATGCTAAGATCCATGTCCTTTCCCAGTTGCATTGAACTTCTTATGGGGTCCCACATTTTCCTTATCACTTGAATCTTGAGGTTTTCCTTGCTTCTCAGGCCATTTTCCTTTAGTGTTCTCATTACCTTTCTAGTTACACTTGAACTAAGGATTGCACTTAGATTTCTCATAACAATGCTTTAACTTCCCAATGACTTCCTGCAACGACTGAGGCTCATCATACTCCATTTGATCCTTAAATGCTACATGAAATCTAGTGGTGAACCTTTGGAACTTTGTGTTTTCATCCTTGAGGTAGGGAACATACCTTAGCAACTCCAAAAACTTGGTCGTATACTCCTCATCATTCATGGCACCCATCTTAGGCTCATAGAATTCCTTGGATTTCCTGTCATATTATCTCTTGGACAAGTACTTCTTCCTAGAGAGTTTTTTAAACTCATGCCTACTTAGCTCCTCTTCCCTGATGCCTCTGACACACTTAACATATTCCCACAAAATATATGATTTTCCCTTGAGATTGAAGATTTCTATCTTAGCCTTCATGTTCTCTGAATAATCATGCAATTTGAAGAACTTCTTCATCCTAAGCATCCATGATTCTACATCCTCTGATTTTTTCATTTTCCCATCAAAAGTAGGAGGCCTGGATTTTATAAAATCATCTGGAAAGTACCCCCTCTCACTCCTCCTGTAAGGATGATGGTGTTAATGATGATGATGTCTCTCAAAACCAGCGGTTGATTAAAATGAGTGTTAGCCCAAATTTTAGGTGTATCCAAAGATCTACCACCTTTGACTGTATCATCTTTGTCCATCTATAAGGTGTTGAAAAAAATCATGCTCAAGAATAGATACCCCCTATTTCACATAGACGATCTGCTAGATCAGTTGCAGCAAGCAAAGTACTTCACCAATCTGGACTTGAAGTTTGGATATCACTAGGTTCGAGTCAAATAATAAGATAAGTGGACGACCACCTTCAAAACTAGGAAAGGTTTGTATGAGTGGTTAGTTATGCCATTTGGCCTATGTAATGCACCAGCTACATTTATGAGATTAATGAATGATGTATTGTTCCCTTTTATAGACTCATTTGTTATTGTATATTTGGATGATATACTAGTATATAGTGCTACCTAGGAGGATCATATGCCACATTTGACGTAGGTGTTGGAAACATTGAAGAAGCACCAGCTGCTAGCAAATCTCCAGAAGTGCAACTTTGCACAACAATCTTTGGTGTATTTGGGGTATGTGATCGATGGAGCAAAATTGAAGATATATCCTTCCAAGATGGAGGCCATCCTGAAATGGTTGGTGCCTACTAATGTTTTTGAGGTCAGGAGTTTCAATGGGGCAACACAGTACTTGAAGAAGTTCATACCCTCATTTTTAGCAGTAGCAGCACCACTCCATGCCATAACAGGAAGTGGAAAGAGTTTCTAGTGGGAAAAAGGCTAGCAAAGGGATTTCAAAGAGCAAAAGAAGAAGATCAACCAAGAACCAATTTTGGCATTACCAAACTTATATCAACCCTTTGAAGTGGATACATATGCGAGTGGGTATGTTATGGGAGTTGTCTTGATGTAGGGAGGAAGGATTGTATGCTACCATTCTAATGTATTTCATGGGTCAGTCCTTAACTATCCTACCTAAGACAAGGAGCTCTATGTCATGGTGCAAGATGTGAAGAAGTGGAATCACTATCTAATGGGAAAGGAGACAGTAATCCACAAAGATCACCAGTTGTTACAATACTTGCAGGCCCATAGTAAGCTACAAAAGACGAGGCATTACAAGTGCATAGAGTTTTTACAACAGTTTCATTTGTTGATCAATTATAAGAAGGGAAGCACAAACAAGTTGACTGACATGCTTTTAAGGCCACCCACATCAAAGATCACAACTTTGGGGACTCTTATGCACATGGAGATATTCACCCATGATGAATATAGAGAGGCATATTCAAAAGATGAGGACTTCAAGGAGGTGTATCAGCAGTTGCAGAGTCAGAGTCATGTGCATGATGGAAATAACATGGTTGACTACCATATCCAGGATGGGTTACTCTACAGGTTGGATAAGCTACGTGTTCCTAAATGTGAGTGGTTGCAGTGGATCCGAGAGGCTCACACCTCCAAGGTTCTAGGACACTTTGGTGTAGGGGAGACCATGGCTAACTTGCAGAGGTATGTGTATGGCCCAAGATGCAAGAGAAGATAGCGAGGTTCATAAGAGGATGCATGCTTTGTTTTACGAACAATCCTAGAAATAGGAAACAAGGTTTATATCATTCCTTACATGTACCTACTCATCCTCGAGAAAGCATTTCCATGGATTTTGTGGGAGGCTTATGTTGATTTGTGGTAGCAGCAGATGTGCTCTAGCCATGAAAATTGGTGGAGAGGCTAAAGCACATAAGATATCAAGACCCAGAAATGGTTTGGGGAAATTTTAACTAGTTAGAGAGATATTAAAATAATTAACATTTTTAATGGAGTTCTTAAGTCTAAACATAGTAAAATTAAAATATTAATGGGTATTAATATAAAATTGGGTGAGAATGTTATAAATGACATGGATCAAGCCAAAAATAATCTTAGCTATTGATTAGAGACTTAATCTCGGTCTTTGAAGAATCAACAGGAAAATTATAAGAGGAGGCTTGAGGGTTAGTTGGAGATACACCAAGATTGATTAGTCAGTTCAATTCTCTAGAGCGGGGTTTTCTGAGAAAATTTGAACAAGTGATTTGTTGCAGCGAGGGGTAGTGAGTACATAGTAGAGAAGTAGAGATAGTGCCTGGTGGTCAGCGCAGTGACTGAAGAGGTTGATGTAGAGGCAGCAGGAGCCACGTAGAGGCAACTATAGACTGCACAAAGGCTAAGGGACTTGCGTGGGTGACACAGAAGGTCAAAGAGTTGATGCAGAGGGTTCAAGAGCTATGTTGAGGCTAGTAGGGCTGGCGCAAATCCAACGAGAAGCATCAGAAAGATTTTCATGGGACGGACTATCTGAATATTTGTCTCCGAGAAGAGGTATTACTACCATGTAACAATCTTGGTTGGGTGAGCTAGTTTGGCACCCTAGTTGTACTCAAGAAATCTGCATAATAATAAAACCCTCAGAATTGTTGCACCAGTTTTCCCGCATCATTAGGTTTTTTCGAGGATGATTATCCAAAAATAACGGTGTCCCTTGTGTGTTTGCCTATTATTTTAGTTGTTGATCTATATATGAGTTAAGGTTGCATTTGTGTTTATTGTCAGTATTTATATGTATAAATAACTTTTTAGTGGAATAAAAAGTCGGTGAAATTAACTAGTTAATGCAATAGGGATTTCTAATGTGTCAGACTTAGAAATTTCAACATGGTATCAGAGAGCTGCAGATCATAGGAGGATTGAAGGCACCAACAATATCATAAATCTGCAGCAGTAGCAGTGTTGGGCACGAGATTCCCCAAGGAAATTTTAGGGCTTGGGGCCCATATTTTTGTGACAAATTGTAACTTCGATGTAAAGACTCCGCATTTTGTGGGTGTGGAGAGTGTAGCTTCTAAATGATTCATGGGGTTATCCGCCCTTAATTTTGTAATGTAATGTTTGCTGTAGAGATCTTCCCATGGTCTGTGGACCATGGGATTGTATAAATAGAGCGAGGCTGTAAGTAGTGAAGAGATCAATCATCAAGTCTACAGAGTGTGCAAAGGCCTACTAGTCCGCAGCTGAGTGCACAAGGTGAGTTGAGTTTGTAACCACTAGAGCATTAATAAAGAGAAGTTTTATATCATTCCTATGTATTTATTTCTGGTTTTCTGCATTGAATGTATTGGGTATAAATTGCATTTCTACTTTTCATGTAATGCGTGTATTGAAATATGGCAACAATAATATTCCATTTTTAATTTTTCCTTGAATTAAAATCAAATTTAGTCTTACCAGCTACTTGAAATTAATTAATTAATTCATTATGGATTAATTAGTTGGAGAAATTCAAGTTAGAAGTATTTCTGAAGTCATGCAAGACTTATCCCTTAAATTAAGGATAATATCCCTTAATTAAGGAGATAATATTGAGTTATATTTGATTTGTAACTAGTTAACTCAGTTTACTGAGTTAAGTCCAGTTAAATTAGTTCCAAACTATTTGAAGAACTAATGGTGAGTTCAGTCCCTTGATGCATGCATGCACTCAACTAGTGTACTCCAATTAATTGAAGGTTCCCTCAACAGAAACTCATGCATGTCTATTTTTAGAAAGACCCAGCTGAGATTAAAGTCAAGGATAGTGTACTATTAGCTGCATGTTTTATCTTATAAAGAAAACACATGCAGAAGGAATAATTCCTTGACGATTGCATAGTTTTGACAATGTGTTAAAGCAATGTGTGAGATTGGTTTTCCACTTGGTAAAGGAGAATCATCCCAAAGGAACAACGCAAGGAAATAGGAGCTTGGAGGTCAGAGAGGAAGGCTTGAGAGAAGCTTTGATTGCCTGTGAGCATTTGTGAGGATTGTACTGAGAGATGGCTAGCTATGAGAGCTAAGGCTTTGTATAAATCCTATGTATTTCCACCTTGTATGATAATATAGATAGTAGGGTTTTTAGTTGAGGCTTTCCCCGAAGTATTTTCATTTGTATTGTGCATTGATTCTTCTTCTTCTAGTTATATGTGTTCAGCTCGATCTTTAAGCTTCCGTAAACTTTGATAGTAGAAGTAGGTTGTAGTATTTTGCTTTGATTTATATTGCATTATCGGGTTAACCTACATACAGATTTTCTACATGGTTGTAGAGAGATAGATCTCTAGAGAAATTTATACATGGTATTGGAGTTGTGAACAGTGTACGGAGAAGAGAATTCGAAGTTTGAAATTCGGGGTTGCAAGTGCAAATCAAATTCATATCATACTTCAAGGTTGGAGGGAAGAAGGGTGACATCTCTAAAGTGAGATGCTTTAATTGTCACGATATGTGACATTATGCGACTAAATGCCCATCGAAGAAGTCCAAGAAGGGATCCTCAGTAGGATCAGAAGGTGAGGTATTAGCCTCTCAATTCGAAATGGACTTTACCCTCATCGCATGCATGATGTCATCAATGATGGGTTGTGTTTGGTATCTTGACAGTGGAGCCTCATTCCACATGACCGAAGATAAAATTTTGTTCAGTACCTTGGAGGAGAAATGCCTCAAGATGCACATAGATATGGGTGACGATGGAAGGTATAGTGTTTCAGGAGTGGGCACGATTGCTTTTCAGAGGGAGCATGGAGCTCCTCTCATCTTTACAGATGTGAAGTATGTTCTTGGACTGAAGAAAAACTTGGTACCAATCGTGATGTTTAAGGAAAAAGGCTACAATTTTGTCTTCAGTAAAGGAAAGGCGCTCCTAAGACAGATAGCCACAGGTCAGACCAAGAGGATAGGGATTCAGGTGAAGAATCTTTATAAACTAGAGGTAGATGATTGTGCAGCATTGAGTACAAAAGTAAAATTGATGCAAAGCTAAGACATTGGCGAGTTTTGGCACAGGCGGTTGCGCCATTTGCATCATGGGGCTTTGAAATAATGCAACAAATATCTACATGAATTCCCAAAGGTAAACTTGAGTAAGTTGACACATGCAAAGGTTGTACCTTGGGAAAGTACACCAAATCTTCCTTTCATGATCGAGACAGTCGAGCGAATTCTATCTTAGAGCAAGTTCATACTGATGTGTGTGGACCATTCTCGATGGCATCCTCAGCAAAGAAAAGGTATTATTTTATTTTCATTGACGACTATTCTCGTAAATGATGGATTTATTTCATACAAAATCTAGACCAAACCTTCACAAATTTTTTTGATTTCAAAGCTTAGGTCGAGAAAGAGTCGGGGAAGAAGATTAAGGCCTTAAGAAGTGACAACGGTGGAGAATATGTATCTCAAGAGTTTAATGACTTCTGTGCAGTGGAAGGAATTAAACGAGAGTTGACGGCACCTCATAACCCACATCAGAATGGGGTGTCCAAGAGGAAGAACATAACTATTGTAGGGGTAGCATGGGCAATGATGCATGACCAAGGCCTACCACTTCACTTGCGGGCTGAGGAATGCAACATAGTGGTCTATTTGTAGAATAGAAGCCCACATTTCATACTTGGGATGAAGACACCAGAGAAATATTTCTCCAGTAAGAGACCAAATGTGGGTCACTTCAGGATCTTTGACTCATCGGCATATTTCCATGTGACAAAGGATGCACGAAAGAATCTTGAGTCAACATCAGAGTTGGGGATATTTGTGGGGTACACTGATACACCTCACAACTATCAGGTGTACTTGCCTACCAGTTGGAGGACAGTGGTTCACAGAGATCTCAAGTTTGATGAGCAGAAGGCCATGCGAGTTTCCCTTGAGAGGGAGCTCCAACTACAGGTTGTGGAGGAACTGTTGGTTCCTAAGGAGGAAGAGCCTCGAACTGATGCAGAGCATCCACATGTAGAGATTCCAGGAGTGGAGACATCGACTCAAGCAGAGTCTTCCAGAGATGGATGGAAGCGCACAAGAGAAGTTGAAATATTGTTACAGGATGCGAGAGAGAATGTGGGAGCACCATTTTCTCAGCGCAGATAGAGGAGGTCACTTGAGAGGTACACTGGATACATGACCCTTGTTGGGGAATGTGTTGAGACCGAGCCATCTTCCTTTGAGGAACCAGTGCAGCAGCTGATTTGGGTTGATGGCATGGTGGAGGAGTATGACTCCGTAGTTCATAACAGTGTTTGGGACGTGGTTCGGAGACTAGAGAACAAGTCATTTGTGAGTTCCCATTGGATTTACAAGGTAAAGAAAGGTGCTGATGGTAGTGTGGAGAAGTATAAGGCAAGATTTGTTGCCTGTGGCTTTTCATAGGTCAAGGGGACTGGCTATGATGAGAATTTTTCTCCTATCGCAAGGTACTCATCTATCAGATCTATGTTGGCACTATCAGCACAAATGGGTTGGGAGATCCATCAGATGGATGCGAAGACTGCATTCCTCAATGGTCAGATTGAGGAAGAGGTGTACATAGAGTAGCTAGAAGATTTTGAGACCTTCGATTGTGAGTTGCATGTGTGTCGACTCAGGAGAGTGTTGTAGGGGCTGAAGCAAGCACCTTGTGCTTGGTACACCAGGATAGAAAACTACTTCACTGGGTTGGGCTTCACAAAGAGTGAAGTCAGTGTGAACCTGTACCACATCATGGTGAAAGGTAACCTGTTGATCATTGTACTTTATGTTGATGATCTCATATTGGCTAGTGATGATTAGTTGATCATGTATTACAAGGAGGACCTTGCAAGAGAATTCAAGATGAAAGACATTGGTCTCATGCATTACTTCCTTGGCATGGAAATGTGGCAGAAGGATGGGGAGTTGTTTGTGTCTCAGGGCAAGTATGCCAATGAGATACTCAGGAGATTCCACATGGAGAAGTGTAAGCCCATGCAGACTCCTCTAGCTAGTAACTGGAGGAAGGAGGATGCTACTTCAGGAGAAGTAGTGGAAGCTACTGTGTACAAGCAACTTGTGGGTTCACTGATGTACTTATTGAACACATGACCAGATTTGTGCTATGCGGTGAACCAGCTAAGTCAAGCAATGGTTCAGCCTACCAAGATGTTTTGGAAGGTGGAAAAGCATGTATTGAGATACCTCAGAGGCACATCTCAATATGGATGATGGTACAGATGGATAGAGGGAGTGAAGCTATAGGGATTCATCGATGCAGATTGGGCAGGGAGTCCATCAGATCAGAAGAGCACATCAGGAGGGATTTTCAACCTTGGGTCAACGGAAATTTCTTGGTACAACAGGAAATAGAAGTCGGTTTCACTCAGATCAATAGAGGCACAATACATGGCTGCAAGTCAGGCAACATGTGAGGCCATCTGGATGCGGAAAATCCTAGCTCGTTTGTTTGATTAGAGGATGGATCCAACTGTGATCCACTGTGATAATCAACGTTTTATCAAAATCTCTAAGAGTCCAGTATTTCATGATAGGTCCAAGCACATCGATATCCAATATCATCATCTTAGAGACTATGTAGTGAGAAGGATCATGTTGCTACAGTACATTTCAACAAAGGAGCAAGATGTTGACATTTCGACAAAGGAATTGTCAAAGTGTAAATTTGAGTTCCATAGAGATAGGATTGGGTTGGCAGATAATCCCTTTCTTGTTGAGAGGGAGTGTTGAAATATGGCAACAAGAATATTCCAATTTTAATTTGTCCTTGAATTAAAATTGTGAGTTAAAATCGAATTTAGTCTTACCAGCTACTTGGAAATAATTAATTAATTCATTATGGATTAATTAGTTGGAGAAATTCAAGTTATAAGTCTTTCTAAAGCCATGCAAGAGTTATCCCTTAAATTAAGGAGATTATCCCTTAGTTAAGGATATATGGTTGAGTTATATTTGATTTGTAATTAGTTAACTCAATTTACTGAGTTAAGTCCAGTTAAACTAGTTCCAAACTGTATGAGGAACTAATGGTGAGTTCAGTATGTTGATGCATGCATGTACTCAACTAGTGTACTCCAATTAACTAAAGATTCCCTCGTCAGAAACTCATGCATCTCTATTCTGAGAAAGATCCAGTTGAGATTAAACTCAAGGACAATGTACTATCAGTTGCATGGTTTCTCTTATAAAGAAAACTCATGCATGCATAAGGAATAATTCCTTGAGGATTGCGTAGCTTTGACAGTGTTTTAGAGCAGTGTGTGAGATTGGTTTTCCACTTGGTAAAGGAGAATCATCCCAGAGGAACAACGCAAGGAAATAGGAGCTCGGAGGGCAAAGAGGAAGGCTTGAGATAAAATTTGATTGCCTATGAGCATCTGTGAGGATTGTATTGAGAGCTGGCTAGCTGTGAGAGCTAAGGATTTGTATAATTCCTATGTATTTCCACCTTGTATGATAATACAAATAGTGGGGTTTTTAGCTGAGGCTTTCCCTACAGTATTTTCATGTGTATTGTGAATTGATTCTTCTTCTTCTAGTTATATGTTTTCAGCTCGATCTTTGAGCTTCCGCAAACTTTGATAGTAGAAGTAGGTTATAGTATTCAGCTTTGATTTATATTGCATTATCGGGTTAACCTACATGCAAATTTTCTACATGGTTGTAGAGAGATAGATCTATAGAAAAATTTCTACAGCACGAACATACACAATTGTGTTGATTAAGTGAATGTGAGGTAGAATATCTGCTTACACAAAGTTAACTAAGATCTTTAAGAAGATAAGTAAGATACGCAGTATAGTTTGGGGAAGTAGCGCAAGTCGCTGCCATAGCAGTGCAAAAGCATCACAACCCCTAGTTAGGGCTGCGTGAAAAGTGATTATAATAGATCACGAAGGTATTAAGGGTCAAATCAGTGCGTGAAGTGTCCTATGTGAAGGTAGGCACATTTGGACTAAATCGACACCTCAGACATCTCAAGGGTACAGAAACTTGGTTCCAGCATCCCCCCATACTGCCTCGAGTGAGACTTTAGTCCGCGCTCTACTGGATGATGCCGAAAGGGCCAGCAGTGCAGGGATTTGTTTGGCTAATTAACTTTGAACCTCGGTCAGGCCCCATCAATCCAAAAAATGGTTCCATTGTCAGGACCAGAATCTTCATAGAGATGTCTGATGTCGTATCAACAATGTAAACTTTGAAACGCGAACTATAAACTCAAAACGGGAACTCTGGCCAAAAAACCCCAAAAAAACATCAAAAGCAGTGCTAAAAACGAAAAGTGTGTATACTGGAACGATGTTTTTTTTTTAGGTGTCAATTTTGAACGTGTTTTAAAAATGGCAGTGACTACAAAATTTACTACGAAATTTTCGTGCAAAATATAGCTTCAAAACGAAAGTGTTGATACTGGAATAATGATTTTTTTTTTAGGGTCAATTTTCAAACATTTTAAAAAATGCTAATAAAACCAATTTTTTATGTCTCAAACAAAGTTAAATTTTAAGGAAAAAACACATTAATGTTTCTGGTAGAATATCATTTTCTTTCCTAAGTATAAATTTAACATGTTTTCAACCACAACATGCTAGATACAAAAGAAATTGAAATTTTTTCAACTATAAAACTAAAAAAACATGACATTATGAACAAATTATATCACTGAATGAATTCAAAAGTCTTTATTTGTATACTGAATAAAACAGACATTATATCTCTAATTTGATATTGCATTGTAGATATTTAAACAATAAAATTTATCATACTTAAGACCTAATCCAACAACATAAAAATGCTTCATAACTTCTCATTTAACAAAATATGGAAAACATTAATTTTATTTGAAGATACGATGCATACATCAATTATTTAAACTGTCTTAAACAATTATTCAAACTCAATCACCCAATAACCGTGGGTAGGCCGTCGTTGTGCCCCCTTCCCCCAACCCATTACCGATCTTTCCCATTCACCCATGCCCTCTT
Source organism: Pinus tabuliformis (assembly GCA_031772625.1). Taxonomy (NCBI): domain Eukaryota; kingdom Viridiplantae; phylum Streptophyta; class Pinopsida; order Pinales; family Pinaceae; genus Pinus; species Pinus tabuliformis. The sequence continues at coordinate 903,061,505 of CM062808.1, forward strand.
CCCCCTTCTACCCTACCCATGTGCCAACCCTTGCTACCCCCAACTCACCCACCCATGCACCATTTCCCCAACTCTTCCTTCCCTACCCCACAACTCTCCTCCCCATAAGCCCACCCCCTAACTCCCATTCCCCTCTAATCTCAACTCCTCCCCCCCTTCCTTAACGCCGGCCCCATGGGCCTCGCGCCCTAGCACCCTCCACCCTACCCTTACCCCTACCCCCTACCTTCCCCCACCCCCCACCCTTACCTTACCCCCCACCCCCCACCACCCCCCTACCCTTACCCTACCCCCCACTACCCCCCTGCCCCCCGGCGGCCCCCCTCCCCCTCCCCCTGCCCCCCTCCCACCCCCTACCCTTACCCCCTCCAACCCCCCCCACCCCCCCTACCCCCTGCCCCCCTCCCACCCCCTACCCTTACGCCCCCCCCCCTACCCCCCTGCCACCCCCCCTTCATACATGAATGTTCAACTATGTTGCCATTATTATTTGGGTTAAATCAATTACATATAGCCAAACATTATTTCCATTGATACCAGTAACCATTTTAAAATGCTAAAATCTCAAGTTTTGTAGTTATAATTTAAGCCCATTGTGAAATCTCATATATTTTTCCACAAACAATACTGATCATTCTCCAAAGTTAGTTCTCTCAACTCCATCGGCAAACTTTTGGTGATAGGCTTGCTGCCTTACCTTTTCCTCTCATTCCCTATGTTGTAAAACAAATTCTATGACTGTCAGTGTTCCACATTTAACATGCTTTCCTAAAAATGCCCATTAAAATTAGTTGGATATGCCTAAAATAAGAGTTAAGAGTAAAGGATTGGTAGATTAATGGATGAAACAATATGTATTAGGTCATGTAATAGGAAGGAAAATCCTTTAAACTTCTGTGAAAATGTCCATAATGAGACAAATAACTCTATAACATCGTTTCAAGGTTTCAGATTAAGTATATAAATTAATTTGATTATCCAATCCACTAAGAAGTACACCTTTCTTAATTTATGTAATGCTTTGATTTTCATATGTGAATATTCAATTGTGTTTCCATCATTACTTTAAACAAATCAATTACATATAACCAGAGATTATTGTAATTGATATCCATATGAACATTATATAATGCTAAAATCTCAACTTTTTGTAGTTATAATTTAAGATCATTGTGAAATATCATAATAATTTGCCACAAATGATACCTATCATTCTCCAAAGTTAGTGCTCTCAACTCTATTGGCAAGCTTGGGTGATATTCTTTCTCCTTGAACTTTTCCTTTATGCTTGACCTTTTCGTCTCGTTCACCTTTCACATGCTTTCCTAAAAATGCAAATGCCCATTAAAATTAGCTGGATGTGCCTAACATGTTGAAAATATTGAGAGGGGGTTGGGGAATCAATATTTTTTTCAATTGTTATATTATGCCAATTAAGATTTTTGAACACTTTCTTTCCTAAAAATGCAATTGCCCATTAAAATTAGCTGGATATGCCTAACATGTTGAAAATATTGAGAGGGGGTTGGGGGTGGTGAATTAATATTTCTTTCAATCGTTATGTTATGCCAATTAATATTTTTGAACAATAGAAATAGAACAAAAAAATAATTTTATTAATAAAGACACTGAGCACTCTAATCCTCTTTTACCCTAACTATACAACAAAATCTCTAACTTTTTCAATGCTGCAACCTTTAATGAGAACTCCAATCCTCAAATATAAATCTAAGCTCCAACATGTTTTCTCGCAAAGCTCCAAAGCTCCAATCTTGTATGACGACTCCAAACCTCCAATATAAATCCACGCTCCAACCTCATCTCTCACAAGGCTCCAACCTTGTATAAAGACTCTTAAAGATCTCACAAGGCTCCAACCTTGTATAAAGACTCTTAAAGATCTTTTCAACAAGTGTCTTCAAGTCTCCGAAATCAGCTTCAACAACTACTCCACGAAGTTTTCAAGAATCTGCTCAAGATGGGTTTACAACTATCTACAGCAATGTTTCCAAGTTTTCTTGTTTCAGATCTGCTTCAAATATGAATTTAAGAGTTCCTCCGAAAAGGTCTCAAAAATCTCAAAATGTATTCAATTATGTTCCAAACACTCCCAAGTCAACGTCAGATTAAATTTCAAAAACAATGCCAATACAGAGTTAATTGTGCTGCTTAAAGTTCTGTTCATAAGGTCCGAGTTTTCTCACATATGAGGCCGAGTCAACAGGTCTGTATTCTACCACAAAGAGACTGAATTTTTGTTAAAGATTGAGGCCGAAGTCTAGGTCTCTTCTACAGGGCCGAATATCCATAGGAGGGTTGATATTTCAGACCCCGAATTTGTCACAGGAGTCTGAGTACAGGGCTCGAGTTCCAGACTGAATTTTCACACTAATTACAGGTCATCAGAGGCTTAGTCTGCTACAGGTCACTCTAGTCCAAGATTTGTTAACATACCGAGGTCTGTTCCAAGTCTCCACAGGCCGATTTCTTGTTCTCGAAAAGGCAGAGATATGTGTTATGCATAGGCTGAGCTCAATTCTCCAGTATAGCTACGAAGAAATTTCACCAATAATCTTTGATCCAGAACAGAATATAGCATCGAAAAAGTTCTTTCTTCGATCTCTTCACATCGTCCTGAAATCTGAATCTTCCTATCTTCTTTTCTCATCGATTTCCTTGCTTCTGCTTAACCAAATTCAATGGGGTTGAATGAGGGAGTCATCACGTATTTATACATATTCATTCACACGATTTTGATCATAGTAGGGCTGACTTGAGTTTATTCTTTGGATGAAGCCGACCTGTCATTCTTTGAAGCCAACTTGGCTAAGATCCTTTCCAGCTTTGCAATTGTTGACTGGGAATTTCTTTCTCAAGCTCAAGGTACATTATTTGTTCCAAGATTGCGTCCATGATCAAGCATCTGAGCGCGTTGCTACAGGACTGATCCACTCCTTTATTCACCATTTTATTGAATTAATGTGAAGGATATCTTTGCTACCCCAAGACACAGCCAACAAGAGATCAGTCTTTAAAGATGATGGACTAAGCATGTGGGATCCTAACTCAACTTGGACAATTACTAATGGAATCGATAGTACAGGTTACATATCTCTATATGAAATGATTAATGCAATATGGATCACAATTGCCACCCCCGGGCCGCCCCGCCTCACCCGACCGGCGGTAGGTCGATTCCCGGAATCGACCCGCCAGAAGTCATACTGTTTTATATGGTTTTGTGCATAGCACAGAAAAATAACATGAAAGTTTGAAACTACACGTCATATCTTTGTGTACTGATTCCGAACTATAACCGATCTTTAAACTTGGTTGTTCCTATTATAATATCGCAAATTCATTCTATTCCCACGTTGCCCACCCAAAGCTTCATTGCATAACGAAATTTTCTCCTTTGTTGATTGACGGGTTGTCCTTTTCAAAATACGTGGTGTATAACACCATTGCAGATGGGTTTGACTTCTGGTAGGTGAAAGCATATGAACTAATTTACAACCACAACATCGATGTGTTTTTGTTTAAATTTTTTTTTTTTTAAATTTGATCACTTACTCTTTAATTTGGTACTAGTGTGCGAAAGCATATGAACTAGTGCCTCATTTACGAAGAGAACCAATGCTCCTATATAAACATAACCCAAGGGTGTGTGAATTGTGGCATTGACAGTGTTAAGATGCTCTTCAATGTATGGTGTACCGACATCATCATGGTGCGCCATGATAAGGGAAACCTTGGTGCACCTAAATAAATTTATCACGTTAGAGTGATATTTTAAAATTTAATAACTTTTTAAACTGGATCATTTCATTTTCATTACAATGCATAATATAATGTAAAAACATTAATCGATGTGTTGCATTTGTCACACATCAACCCGGGGTCGATGTGTTGCATTTGGCGGCGCACATCAACCTGGGGTGCACAAGAGACACTATATGGCGATGCTTCCCATTTTAAACAAGAAACACTACCCTATTGATTCTTGTGTATGATAGGGAGCACTAGTGATTGTTCCACTACGATTTGAACAATATGCGTGCATTGTGTAATTTTTATTTTTTTAAATGGAAAATTTAAGGTAAATTTTAAATTTTAAACTAGTGAAATTTCAAATAAGATGTTAATAAATAATTTGCTTGGTTTCTTATTGTATGAGGAGGTATGATTTCCATGTAAATGAAAAATGGTAATGTATATTATTTTTTAAATCAGCCGGCAAAATTGTGACAAGGTGATAACATTGTAAAGAACTGTAAATGTATAGTTTTCTAACGGAGCAGCGCCACCCCGGACCGCCCCGCCCCGCCGTCGGTCGGGCGGGGCAGGGCGGCCCAGGGGTGCCGCTGTGCAGCGCTAATGACCAAAAAATTAGGGCTGGAGTGGAATTTGTTGACCAATACATGAGGCGGACAATTTCGGGAAAAACCACTAATTAAAATGAAGCGTTCAATATAAATACAAAAAAAAACTGTATACATAGAATACTTGAACACACATATCGTAGGTATCGAATTTGCGTTACATGGTGATTTCCAAGTCAAATACGTGCAACAAATTTTCCCACCTGTCAACATTGTGTGTTAAAATGACAAACCGACCTGAGAGTTGCTGAGACCGTTGGTTGCTTTAGATTTGAAAATCCTAACCTGTATGTATGTTTCTTTGAATTTCTATTATTTTATATAAATTAAATTAATCAATAAATCAAGCAAATAGTTAGAAACAGTTCGATATCCTCAGATACACAAAATCTTGGTTTATTCGAAATTTGGAATCAGCACAAACGAATCTTGTAATATTTTTCTAACTGTCAAAACTAAATGTCCAATTCAGCTTTTTTTTTTTTAATGTGAAGCAATATTCACAATATCTATTTTACTCTCGTAATCTGATACGCAATCGTTTTCCATGTGTCTGTTTGAGTGGTTCATTTCCTTGGACCTTATCAGTGGCAATCCCGTAGATGTCGCCTAAAATCTGTGCACTGCTGATAACTTACGAGGAATTGACTAGTTTAACTTGATAAAATAAAGAGCATCTATCGGAAGGAATACCAGTGGATAATAGCCATACAAAAGATCTATCGGAAGGAATACCAGTGGATAATAGCCATAAAATCTTTTGTATGGACAAGTTTGTCAAACGATGATAACTTACAAGGATATGACTAGTTTAACTTGATAAAATCAAAGGCCATAAAGGCTTTTATAGGGACAAGTTTGTCAAACGATGAAAATTGCAGTGATGCAATGCCAAGAAAGTCTTTGTGCGCAAGTTCGTTAAAGGAATAAAAATCAGGGCTTAGGGTTATATAACAATAATCCCGACCGACGCACATACATATATAATTATGAACACATGGCTTTTGAATGCTCTAAGTAATTTGGACACTTGTTATTAGAAACCATAAACTATTTATTGTTTTCCAATTGCGAAGTTTGCAAAAGAAAACTTTCTCTCTCTATATATATGTTCAATTAAGATGGATTCCTTTAATAATCTCACTTTAACATTGTAATAACTGTAAATGTATAGTTTTCTAATGGAGCAGCACCATCCTCGAGCCGCCCTGCCCTCCCGACCGGCGGTGGGTCAATTCCCGGAATCAACCCGCTGCCGGTGGGGCGGGGCGGGGCGGCCCGGGGGTGTCACTGTGCAGCCTTAATGACCAAAAAAATAGGGCTGGAGTGGAATTTGTTGACCAATACGTGAGGTGGACAATTACGGGAAAAAACACTAATTAAAATGAAGCGTTCAATATAAATACAAAAAAAAATTTGTATACATAGAATACTTGAACACACATATCGTAGGTATCGAATTTGCGTTACATGGTGATTTCCAAGTCAAATACGTGCAACAAAATTTCCCACCTGTCAACATTGTGTGTTAAAATGACAAACCGACCTAAGAGTTGCTGAGACCGTTGGTTGCTTTAGATTTGAAAATCCTAACCTGTACGTATGTTTCTTTGAATTTCTATTATTTTATATAAATTAAATTAATCAATAAATCATAAGTTACTTCTGTTAATGCTCCACTTCTTTTATAACATAAATAAACAGAAAAACCATAAGTTGACTCTTCGAATTCCCAGTCCGAATTCTGAGTGATCTCGTCGTCCGCGGTACACCAAACCCATCTGCAATGGTGTTATACACCACGTATTTTGAAAAGGACAACCCGTCAATCAACAAAGGAGCAAATTTCGTTATGCAATGAAGCTTTGAGTGGGCAATGTGGGAATAGAATGAATTTGCGATATTATAATAGGAACATCCAAGTTTAAATATCGGTTATAGTTCGGAATCAGTACACAAAGATATGACGCGTAGTTTCAAACTTTCATGTTATTTTTCTGTTCTATGCAAAAAACCATATAAAACTGTATGACTTCTGGCGGGTCGATTCCGGGAATCGACCCGCCGCCGGTCGGGCGGGGCGGGGCGGCCCGGGGGTGGCGTTGCGCGCCCGCAACGACACCCCCGGGCCGCCCCGCCCCGCTCGACCGGCGGCGGGTCGATTCCGGGAATCGACCCGCCAGAAGTCAATGCATTTTGAATAAATAAATCCTTAAGGAATTTGTCCATAGAAACACCAATATCATATATTATTAAAAAAAGTGAAGATATTTCCATATATATATTTTTGTAAAATTAACCGACAACACTTCCTCTACAATGCCTTGGTTTGTATAATTTAAACAGAGGCACTAGTGCATACCTATATCAAGCGCATCATAATAAGGAAAAAAAAAATACTAAATTAGATTTCATAATCAAAATCATTTTTTTTTGTTCTTTCAATCACTCTCACTCTGACCAGCATTGTTGTTGACTCTAGTTAGAAAACTATACATTTACAGTTCTTTACAATGTTATCACCTTGTCACAATTTTGCCGGCTGATTTAAAAAATAATATACATTACCATTTTTCATTTACATGGAAATCATACCTCCTCATACAATAAGAAACCAAGCAAATTATACATTTTTTTTTTGTATTTATATTGAACGCTTCATTTTAATTAGTGTTTTTTCCCGTAATTATCTGCCTCACGTATTGGTCAACAAATTCCACTCCAGCCCTAATTTTTTGGTCATTAGCGCTGCACAACGGCACCCCCAGGCCGCCCCGCCCCGCCCGACCGGCGGCGGGTCGATTCCCGGAATCGACCCGCCGCCGGTCGGGCGGGGCGGGGCGGCCAGGGGGTGGCGCTGCTCCGTTAGAAAACTATACATTTACAGTTCTTTACAATGTTATCACCTTGTCACAATTTTGCCGGCTGATTTAAAAAATAATTACCATTTTTCATTTACATGGAAATCATACCTCCTCGTACAATAAGAAATCAAGCAAATTATTTATTAACATCTTATTGGAAATTTCACTAGTTTAAAATTTAAAATTTACGTTAAATTTTCCACTTAAAAAAATAAAAATTACACAATGCACGCATATTGTTCAAATCGTAGTGGAACAATCACTAGTGCTCCCTATCATACACAAGAATCAATATGGTAGTGTTTCTTGTTTAAAATGGGAAGCATCGCCATATAGTGTCTCTTGTGCACCCCAGGTTGATGTGCGCCGCCAAATGCAACACATCGACCCCGGGTTGATGTGTGACAAATGCAACACATCGATTAATGTTTTTACATTATATTTTTTCAAGATGGGGTGACATATATTAAAGGTGCATGAAGCACCGATTATTATTATGCATTGTAATGAAAATGAAATGATCCAGTTTAAAAAGTTATTAAATTTTAAAATATCACTCTAACGTGATAAATTTATTTAGGTGCACCAAGGTTTCCCTTATCGTGGCGCACCATGATGATGTCGGTACACCATACATTGAAGAGCATCTTAACACTGTCAATGCCACAATTCGCACACCCTTGGGTTACGTTTATATAGGCGCATTGGTTCTCTTCGTAAATGAGGCACTAGTTCATATGCTTTCGCACACTAGTACCAAATTAAAGAGTAAGTGATCAAATTAAAAAAAAAAAAAAATTAAACAAAAACACATCGATGTTGTGGTTGTAAATTAGTTCATATGCTTTCACCCGCCAGAAGTCAAACCCATCTGCAATGGTGTTATACACCACGTATTTTGAAAAGGACAACCCGTCAATCAACAAAGGAGAAAATTTCGTTATGCAATGAAGCTTTGGGTGGGCAACGTGGGAATAGAATGAATTTGCGATATTATAATAGGAACAACCAAGTTTAAAGATCGGTTATAGTTCGGAATCAGTACGCAAAGATACGACGCGTAGTTTCAAACTTTCATGTTATTTTTCTCTGCTATGCAAAAAACCATATAAAACTGTATGACTTCTGGCGGGTCGATTCTGGGAATCGACCCGCCGCCAGTCGGGCGGGGCGGGGCGGCCCGGGGGTGGAAATTGTGATCCATATTGCATTAATCATTTCATACAGAGATCTGTAACCTGTACTATCGATTCCATTAGTAATTGTCCAAGTTGAGTTAGGATCCTACATGCTTAGTCCATCATCTTTAAAGACTGATCTCTTGTTGGCTGTGTCTTGGGGTAGCAAAGATATCCTTCACATTAATTCAATAAAATGGTGAATAAATGAGTCGATCAGTCCTGTAGCAACGCGCTGAGATGCTTGATCATGGACGCAATCTTGGAAGAAATAATGTACCTTGAGTCTGAGAAAGCAATTCCCAGTCAACAATTGCAAAGCTGGAAAGGATCTTGGCCAAGTTGGCTTCCAGGAATGACAGGTCAGCTTCATCAAAAGAATAAACTCAAGTCAGCCCTACTATGATCAAAATCGTGTGAATGAATATGTATAAATACGTGATGACTCCCTCATTCAACCCCATTGAATTTGGTTAAGCAGAAGCAAGGAACTCGATGAGAAAAGAAGATAGGAAGATTCAGACTTGAGGACGATGTGAAGAGATCAAAGAAAGAAGTTTTTCGATGCTATATTCTGTTCTGGATCAAAGGTTATTGGTGAAATTTCTTCGTAGCTATACTGGAGAATTGAGCTCAGCCTATGCATAGCACATATCTCTGCCTTTTCGAGAACAAGAAATCGGCCTGTGGAGACTTGGAACAGACCTCGGTATGTTAACAAATCTCGGACTAGAGTGACCTGTAGCAGACTAAGCCTCTGATGACCTGTAATTAGTGTGAAAATTCAGTCTGGAACTCGAGCCCTGTACTCAGACTCCTGTGACAAATTCGGGGTCTGAAATATCAACCCTCCTATGGATATTCGGCCCTGTAGAAGAGACCTAGACTTCGGCCTCAATCTTTAACAAAAATTTAGTCTCTTTGTGGTAGAATACAGACCTGTTGACTCAGCCTCATATGTTAGAAAACTCGGACCTTATGAACAGAAATTTAAGTAGCACAATTAACTCTGTATTGGCATTGTTTTTGAAATTTAATCTGACGTTGACTTGGGAGTGTTTGGAACATAATTGAATACATTTTGAGATTTTTGAGACCTTTTTGGAGGAACTCTTAAATTCATATTTGAAGCAGATCTGAAACAAGCAAACTTGGAAACATTGTTGTAGATAGTTGTAAACCCATCTTGAGCAGATTCTTGAAAACTTCCTGGAGCAGTTGTTGAAGCTGATTTCAGAGACTTGAAGACACTTGTTGAATAGATATTTAAGAGTCTTTATACAAGGTTGGAGCCTTGTGAGATCTTTAAGAGTCTTTATACAAGGTTGGAGCCTTGTGAGAGATGAGGTTGGAGCGTGGATTTATATTTGAGGTTTGGGGTTGTCATACAAGATTGGAGCTTTGGAGCTTTGCGAGAAAACATGTTGGAGCTTAGATTTATATTTGAGGATTAGAGTTCTCATTAAAGGTTGTAGCCTTGAAAAAGTTAGAGATTTTGTTGTATAGTTAGGGTAAAAGAGGATTAGAGTGCTCAGTGTCTTTATTAATAAAATTAGTTTTTTGTTCTATTTCTAGTGTTCAAAAATATTAATTGGCATAACATAACAATTGAAAGAAATATTGATTCACCACCCCCAACCCCCTCTCAATATTTTCAACATGTTAGGCATATCTAGCTAATTTTAATGGGCAATTGCATTTTTAGGAAAGCAAGTGTTCAAAAATCTTAATTGGCGTAATATAACAATTGAAAAAAATATTGATTCCCCAACCCCGTCTCAATATTTTCAACATGTTAGGCATATCCAGCTAATTTTAATGGGCATTTGCATTTTTAGGAAAGCATGTGAAAGGTGAATGAGACGAAAAGGTCAAGCATAAAGGAAAAGGTCAAGTAGAAAGCATATCACCCAAGCTTGCCAATAGAGTTGAGAGCACTAACTTTGGAGAATGATAGGTATCATTTGTGGCAAATTATTAAGATATTTCACAATGAGCTTAAATTATAACTACAAAAAGTTGAGATTTTAGCATTATATAATGTTCATATGGATATCAATTACAATAATCTCTGGTTATATGTAATTGATTTGTTTAAAGTAATGATGGAAACAAAATTGAATATTCACATATGAAAATCAAAGCGTTACATAAATTAAGAAAGGTGTACTTCTTAGTGGATTGGATAATCAAATAAATTTATATACTTAATCTGAAACCTTGAAACGATGTTATAGAGTTATTTGTCTCATTATGGAAATTTTCACAGAAGTTTAAAGGATTTTCCTTCCTATTACATGAGCTAATACATATTGTTTCATCCATTAATCTACCAATCCTTTACTCTTAACTCTTATTTTAGGCATATCCAACTAATTTTAATGGGCATTTTTAGGAAAGCAAGTTAAATGTGGAACACTGACAGTCATAGAATTTGTTTTACAACATAGGGAATGAGAGGAAAAGGTAAGGCAACAAGCCTATCACCAAAAGTTTGCCGATGGAGTTGAGAGAACTAACTTTGGAGAATGATCAGTATTGTTTGTGGAAAAATATATGAGATTTCACAATGGGCTTAAATTATAACTACAAAAACTTGAGATTTTAGCATTTTAAAATGGTTACTGGTATCAATGGAAATAATGTTTGGCTATATGTAATTGATTTAACCCAAATAATAATGGCAACATAGTTGAACATTCATATATGAAAATCATAGCATTACATAAATAAGAAAGGCATACTTATTAGTGGATTGGAGAAGCAATTATTTATATACTCTATCTGAAACCTTGAAACAATACTATAGAGTTGTGTCTCATCGATTAACACAATCCCAAAAGTAGTGACATTATGCCATTTTTCTTTTAATAACGATTTATAAAGCAAATGATGTGTTTACTCTTGTTGAATAATCACATCGGAATTAATGTTACATGGCTCCCTACTCATCAATGTGAGGATAATATTAAATAAAACACATGTTTAAAAATAAGGTATTTACATTTATGTGTTGGAAAAAATGCATTTATTTGTTAGTATGTGAATTTGATGTATGCATATGAATGTCTAGCAAAGGATAACAGTTTATATTTGAAATTTGAGAAAACACTGTTACTTTAGCATTCCTGAGTGCATTTGAAAAAATTTTAAAAAAAAAGGTCATGCTCAAAAGGAATGAAAAGTTGAGCAATTCAAATTCCAAGAAATGTTTCTCAATGCTTGCATATCCATATTCTATATCTAATACATGGACCATACATGGGGATTCCTCAATCAAGGTTGAATACCATCATATTTTCTAATTATTACGATATCACTGTTAGAGTGAAGCGGGGCTTCTAATTTGTTCTGACTTTTTCTAATAAATAAATTTGTACACATGCTTACACTGAAGGAAAAATGGCTTAGAAAAGACACGATGGAAACCTAGGTGGAACTCCAAAATAATGGAAGTATATCTTCTAATATTTACATTTTTAATAGAAGGATAAATCTTGTCAAAACATTTCATACAAAATTTCTTCAAAGGCCAATCTTTGCAAAAGGTAATAAACCATGCACTATTCATGTTGATAACTCAATAAACAAACCATCTATGCAAATCTTGATGTTTAAATGATTTAAGTTTGAAGGAAATATTTACTCATTTTATGCATGCAATCACATTACTAAAATTGATTTCTACACAATAAGGAAGATATGTTAAGTTGTTTTATATTGCCACCTACTTATCCATATTTATTTAAGTCTCAATTATCTTCTCACAAATGACTCCTTTTGTGATTGTTGTGTCCCTATATGGTAGTATTCATTGCTCTATAGCTAATAGCCCACAACCTCCCTTGCATGTGCCTTTTGGCACTTTAACTACTTGTAAAAGACTTGAGATTAAGCTATGTATCAATGTAGAAACAACATTTTTACACTAGAATATGATGTCAAACATGTGTGTTCTTATCACAACGGAAGACCTAAAGATTAAGTTGAAATTCAATCATAAACAAAATATCATTACTTAAATATCAACAACAAATCACTCTCTATCCATGCATTGAAAAAACCAAACACCTTTTCTATTGTTATTCAAACAAGTTTACTCCCTCGGGGAGGGGTTGGGGAGTGTAGGGGGTTTGGGGGGATGGGGGGGGGGGCGGGGGTTTGGGGGGATGGAGGGGGGCGGGGGCGGGGGGCGAGGGGGGATGGGGCGCGGGAGTGTGGGGGGATGGTAGGGGGTAGGGTGAGGGAAGGGGAGGAGGGTCGGGGAGGGGGGGAAGCTTAGGAAGCTTCATTCAAATAGAAAATTCAGTTGAAAACAAACATCTAGCGTGGCATGCAAAAGATGGACCACGAAGAAATACAGAGTTGGCGAGCGAAACAAAGAGAAAACACAGATTTGATGGATGCAGGGAGTACAATAACTTGGTAATCATATCGAGGGATTTTTCATCATCATCATTTTCGGAGATTGGATCAGGCGTGTTACTTTAATTATTAATGTGTAGTGAATCCATACAAGAGATCTCTCGTGAGAGGAATAAGTTAATGGGGTCGGGGCTTCAATGTAGTCGTCAGGGGGTTGTGGGGGGTGCATGGGTAGGGGCTCACCCATACTTGCCTAATTGTGCACTTAGTCTCATTATCCCTCACCTGACCTCCCGCTCGCCCATCGACCCGCCTGCCCGTTAGAGGTGGCTGGGCAATTCTGATTATACAAATAAAAAATTTATGGTATATTTTTGTTGTTAATTTAAGTTAATATGTTTTTTTATTTACTAATTTATGTGTTTTTTTTTAGGAAAATGGCATCAAGGAAAATTTCTGTGAATCTTTCTGGACCAAAGAGTCTTAAAGGTGTATCTTCAAAAAATATTGGTGAACGAACTCCACCTGAGCTCATGCCTACAAATATTTCAAGTGCTTTAAGTGATAAGAAGCTAATCTCAGATTGGAAAAGTTCAAAAGAGGTGAAATTTCCATCAAGGGTCTGGTATGTGAAAGAAAGAGAGAGCACAACTGTGATTTTCGCATTGATTTTTAGTTAATTATTATTTTTTGAAAAAAAAAATTGTTATTATTATTTTTTTGACATGAAATTCATAAAAAAAACTATTATTTGACCATTTTTAGTTAATATTTTTGTATAAAAATTGTGATTTTGACATGTTAATTCTAGCAAAAGATTATCAAAACGTTTAGTTTTTTTGTTATATTTATGTTAAAAATGGTTATTTTTATGTCCATTGTTAAAAAATGTTGTTTTTTAGAAACAATTATTTCATGTGGATTGAAAAATTAATTAAGGATGTATAAATATGTAGATTATCTAAAATTCAAACTATCGACTTTATAATTTAAAAATGCAAAACAATAAAAAAACCCCCCTAAAAAAAAATTAAGATAGAGAACAGGAAAATATGAATAAAATGACAACTTCAAAAACTATCAAATTTAGAAAATAATTTTTTACATTTCACACACTAGAAAAGTAAAAGTCAAAAAATAGGTCTTTTAAAAAAAGGGTGTGATGCAGAATACTCACTTTTTAAAATCAGCATGAAAATCACTACCATTCTAAAACTTGATTTCATCCTTGAACATGAAAAAAAATTAAAGTTCCAAAAACCATGTTCTAAAAAAAACATGTGTATTATGCATCACCACTTTTGAAAATCGGGTCATTTTTTTGCTATCTCTATGAAACGGGTAACAGTATCAATTCCCGTTTCAAAGTTTACATTGTTTATCATTGGAATCCAACTAAAAAGGAAATTGAAGGCTAGTTGGATAGAAGGATTCACGAGCTCATAGCATAGGAGAATAGGAATCTATGATTGTCAAAAGAAGAGTGGTTAGACTACTACTTATACACAGAGGTCCACAAATTTTCTTCGCATCCTTCCCTATTGAGCTATACGAGTGGATCGCGAAGCTAGCAGATAGCTAAGGAAGGTGGAAGCTTGACAGTCCTATTGTGGGGACCCTAGAGTTAGTGCGAAGATTGGAAGCATCACAAGATAAGATAGTGTGCATCATTGATCATTGGCTTGATCCAATTATAGGAGGATTCATTATTGAGTTCACGGTCAACACCTCAGTTAGCTATATCAAGGAAGAGCGATGCTTTCTTAAAGGACCACGAGGTAAGTACATAAAGTCTCTGAATACTTGGATTAAAATGTTATTGTGTGAAAAGAGGGTTATGTAATTACCTTGATGTTCAGAGCTACGTGAAGTGGAAAAGCTTACAGGAACGAAGGAAGTAAGGGACCAGAAAATAGCCCCTTGATTTCACCTCCGTGAGGGGATGAGGAAGAGCTTGCAAAGGTATCTCTACGAAGTGTGATCCATTTGATAAGGAAAAGAATTCTGTGAATACCACTCAAACCACCACCAGCTTTGCCACCTTAACCTCCATCTTCGCCTGTACCACCTTCGCCACCACCGCAATTAAATATGGAAAGCACAATAAAGTTGCCTATGTTCAAGGGATTGGGAAATGAGGATCTAAACCAATTTTGGTTCGTTGTAAGAGCCGTATGGGAAGCGCAAGGAGTTATAGATGATAATATTAAGAAAGTAACACTGGTTAGTGCCCTGCAGGATCGCGTGCTAACCTAGTATATTAAGCATTCTAATGATAATCCAAATGCAGGAATCACGGATATCCAAATTGCACTAAATAAGGAATTTAGCAGGCCGTAGTCTGAAGCACAGTCGATCATTGGATTCAAAGATATCATGATGCTACCAGGTGAGACTCCTTGGGAGTTGGATCAAAGGCTGAAATGTACAATTCGCGAAGCTAATACGAATATGATGGATGGACAACACCGCGAATGGTTTGTAGCATCGCTAACGCCACATTTAAGGAGTGCGTTATCACAGCAGAAGTTGACGACTTAGGCAGAGGTCTTATAGATCACGATGAGGCTGCATGAGACCCCGATGCAGGATCCTAACTTAGGAGTTCAACATATCCACACGCAACTGAATAATTTATGCCTTGAGATGCAGAGTTTGAAATAGGATAGGACAACTTGATTAGAAGTGCGTGAAGAGGTGTAGTGCGTAAAATATAAGGGTCAGGGTCATGGAAAGCACCATTGCCCGGTGTTCAAAAATTACCTCACTGGAGGAGGATCAATGCCTTTAAGGCCATAAGCGCAAGCAAGACCTAGTGCAGTGCCTACTTTGTGTTGCACGATTTGTCAAATAGTCAAAAAGCATGCCATGAACAATTTCCATTTGTTACAGAAGTATACACAAAATTTGCAGCAGTTGTTCTGTAACTTTTGTAGGTCAGTGGGGCATGATGAATGCACTTGTAGAAGCTATGAGTTGATGATGGATAGAACTCCCACCTACAGAGTTTAGGTCAAAATGAGGCCCTTAGACCAGAATGTGGGGGTGGCATGAACAGTATTTCAGGGGCGCGAACAAGGTCGAGGCGGAGGAGGACCTAGAAGAGGTCGCAAACAATTAATATGCTATAGTTGCAGAGGGCCAATGCATTATGCTTGCAATTGTATGAACCCAATGTGTCTGTCATGTTTTTATTGTACCTTGTTTGATCATGAGACAAAATATTGTCCTACACTGATAGCTAGGATACACGACAAATGAGCGCTACCGCCTCCCCCAACTTAGAACCTGCATATGATGAGGTCTGAGCCACATAAGGAAGATTTGAATGTGAAAATTGTGCTCCGCAGTGGAATCACAGTGGGAGATGACAAAAGAAAAGAGCCAGAAGATAGTACTTGGTTTCGCAAAGCTCTGATGAAAGAAGCGGAGTTTGATTTGGAGCACACACAAGTAACCTTCATGGAAGCTAAGAAGAGCTTTGTGGATGCCTCCACTTCAAGAAGCAAAGATAGACCAAAGCTGGAGATGGACCCTTCTATGCTCACCACATTCCCAGAAACATGTATGAAGTTATTGCGTGATAATAAGGCTATAAAAGGATTACAGGAACTCATTAATAGATGCGCTAGGACTGCACTAGGAGAACTGCGCGTAGTTTGAAAGATTGGAAAGCATAAGACGAGGACGGGAATAGAAATGAGGTTAACCGCATAGATTGGATAATATGAAATAGACCAAGTAATTCTGGCTTTAGGATTGTATGCGAACATTCTGCCGAAGAAGACATGGGAGCGAATGGGGAGACCTATGTTGTAGTGGTCTCCTATTCAAGTGTGAATGGTGAATCAGCAAGAGATAATACCCATGGGGAGATTGCAGGGAATAATTGTGGATATTGTAGGAGCAAGCACGCTACCAAAATTTGAAGTGATAAAGACTTTTGATGACAACAATCCCTACCCTGCGCTCTTATGAATTGATTAGGCCACTAACATGAACGGGGTGATTAATATGATGAAGCGCAAGATTATTTTTGAGAAGTAGTCGCTACGCGTAATTATACCCCTAGACCCTGCTAAAGGATCGTGCTATACAGAGGCTATGTGTGACTATGAAAGCGGTGATGACTTGGATTGCATGTACAAGATAACAGTGTGAGAGAAAGACTGGCTAAATCCCACCGCGGATGGGCGGATTTCATGGGAGCGCAAAAGCTCCTATACTTCAGATTCTGATGAGGAGATAGAGCGATGGTAGAATCAGTTACATGAAGTAACCAAATTGAATTGTAATATGATGACAAGGTCACTGCACTGTGTATCAATAGAAATCAAATATCTGCTTACTTATAATGGGTTAAGTGAGGTAGTTACCTTCTTGGATAAATTTGAAAGGGAGGTACCAGAAAAACAATGCTTCCAGGCCTTGGATTGGGTACTATGTGCTATGCCCACGAGGTTGTGGAGTATGCACAAAGGAAGCTTTGACAACTGGCGCAAATGTAGAAGAATGATGCGCACACGATTTGGGAAGTTGAGGGTGCGATTCATAGATAAATATGATGGGTAGGATGATCAACACACGCATTTGGCCAAGTGGACGCAGGCCTATGGGGAAAAGCCACAACATGAGTTGGTGCACCTATTCTGTCCCTTGATGTTATACCAATGAACTGGTATATAGAAACAGAGTTCCGTCATGGGATCAGTGAATGGGATGTTCCGCGTGAAGCGTTCATGATTACCTTTAGTTTTAAGGATGGGTGGGATACTATTGATGAAGCACTATAAGAGGTAAAAGAAACCATATTTAGGATGCCATAGGAGCCGGTAGAGTTGATTCAGCCTGAATGGGTTTCTCAGTTAAGTTGCGCACTGGAGTGTTATAATGTAACTACTGAGGAAGAGGATGAAGATCCATGGAAAATTAATATTTTAGAGACAGAAGGTCAATGCGAGGTTTAAGGACCACAAATTGAGAACCCTGACATAACCGCGCCAATGAAGACTAAGTGGTTGAATATTGATATAGAGGTAGAACCTAAATTCGCAAATATTTGGGACTACTAGGACGACATGATGGTGGATAAGGTCATTGAATTACTCTGCGAATATCAAGACTTATTCTCGACCAAATTCATGGACTTGAAAGGAATAATCGGAGGTTTAGGGGTAATGAAGATCACGTTAAAGCCCGACGCAAAGCCAGTTAAGCAGAGGCCATACCAGCTGAATCCAAAATACAAGGAGAAGGTCCACATAGAATTATACAAGATTCTCACAGTAGGCATCCTTGAGTTGGTGGAGGAATTCAATTGGGTAAGCCCGATGGTGGTATAAGAGAAAAAGCAAAAGGACGAAATAATAATATGTGTGGATCTTAGAAAGTTGAATGACGCATGTGTACATGATGCATTCCCAACTCCGTTCATAGATGAGGTGTTGGACAATGTAGGTGGTCAGGAAGCATATTCTTTCACTGATGGATTCTCAGGGTACCACTAGATCAAAATCGCGTCGGAGGATAGGAGAAAGACAACCTTTGCGATTGAGTGGGGTTGCTTTCAATATAATGTCATGCCATTTGGATTGAAGAATGCCCCTTCCATCTTTTCAAACGTGGTTGTTGCTGCATTCAGGGAATATATTCATAAGTTCTTGGAGGTCTATTTCGATGACTAGATTGTATTTCGGCTAGTTAAGTTCCATGTAGCAAATTTGCAGCAGATGTTAGATACATGCCGAAGAAAATGAATTGCGCTCAACCTCAAGAAGTGTATGTTCCTCATTCCTTTTGGGAACCTATTGGGTCATGTCGTTTGTAAACAAGGTTTGATGGTAGACCCCACAAAAATCATGGTGATTATGAATTTGGAAGCTCTGCGCAGTGTGAAACAGTTGCGTGCTACTCTGGGGCATACGAGGTACTACAGAAATTTTATCAAAGGTTATGCCCAGATCACCGCGCATATGGAAAAACTGTTGAAGAAGGATGTCACGTTATGTTGGGATGATGACTATAACAAAAGCCTAGATATATTGAAGGAAAAGATGGTTACTGCACCGATTATTGTATTCCCAAATTGGAAGAAATAATTTCATGTTAATGTTGACGTGTCGTGTATAGCACTAGAGGTGGTACTAACATAGGAGGGTGGAGAAGGCCTAGACCACCCTATTTCATTCGCGAATCACAAATTATCTAAAGCAAAAAGAAGTACTCCATGACTAAATGCGAGGGACTGGCTATGGTGTATGCACTTCAAAAGTATTGACACTACTTGCTAGGGGGACACTTCAAGATGTATACAAATCATTCCGTACTGAAGTACCTGGTCAATAAGCTTGTGTTGGGGGGGCGCATATGCAGGTGGATTTTATTGTTCCAATAATATGACTTTGAAGTTGTTGTGAAGCATAGATGATTGAATGCAGGACCAGATCACTTATCGCGCATTGAGACAAGGGAGGAACCTACCAGTTTGGAGGAAGGACTACCCGACACACAACCTTTTGCTATGCGCATAACGAATGAACATTTTGAAGATATAATTCACTTTCGAGCAACTGGAATTGTGTTGGAAGCTTACTCTTTCCAGTAGAATAAGGAACTAGTGGTGCACGTGATAGACTTCTCTATCATTATGGGGCATCTATATAAGGTGGGGAATGATGAGATACTGCGAAGCTATGTACTTGAGTTTGAATGAAGCAACATCCTCATGGACACTCAACGGGGCGCTGCGGGGGGACACTATGTAGGGAGAGAAATCGCGCAGAAGATTCTACGTGCAGGGTTCTGGTGACCGACCCTTCATTAAAATTCAAAAGAACATTGCAAGGCATGTGATGTATGTCAAAGAACGGGTAAGCCATCGTGAAGGGACGAGATTCCTTTGAATCCGCAAATGATGTTGCAGCCCTTCGAAAAGTGGGTGATCAAATTTGTAGGACCTATCAAACCTTAAGGAAAGACAGGCACGGGATATATTATCACTGCAACAGAGTACCTAACTCCTTGGGTAGAAGCACAGCCAGTAAAGGATTGCACGGCTACGATGGCTGCAAATTTTTTGTTTGAACACATACTAACGCGATTCGAATGTCCAAAGATCTTGATGAGCTATTGCAGTACACATTTCCTGAATGAGACGATCAGCGTGCTAACGGAAGAATTTTAGGTGTATCATCAGAAAAGCATGCCGTATCACCCACACGCTAACAGGATCACAAAATTGTTTAACAAAATACTGCAGACCATGCTGACAAAGGTATGTAATGTGTAGCGAAGTGATTGGGACCTACACGTACCCACAATATTATGGGCTTATAGGATGACATGCAAGAAACTGACAAGACAGACACCTTTTAGGCTTGTCTATGGAGTAGATGTCGTAATGCCTATGTAGTATATTGTTCCTAGTTTGTGCATAGAATCACTCACATGTTTAATGGACCGTGGAGCCCTGGAGGAGAGGCTCGCGCAGTTGGAAGAACTCGAAGAAGAATGGTTTTTGGTTGGATTCCACCAGAAGGTACAAAAGCAACGCAAAAAGGCCTGAAACGAACGAGATATTAAGTTACGCACCTTTAGGGTGAATGATTTGGTGTTGTTATATGATAGTAAGATTGATAAATTACCAGGGAAGCTCAGAATGCATTGGATGGGTCCATATGTTATTAAGGAGATCATAGATGGTGGCTCGGTGCAGTTGGTGAAATTAAATGGTGAACTCTTCCTAGGAAAAGTAAATGGTAGTTGTTTGAAGCCATACACAGGTGGCAGGGCCATATGACTAGCTGTAGGAAGCACAGTCTTAGTGCTTTAGGCAACTGAAAGAAGGTGCGGGACTATAAATTACTTTGCCCGGGAGCTATACGATGTCAGGAATACGTGCAGTAGTGAAGTGTCACAGGGTCCGCGACAGCCCAAGGGTAGTTACGCTACTACACAGGTTGGTTGGAAAGTGACTATTATAGTCACTATTCACGATGTGATGCTTGCTTTGAGACCAAATGGAGCGGGCGGCAGGTATTTAAGGTGAAATTTATGGTCTAGATTCTTGAAACTCTGTCGCCAAGTGAGCATTAATGGACCAAATGTGGGGGAACGTTTGAATTCAAATTCAAAACGTGTTATCAATTGCAAAGGGTTGCCCAAAAAACAACACTTGGCCATTTGAGAATTGAGCTGTTGTGTGCCCAGAGATTCATGAACCCAGATTTGTTTAATATTTTGAACCGAAGGCATTGTTTGAGCACTTACTTCAGTTGTTGAGAGAATTGTGGAATAACAGTATGGCATCACCTGAGGAAGCCATGGATACTGGATCAATGGCCGCTAAGGAGGCTGCACAGGCCATGACGGTAGGAGAAACCCCAAAAAGTGTCGGGATAGTTGCAAAAATACCTAAATCACCGCACATGTCAAGACCCAAGAAAGACAAGCAGCCTATGGTCCTGGTGCATGTGTCCTCTAGGAATCTGTTAAGGACAAAGATTACCATGGAGGAAAAGGGGAAGGTGATCAATTTGGAAGCCGATGAGGAGGAGGAAGACTTTGAAGAAATCCTGGTAGAAGTGGAGGAGGACGTAGAGATGGAGGTGGAAACCCAGGGTGCAGACTCTCTGACCAGGCTACCCACGTATGTTCCTTCGCGGAAGGGGAAAGAGCAAGAGCTCTCTACAGACTTTGTTGCTCCCCGATGACATCATTTTAAATGGAGGGCACTTGGGTCGAGTTCCTGTGCTAAAATTTGAAGACTGGGATCTTGCGGACCACGAGAAGTTCCCACATTCGGCAACCGCACAGCTTATGCGCCAAAATAAGAACACACTGACGGGATTCATCAAGTTGGAGCCGCACAACTGGTTGCGAGGTGTAGGGAAAGCAGGATTGTTAAACCTGCTATGGGTGTCACATTACCATTGTGCCCCAGTGACTATTTTAATCATTAAGCAACTGCACTGCCTAGTGCATGATGGGTGCTTGTAGCTAGAGGAGCCCATCCCCATCATGGATCATCTGATTCATAGAATTACCCAGCTCCCTTGAAAAGGGGAGGACCAAGCGAACATCTTCGAGGGTGAAAGTGATGATTTGGCCATCGTCGTGGCCATGAAGAAAAAGTCCAAGATGGAGAAGAAGAAGAGAGGGTACGCAATTTACAACATCAACAACACTGCGGTCAAAGTCGCGAAGCAGATACTGGCTGGGAAGGTTATGCGAAAGTGACACATGGATGAGGTGCTCGAACCGGTGGTTGCACTTGCTGCATAATGCACAGAAGTGGTCCAGTTTAACTGGGCCAACTACTTGTGCAGATAATTCCTTGAGAACTGCCGTGAGGCATAAGAGCAGGGGAAGACTTTCCATTATGCATGGATGTTGTTGTCCATCGTGTTGGTGGCATGGGAATTGCTCGAGGATAGCCAGTTCCCCACGATTACGTAGGACCTTCCGGAGGCAGCGAAGTATGCTTCACTATGGGTAAACAAAGATGCGCAAAGAATCAGGGACAATCAGATATTCTGGGCGTTCATGGATATGAACATCAAAATGGGGATTCACCACAAGCCACAGTTATCACCTAATGTTTATAACAGTCTGCAGAGCTTTGCAGAGTTTAAGGTGGACTTGCATCACATATACATCAGGGCACGCAAGGACCCCACGAAGACATGGAACGAGCTCCCTTATCTGGTGACAGATGATGTCATATTCGTCGTTCTGAAGTCATGGCCGCCGAAGTGGCGTGCTCCAGCTAGCTCCACGGTGGAAGCAGATAAGTCCACCATGCAGAGGAAAAAGGATGAGGCAAATAGTAGATGGCACAGTCGGCAGAGAAGAGAAGGAACAAAGAAGCAACAACCAAGGCACAGGAGCCATCGAAATAGCAGTAGATGGTAGCAAAGAAGGAGCGTGAATGCCAGAAGTTGCCTTCGACCGAACAGGAAATAGATACAAAGGAAGGTGGTGCGAACCCATAGAAGGTGGCCACATAGCTGAAATGACAGCGCCCAAGAGAGCAGGTGGGGCCACGGAAGAAGTCGAAGGCCTCAAAGACTTATTTCGACCCGATCACCCTCACTCAGGGGGATCTACATGAAATTGGGGAGATGGTGAGGGACGTCAATGCGGAGGCCCTCTAGAATTTTCTGGAGGAATACCAGATGGTGTTGGGGGCTCTCTGAGTGCAGATACAGGATTTGTAGATGCACACTCCACAGGTTGGTATTGTGTCCACCAACCTCACAGTAAGCATGGCTGCGGTTGAGGAAATGCTGCATGCCCGAATGACAACCACTATATTGCCGTTAGAGGGAGCACTCATGACAAGGAATGAGGCCGAGAGGCCTATGGTTAGTGGGTTGAAGGGATTCAAGATAAATATGGTTGCGCTCCCTCAGGAGACACTCTATGTTTTGCAGGACAAAGTTACTATAGAACTGCGAGCCAAGGAGGGTCGCGCGCTCCAGGTAATGAGCGAGCAACGCATTAACATCAAACAATTGATATTGCAGCATGACAAAGTAGTGGCGCAGAACTAGTAGATTGTGCAGGTGGTCGACGAAGCTTGCCAGAAGGTCCCATAGTTGGCCATCCAAGAAGAGGAACCAGTGGAGGCGGGCATTCAGAAACTAGCAACAGGAGTTCACGAGGCTAAGGAAGAGATGGCCAGGGTTCAGCTGGAGCTGAACCTTCAGATAATCAAACTACAACTAAAGGTGCATCCTTCAACCCCTCCAGAGGTTAAGGAGAAATGCGCTAGCACCATTACAACAGCCATAATGTAGGTCAATGGTGTAGTAAAGGACTACACAAAGTTGTTCGAGGAATCGTTCGAGGTTCTCACTACTCTACAGGAGGACTTGAACATAGAGTTCCTAGAAACAAAGGCACGTGAGCTACAATAGAGGTATGATGAAGTAAAAGGGACCACATAGATGGTTTCCCTTACACAGAGGCTCGCGTAGATGCAGCAGGCAAAAGTGCTCAAGTAGTAGGTGGATGTTGCTTGACACAAGGAAACAGTTTTGAAGGCATGCTTATAACCATGGATTGATGAGGCATTCGACATTAAAACCTCTATTGAATCAAGGCTCACACAAACGCAAGGAACATAGGAATAAGTTTAGGGAAGCAATTCAGCTACAATGATCTCTAAACAACGCATCTAGGAAGTACAGCACGCAGCCGCTCAGTGCATTGTTGATCTTGCAGTGATCCAGGTAGAGTTAGAAGGTCTTGAAGCAAAGATCTCTGCACCGACATAGTGACTCAAGGGTGAGTCACAATTTTTTTATTGAGGGCTTGTTGAGTGCAGGATCCCCCAAGGAAAGTTTTGGGTCTTACAGCCCAGATTTTGGTCACGAATTGTAACTTCGATGTAAAGACTCTGCATTTTTTGGTCGCAGAGCGCGTAGCTTGTAAATGAGTCATAGGATTGTCCACCCTTAATTTTGTAATTTAATGTCAATTGTAGAGATGTACCCATGGTCAATGACCATTGGATTGTATAAATAGAGTGAGTCTTAAGTAGTTAAGAGATCAATCATCAAGTCTAAGGATGAAGAGTTGAGTAATATCTAAAGTGTAAGGTCTAGTTTTGGGTCGTAGAGTAGCAGAAGGCTCTGTAGCTAAGTGCACAGAGGCCTACTAGTTCGTAGCTGAGTGCGCAAGGTGAGTTGAGTCTTTAACCGTTGGAGCATTAATAAAGAGAATTTTTATATCATTCCTATGTATTTATTCCCTATTTTCTGCATTCAATGTATTGGGTATAAATTACATTTCTACTATTTATGTAATGCGCGAACATATATAACTGTGTTGATTAAGTGAATGTTAGATAGAATAGCTACTTACGCGAAGTTAAATAAGATCTTTAAGAAGATAAGTAAGATACGCGGTATAGTTTTGGGAAGTAGCGCAGGTCACTGCAGCACGAAAGCATCATAGCCCCTAGTTAGGGTTGCGGGAAAGGTGATTGTAACAGATAGCGAATGTATTAAGGGTCAGATCAGTGCGTGAAGTGACCTACATGAAGGTGTAGGTTTTAACCCTATACAGAAATTACCTGCATACGAATTCTTAAACAAAGAAAATAAACAATGCAAGAGCATAACCCATAAAACACATATACAGAGATTTTTCCCTGGATCCCAAAACCGGGACTACCAGCTTGATTTTTAATTATGTTCCTTTCAATGTTATAATACATATTTATACATGTCGAAGCATCCAATACCATGGACCGAAAAACCATCGTGTCCAATACCATGTGCGAAAATCATGCACAAAACCATAGGTAGGTTCGCCCAACCTAATATAGGGTCTAAAAAAAATTTTCCCGGGGCGCTGCCCCAGACCCCGTAGAGGGGGGCTACCCGCCCCCCTGTGACCCCCCGCTGCGCAGTCGGCGCAACGAAGGGGGGCTACCGCCCCCCTCTAACCCCCCGTTTAACTACATACGTTAGTCGTGGAAAGAATATAACATAGCCCAACAATCTCCCACTTATTGTTTTCTTTCCACAGGGGGCCACAGGAGAGCTTAGTTATTTTTCCAACCCTGAAACACCCATTGTTTCTCTACACCAAGAGAACTTCTCAGAGCTCACAGATTTTGTCAATGCATCTGCAGTATTCTTCAAAGTGTCCACCTTTACCAGCAACACCTTTTTGTCTTCTATCATATCCCTCACAAAGTGATACTGAACATCAATGTGCTTTGTCTTTGAATGATAAGCAGGGTTCTTTGCCAAGAAAATTGCACTTTGGCTGTCACAGTCTATTCTTATAGCTCCCTGTACTAACCCCATACTTGAACACAATCTCTGCAACCAAACTGCTTCCTTGCTTGCATGAGTGGCTGCCATGTATTCTGCCTCTGTAGTTGATAGTGCCACTACAGATTGTTTCTTACTCATCCAACTGACTGCACCTCCAAATAGGTTAAACACATACCCACTTGTAGATCTTCTCTGATCCAGATCTCCAGCCCAGTCTGCATCAACAAAACCATGAATATCCAACACTCTGTCCAATCCTGGTCTTCCTTGGTAGCACAAACCATAATCACTAGCGCCACGCAAATACCTGAAAACCCGCTTCACTGCTGTCCAGTGCTCCTTCCCAGGTTTTGACATAAACCTGCTCAATACTCCCACTGCATGTGCAATGTCTGGTCTAATACAGACCATTTCATACATCAGGCTACCGACTGCACTTGCATATGGAACACGGGACATGTCCTCTTCCTCTTCTTGTGTCTTGGGACACTGTTCAGCAGATAACCTCACACCTACAGGAATAGGAACCTTCACCGGTTTACTATCCTGCATATTAAACCTCTGCAATATTGTCTCAACATACTTCCTCTGGTTTAACCAGAGCTTGCTCTTTGCCCGATCTCTTTTAATTTCCATGCCCAAAATATAGTTTGCAGCACCAAGATCTTTCATGTCAAATTTGGAGGACAATTGGGTCTTCAAATCCTGGATAATTTCTTTGTCATTTCCAACCAGCAACATATCATCCACATACAAGACCAGATAAATAACACGGCCACCAATTAATTTAAAAACACACAATGATCTGCTTTGCTTCTGGTGAAGCCAAGTCCGCGTATAAATGTATCAAATTTCTGATACCACATCCTTGTTGACTGTTTTAACACATACAGAGACTTCTTTAACTTGCATACCAGTTCTTTCTTACCCTTCACCGCAAAGCCTTCAGGTTGCTTCATGTATATTTCCTCTTCCAAATCCCCGTGAAGAAATGTTGACTTCACATCCATCTGTTCTACCTCAAAATCAAAAGCAGCAGCAATAGATAAAAGTAATCTAATAGAAGCTACCTTGGCAACAGGAGAAAAAATATCACCAAAATCAATTCCCGGCACCTAGGAATAACCTTTTGCTACCAACCGAGCTTTGTATTTCTCCACCTTTCCTTCTGCATTAGTCTTCTTCTTGAACACCCATTTGCTGCCAATGGGTTTCCTTCCAACCAGCAACTCTACCAGATCCCAAGCCTCATTTTTGTGCAAAGATGCCATTTCATCAACCATGGCCTCTTTCCAGAGTTTTCCATCCTCTGAATCCACTGCTTCGTTCACAGTTCTGGGATCATCATCAGTAACAGAAAAAGCAAAATTTGAACTGAAAGTAGATGGATTATACCTTTCTGGCTGCCTTCTTTCTCGACCTGATCTTCTCACAGCCGGAGTTTGTGGCTCTTCATCTTCTGATTCCTCCTCTGCTGTAGAGTCTGATTCTTCCTCCTTTGGCTCAAACTCTATCTTCTCAGGTTCCTTTGGTTGGACTTCATGTTGAATAACATCTTTTACCTCTCTGAACACCACATCTCGGCTGTACACAACCTTCCGTGTGACTGGGTTCCAAAGCTTATAACCCTTTAAACCATCCTTATACCCAATAAATATGCACTTTTCAGATTTACTATCCAACTTGGTTCGTTTCTCCTTTGGAACATGTACATATGCATCACATCCAAATACCCTCAGATGTGAAAGAGAGGGTTTCTTACCAGTCCATACTTCTTGTGGAGTCTTATCCTCCAACGCTGATGAGGGTGATCTATTGATCAGGTAACGTGCAGTATCCACCGCCTCTGCCCAGAATTCCTGTCCTAACCCGGCACCACTGAGCATGCTTCTTGCCCTTTCCATCAACGTCTTGTTCATTCTTTCTACGACTCCATTTTGCTGAGATGTATATGGAGTAGTCTTCTGCTGTGCTATACCACACTTCTTACAGAATTCTTCAAATTCCTTGCTGCAAAATTCTCCACCATTATCTGTCCTCAGTACCTTTATCTTCTTCTTTGTCTGATTTTCCACCAGAGCCTTAAATTCTTTAAACTTGTCAAAGACTTCAGATTTCTTCTTAAGGAAATATATCCATGTATTCCTTGAGAAGTCATCTATGAATGATACATAGTACATAGACTTACCCAGTGATGGAACCTTCACAGGTCCAAACACATCACTGTGCACAAGCTCTAATATATGTTTCGTCCTCTTACCACCAGAGGGGAAACTCACTCGATTCTGCTTCCCATACACACAATTTTCACAGAAATCAAAATCCAGAGAGCTATCATTCATACCTTCTACCATACCTTTACCATGAAGTATTCGAAGGCCCTCCTCTCCAATATGTCCAAGCCTTTGATGCCACAACATGGTCTTCTCTCCAGAGACCACTAGATTTTCTACTCCATTTTTAGGAACCATAGAACTATTGCGCCCATCAACAACAGTGCTACCTTGCAGCTTGTACAGAGTTTGAATCCGAACTCCCCGCATCAATATCAGTGCTCCTCGAACCATCTTGCAGGTATCTTTCTCGAACACCGTCTTTACACCTGCATCATCCAACTTGCTTACAGAAATCAGATTTCTGGCCAATGCAGGAATATGTAGAACACCTGGAAGTGTTCTAACCCTTCCACCTTGCAACTTCAACTTTACTTTTCCCCGACCAATGATTCTAGCCTTCCTATCATCTCCTAAGAAGACATCACCACCATCGTATTTCTCATACTCGCAGAACCACTCTCTATGGGGAGTGAAGTGAAAGGATGCACCTGAGTCAATCAACCATGCCTCATGATCTACATGTGTACTTGAAGAAGCCAAGTACACATCCCCACCTTCATCTGAGGTGGTTTTCGCCTCTGTAGAAGGAGCATCATCAAATCCCTTTCCTTTATCAGGAGCTTTAGATTTACAATCCCTTCTGAAGTGCCCTTCCTTTCCGCATTTCTAGCACACCACCTTTGTAGGTTTTCCTGGAGATTTAGATCTCCCTCTAGATTTAGATCTCCCACTCGATGACTTATTTTTGTTTCTGTTCTGGGACCATCCTCATACAGACAAGGCATCACCATTCTGGTTGTCCATATTCTTCCGTCTCATCTCCTCCGTCAGCAAGGCTGAGACTATTTCATCAAACTGCAAAGCAGTTGCATTGCTACCTATTGCAATAACCAGACTATCCCACGAATCTGGTAGAGAACACAATAGACTGATGCACTTATCTTCATCTGAAATTTTAATATCAACAGATAATAATTGACTTACCATAGTATTAAACGCATTCAGATGCTCTATCACCGAGTCTCCATCTTTCATCCTCAGGTTATACAGCTTTTTCCGCAGGAACAATTTATTCACCAGAGACTTAGATTGGTACAAAGTCCCTAACTTGACCCACAAAGCCTTCACCGTAGCTTCCCCTGATACATTCAACAATACTGAATATGAGACACACAATCGTATTGTGCTCTTTGCCTTCCGATCCAATTTCTTCCATTCTTCATCGGTCACTCCCGATGGTTTAGTACCCAGATCTACCGCGATCCACTGATCTTTATCAACCAACAGATCCTCCATCTTGATTTTCCACAACTCAAAACTCTGACCATTGAACTTCTCAATCTCGATCTTTCCACTGCTCGCCATCTTCTTTCACCACCAGAATCGATCTCGCAGATCTCCCATTGAACAGGGTCTACCACAGGCCTGAGCGAAACCCCTCAGCAACAAAGGCATCCCCTTGAAGCCAAAACATCTCTGATACCAAATGTAGGTTTTAACCCTATACAGAAATTACCTGCATACGAATTCTTAAACAAAGAAAATAAACAATGCGAGAGCATAACCCATAAAACACATATACAGAGATTTTTCCCTGGATCCCAAAACCGGGACTACCAGCTTGATTTTTCATTATGTTCCTTTCAATGTTACAATACATATTTATACATGCCGAAGCATCCAATACCTTGGACCGAAAAACCATCGCGTCCAATACCATGTGCGAAAATCATGCACAAAACCATAGGTAGGTTCGCCCAACCTAATATAGGGTCCAAAAAAAAATTTCCCGGGGCGCTGCCCCTGACCCCGTAGAGGGGGGCTACCCGCCCCCCTCAAACCCCCCTGTGACCCCTCCGCTGCGCAGTTGGCACAACGAAGGGGGGCTACCGCCCCCCTCTAACCCCCCGTTTACCTACGTAGGTTAGTCGTGGAAAGAATATAACACAACCCAACAGAAGGTAGGCACAGTTGGACTAAATCAACACCTCAAACATCTCAAGGGTGCGGAAACTTGGTTCCAACATCCCCCCATACTGCTTCGGGTGAGACTTTAGTCCGCACTCTACGGGCTGATGCCGAAATGGCCAGTAGGGTAGGGATTTTTTTGGCTAATTAACTCCGAACCTAGGTTAAACCCCATCAAGCCAACAAGCAGCTATCCTGAGAGACAGAGTTGCTCCTAAGAAGAAGGCAACAGGGAAGGAGTTACACAAAGAGCCTGCATCATCATTTCGAGCTAGAGAGAGGGCCAGTGCAGAGGCAAAGAGAGGTAGAAGAGGCTCACGAAGAGCCATGTCATCCTACTCATCTAGGTAGGCTTGATGCAGTTGGCCAGAGGAGTGATTCAGACTTTGCCGAGATTGCATAGAGATAGAAGGCTCAGCTTCTTCAGTTGTCAGGGCCTAGGGATATGTGGCAGATTGTGGAGCTGGGGGGGTGTTGTTTCTATCAGAGCATAACAGTAATTAACAGGACAGAGCCAAGGTAGAGGGAGTCACTGCCTTGATGGATTTCTAGCCAAGAAATCCATATCTGAGTTGCATTTGCAAAGAGGATTGGAGAGGAGTGGTTCAACATTTGGCAGGAATATTTCCAGTAGGGAAATCAAGACTTAGAGGGAGATTTCCAGGAGGGAAGTCAAAACTCAAAGGGAGTCCAAAAGAGGAGTGGTGATGGCAGTGAATAGACTGAGGGATTAGGATAGGTTGGACGAGGCTTCCAACTTTGTCATCTGAAAGGCCAGGATCCTGTCAGTCCTAGATAGACATCGCATTAAGGACTTTGCCTTGAGAACAGTGGCTATCCCAGTAGACCTAGTTGATAAAGAGAAGTATGAGAATGTAATGGTGAGGGAAAAGTGAATAATCCTTATTGGGGTCAAGGATCACTTCATACCACATATTTCTGAAAAGAACATGGCAAAGGAGATGTGGGATACTTTGACGACATTGTATTAGGGCACCTCTGTGCAGCGGAAGATGCTATTAGAGAATCAACTGTGTTCATATCAGATGCAGAAGGCTGAGCGGATAGATCTATACCTCCTCAGATTGTAAGAGATTCAGGACCAACTTACTTCCATAGGGGCCATGCCAGATTAGGAGTTCATGGTGAGTACCGCCCCAAATGTAGTCTCCGAGGAGTGGGAGACATTTGTCCAAGGCATTTTCGGCAGAGCTACTCTTCCAAGATGGAAAGAGATGTGGGTAGCTTTTTGTCAAGAAGACATCAGACAAGGAAGGGAGTAGCAGCAAAGGAGGTCAAATCAAGAAAGAGGAGGAGGAGGATGTGGCTATGGCATCTGCGAGACAACAGGGGAAGAGGAAGAAGAATTATATCTCCAAGGTGAAGTGCTTCCATTATGGGGAGTTGGGTCATTATGCAACCTAGTGTCCCTGAAAGAAGAATAAGGGAGAGGCTTCTGACTCCAAGGCGGCTCTAGCTAAGGCAGAGAAAAAAGTCGAGATTGATGACGAATGTGCCATGAGTGCTCATGCACCTTTAGAGAAGATGTGGGGAGTGTTAGCGCTGCTACACAAAGGATTAAAATGGATCTAAGTGTGCTATTGAAATCCCCAAGTTTGGGTCAAAGGCCATCCACCGATCGAAATAGTTGCAAGGAGAGTACCCTCAGAAGAGCGAAAATGCACTATCAGGGCTCAAAACACTCTAAAAATATGAAAATTCATTTCTGCAGGCTTAAACTGGGCATTGCACGATAGCCGTTAGATTTAGCTGATCAACAGCCCAGATCGCATCGGCGGGTCGCAATCGGCAGAGGCGGATCGGCGGTATTGGCGCAGACATCAGCGGCACTGTGATTGCGATATGGCGATTCCATGTGGACCGTTGATCGCGTGCACTGATCAACGACCCAGATCGCATCGGCGGGTCGCAATTGGCATAGGCAGATCAGCGGTATCAGCATAGACATCAACGAAATTGCGATTGCGATATGGTGATTCCATGTGGACTGTTGATCGAGTGCACTGATCAACGGCCCAGATCGCATCGGTGGATCGCAATCGCAGCTTCCAGAAGGGTTCCTTTTAAGCCATGTTTTATAACATCGCCGATGGCCAATGACCGATTGCCCTATCGGATGCGATATTTCTATTAATAATGCTATAATGGGATAGTCGGGTCCGCAGCAATATCGTAATAGGCACTTTCAAAGGGGCCATGGCAATGGAGATTAGCGATTAACCGAGGACCGTCGATTGCACTGGCAGATCAACAGCTTGCATCACATTGGTGTATCGCTATTTGAAAAACTGAAGGGGCAGGGATTTCATATCATACATGCATGTGATCTGATGAGCCGGACCCGATGACATTACAAAGAATTTATTATAAAATTTCAAGTCCGCGCGCAAGCCATTTTCAATGTATTTGATATATTTTCGGTCGATAAATGAAATACAAAGGAAGCCTTGGGCAAGTGCCGATAGCGATAAGTCTTGGATCCGAAAGGATCCGGAAAGTGAAATATATATTTTTTGAAGCCTGCCAGAGGCAATCCCTCATTGTTTCTACCGTTTTTCATGGATTTCGAAATATAAAGAAAAGCAACAGATCGGCCAGCTATGATATGCGACTGCGACCTAAAAGGCGGACCCGATAGAGAAGCTATTCATGTATGGACCTTTGATGTTCAAATGAAGCAAAGTGGGCAGGATTTCTCAGTGGCACAGAATTTGCTAAAGCAGACATGGAGCAGTACAGCGCAACAGGCAACTGCATTCAATATGCAGTATGGCCGAGTAGAAAGAGGACGTGCCTCGGGCAAGATCAGTGCATTTATCAGTCATGGAATTCGTCCATATTACACTCCACCTGCCCAAGGAGGACTGCAGGGCACTAGAGAAGGTCAAATCCATTTACAAACAAAGTCAGATTTGTATCAGAGGCCCGTATTAGATTGTAAAGGTGGTTGGTGGTCAATTATGACCCCTCCACGCATAGCATAGTAGAGCAATTTTGTAGACAAACTCCATATATACCTAGAAGAAAAATGTAAGAGGAGGATGAGTGTTAGATGAAGGTGACTCTACTGTATGGTTCAACTTCTGGAGACTGTAACTATTTTGTAACCTGCAGCGTCTAGTATTCATTTCCAATTAATACAAGCTTCTTTTGCTGTCAATTACTCACTTTCCAGTTCTTCTTCTTGTTCTAGGCTGCGCCTGTTTTGCATTTGTTCATGTGATGTGAATGTTTAGCATCAGAGGGGCTATCATCCCACCTATGTGTTAGGATTTAGCATGTATCATGGAACATGTGTGCAGGTTTCTGTTGTTTAATGCATAGAGAGTTGTCATCCTGTCTGTGTATTAGAAACTAGATTTACAGACCTTTTAACTGGTTGCAGCCGGCCATCATAGGTTCCTGTGCATCTGCTGGTTTGGTCAATCTTCTCCATTATCACCTTATCCTCAAACTGTGAGTAATTGGTGGTTAAAAGCCTTGTAGTCTGGGGGTGTTCACCCATGTCTGGGGTCTATCATAGTAGAAGTGGTTATCTAGCTTGAATATGAAGCATTTGTTTCATTCATCCACCATTTATCCAACTATTTTGTTGAATTTGTAATGTTCCCGAGCATCACCGATATGCAACCTAGGTGAGTTTCTTGGGGTGATAACATTAAATGGCACCGTTACCGGGGAGAGGAGAATCGAAGCTCAGCTTCCCTGGGAGACGACACAACTTCAAGCTTTGATGACAGACAAGGTTTGAACACAGATTTTGGTTGTAATCATCTATCTGGTGACTCCACTAGAGGAAGGCCATCCTTTGGCGACTCCACATTGAAGTTCTAGTGCAGTTGCTGAAGCATGCACGAAGATATCTTCAAAATACAACTGAACCATTGCCTGATCCTGAGAAGATAGTTCAGTAGAAGAAAATATCGCAGTAAGGAGCATCAGGGTCAGGTAAGCCTTAAAAATTCCATGTATCCCTGTTAGTGATTGGCACCTTCAGAGATTCATGTAACTCCTTGTTATTCATTCCCCTTTTGGAACTCAGTTCACAGAAAGAAGCTCCATGTTGTCCATTATATTCCTTTGTTTCTGCCATTCCATTCATTGATTCATTCTACTGAGTCCACCAGTATATTTTTACCTTACCTCAGTCATGGCAAGCCAGCAAGCTCTTACAAAGATAGAAAGAATAGTTGCTACTAGGTATGGGCCCTTAGTTTTGCCTACCCCTTTGAATGCCATGCATGCAGGAGATTATCAAGAATTTATGCCTAAGTTTACTGGTGAAGAGGGAATATCAGCTGAAGAACATCTAGAGTCCTTTTATAGCTATGATGATAACCTGGATATCTATGAAGAGGACGTGTGGATGAGGGTTTTTGTCCAAAGCCTAGATGGGGATGCTAGAAATTGGTTCAAACAAATACCCCCTAGGTCTATTGCACACATTGAGGCTCTAGATGATGTGTTCCTAAAGCACTGGGGGAATAACTCAGTGATCAGTAAGGGAGAGGAAAGCTCTCCATCATCTTTTGTTTCTTTGTATGCTCAGATGACAAGCCCTTATGGTTGCCCACTAAGCCCTGAGGCAGGCTATAACTTAATGCCCAAGGCTGAGATTGATCACCTCAGTCTTAATATTCTGATGCCTGCTCAGGAGGTCTCCACACAGATCAAAGGGGCAGCCTACCAGATGATAGAATAAGCGGATGTGCAGTCTTGGGACTCCTCCTTGGATGATGATTGTCTAAGGAAATATTCAGGAGCAAAAGACGTTTCTGTGTCGCCTACATATGAACGAATTGGTGCATCATCCATATTTATTGTGTAGGCCACAAAAGACACAAACATGTACACAGCAGCAATGAGTATTCAACTCGTGTACAAAGGCTCCCATGAAGAACATCCAAGGAGGAAAATACACAGAAAGCGAGTGAAATTTGATCCCTATCTACCTATCAAGCTCAAATGTCCTAAACTGTTTGAGTTGGAGGATCAAATAAATCCTATCCTGCTGATCTATGATGAACCGGCTGACTGACAGCAATTTTTGGTGGCCCAGCAAATGGGAAATTTTTTAAGTTTATGTTTTCAAGCTTTAATGTTTGTAATTAATTTCTTTTACAGTTTTCTGTTGAATGCTTAGTTGACTCCATGCCCAATGGACACTAGGCAAGTGTTTTTATAGTTGTTTTTGTATGAAGGCACTGGTTTGCAGGTTCTTGAGACCTCACAGGGAGGATCTCATCCCCAGAAGGAGGCGGTGTTAGCGCTGCTACACAAAGGATTAAAATGGATCCAAGTGTGCTATTGAAATCCCCAAGTTTGGGTCAAAGGCCATACACTGATCGAAATAGTTGCAAGGAGAGTACCCTCCGAAGAGTGAAAATGCACTATCAGGGCTCAAAACACTCTAAAAATATGTAAATGCATTTCCGCAGGCTTAAACTGGGCATTGCACGATAGCCGTTAGATTTAGCTGATCAACGGCCTAGATCGCATCGGCGGGTCACAATCGGCAGAGGCGGATCGGCGATATCGGCGCAGACATCAGCGGCACTGTGATTGCGATATGGCGATTTCATGTGGACTGTTGATCGCGTGAACTGATCAACGGCCCAGATCGCATCGGTGGGCCGCAATCGGCATAGGCGGCTCGGCGGTATCGACACAGATATCAGTGGCATTGCGATTTCGATATGGCGATTCCATGTGGACCGTTGATCGCGTGAACTGATCAACGACCCAGATCGCATCGGTGGATCGCAATCGCAGCTTCCAGCAGGGTTCCTTTTAAGCCATGTTTTATAACATCGCCGATGGCCAATGACCGATTGCCCTATCGGATGCGATATTTCTATTAATCATGCTATAATGGGGTAGTCGGGTCCGCAGCAATATCGTAATCGGCACTTTCAAAGGGGCCATGGCAATGGAGATCAACAATTAAGCGAGGACCGTCGATTGCACTGGCAGATCAATGGCTCGCATCACATCGGCGTATCGCTATTTGCAAAACTGAAGGGGCAGGGCTTTCATATAAGACATGCATGTGATCCGATGAGCCGGACCCGATGGCATTACAAAGAATTTATTATAAAATTTCAAGTCCGCGTGCAAGCCATTTTCAATGTATTTGGTATATTTTCGGTCGATAAATGAAATACAAAGGAAGCCTTGGGCGAGTGCCGATAGCGATAAGTCTTGGATCCGAAAGGGTCCGGAAAGTGAAATATATATTTTTTGAAGTCTGCCAAAGGCAATCCCTCATTGTTTCTAGCGTTTTTCATGGATTTCCAAATATAAAGAAAAGCAAGGGATCGGCCGGCTATGATATGCGACTGCGACCTGAAAGGCGGACCCGATAGAGAAGCTATTCATGTATGGACCTTTGATGTCCAAATGAAGCAAAGTAGGCAGGATTTCTCAGTGGCACGAAATTTTCTAAAGCAGACATGGAACAGTACAACACAATAGGCAACTGCATTTAATACACAGTATGGCCGAGTAGAAAGAGGACGTGCCTCGGGCAAGATCAGTGCATTTATCAGTCATGGAATTCGTCCATATTACACTCCACCTGCCCAAGGAGGACTGCAGGGCACCAGAGAAGGTCAAATCCATTTACAAACACAGTCAGATTTGTATCAGAGGTCCGTATTAGATTGTAAAGGTGGTTGGTGGTCAATTATGACCCCTTCACGCATAGCATAGTAGAGCAATTTTGTAGACAAACTCCATATATACCCAGAAGAAAAATGTAAGAGGAGGATGAGTGTTAGATGGAGGTGACTCTGTTGTATGGTTCAACTTCTGGAGACTGTAACTATTTTGTAACCTGCAGTGTCCGGTCTTCATTTCCAATTAATACAAGCTTCTTTTGTTGTCAATTACTCACTTTCCAGTTCTTCTTCTTGTTCTAGGCTATGCCTGTTTTGCATTTGTTCATGTGATGTGAATGTTTAGCATCAGAGGGGCTGTCATCCCACCTCTGTGTTAGGATTTAGCATGTATCATGGAACATGTGTGCAGGTTTTTGTTGTTTAATGCATAGAGATATGTCATCATGTCTGTGTATTAGAAACTAGATTTATAGACCTTTTAACTGGTTGCAGTCGGCCATCACAGGTTCCTGTGCATCTGCTGGTGTGGTCAGTCTTCTCCATTATCACCTTATCCTCAAACTGTGAGTAATTGGTGGTTAAAAGCCTTGTAGTTTGGGGGTGTTTACCCATGTCTAGGGTCTATCATAGTAGAAGTGGTTATCTAGCTTGAATATGCAGCATTTGTTTCATTCATCCACCATTTATCCAACTATTTTGTTGAATTTGTAATGTTCCCGAGCATCACTGATATGCAACCTAGGTGATTTTCTTGGGGTGATAACAATGAGACATTGAGTTGTAGTCAAAAGGACTACAGAAGATGAGGGGTAGGATCCTTGAGGTGCCCAAACTCTTGGAACATATCTGGCTACGGGAGAACTTAAAGACAGTAGCTGTAGGTTTTGACCCTGTAAAGAAATTACCTACATACGAATTCTAAAACACACAAAATAAGCAATGCGAGAGCGTAACACATAAAACACATATACACTGAGATTTTCCCCCCGATCCCAAAACCAGGACTACTAGCTTGATTTTTCATTATGTTCCTTTCAATGTTACAATACATATTTATACATGCTGAAGCATCCAATACCATGGACCGAAAACCATCGTGTCCAAAACCATGGACTGAAAACCATCGCGTCCAAAACCATGGATTGAAAAGCATTGCGTCCAAAACCATGTATGGAAAATCATGCACAAAACCATAGGCAGGTTCGCCCAACCTAATATTGGGTCCAAAGACAAAATTTCTCGGGGCGCTACCCCTGACCCCATAGAGTGGGGTTACCTACACCACTCAAACCCCTTGTGACTCCCCCCGCTACGTAATTGGGGCAACGAAGGGGGGTACTCCGCCCCCCTTATAACCCCCCAGTTAAGTACGTGGGCTAGCCATTGAAAGAATATAACACAACCCAACATTCTCCCACTTGTTGTTTTCTTTCCATAGAGAGCCACAAGAGATCTTAGTCATTTATCCAGCCCTGCAATGCCCATTGTTTCTCTACATCGAGAGAACTTCTCAGAGCTCACAGATTTTTTCAATGCATCTACAATATTCTTCAAAGTGTCCACCTTTACCAGCAACACCTTTTTTTCTTCTATCATATCCCTCACAAAGTCATATTGAACATCAATGTGCTTTGTCTTTGAATGATATGCAGGGTTCTTTGCCAAGAAAAATGCACTTTGGTTGTCACAGTCTATCCTTATAGCCCCCTGAACTAACCCCATACTTGAACACAATTTTTGCAACCAAACTGCTTCCTTGATGGCATGAGTGGCTGCGATGTATTCTGCTTCTATAGTTGATAGTGCCACTACAAATTGTTTGTTACTCGTCCAAATGGTTGCACCTCCAAATAGGTTAAAAACATACCTACTTGTAGATATTTTCTGATCCAGATCTCTAGCCGAGTCTACATCAACAAAGCCATGAATATCCAATGCTTTGTCCAATCCTGGTCTTCCTTGATAGCAGTAACCATAATCACTAGTGCCATGCAAAAACCTGAAAACTCGATTCACTACTATCCAGTACTCCTTCCTTGGTTTTGAAATAAACCTGCTCAATACTCCCACTGCATGTGCAATCTCTGGTCTAGTATAGACCAGGCTACCGACTTCACTTGCATATTGAACATAGGACATGTCCTCTTCCTCTTCTTGTGTCTTGGGACACTGTTCAACAAATAACCTCACACCTACATGAATAGGAACCTTCACTAGTTTACTATCATGCATATTAAACCTTTGCAATATTGTCTCAGCATAATTCCTCTGGTTTAACCAGAGCTTCCTCTTTGTCCGATCTCTTTTAATTTCCATGCCCAAAATATAGTTTGCAGCACCAAGATATTTCATGTCGAATTTGGAGGAAAATGGGTCTCCAAATCCTGGATAATTTATTTTTCATTTCCAACCAGCAAGATACCATCCACATACAAGACCAGCTAAATAACACGACCACCAATTAATTTAAAGTACACACAGTGATCTTCTTTGCTTCTGGTGAAGCCAAGTCCCTGTATAAATGTATCAAATTTCTGATACCACATCCTTGGTGACTGTTTTAACCCATACATAGACTTCTTTAACTTCCATGCCAGTTCTTTCATACCCTTCGCTGCAAAACCTTCAATTTGCTTCATGTAGATCTCCTCTTCTAGATCCCCGTGAAGAAATGTTGTCTTCACATCCATCTATTCTACCTCAAAATCAAAAGTAGCAACAACAAATAGAAGTAATCTAATAGAAACTACCTTGGCAACATGAGAACAAATATCACCAAAATCGATTCCCAGCACTTGGTGTTATAGAAATTTTTGGGCACTGCAACCCCAATCATATATGTCCATAAACCAAGGGCTCCTAAGTCCCTAAAAGTGTTGTTCTATCCCCTAAAAGAACAAGGTTAGCTGATTACATCATCTCCCAGAAGTTCTCCATGAAAAACTACTCAAAACTGGTCAAAACTGGACCATCTCACCTGCTCCATGGTCAAAGTGTGATGCATCCCACCTAAATGAACACAGGGGGTGCGATGGATACTGAAAAGCCCTTTTAAGGGGTGCAATGGGCGAGAATGGACAAATGGCAGAGGCAGTATGCAAGGTGGAAGATCATGGAATCTTCCAGAAACTTCTCCTGTGACACTTTCCTCTCTGAATTTGCCCAGGGATGAGTAATAGATCATCATTCTCCAAGTGGAATCAAGAACTATCAGAGAGAGGACACTAATCAGATCCTAGAACCTGACTCACCCCCCTTGCAAACATCTATATATGGATCCCTCATCGCAGAGATCTAGAGGCTGGAATTTTGTATCTTGTAAGGAAGTGCTGTTGGTTTCTTGTTTTTAACATCATAGTGTTGGGTGATCTAAGCTTTTCATGAGGTGAAGAAGTGCTTCTTGCTGAGAGGATGATGCTGGTTCAGAACAATTTGTTGTAATCCTCTTTGTTCTTTCTTGATATTAATAAATCTATTCAAGTTTTCCTCCACATTCTTGTATGTTTGATGATATATGCTTGTGTGTGGTCAATATACATCTAGTCCTATATTGTTTATGCTAGTAGATCT
This sequence comes from Pinus tabuliformis, assembly GCA_031772625.1. Classification (NCBI taxonomy): domain Eukaryota; kingdom Viridiplantae; phylum Streptophyta; class Pinopsida; order Pinales; family Pinaceae; genus Pinus; species Pinus tabuliformis. Next base: position 903,101,600 of record CM062808.1, read on the forward strand.
CTGTTCTTGGATAGTGTTATGATGCTTTGATTCTACAGATTCTCTTTGAAGATGGATAGACAAGGAAGCGAGTGGCAAAGATCTATCAAAAGGGAGAGGAATCAAGCGAGGAACCAAGCGCAAGATTGAGGTTGGTGTCCTTTTTTCCCCTCTTATCTACTTATCATAAAGGAAAATGAAAGTAGTTTTAGTTTGTTTGTTTCTAAGATAGCTACTAGTCTTAGTGGGACTAGCAGCTCTGCATAGACACTAGATTTCCCGATAACAAAATGGCGACTCCACTGGGGAACTAATAGTTTGTTTACTTCTCTATATTTGTTAGTTTTATAAACTTACAAACGGAACCTGAAGTCAAGCCAGCTAGCCTTCGAACTGCATTTTCTATGCAAGTGCAAAGTAGATCAATGTTGCTTCAGTCTATCTCCAGGTTTTTTTTATCAACTAAACAACTGATTTGTAAACATCCTAATTGCCCTTGTGGTGGCTCTAGTAACCTCCTTAGATCTACCCCTGTGATTTGTTTACTAGTTATAACTTACTCGGCCTAAATCCCTGAACTGTGCTGCAAACTGTGATCAAGAACTAGTTTAAAAGTCTCGCACTGTACCATCACACCCTCTCTTCAAGGATCTCAGTATGCATTGCACTTCCCATGTGCTGTAGGTGGGATGCATACTGGAATCCTTGTGTAACAGGTGCCTGATCAGAAAAGGCTAATTTTGCCTCCAGACTTTGGTTTTTTTTCATTCTTTTCAGCTCTATTCAGGAGTTTTGTTGTCTGTAGTCAGTATACCTTTGTTGGAAACCCCCTTCCTCACCATTATTCCGCCTCCATTGCGCAAAGAACTGTAAATGTTTTTATGTATTGTGAGCCATTTTCAGTTCTCCTTTACAAAGAAGTAGCGTAATTGAACTGTCATTTTTTGATTTGAAAGTGTCGCAAGTGTCGTTTTCAGTCATAGAAGAGAATCTGATTGTTCTTGATAGTCGATTACACTGTTACTCTTGTATTTGATTTGAATTACCAGTTTTTCAAGTGTCGAAAGCAAGTTTTCAATTCCAAATCGCAAAGTGTCATCATTGTCTTCATTTTGTCTTGAAAAGAAACTTTTGAGTAATGTCGCTTTGAAAAGTAATTCAGATTTGCACTTAACTTTCTTTTTATCATTCACACATTAAGAAGGCTGAAAAAAAATACATGCATGTGCATTTGCATTTAGACTTCTTGTTGTTTTGATTTAGGACAATGCATATAGTGTGTGCTCTCTACTCTATGTTGAAAGAAAATCATCTCTCTTTCTTTAGTAGCTAGGATTTTCATTGCAAAAAGAAGATTAAACGATTGTTTATCATCTTAGATTACATGTTAGGAATTGTATATCTACATCACGTGGTGAACCTGAAAGGAATATTTCTTAAGCAAGATCAACTGTAAAATAAATTTAATGAATCTAAAAACACTTTGGAACCTAACGCACAACATTTAGAATTCTAGGCTAGAGATGTGTTCCGACGTCGTAAAACCTGGTAACTGTTGTTTTCATTGTTGGTTGGGTGATTCCTCCACTTTGAGAGGACAAGTGCCAATACGTACTTGTGCTCCCATGTAGCATCGATTATATTTTTGGAGACCACAATACGTTGTATCCTTTATCCATAGGAAGTTGTGTCTGCCGCCCTATCGATCGCAATGCATTGAACACAGCATTCGGGAAGATTGACTACCGTACCTAAAAAGTATTCTGCAGTTTTGCGATTGGTTTGGTAATCCCTCTGTCTAGATTTCCAGAGTAGTCCCTTTCATTCCTTTTTAGACTCCTTAAAGGAAAAGGTCCATCTGAGCACTTGTCACTTCAGGCTCATTAAAAATTGAAGGTGACTAAAGTCATCTTTTGTTTTTTCTCAACTCCTAAAAATTGAAAAAAAAAGTTGTGTCAAAGCGTCTAAAATTTATTTTAATCAGAATAAACATCACCTTTCCTACGTTGGTCTTAGGTTGAGAAAAATGGAGTCCACCAACCAAGGGGTTCCCCTCAGGGAAAATCCTAGTCCTTTCTCCTCTTGGGGAGATGTTGGTGTGCCTCATATGGCCACATTGTCAATTCCAAGATTGACGATTGGTTTGCCCATATGGCTCTTCTCAACCTCTGTCATTCAAAATACCGTAATTCCTAAGCAATCAAGTCAGCAACCAAATGATACCAGAGTCACCCCCCAACCTTCTACTTCGTCCAGTTCTCCTTCTCCTCCTTCCTCTTCACTTGATGAAGCTGGTAAAGCCAAAAATCAAGTAACTGAGAAGAAGAAAGAAAAGAAGAAGAAGGAGCCAAAGGCGAAAAGGGGCAACCAGGTATCATCTAGAAAAATCCACACACTACACCATCTAGGCTTAAATCGCCATGTGTCATTTGCAAAGGAGACCACTATCATCAAGATTGTCCCTGCATCCCTTGGATCTTAAGGGACTGGTCTCCTCGTTTGCACAATCCGGTGTCATCAACCTCTGATGATCATGTTGAGAATACACCGTCAACTAGTGAAAATGGAGTCTCTCGATAGAAAAGGAATTGCAGATTTCCTTGTAAACTGTGTGAAGGTGATCATGTCGTCCACCGTTGTCCCTTCCTAGACGAGGCTAAAAGAGTGTTAGACAATTGTCTGGTTTCACCATTACGGCTTCCTCCTGAATATAAGAAGCTCTTGCCAAGTCCGTCACTAGTTGAAAATCTGGCTGACAGGCCATTGTGGTCGTCTGAAGCGTCTATCATTGAAGATGAACCCTCTGAATCCATACCCGATGAAAGTCAAAAGGTCGAGACGGCGGTCGACCTGGTCTTGCCTTCAGAAGATCCATCTTTGGATGATACAATCACCGAGGAAAATAAGAACGACACCGTTCAAATTCTCTTCGTAAACATAGACTCTGATGAACATAGGGGCAGTCTACCCATTCCTTTACCGTAGGAAGGAAGTTCGTCAGAGTCATATCCGGTTGTCTATTCGGTCCCACCTACAAGCAACCTAGTTGTTTCCTTCGACTGGAACCTGCTAGGTAGACCCCGTTTACCGGCTAGTGTACCATTTCGAATCATTGCTCAAATATACAAAATGGTCATGGCCGGTACCATCATAGATGAAGGGGCATCTATGAGTATCCTGTCCTCAATACCTTGGGGAGCGCTTGGTTTTCCATCGCTTCTGCCTGAGATGAGAAATCTGATAGGCTCCGATAAAGGAACTAATCGATTGTTAGGGATCCTTCCCAATGTGCCCATAACGTTGAGAAGGAAAACCGTTCACATGAACATAATGGTAGTCCAAGGACTCCTGGATTATAATCTACTCCTTGGGTGAAACTATATTTATAGCATGGGAGCCATTGTCTCCTTACTCTTTAAAGTAATGTGTTTTCCGCATGAAGGCAGAGTGGTCAAGCTCATAGACCAGCTGTCGTTTCCCGGCTCACACATAACTAATAGTCGAATACCATCCCTGAATGGTCTTTTTAGGCAAGGAATGTCTCATCAATCCCCAGTCTGTCGACCTGATGAGCACAAGTGATTCGGGAAGACAGGACTGAAACCCAGGAGGCATGCACCCTTGTCTGTTTCGGCAGGAAAACCTTGGGTATAGGGTAGGTTTCCACGAAGGATATATGACTATTTTATGAGTTTAGACTGGAATAATATTCCTCCGTCAAAGTTATGTGAGTGGAGGCAGTTTCCGCCACTCACCTTTGTCTATTTCGGTAGACATCGCCAAGGAAGTGTTTTATCTGATGTATGGATAGAACAATCTTTGGTAACCTGGAAATTTTTCACTATACATGGGGGCATGCAAACCTTTTGGCATACAAGAAAAGAGCGACCATTTATTTTTTAAATTTATAGGTCCTCTAACACTTTAAACTCATAGGATTGGTCGTTTCCTAACTTGCATGAAGAAAGGATGCGGGGCAAAGCTTTGAAAAAATGCCATCTTAGACGAGACATCCTTATTATACGACTGGATAGAGCAGTTTTTTTTTGAAGTTCAAGCTCGTTAAAAATTAAACATAAGTAGTGAGCAAATTTTTCCCCCAGAGTTCAAGCTCATTCGTTCAAAAATGAACCAATTTCTAGTAAATAACCATCTTGAATGCATTATCATCAGCCTCTGAAGCCTTGGTCGTGTTCTCATCATCACCTCCACTTTGTTTTGCCTGATCATTCACCTCCATTTGATTGTTTACCCATTTTGAGGAACAGCTGTGAAGAGTGATCCTATTAGCCATCCTTGTAACACTGCCATGATTGGAAAATTCCAAACCTTACCTAGAATTAGCTGCTACCCAAATTTATCACTCGTTCCTCGAAAAATGAGTCTCCTTTAAGCTCTTTTCATCTGACTCGTAAAATATGAAAATATTGGCAAGCAATTGGCCTCTCCAGCTCATTAAAATGACCAGAAGTGCTATCCCTCCTCTAGATTTTAATCTTTTTTGACCTGAGGGATTATTACACAAAAAGGTCGAGCGCTTGTCTTGTTCGGCTCGTTAAAATTACCAAAAATTCATCCCTTTCGTATTGCTTTATACTTTTTCAGACCTAAGGGATTATATGACGAAAAAGGGATTATTGGATTTTCCTTTACGTCCCTTTCAGACTCTCTAAAATTGAAAAGGATCGAGTTATCTTTGTCGTTAAACTCGTTAAAACCTAATAGCGATAAACTTGTCCATACAGACAAGAACGAGTTTCTCTATCGCTAGGCTCGTTAAAACATAGCGATGGGTTTGCCCGAAGGGAAAATTATATAACAACCATATGTTATCCTCCTCAAGCTTGACAGAAATAAAGAGGTATTGGTCAGCAATGACTGGGCAAAATTGGGAAGAAAACTTGAAGAAACTTTATTAGTAGCAAGTCGCTCTTGAACATGACACTTTCACTCCGCATCTGAGTCGAGTTGGGTTGTTCCGTTCACCGGTCACATCACCATTGGTCCATCACACCATCCACATTTGGGGTTAACGCTACCAATCCATCATGTCAGTGTCGCCGGTATGTTCAAGAGAATTCGCTCAGAGAATTCACCTGTGTCCCATCCGCTGCAATACGTTCACCCTCCATTCTTTCATGACCGCCCCCCTGAACCTTATGTCATTAGATCGTTTTCACCTCCATTAAAATCATTTGCTCCACTCCATGGCGTAGATGTGGGATTCATTAAGGCCCTCCTACGATGGATCGCTTCTTGTTGACATCAGCTCATTATCCAAGAATTCGATCTAGGAACAACCCTTTCAGTACTTTGAAGCTTGCATGCCCCAATGGCAAGCTTCTCACTTCTGGCAACAGGCTTACATCATTGGCTTTCGACCGAAATATTTTGCATGGTGTTCGACGCCAAGTCCCTGTTCACACCATGTGAATTGTACTACAATACCTTGAGGGTCATCATCATTATCGGTGATTCCTCTCGCGCCTGTTAACAGCTTACATCACTGGCTGGGAATCAGGCGATGTCTTTCCATGTTCGACTCCAGAACATCTCTCACATGGATCTACTTGTACTTCGAGTGAAGATCGAACGAGATTGAAGACCCCAAATCTAGTTTCATCCATCCGAGCTGCGATATATATTCAGGGAAATAAAGACATCAAATGTACATTATTGTTGCACAGATAATCATCCAACCTAATGGATGATGGCTCTACCAGAATCATCAGTATGCACATAGACGGTTGTCTGTCCTATGTACATGAAAATGAATTTATAAAGCTGAGCATGGGAATGCCCGACTCAGCTAGGCCATGAAAAATATTATAAAGATAATGTATTGTATTGTATCTTATTACAGGTCTCCTTCCAGCTTGAAAAACTTCGGATCCTCATGATAAAGCATTTCACTCGACATCAAAATATTAACGACCTCATGCTTTATGGGGCAACTGTTATAGACATTTTTGGGCACTGCAACCCCAATCATATATTTCCATAAAACAAGGGCTCCTAAGTCCCTAAAAGTGTTGTTTTATCCCCTAAAAGAACAAGGGCAGCTGATTACATCATCCCCCAAAAGTTCTCCATGAAAAACTACTCAGAACTGGTCAAAAATGGACCATCTCACCTGATCCATGGTCAAAGTGTGATGCATCCCACCTAAATGCACACAGGAGGTGTGATTCATACTGAAAATCCCTTCTATGTGGTGCGATGGGCGAGAATGGACAAATGGCAGAGGTAGTATGCGAGGTGGAAGATCATGGAATCTTCCATAAACTTCTCCTGTGACACTTGCCTCTCTGAATTCGCCCAAGGATGAGTAAAATGTCATCATTCTCCAAGTGGAATCAAGAACTATCAGAGAGAGGACACTAATCAGATCCCAGAAGCTAACTCACCCCCTTGCAAACATCTATATATGGATCCCTCATCCCAAAGATCCAGAGGCTGGAATTTTGTATCTTGTAAGTAAGCATTGTTGGTTTCTTGCTGTAACATCATAGTGTTGGGTGATCTAAGCTTTTCATGAGGTGAAGAAGGGCTTCTTGCTGAGAGGATGATGCTGGGTTAAAACAATTGGTTGTAATCCTCTTTTCTCTTTCTTGATATTAATAAATCTATTCAAGTTTTCCTCCACATTCTTGTATGTTTGATGATATATGCTTGTGTGTGGTCAATATACATCCGGTCCTACATTTTTTATGCTAGTAGATCTCTGTTCTTGGATAGTGTTATGCTGCTTTGATTCTACAGATGTTCTTTGAAGCTGGGTTGACAAGGAAGCGAGTGGAAAAGATCTATCGGAAGGGAGAGGAATCAAGCGAGAAACCAAGCACAAGATTGAGGTTGTTGTCCTTTGTTCCCCTCTTATCTACTTATCATAAAGGAAAATGAAAGTAGTTTTAGTTTGTTTGTTTGTAAGATAGCTACCAGTCTTAGTGGGACTAGCAGCTCTGCATAGACACTAGATTTCCCGATAACACTTGGGAATAACCTTTTGCTACCAACTGATCTTTGTATTTCTCCACCTTTCCTTCTATGTTCGTCTTCTTCTTGAACAACCATTTCCTGCCAATGGGTTTCCTTCGAGCCAGCAACTACACCAGATCCCATGCCTCATTTTTGTACAAATATTCTATTTCATCAACCATGGCCTCTTTATGAATATATTACTTCCTTCACAATTCTGTGATAATCATCAGTGATAGATAAAGCAAAATTTGAAGAGAAAATAGATGGACTATACCTTTCTAGCTACCTTCTTTCTCGAACTGATCTTATCACACTCGGAGTTTGTGGCTCTTCATCTTCTAATTCTGCCTCTGTTGTAGAGTATGAATCTTCCTCCTTAAGCTCAAACTCTATCTTCTCAGGTTCCTTTGGTTGGAATTTATGTTTAATAGTGTCTTTCACCTCTCTGAACACCACATCTCGATTGTACACAACCTTTCTTGTTACTAGGTTCCAAAGCTTATAACCCTTTAAACCATCCTTATACCCAATAAAGATGCACTTTTCTGATTTACTATTCAACTTGGTTCTTTTCTCCTTTGGAACATGTACATATGCATCACATCCAAATACCCTCAGATGTGAAAGAGAGGGTTTCTTACCAGTCCATACATTGTGGAGTCTTATCCTCCAATGCTGATGAAGGCGATCTGTTGACCAGGTAACATGCAGTCTCCACCGCCTCTGCCCAGAATTATTGTCCTAACCCGACACCACTAAGCATGCTTCTTTCCCTTTCCATCAACATCTTGTTCATTCTTTTTGCAACTCCATTTTTCTCAGCTGTGTATGGAGTAGTCTTCTGTCATGCTATACCACACTTCTACAGAATTTTTCAAATTCCTTACTGCAAAACTTTTCACCGTTATCTGTCCTCGACACCTTTATCTTCTTGTCTGTCTGGTTTTCCACCAGAGCCTTAAATTCTTTAAACATGTAAAAGACTTCAGATTTCTTCTTCAGGAAATATATCCATGTATTCCTTGAGGAGTCATCTATAAATGATACATAGTACACAGAATTACCCAGTGATGGAACCTTCATAGGTCCAAACACATCACTGTTCACAAGCTCTAATATATGCTTTGCCCTCTTACCACCAGAGGGGAAACTCACTTGATTTTGCTTCCCATATACACAATTTTCACAGAAATAAAAATCCAGAGAGCTATTACTCATACCTTCTACCATACCTTTACCATGAAGTATCCGAAAGCCCTTCTCTCCAATATGTCCAAGCCTTTGATGCCACAACATGGTCTTCTCTCCAAAGACCACTATATTTTCTGCTCCACTTTCAGGAACCGCAGAACTGTTGCACCCATCAATAATAGTGCTACCTTGCAGCTTGTACATAGTTCCAATCCAGACTCCCTACATCAATACCAGTGCTCCTTCAACCATCTTGCAGGTATCCTTCTCGAACACTATTTTTCCACTTGCATCATCTAGCTTGCTTACAAAAATCAAATTTTTGGCCAATGCAGGAATATGCAGAACACCTGGAAGTGTTCTAACCCTTCCACCTTGAAACTTCAACTTTACTTTTCCATGACCAACAATTCTAGCCTTCCTATCATCCCCTAAGAAGACATCACCACCATCGTATTTCTCATACTCGTAGAACCACTCTCTATGGGGAGTGATGTGAAAGGATGCACCTGAGTCAATCAACCATTCCTCATGATTTACATGTGTACTTGAAGAAGCCAAGTACACATCCCCACCTTCATATGAGATGGTTTTTGCCTCTACAGAAGGAGGATCATCAGATACATTTCCTCTATCAACAGCTTTAGATTTATAGTCCCTTTTGTAATGCCCTTCCTTTCTGTATTTCTAGCACACCACCTTTACAGCATTTCCTAGAGATTTAGCTCTCCCACTCGATGACTTATTTTTTCTGTTCTGGGGCCGTATTTGTACAGACAAGACATCACCATTCTACCTCTCCATATTTTTCCATCTCATCTCCTCCATCAGCAAGGATGAGACTATTTCATCAAACTGCAAGGTAGTTGTATTGCTACCTATTGCAATAACCAAACTATCCCACGAATCTGGTAGAGAACACAACAAATTCATGCACTTATCTTCATCTAAAATTTTAATATCCACATATAATAACTAACTTACCACAGTATTAAATGTGTTCAGATGCTCTGTCACCGAGTCTCCATCTTTCATCCTCAGGTTATACAACTTTTTCCATAGGAACAATTTATTCACTAGAGACTTAGATTGGTACAAAGTCCCTCACTTGTCCCACAAAGCCTTCGTCGTAGCTTCCCCTGATACATTCAACAATACTGAATCTAAGACACACAATCGTATTGTGCTCTTTGTCTTCCGATCCAACTTCTTCCATTCTTCATCGAACACTCCCGTTGGTTTAGTACCCAGATCTACCGTGATCCACTAATATTTATCCACCAACAGATCCTCGATCTTGAGTTTCCACAACTCAAAACTCTAACCATTAAATTTCTCAATCTCTATCTTTCCACTGCTCACCATCTTCTTTCACCACCAGAATCAATCTCATAGATGTCCCACCGAACAGGGTCAACCACATGCCCAAGTGAAACCCCTTGGCAACAAAGGTGTCCCCTTGAAGCCAAAACAGCTTCAATACCAAATGTAGCTTTTAACCCTATACAGAAACTATCTACACACGAATTCTAAAACACAGAAAATAAACAATGCGAGAGCATAACACATAAAACACATATACACAGAGATTTTCCCGTGGATCCCAAAATAGGGACTACCGGCTTGATTTTTCTTTATGTTCCTTTCAATGTTATAATACATATTTATACATGCTAAAGCATCCAATACCATGGACCGAAAACCATCGCGTCCAAAACCATCTGTGAAAAATCATGCACCAAACCGTAGGTGGGTCCACCCAACCTAATATAGGGTCCAAAAACAAAATTTTCTGGGGCATTGCCCCAGACCCCATAGAATGGGGTTACCTGCACCCCTCAAACCCCTTGTGACTCCCCCCGCTACGCAATCGGCATAACGAAGGGGGGGATTCATCCCCTTCTAACCCCCCAGTTATCTACGTGGATAGTTGTGGAAAGAATATAACACAACCCAACAGTAGCAGGATGACGGATATTAGTAGAATCAAGATGTGATGTCGTGACAAGGTAGTGCTAAAGTGCATAGGTCTATAGCAGCACAATGAGGGTTGCAATAGTGCAAGAGGCATAGAGGTGGTTACAACAGTGTGAGAGGCACATAGGTGTTTACAGTAGTGCAAAGGTGATAGAGGGAGCACAAAATAGTAGAAGAGGTAGCTTCAACATCAGGAGGATTCTAGACTGACAAGGATGTTATAATTTGGGTAGATCAGTTACTTCTCGGTAAATGAGTTGTTTTGCAACAGTTAGCAGTGGGAGTGCTATGGGTAGCATGGGCAACATTTTGAGAGGGAGATGTAGTACAAATGTAGCAATGGAAATGGGAGAGCCATGCGAAATAGTACAGGAAGTAGTAGTGCAGTGGACATAGGGCAGCAGGCCCAGCATCAGCATAGTTACCGGTGCAGAAGTATCAATGTGATGTTCAATGCTGGAGCATTACTAGAGCACATTCCTCACTAAGAGGGAGTGTTTATTTGTGGTAGCATAGGACGTTCTATAGGCATCAAAATTGGTGGAGAGGCTAAAGCACATAATATATCCAAGACCCAGAAACGGTTTGGCAAAATTCTACTCGGTTAAAGAGATATTAAAATAATTAATAGTTTATTGGAGTTCCTAAGTCTAAACTTCATAAAATTAATATTAATGGGTATTAATATAAAACTGGGTGATAATGTTCTAAATGAAATGGATCAAGCTAAATATAATCTTATCCTTTGATTAGAGACTTAATCTTGGTCACTGAAGACTCAACAGGAAAAGTATAAGAGGAGACTTGAGGGTCAGTTGGAGATACACCAAGATTGATCTGTCAGTTCGATTTTCAGGAGCGGGGTTTGTTGAGAAAATTAGAACAAGTGATTTGTTGCAGCAATGGGAAGTGAGTACATAACAGAGAGGTAGAGATAGTGTCTGACGATTAGTGCAGTGACTCAAGAGGCTAACGTAGAGGTAGGCAGTGCTACGCAAAGGCAGCAAGAGCCACGCAGAGGCATCTAGAGACTGCACAGAGGTTGAGGGGCCTACGTTGGTGATGCAAAAGGCCAAAGAGTTGATGCAGAGAGGAATAAGGTTGACATCGAGGGTTCAGGAGCTACGCTGAGGCAAGCAAGGCTGACACAGAGCCTAAGAGAAGCATCGGAAGGATTTTCGGGCAGACTAGCTGAATATCTATCTTCAAGAAGAGGTATTACTGTCGTGTAACAATATCTACTTGGTGAGCTAGTTTGGCACCCTATTTGTACTCAAGAAATCTGCATAATAATAAAACACTTAGAATTGCTGGACTAGTTTTCCCGCATTGGGGTTTTATAGGGAAGATTGTCCAAAAATAATGGTGTCCTTTGTGTGTTTGTCTAGTATTTCAATTGCTAATCTGTATATGATTTAAGGTTGAATTTGTGTTTATTGTCTGTATTTATATGTATAAATAACTTGTTAGTGGAATAAATAAGTAGGTGAAATAAACCAGATGATGCAATAGGGATTTCGAATGTGTCAGACTTAGAAATTTCAACAGTTTATCAAAAACTAGGAAGGGACATGACTACCTGTTCATAGTAGTTAACAGGTTTAGCAAGATGTGTGTTCTGATGCCTTGTAAAAATACTATCAATAGGCAAGGAGCAACAAAATTGTTATTTATACAAGTTTGGGTGCACTTTGGATACCGAGGAGAATCATTTTAGAAAGGGATACAATATTTCTTAGTGCATTCTAGACTACATTGTGGGAGAAGATGGACACAAAGTTAAAGATATCTACAACATTCCATCCACAAACAGATGGATAGAGACGAGTAGTCAACAAGACTTTGGTGAAAATTCTGAGGGGATACAACTATAAGCATCTAAAGACTTGAGATGAAAATATGGTATATATACAACATTCTTACAATAAAGTAGTCCACACTTCTACACGAAAACCCTCATTTGAGACTTTTTTTGGATATTTTCCACCTTCACCTTTGGATATTGCATATGGGCAACAAGGAGGAGCGAGGGATGATCTTACAAGAGATGCTTTGAGGGCTGAAAATATTATAGATAGGCAAATCCATCTACAAGTACAAGAAATACTACAGAAGTTAGAGGAGAAGTATAAGGCCAGACATGATCAACACAAAACAGAGAAGGCATTCAAGTTGGGAGACAGAGTATTGTTACAATTTAACTAGGAGAGGCTATGGGGGCATAGTAAGAAAATCAAGGTGGGAGATACTAAAAAAGGTGGGAGATAATTCCTATCAACTTAGTTTACCACCATATTTGTACATTTACCCATTTTTTATTGTAGAGAATCTAAAACTCTATGATCTGTCCATGCCATAACAAGAAGAGGAACAAGTCCTACCTTTTGTGGAGGATTTGGCACCAGATGCTCGGGAAAAGTTGACAGAAGATATAGTTTTGCAAAAGACGTCCAAAACTACAAGACGGGGCAATATGACCTTTGACATATTAGATTGAAGGGATAACTTCGAGGCAAAGCTAAATGGTACACGAGAGAGAAGGTGGAGGAAAAATTTCCTCGCCTCATTCAGTAGAAGCTTTTGGGGACCAAAATCCTCCCAAAATGGGGAGTTGTGATCCAGATTCAATCATTATATTGTTTTTCATCAATCTAAAAGCATTTGGAGTGGGAAAAGTGGAGGAATCAGCTCATGGGACCATCGTATTGGGTGGGACCCAGTCTAGCGAAACAAGGTCTAAAACCTTCCAAGAGCGTTTTGAGGCATCAAACAACATTTTTGGGGGTAAAACTTTACTTCTTTAATGAAACACCATTTCATACTATTCTACACACAAATATATTTCCAACAATGCAAAAAGCACACAATTCAAAGTCTGTATGCAAAAGTTATGCCACTCAGAAGTTGACCTTCTTGTTTTCACACCTATAGTTTGGGAGGATGTTGCGTTAGCCCCCATTATTCATAGAAAAGGGGCTAGCCATGTAATTATGATGTAAAAGACTATAGAATATTCTATATTGTGACTCTAGTTAAGAGTTTATGTAGTCAAAATTAATCACTAGTAGGCTATTGGGTTGTGTTATAGTCGGGCCATTAGGAGGAAGAGGCATTCTATTCTTTCGAGAGTGTTTTGTTCCATAGCTAGGTAAATATAGCTAGGAGAGATAGGAGGTAGAGAAAATAGAGAGGATATGTGCACTGTAGCAACCCACAGGACACATGCATTACTTCTTTGTACTTGCAACCATCTTTTTAGACAAATAAAGAGAGTGAAATGACCTCACCTTCTAGCTGGGTTTTCTCTCGAAAGGGTTTCCCAGACAGCATATCTTGTGTTTTGTGTGTATGTGTGATTGTTTTGTCATTCTATATTTTTTTGCATTATTTCCATTTTCATGCATGCATTAATCATAGTTAAATCTACAGATCTTAAAGTTTTAATAAAATTGTAATAATGTAGAATCTCAAATTTTTAATATAATATTATCTTATTTGTTGTGACGAACTATCCATTGGAATATCCACAATAGTTTAGGAATCACTTGGAGACATTAAAACCCTCTCACTTTTGTCTAAAGGAGACTTTTTATGGTGGTGACTAATTTTTAGGCTTAGTTTTCATTTTATTATTTTCATTTTGTTTCTAGATCTAACTTTTAACTTTTTTATTTCTAGTTTCATACGCATTGCATTTTATATCTAATCTCTTAAGTTGCATTTTTCTAATTGGCTACTTCATCTATTTCATTTGAATATTTTACGTCTTCACTTCACTTGCAGTTTTAGACTTAAAGTAGTTCTTTTCTTTGATTAGCAATCTCATTTGCCATTATTTACTTTTGCTTTGTAATAAAATTCTAACTTGGTTTCATTATCATAATATAATATAAGTGAAGAACATTTTTAAGCATTCTCCATTAAAATAATTTTGAGATATTACTTCAACTAATTAAATCTTGTGATTTTGGGCTTAAAGTATTGAATCATAAGTGGATTGGTATCTAGATATATCTTAAGCACTCCTTTTTGAAGCATCATTCTTGAAGTTGATATCTCATTTAAGCATCAACAGTGTGTTTTTCATTCTCATCTGACATTTGATCATTATAACAGGAATTGTCGATTTACTTTGTAATTGCAAGATTGTTCTAATTTTTAAATCATAATTACTTGCAAGCCATTCTTAAATTGTTTACTGCGCATATTCTTGGTTATTCTAATCGATAAAAGTAACTTTCTTCTTGCAGCATTGCTAATCTAGTAACTTGAAGTTTCCATGTTGTGCAAGTGATATAATCTATATTGAGAATTGTTCATTAGGCACTAGTTTCTATTTGATAATCTTGATATTGTATCATTGATCTCAATTTGTTTAATCTTATTAAGACATACTTTTCTCATTCAATAAATACACTTGCTAATTAATCTCAATTCAATTTTTCTGGAGAGGTAGTGATCTTTCCCTTAGTCTAATAGAACTTGTTGTTCGAACAATTTTCTTTTCCATCTACCCTTAGGGACTAGCCCCCTCGACTTAGCTAGGAGAGAGTCTAAACGGAATGAGTAAGGATCGGGGTGACAACCTCTACCTTGAGTGTTGTGCTTTAGGTGTACACTTTAGGCGACAATAATACCCTTCAAAGAAAATATTTTATTGACTTGCCTACTAATTAATCTATCCATATAGTTATTAAGTTTAGGGATTAAATTTTAACCTAGGTTTCCATGTCCCATTTTCCCCTTGAGGGCCTTCAAAGGTGTTTTGAATGTTTTTCTTGATTTTCATTTCAAGCACTTCTCCCTTTTCCAAAGATGGTACCCAATTTAAAACAATTAATTTATACTTAGTGTGCTTGACCCCAAGGGATTAAAACCAATGGCTTGCAAAACAATCTAGATTAATAAAAACATACTAGAAATAATGGAACCAACTAATTTGGTTATTGATTAAGGTTTCTGATCATTTTGTTAACTTAAGATAATTATAAATTTTTACATCACTTTAAAAATACTAAAAAATTGTTATCTACACCATGGGGCATGTGGGAGCCGCATGAAAATGGGAATGCATAGACTGATGATGATTCCATGATGGGTGATTGATAGACGTAGCTGCAAGCATACAGGAAACCATAACACAACGAAGCAATAATTTGAGAACCTCCATTTTTCCTTTTCCGATTACAGAGCCTTTCAGAACCTCAAATTACAGAACTTCAGAACCTCAAATCACAGAGCCTTTCAAAGGGTGTGAATACTTATGTGTGCTTATCTCTCTCTCTCTCTCTCTCTCTCTCTCTCTCTCTCTCTCTCTCTATATATATATATATATATATATATATATATATATATATATATATATATATATATATATATATATATATATATATATACAGGTGATCTGAAAATCACTTGTGAGTGATCTCAGTTAATTAATTAATGTAGGTATTACAGACTCGTGCTGGTGTGTGTCTATGTTATCTTAGGCAATGGATCGATAAGATTGCAAAATACACAGACACTGGAAAACAGTAAGAGAAACACAGCAAGCAAAACAAAAAATAACAAAATTTAATAAGGAGTTCACCCAATCCTCCTGGGCTATGTCTCCGGTCCAATTTTAAGTGGTGGCCTTCTTTTATTGTGTCTTTAAGCAAAGGTTTTACAATGAGGAGCTCAATTTGAGTCTCCTGAAGTAGATGATGCTTAGTAGGGTGGTTCTTGAATTCCCCAAGCCACTAGAGTGCACAGACTCCCCCTTACCAAGTCTCGACCTCAACTGGTCTTGATGGGATGAGTCCAATTTGGTACTCAGTTCCCGACAGATATCCTGACAGGGATTGCTTGAACCTCTCAAGCCTTCTATCTGCTCGATGCTACCTTAGCTCTATAGGTCAGCTCGTCTCTCTATTCTCTCCTGCACTTTCTATTCCGTCTCTCTATCTCACTGTCTCCTTCTTTGTTTTCTCCCTTTTTTCTTTTCTTTGTTTATTCGTGGCTTAAAGCCAATCCATCCTCTGACTGTTCGCTTCCTCTTCCATCCCTTCAGTTCGCCTACTATTGTTCGCTTGGAGTTCCCTGCCTCTGTGTCATCGCCATTGTATAATATCTCACAGGGAAGTGGCCACTTGTCCTCTCACAAACTATGCCAACTCTTCCTCAAATGGTTCAGTATTTTGGTTACTCTATGTAATGATTTATTTGCTAACTTAGCAGTCCAAACAGACTTCAACCTTTATATGCAAAATCCCGTCAAATCTAGTTTCCCATCAGGCGCAATCTTCACCATTAAATCTGGAGCCCCTAGATCCTATGGTGTTCGCTCTTATCGTGCAGTTGACTTGCTCGAACGTTAGCCCGTGATAAGAGCAGTTTTCTTTCTCATCCACTGGAAATGCGTCAATCAACGTATGGAATCACTCGTTCTCCTGCCAATTCTGCTTATAGCCCGAAACGCCTCTAATATTCCACCGGTTTTGGAGAGTGGGACCCACCTTTCAGTTTAGCACTTTTCCCATAGTTTTCGGCTTCCCTTGTGACTGAGCACTTGAGGCTATTCCATTTCGAGGGGTTTTGCCCAGCAAATTACTTTGCATTAATCGTGCATCAGAAATGGCCTCTGCTTTCTGATTTGGACTTCCTAACTGCCATTTTGCCTCCTGCTCGGTCAACGTGCTTTGACCGAGGTCCTCATCGTTCCTTGCTGGTTACAAACTGCCACTATCCAGAGGTCCTTCCTGATAGCTCATTGTTCACAAGTTTTTGAAGTTTGTCATGATTTGATACAGTCATAGAACTCGGATAATTTTCATGGATCCAATTCGAATCACGGCCTTCCCACTGAAAAAGATTTTGGACCACCGAAAGTTGGTTTTCAAGCATTGACTAAGTGAGGATACAACTTTCTCACTTGTCCAATCTCTATCCACTTTGCATTGCTTGGCTTTGAACCCTTGAGCGCGGCTCTAAGGTACTCAACATCTCCCCTACGTGTCATTCTCACCTTCCTATCCAGAACTGTGTCTTCCTACAATTCATTAAGATTTTTAGGTAACAGGTCATCAATAGAAGGCAATTGACTCTGCTCTTCGAGATCCTAAATTAATGAAGGTTCAAATAACCTCAAGCAATCTACATTCATGACTGAGTAGATATGCATGCAAGCTAGTAGATCAAGGCGAAAAGCATTCTCACCAATTCTCTCAATTATCTTGAAGGGTCCATACCTAATAGGATTTAGCTTTTTACCTTCACCTTGCATTATGTCCTTGCTCATATACAGCCAGACTTGGTCACCAACTTGGAAACTATGCTCCATCTGATGCTTGTCATGCCTTGCCTTGTATCTAGCTTGGCTCTTTTCCAGTTGTTCCTATACTGCCTGGTGGATCTCTTGGATTTGTTCAATGAACCTAGTTGCCCTATCCACATCACTGTGTCCCTCAACTGTGGTGTCTTTACCAAAGACAAAATCCAAAGGAGACCTTGGTGTGAAACCAAAACAGGTCTCAAAAGGAGATCTCTATGTAGAAGAATGTTTTGGTTGGTTGTAAGCATGTTGCACATAACAAAAATGTTCATCCCAAAGCTTAGGATGTTTGTTATAATATCCCCTGAGCAACTGGATCACTATCTTGTTAACTACTTATGTCTGGCCATCAGTTTGTGGATGAAAAGATGTGCTTTTCTTCAGTTTGGTGTCCATCAGTTCCCATAGACTTGACCAAAAATTTCCCACAGATCGGGTGTCTTGATCACATATAATGGAAGTGGGTAATCCAAAATGAACCCAAACATGTTGAAAGAATAGTTTTGCAATTTTTTCAGCTGTAATCTGTTTATTACAAGCTATCAAAATACACATTTTGCTGAACCTATCCATAACAACATATAAATAATCATGACCTTTCCTAGATTTAGGAAGTCCTCCAAAAAAATCCATGGAAACACTTTCGCAAGGATGAGAAGGAACTGGTAATGGAGTGTACAAGCCTAGTTTTCTATTGTTGGGCTTGCTTTTAGCACACATAGTACACCCTCTTACATATCTAGAAACTGTCTCATTCATTTTCGGCCAATAACAAAATCTTTGCAGCTATGCAACTATTTTACTTACCCCAAAGTGACCTGATATTAGAGAAGTGTGTGCTTCTCGAGTTATCTTTACTCTTTCAGTTTGTGGACTGCATAGCTTCCCACAATGATATAACAGTTGGTCCTTTACATGATAATCCAATTCTTCTATTCATTTGCCTTGACTTAAAGTTGCATATACATCTTTAAATTCTATATCTTGAGCATATTGTGCAATGTAGCTTTCATGTAACACAAAATTATGCTTAAGTATAGTAGATGCATTTATGACGGGTCTAGATAACATATCTGCAACTTTATTGTGTATGCCCTTTTTATATATGATGACTAAATGAAACTGTTGTAGAAAACCCATCCATCTATAGTGTCTTGATTGTTGCAACTTAGTTTGGGAGTGTAGATATTGAAGTGGTTGATGATCAATATGTATTACTGTCTCTTTGCCCATTAAGTAATGTTTCCACTTTTTCACACTTTGTACTAATGCATACAATTCTTTATCATATGTAGGATAGTTAACTACTGCAGAATTAAATTTCTCAGAATGATAACATATGGGTTTACCGTGCTGTGTCAACACTGCTCCCATGGCATAGTCACTGGCATCTGTTTGGATCTCAAATGGTCTTTGAAGATCAGGCAGTGCTAGTACTGGTGCTGTACTAATCTTTTCTTTCAAGGTGTCGAAGGCTTTCTGCTATTTGCCTCCCCACTGAAACACCTTGTTCAATCCTGTTAAAGCATGTAAGGGAGCTGCAATTGAGGAAAAGTTAGAAATGAACTTTCTTCAATATTGTGCTACTCCTAAGAAGCTCCTAAATTCTATAGCAGATTTGGGTTTAGGCTAGTTTACAATGACGACCACCTTAGAGGGATCTATCTTCAATTCACCACCCCCTACTATATGTCCCAAATAATTCAAAGATGTTTTTCCAAATTCACATTTTGGGAGTTTAATATAAAGTTTTTCTCTTTTCAAAACATCTAGTTTCTATTTAACATGCTTTAAATGTTCTTCCCATGTTTTGCTAAATATCAGAATGTCATCCAAATACACAATAACAAAATCATCAAGAAAAGGTCTGAGTACATCATTAATTAATCTCATGAAAGTAGAAGGAGCATTAGTTAAGCCAAAAGGCATAACCAGCCACTCATACAATCCTCGCTTTGTTTTGAAAGCAGTCTTCCATGCATCTTGTTCTGCAACTCTGACCTGATGGTATCCACTATGCAAGTCAAACTTGGAAAAATAAACAGCTTCTTTCAATTGATCTAAGAGATCATATATGCGAGAAAGGGGATAACGATTTTTTATTGTTATCTTATTCAATGCTTGGTAATCAATGCACATTCTCCACGAGCCATCTTTCTTTCTCACCAAAACGATTGGTGACCCACATGGTGATGTGCTAGGTCTGATGAACCCATTCTCGAGTAAATCCTGCACCTACTTCTTGATTTTTTCGTTCTCTTAAGTGGACAACCTGTACATTCCAATGTTAGGCAATGGAGCATCTTGCTGCAAAATAACATCAAGCACTATTTCCTTTTTGGGTGGCAGACTGTTATAGACATTTTTGTGCCTTACAACTTTGGGCATGAAATGTCCATAATCCAAGGGATCCAAAGTCCCTAAAAGTGTTGTTCCTGCCCCTAAAGGAACAAGGTCAACCAATGACAGCTTCTCCCAGAAGTTCTCCACCAAAAACCACTCAGAATCAGTCAATTCAGGATCAATTCAGATGCTCTACTAGTTGCCTACGTTGTAATGCACCCCAGTACACTAGCTAGGTGCGTTGCAATGCACCTAAATTCACTACCAAGGTGCGCTGAGCGAGAAATGCCAAATGGCAGTGTCATTCCGCGAGGTGTACAGACACTGGAAGCTTCCAGAATCTTCCTCAATGACACTTGCCTCAATGAATTCGACCAGTGATGAGTAAGAGGCTCTCAGCCTCCAAGTGGAAGCAAGAACTGACAGAGAGAAGCCACAAGTCAAAACATAAGCTTACCCATCCTCTCTGCTTACATCTATATATGGATCCCTCATCCCAGAGATCCAAGGGGCTGGAATTTTGTACTTTGCAGAGAATTGTTGTTGGTTTGAGATTGAGATTAGTGCATTGGGTGATTTATGCTTTGTTGGAGGAGAGGAAGGGATTCCTTTGCTGGGAGGTAGATGCTGGATCAGGACTTACATGGTTGTATCTCCTCTTGGACTTTCTTATCATATCAATAAAACTATTTGAGTTTCTCCTATATGCTTGTATATCAATGATGCTTTGTTATATTTGCATGTTTAGTTTAAATCTGATCCTAAACTAGTTATGAATGTAAATCTATGTCTTTTGTGTAGTTTTCCTCTCTTGTGATCTTGCAGGAACTTGGTGAAGCTGGACCAGTAAGGGAGCAGGCAGTGGGAAACAAACAAAGAGAAGAGCGAGTGGATCAACAAACTAGCGAAAGACACAGGTTAGTTACATCTTTCCTCTTCGTTTACATTTCATAAAGAAGAATACGAAAATAGTTTTCCTTGTTTGTTGCTAAGGCACTATCACACCTTAGAGTGGGATAGGGGCCTTCCGAATGGATACTTTTCCCAACAATAAATTGGCGACTCCGCTGGGGACCGTATCTAGTTAGTTTATTTGTGTTTCTATTGTTGTTCTTCTCATAAACTCAGGAGTGCCGAATCGAACTGCATTTGCCATTTACAAATGCAAAGTAGAGATCTGCTACTCTAGTCCATTCACTGGGCCTATTTATGATCTGAACAGCTGATCCAAAAATGCTCTAATAGCCCTTTGTGATAGCTCTTAGTCCTCCTTTAAATCATCCCTCTAATTGTACCTAATTGATAGCTTTTATCCGGCCAAAAACCATAGATCAAACTGCAAACCGTGACCCAGAACCCAGAGACAATTCTCTTTCTGCTTCAGCGCAGGCTCTGTGAAGAGGTTCTGCATTTCAATGCAGGTCCTGAGAGGGTTACTTGCGCTGCAATTCAGTTTCTCTATGCAAGGGGTGCGTTGATCAGCCTTTGCCTTGTGCAGCTGTGGTTCTCTGCTTCTTCTTGTTCAGTTTTCTCTCTAATTTTTGTAGCCTGTTATCAGTGTGTGTACCTATCTGAAAGCCCCTTTTCTTCCTTTTCAGACTCCTTAACGGAAAAGGTCCATATGAGCACTTGTCACTTCAGGCTCATTAAAAGTCGAAGGAGACTAGAGTCATCTTTTTCTTTTTCTCGACTCTTTAAAATTGAAAAAGCAAGTTGTGTCCAAGCGTCATTAAATTTATTTTAAACGGAATATTCATACCTTTTTTCCTGCGTTGATCTTTAGGTTGAGAAAATGGAGCCTACCAACCAAGGAATTCCCCTTGGTGGAAATCCTAGTCCCTTCTCCTCTTGGGGAGATGTTGGTGCGCCCCATATGGCCACCTTGTCGCTTCCAGGACTGACAATTGGCTTGCCGGTCTGGCTCTTCTCAACCAATGTCGTTCAGAACACCACTATTCCTGAACAGTCAAATCAACAATTAGACGAGTCCAGAATTTCCCACCAACCTTCTACTTCCTCTAATTCTTCTTCTCTTCCTTCCTCTTCGCGTGACGGAACTAGTAAAACTAAAAACCAAGTTCCTAAGGAGAAGAAGGAAAAGAAGAAGAAAGAGAAAAAGAAGAAGGAGCCAAAGGCAAATAAGGGAAAACAAGTGTCGTCTAATGAAAATCCACACACAGCACTGACCAGGCCTAAATCGTCATGTGTCATTTGCAAGGGAGACCACTTTCACAGAGATTGTCCTTGCATCCCTCGGATACTAAGGGACTGGTCTCCCCGTTTGCATAATCCGGTGTCGTCAACCTCTGATGGCCATGTTGAAAGCACACCGTCAACTAGCGAAAGTGAGTTCCAGGGCAAAAAGGGAGAACTAGACCTCCCTGTAGATTGTGCGAAGGCAACCATGCCCTCCACCATTGTCCCTTCTTAGACGAGGCTAAAAGAGTCTTGGAAGATCGTCCGGTTTCACCGTTACAACTTCCTCCTGGATATAAAAAACTCTTGCTGACTCCTTCGTTAGTTGAGAATCCAGCTGGCCCGCTCAAGTGGTCAGCTGAAGCATCTATCATTGAAGATGAACCTACTGAATCCATACCCGACGAAAGTCAAAAGGTCGAGGCGGCAGTCGACCCGGTTTTGCCTTCAGAGGAATTATCTTCGAATGATACAGTCACTGAAGAGGATAAGGATGACACCATCCAGATTCTTTTCATCAACACAGACTCCGACGAACACGGGGGCAATCCACCCATTCCTTTATCTCAGGAAGGAAGTTCGTCAGAGCGATATCCGGCCTTCTACTCGGTCCCACCACCAAGCAACCTAGTTGTATCCTTCGACTGGAACCAACTAGGCAGACCCCGTTTGCCAGCAAGCATACCATTCCGAATTATCGTTCAAATATACAGAATGGTCATGGCTGGCACCATCATTGATGAGAGGGCATCTGTGAGTATCCTTTCCTCTATTGCTTGGAAGGAGCTTGGTTTGCCATCGCTTTTGCCTGAGATGAGAAATCTGACAGGCTTCGATAAAGGAACCAGTCGACCTTTAGGGATCCTCCCCAATGTGCCTATCACATTGAAAGGGAAGACCATTCAAATGAACGTGATGGTCACTCAAGGACCCTTGGATTATAACCTACTCCTTGGACGAGACTATATTTATTGCATGCGAGCCATCATCTCCTCACTCTTTAGAGTAATGTGTTTTCCGCACGAAGGAAGAGTGGTCAAGCTCGTGGACCAGCTTTCATTTCCCGGATCACGCATCGCAAATAGTCATATACCATCCCTAAATGGTCTCTTCACGCAAGAAATGTCTCAACCCACGGTCCGTCCTCCCGATGAGCGCGAGTAATTCGGAGGGATATGACTGGAACCCAGGGGGCATGCGTCCTGGTCTGCTTCGGCAGGAAAACTTTGGGTATAGGGTAGGTTTCCGTGGGAGAATATGACTAGTCCGTACCCCGTCCGTGATTGGAAGAGGGGTTGTTCTAGAATAAGATTCTTTTGTCAAAGTTATGTGAAAGGGCGGGCGTCGTCATTCACCTTTGTTCATCTCGATGGACATTGCCGAAGAAGTGTTTTGTTTGAAAGATTAATGGAACAATCTTTGGGTGACCTGTAAGAGGTAGGCCTCTCTCGATAAAACAATTGTTTTGGTGGAAGTGAAGTAGAGGTAACCTTGAAACTCTGTTTTATACCTGGGGGCATGCAAACCTTTTGGAGTGCAAGCAAGGGGCGGCTATTTATTTTTTAAATTTTTAGGTCCTCCCTTTAAACCTGTAGGTCTAACCCTTTAAACTCGTAGGATTAGTCGTTTCCGAACTTGCATAAAGAAAGGATTCCAGAGCAAAGATTTGTAAGGCGCAAGCTCCATAAAAAATGGAATCTTAAATGAGACATTATTATCATATGACTGGATTAATCGAGCAGTTTTAGCGCATAGTTCATGCTCGTTAAAAAATAAACATAAAATCGAGCAGTTTTAGCACATAGTTCATGCTCGTTAAAAAATAAACATAAGACTGAGCAAGTGTTTCAATCCACGTTTAAGCTCGTTAAAAAATGAACTATCCTCCGGTAAATAACCACTGTGAATGTAACATTATCAGCCATTAAAGCCTTGGTCGTGTTTGCACCGTCACCTCCACTTTTCCATTGGCCGATCATTCACCTCCATTTGATTGTTTACCCATTTTGAGGAACAGCTACAAAGAGTGATTTCACTAGCCATCCTTGTGACACTGCCGTGATTGGAAAATTCCAACCCTTACCTGGAATCAGCTGCTACCCGTTTTATCACTCGTTCCTCAAAAGACGAGTCTTCTTTAAGCTCTTTTCATCTGACTCGTAAAATATGAAAAGATTACCGAGTTTTGGCCTTCCAGCTCCTTAAAGCGACCGAAAGTGCTATCCCTCCTCTAGATTTTAATCTTTTTGGACCTGAGGGATTATTGCACAAAAAGATCGAGCGCTTGTTTTGTTCAAACGTTAAAACTATCGAAAATTCATCCCTTTTGTATTGTTTTATACCTTTTCGGACTTAAGGGATTAGATGACGAAAAAGGAACTTTGGAGTTATCTTTACATACCTTTTCAGACTCTCTAAAAATGAAAAGAACCGAGTTATCTTTGTCGTTAGACTCGTTAAAAAGATTAATAGCGACAAACTTGTCTTTAGACGAGAACGAGTTTCACTATCGCTAGGCTCGTTAAAACATAGCGATGGGTTTGCCCGAAGGGAAAATTATAGAACAAGCATATGTTATCCTCCTCAAGCTTGATAAAAATAAAGAGGTACTGGTCAGCAATGACTGGGGAAAATTGGGAGAAACTCAAAGAACTTTTATTGGTAGCAAGTCGCTCTTGAACATGACACTTCCACTCCGTGCCTGAGTCGGGTTGGGTTGTTTCATTCACCGATCACATCACCATGGTCTCGCCATACCATCCACCTTTGGGGTAAATGCTACCAATCCATCATATAAGTGTCGATGATATGTTCAAGAGAAGTCATCCTGAGAGGTCAACCGTGTCCCATCCACTACCATACATTATACTTCATCCTTTCATGACCGCCACCCTGAACCATATATCATCAGATCGTTTTCACCTCCATCAAAGTCATTTGCTCCGTTCCGTGTCACTGATGTGGGATACATCAAGGCCCTCCTTTGACGGATCGCTTCTTGTCGACATCAGCTCATTATCCAAGAAGTTGATCTAGGAACACCCCCTTCAGTACTTTGAAGCTTGCATGCCTCAATGGCAAGTTTCTCACTTCCGGCGATAGGTATACATCAATGACCTTCGACCGAAAGATTTTACGTGGTGTTTGACGCCAAGTCCTTTATTCACACCACGTGAATTGTACTGTAGTACCTTGAGGGTCATTATCATTATCGGTGATTCCTCTCGCGCTTGTTAAAAGTTTACATCATTGACTGGTAATCAGGCGATGTCTTTCCATGTTCGACTTCAGAACATTTCTCACATGGATCGAATTGTACTTAGAGTGAAGATCGGATGAGATTGAAGACCCCGGATCTAGTTTCATCCATCCGGGCTGCGATATATATTCAGGAAAAATAAAGACATTGACATGTACAGCATTGCAGCACAGATAATTATCCTACCAAAAGGATGATGATTTCATCAAAATCATCAGTCTACCATCAGACGATTGTCTATTCTATGTACATAAAAATGAATTTATAAAGTTGAGCATGGGAATGCCCGCCTCAGCTAGATCATGAAAACAGTGTGAAAATAATGTATTGTATTGTATCTTATTACAAGTCTCCTCCCAGCATTGGAAAAACTTCGAATCCTCCTAATAAAGCATTTCACCCGATAAACGGCCTCATACTTTAGGGGGCAAGTGTTATAGACATTTTTGTGCCTTACAGCTTTGGGCATGAAATGTCCATAATCCAAGGGATCCAAATTCCCTAAAAGTGTTGTTCCTGCCCCTAAAGGAACAAGGTAAACCAATGACAGCTTCTCCCAGAAGTTCTCCACCAAAAACCACTCAGAATCAGTCAATTCAGGATCAATTCAGATGCTCTACTAGCTGCCTGCGTTGCAATGCACCCCAGTACACTAGCTAGGTGCGTTGCAACGCACCTAAATGCACTATTAGGGTGTGCTGAGCGAGAAATGACAAATGGAAGTGTCATTCCGCGAGGTGTACAGACACTGGAAGCTTCCAGAATCTTCCTCAATGACACTTGCCTCAATGAATTCGACCAGTGATGAGTAAGACGCTCTCAGCCTCCAAGTGGAAGCAAGAAATAACAGAGAGAAGCCACAAGTCAAAACATAAGCTGACTCATCCTCTCTGCTTACATCTATATATGGATCCCTCATCCCAGAGATCCAAGGGGCTGGAATTTTGTACTTTGCAGAGTATTGTTGTTGGTTTGAGATTGAGATTAGTGCATTGTGTGATTTATGCTTTGTTGGAGGAGAGGAAGGGATTCCTTTGCTGGGAGGTAGATGCTGGATCGGGACTCGCTTGGTTGTATCTCCTCTTGGACTTTCTTATCATATCAATAAAACTATTTGAGTTTCTCCTATATGCTTGTATATCAATGATGCTTTGTTATATTTGCATGTTTAGTTTAAATCTGATCCTAAACTAGTTATGAATGTAAATCTATGTCTTTTGTGTAGTTTTCCTCTCTTGTGATCTTGCAGGAGCTTTGTGAAGCTGGACCAGTAAGGGAGCAGGCAGCGGGAAACAAACAAAGAGAAGAACGAGTGGATCAACAAACTAGCGAAAGACACAGGTTAGTTACATCTTTCCTCTTCGTTTACATTTAATAAATAAGAATACGAAAATAGTTTTCCTTGTTTGTTGCTAAGGCACTATCACACCTTAGAGTGCAATAGGGGCGTTCCGAATGGATACTTTTCCCAACAACACAGACCTTTAGGTTATTGAAACAAGATATCATACTCTAAAACAACTTTTTCTAAATCAGCTTGCTGTTTAGCATCACAGCCCTCAAATACATTGGTTTTATCAAGTTTATTTTCCTTTACAGCCATCAGTAAGAATTGTTTGCATGAATTTATCATTCGTTTCATCTACCCTGAGTTTATGAGAGTATAATTATTTTTGGGCTTATGAGCTCTTATAAAATATTTGATTCCATCTTTAATAAGTAGATACTTGTTCTCAGCTCTATAGAAAATAGCTTTTCTGTCATACAAGTAAGGAATTCCTAAAACAATTCTACATATATCCAAAAGAATTATGTCTAACTCATCCTCATCTACAAATTCTAACCCAAAAGAAAATTGGAGTTTGCATTGTCTAGTCACCTATAGTTGTGCTTTATCATTTAACCATCCTAATAGGTATGGTTTCTTGTGAGGTGCAGTCACTAATCCCAACTTCTTTACAATTGCTTTAGAAATTAAATTTACTGGTGAGCCACTATCAAACAAAGTATCAATCTTTTGATGTTTGGAAATAACTCGAATATAGAAAAGCTCACGTCTTTTTCTCTCATTTTCTTCATAAATATAGATTGTGCAGAATTACTAGTGGATGCTTCAGAATTCTTACCTTTTATACTTGTGGCTGCAATAGTTGTTTCATCTCCTGAGTCTGACCCCAAATTTTTCTGAATAGCTACAGAAGTCTTCTTCTTATTGCCCTCAAACTTCTTAGGTCTCAGCTCCGGATGCAGAATCCAACAGTGCTCATTATCATGCCCATCCTTCTTATAGTGAGTGCATGAAGCCTTGCTTTTCTATGCAATGTTATCCTTCCTTGCTTTCCATTTCTATTTTCTTTTCTCCTTTTTCTTGCTTGCAGTGGGTTGGGATCATCCCAAACTTCTGGACTTCCATTCTTTCCTCTAGCTTCTAGATGAGTAGCTTGAACAAATAACTCATCTATACTAGTGGGATTAAACATGAGGATAGTGTGCCTCATGTAGCTGTGTAGACCACCGATGTACTTCAACAGAGTCTCAGGTGAGTCTAGTGAGATTCCTAGAATCAATGCTCTCTTCCTAAATTATTGGGTATAACCTTGTACACTTTGCCCTTTCAATTGTCAAAGAGTTTGCCAGCTCATCATGGCTTGCTACATGTAGGCTAATGGATAAAACTGCTTTTTGATTGCAGAAACAAATTCACTCCAAATAGAAATAGTCTTACCATGTCTCTTCATGTCATCCTGGGTCCTGCCTTCCCACCAAACCAAGGCAGTGCCTCCAAGGAATAGGCTTGCCAGCTGAATCCTGCTCTTGTCTGAATCAATACTCTTCACTCTGTTATAAACATCAATTTATCTAATCCAATTGTCTAACTTTTCTGCATTCAACTCTCCATCATATATAGGTAAATCAAATTTAACATCTAGTTTAATCAAAGATGCCTTATTTTTATGTTCATGGCTATTAGGAGGGTGAGAAAACTTTCTTCTTTCCCTTTGCCTTTTGAGTGGTCATGGAGGAGAGACTCGTCTTCTCCTTTGTCTTGCTTGGAGCCTGATGAATCTTCATCCTTGTGTTTTCTAAAGTCCTGATACATTTCCTCTACCATGGACCTTATGGCTAGGAAACTATCTATGAATTGAGGGTCTGGCCCCACAGAACCTTCCTCTGACATTGTCTTCCAAGGATAGACTCTCACAATTTCAGGATTAGTTTCGACCAACTCTCCTTCTCCTAACTTGAGCTTTGATCTAGTTAGAATTCTACAGCTAAATCTGGCACAATCTTGTCTAACCTTAACAGCAAAAAGCTTTGATAACACTTGATCTGAAAATCACTTGTGAGTGATCTCAGTTAATTAATTTATGAATTTAGGTACTACAGACTCATGTGTTGGTGTGTGTCTATCTTATCTTAGGCAACGGATCGATAAGGTTACAAAATACATAGACACTGGAAACAGTAAGAGAAACACAGCAAGCAAAATAGAACACAACAAAATTTAATAAGGAGTTCACCTAATCCTCCTGAGCTACATCTCTAGTCCAACTTTTAGTGGTGGCCTTCTTTTATTGTGTCTTTAAGCGGAGGTTTTACATTGAGGAGCTCAATTTGAGTCTCTTGAAGCAAATGATGCTTAGTAGGGTGGTTCTTGGATTCCCCAAGCCACTAGAGTGCACAGACTCCCCCTTACCAAGTCTCTACCTCAACTGGTCTTGATGGGATGAGTCCAATTTAGTACTCGGTTCCTGACAGATATCCTCATTGGGATTGCTTTAACCTCTCAAGCCTTCTATCTGCTCAATGTTGCCTTAGCTCTGCAGGTCAGCTCGGCTCTCTATTCTCTGCTTCACTTTCTATTCTATCTCACTATCTCCTTCTCTGTTTTCTCCCTTTTTTTTTCTGTTTTGTGCCTATTCGTGGCTTAAAGCTAATCCATCCTCTAACTGTTCGCTTCCTCTTCTGTCCCTTCGATTCACCTGTTGCTATTCGCTTGGAGTTCCCGGCCTCTGTGTCATCGCCATTGTGTAACGTCTCACAGGGAGTGGCCACTTGTCCTCTCACGAACTGTGCCAGCTCTTCCTCAAAGGATTCAGTATTTTTTTTTCTCCATAAGACTAACAAAAAAAATATTTACAACGAGGCCCTGCCCCAACCATTGTCACTGAAGTTCATCATAAAAGTCTAAACTGCCCCAGATTTGGGGAAACCAGTTTGACATGGCAGAAGACCAAACATATAACCCGAGATCATAACCAAAGGGAAGACCATACATAAGACCAGTACCCATATTTAAGTCAAAAAATAGAGGATTTAGCACAACATCACCTAATGCTACAACAAAATGACAAAACCACTTATCATTCATATAAACAGCAAAAACAACACGTGAGTAGACCAAACCCGTCAACATCAGACATCTGAGATGGTGCTTAGGTGGCCACAGATGCCACGCGGCGTCAATTGTTGTCATCCTGGTCTGGTGGCTCCTCAACGATGGGGCAGGCATACTTGTCCCAGTCTTCAGCGTTCTCCTCCACATCGCCCTTCGCTATGCCACTTGGAGGCTCCCTTGCATGCTGGGTGCCGCTCAAGCTGCCAGCAAAATCCATCTTGATTGAAGCTCCTGCTGATCTGCCACCATCATGCTGAATGTCACCAGCTTGAACATCTTCACCATGCAGATGGCCATGACTAACGCCCCTGCAACCACGACCCGCTCCCTGATTTCTCTCCTCCTGAGAAGGCACTTCCGAATTTCTTGCCTAAGCATTGTTCTGCTCATTTTCTTCAGAGAATACTATGGTCACATTCGCTGTAATGATGGGCCTGTTCAGGCTACTCTGGAACCTGAACTGGGTCGAGTGAGGGACAGAGCTGGGAAGCAGAGGAGAAATTGCAGTGTGGAGCCTGATATCACTGTGCGCAGCCATGGAGGCCTGCCCTTGACCCCGTCCACTGCGCGTAAGGGGATCGTTTCTAGGCGGAGACCTGGGAGGAGGTGAATTCTCATGAGAATGAGGGGGAGAGGCAGGAATAGAGCTCTGCGCTGCTTGAGGGTGAGCGCTGCCACTACGAGTTTCCCCCCTTGCGACTCCTCATGCGGTGACAGACCATATCAGCGAGGTTGGCATGCAAAGCAGTAGGACAAGAGGTTGGGGAGGAGAACAGGTTGTGGATAGAGGGCTCCTGTGCCAGATTTATAGGGCAATGCCTGGAGTGGGAATAATGGTGCCCATTTCCGAGGTCAATGCAACAGAGAAGCCAACATCGGCTTCCAGTGACAGTTCTGCAACAAGAATTCCCAGCCTGAGGCAGACATATGCAAAGGGAGGGAGGATAAACAGAGGGTTCGAGAGGCTCCATATTGTTTCCAGCAACTTCCAGGTCTCGGCCAGAGGGGCCATTTAATGCTGCTCGCAGGCTTACCTGCGTTCATCTTAGGTGAGCATTGAACCAAGCGCTACCCATCGTCTGCTAGGTCCGATCATCGGCGGTCTGTTGGGTGGCCATTAATGGTCTTGGATTTCACCCGCATCCGGGTGCGCTTCTTCCTCCTGAGCCATTTCATTCTTCACCAATTCCTTATATTCCAGTATCTGTTGTTCAGTGGCTAGAGTAGAGAGTGTACCTGTATGGAGATCTTTTCCGCTTTCCACTCCTATATTTGCTAATAGGTCAGCTACTTTGTTTCCCTCCCAGTGTATGTGCTTGAGATTGATCGCTCTGTGGGAGGAGAGCCAGATTTCGATAAGTTTTAGTCGACTCTCCATTCTCCAGTTGTTGCTCACCTTACTTGAGGTTGTTCCCTGCAGTATTTTGTTGACCATATTTATGAGAATTTGCGAATCTCCCTCTATAACAAGCAGAAATATACCGTGTTTTTGGGCTATAATGAGTCCCTTCCATAATCCTTCTTGCTCTGCCAAGTTGTTGGTGTCCCATCCATTTGAGCCTAAGTAGGTTAGAAGAGGAGTTCCCTTATGATCTCTGAATATTCCTCCAAATCTAGCCTTTCCTGGATTTCCTTTCGAGGCTCCATCAAAGTTTAGCTGGAACATGTGACAGGGAGGAGGAATCCACTTATCTGGTGTCCTGCTTCTTGCTTGAGTTTTTTCATTGATTATCATTTCTTGGTTCCACTACAGATTCCAATTTGTCCATATGGTTCGTTCCAACGGGAGAGAGGGAAAGTCTTCCTTAGACCATGTTTGAAGAAGTAAAGTTTCCCTGATATTTTGACACACTGTGTTCCATAGAGATTCCAAGGGCATAGAGTGGTCCTTGAAGATTCGTCGATTTCTCTCCTTCCATAGTGTCCACATGAGAAAACCTGGCATAAGCTTCCAAAAGTTTAAAAGCTTGCTCTTGAATGGGCTCCTTGCCTAGTTACGAACAGTGGAAACTATATCTCCTTGTGTCCTTCCATCCTTTTGGCATCTAAAGCTGACCTTTTCCTAGAGCTTGTGTGCTAATGGACAAGAGTTCATAAGATGCTGAGTGGTTTCCTCTTCTTGCTTACAATTGGGACAGATGGAGGGGCCGTGGAAGCTCCTCTTCCTGAGATTGTCCCATGTAAGGATTTTATTGTGACATAAAAGCCAAAGAAAGTTCGAGACTTTCGGCCAAATCTTGGGGTCCCATATTTTATTCCAGAGAGTGTCCTTGACAGTGTGTTCCTTCATGATGATGTGATAGGCCTCCCTAGTTATGAAGGTTCCTTTTTCTTCATAGCCCCATCTAAGAATATCCTTTTCATCTGAATGTTGTATTCTTCTCTTTTCTAATTCATTGCTAAGAATCTGTTGAGCTGATTACATTCCTTGTCTTATTATGTGGTCCGTGCTACGCCATTGCCTGTACCCTTGCATTGTGGATGGAAGCCAAAAGTTCTTGAAAATGTCATAAGTTTGCATTTCCTGTTCTGGGATTTGATGAGGTGAGATAAAATCCTTTAGTTTGGGTTGCTGCTGCTAAGAGTCATCCCAGAACCTTGCTGTATTGCCATCCTTCACTTCCCAGAAACTATGCTGCTGAATTAAGAGCTTGTGTTGCTTGGCCGCATTCCAGATTAGAGAACCTGGGTTGACTTCTGAAATTCGGATTAATTCTTTTGTGGGTTGACTGTTGGCATACTTTGTAGTCCATAAGGATGCCCAGGGGGTGGATGGCATAGTGATCCATTTCCACCAGATGCGAGTGCCCATAACCATATTGTTGTGGTAAGGATCACGCAGACCTGTTCCACCTGCAAGCTTTGGCAGGCAAACTGTGTCCCATTTGACTAGGGCCCATTTGCGTTTTTGATCTGAGTTGCCCCACAGGAAGGATCTCTGTAGACGTTTGATATCTTTGAGAACCCATTTGGGTGCTGCTAGGATCGAGAAGAGATACAGTAGCATGGATTGCAGAACCGCCTTGATTAAGACAAGATGACTGGCCATATTGAGAGCCCTATGAGTCCAGGAGGATAATCGAGCTTCCAGTTTTTCTAAGAGCATTCTCCAAGAGGAGTGTTTCAGAGTTGAGTCAGTCATAGGAGCACCAAGATACTTGGAATATAGAGCAGCAATTGAGAATCCAAGAATACAAGCTATGGAAGCTTGGGTGATAGTGGGGGTATGAAAAAAGAAGATTTGAGATTTGGCCTTGTTAATTTTTGCTCCAGAGGCATCCGAAAAGTCCATCAATAGTGAATTGAATTGTCGAGCTTCCTGGACTGAAGGGTGACCAAAAAGCATATTGTCGTCCACAAATTGCTGATGGGTGAAGGCTGGAGTGTTAGGAAATGACAGGCCTCTGAGTTTCTGGGAAAACAGAGCAGCTTTAATACTGCGGCCAAGACCTTCCGCCATTAACACAAAGAGGAAGGGGGAGAGAGGGTCCCCCTGTCTGATACCCCGGGACGGCTGGAAAGGTGAGGAGGGGATACCATTGATCAAAATTGAGAAGAAAGAGGAAGAGATGAGACTCATGACCCAGCGAATCCAAGTTGGGGAGAAACCAAAGGCAGATAGGGTCTTTTGAATATACATCCAACTTAAGTTGTCAAAGGCTTTTGAGAGGTCGATTTTAAGGAGCATACCTGATTTCTTGGAGTGCTTTAGGGAGTGGATGATTTCGTGAGTTAGGATTATGTCGTCTGTAATCTGCCTGCCTTCTACATATCCTGACTGCTCCAACAAAATGAGAAGTGGTAGCAGCGATTTTAGTTTTGAAGCTATGATTTTGGAAACAATCTTATAGATGACGTTTCACATGGCAATGGGCCGAAATTTGTCAGGGGTGCTGGATTGAGCTTCCTTTGGGATAAGGGCTATAATGTGGCATTCATAGCCAGAAGCATCCACCTCAAAGTTCTTGATTCCTCAACAATCTTCTGGACTTCCATTTTAATTAGCTCCCAGAAATTGTGGAAAAAATTGGAGGTAAATCCATCAGGCCCCGACGCCTTTCCCTGTTTCAGTTGATGAACTACATTTTCCACTTCCTGTAGGTCGACCAGCCTGAGTAAGAGTTGGTTGTGCTCCTCTATGATGACTTTGGGGATGTTCCCTATGATATTTCCTATAGCTTGAATTCTGTCCACCTGTGGTTCTTGATGAGCTTGCTTGAAGTAGTTGAGAAGTTCGAGCTTGATTTCTTCATGTTTTTCCACTTTTACCCCCTGCTCATTTTGGATGTGAGTGATATTGTTATTCATTCGGCGTTGAATAGTGGAACAGTGAAACAAATTTGTATTTTTTTCTCCTTCCTTTAGCCACCTGGTTCTCGATTTTTGCCTCCAGAGCGTTTCTTCTTGTTTGTCCCTCTCTAAGATCTGAGATTCAAGAAACTTTTCCTGTTCCGAAAGTTCCTTTGATCTTCCCTCTATGATGATCTTTTTCTGCAACTGTTTCATATCATGATCTAGAGCAGTCTGAGCCTGGAAATGTTACCAAACGAAGAATGGCTCCATTTTTTTATTTTATTCTTGAGGCATTTAAGATTCTGCTGAAATTTGAACATTCTTGTACCATTTGGTGAAGAGAAGTTAATCCATTCCGTATTTACCAGGTTGACGAAATCCGGACGTGTCATCCAAAAAGCCTCGAAGCAAAATGGCCCACAGGTAGCATTGCCTGGTCGATACCATTGGAGAGAAATTGGCCAATGGTATGAGCCAGTAAGCTGCAAGATTAACACTGAGAGGTTTCCCCCTAAGTGGATCGCGTTGTTAGAGATAAGGAATCTGTCCAGGTGAGACGCAATTTGGTGCACACCAGCTCTTTTGTTATTCTAGGTAAAAAGGCCATCGTTGAGTGGCATGTCAATAAGCTAATTGCTTTAAATGTAATCTTTTAGATTATTACTTTCCTTGTCCAACTTGTTCCTTCCTCCGCGCTTTTCTTCCATATTGCTTATCATGTTGAAGTCACCCCTAGTGATCCAGAGTGGATGAGACCTATCAGTATTGATTGAGGAAAGGGTATTCAGAAGTTCTACCTTATGCATAGCCTCCTGGGGAAAATATACATTGGTTATGTGACCATGTATACTAGTTCCTGTAATGTGGAAAGTAGCTTGAAGGAAATGCTTGTTTGCATGTATGTTGTTGAGCTCAATGGTGCGTGCATCCCAGATGATTGACAAACCTCCTGAGGCGCCAGAGGCATCTACTGTTGCTGCTATACTACCCGGCCAAACTTTTGCAGCAATTCGGTCTAGAGAGATGGAGTTGCATTTAGTTTCCTGCATAAAGAGAATTTGGGGCTTCTCTTGCTTTATCATATTCTTAATCAGTCTACATTTCCTAGGGCCATTGAGCCCCCTGATGTTCCATGAGATTAGCTTCATGATGGAAGGATGGAAAGAGATTTGTAATACTTTGTGAGCTTGGAGTACCTGCCTAACTCCACTAGCATTTCCCTAGTGCGGATGGTGTGTTGCAGATCCATTTTCCTCCCTCGCTTTTTGTTATCTTTGATTATGCTTTTCCCATCCCAAAGACCTCCAGTTTGAATACCGAGGATTTTGGCCTTTGAGCTCTGGAGAGAATTACTTCCAGATTCTCCAACCATCACTCTGGGATTTTATCATAATTTTTTGTTTTGCATGCCTGCTCTAGGCCAAGAATATCCAAATCCACAATATATATGCTTTCTGGTTCTTCTTCCATATGTTGTGTGCCACTTATGTCTTCTGTTGTTTCTGTTGCCCTAGTAAGGTCAGGCTGCGTGTTGTCTACCTCCATTCCTTGAGAGTACCAGGCTAGGACTGAGCGCTTAGCCGTGGAGGAAGGATCTGTGGGTAATGGCTATTTTGGGAATTTTTTGGGATCAGAATGTGCGGGTTGTTTGTTCATCATGGGATCCTTCTCAGATGGGATAATGGGCTCAGGGTTGTGGACATCTTGTCAGGCTAGCACTTTGAAACTGTTGCTCATAAAAGGTTTTGATGAACTGGCTTGAGGCTTCTTAGGGATAGAAGCAGGTTTCTTGTGATTTTTCCTACGATTGGCAACTTTAGTGAAGCCACTCAGATCTGAGTCCTCAAAGGCAGTGGTATTCGAAGGTTTCTTATTTAGAGGAGAGTCCCGAAATAGGTGGCCCAGTGCACGACATCTCCTGCATCTCAACGTCACATGTTCGTAATCAATTAACTAAACCCATTCAACATCGTTGTGAAAAATACTTACCGCATCTGGAAGTTCCTTGCTCAGGTGCATATAAACGCAAATGCTGGCGAAGGAGGTATATCTTCGGATTTTTGTTTCCTCTACTGTTTTGACAAATTTACCGAGACCATTTCCTATGGTTTGTAGTGTCTCTTCGTCCTAGTATTCCATTGGGAGTGAGTAGAGACGGAGCTAGACTGGCGCCCAGCTGAGATCTTCTTTGTCTGGGTTAAAGCGCTCAAACCATCCCCTCAAATAAATGCCAGCTGCATTGAAAAAATAGGGGTCGCCATCTAGTACTCTGTTTCGGTCCTCCAAGCAGTTAAAGATGGCCATGAAGAACCCTTTAGGTCCTAGCTGCAGCATTATGTGTCCTTTCGGCTTCCACTTCGCTGTTATCCAGTCATGCCGCGCTTTCTCTGTTGGCCACATTCCTATGAATTTTCCTATCAATGCATGATCTCTCATGTATTGGATCTGAGCATTTATCCGATGACTTGGGAGCTTTATTTTCAGGCATTCAGTAGCGATCAGTCTACAGGTGTTTGAGGTGACCTGGGGGTTCTCTCTGTCGCTCGTATTGGCATCTTGTGGATCTATCTTCTCTCTGTCTCCATTTTGATCGGCTGGGATAGTTCCTTCCTCACGCTTCTGAGGAGAATCATTTGCGTTGGGGGGAGGCATCGCGTCCTCCCCCTGGGGGGTATTCATGATGCTCGTGCTGCTTCTTGCCATATGCAGTCTTTCGTATTGCTAGTGGTATGACAGTATGGTAGAAGTCTTCTGAGGTCTGCCGTTGCAGGTTCTGTAGAAACCCTAAGTCGCCATTCCCTCAACCCATAAATTATTTCATAATATTTTTAATATTCAAACAGTTCAGTATTTTGGTTACTCTGTGTAATGATTCATCCGCCAACTCAGTAGTCCAATCGGACTTCAACCTTTATGTGTCGAAGCTTATTTCTCCCGTCAAATTCAGTTTCCCATCGGGCACAATCTTCGCCATTAGATCTGGAGCCCCGAGATCCTACGGTGTTCTCTCTTATCGCACGGTTGACTTGCTCGGACGTTAGCTTGCGATGAGAGTGGTTTTCTCTCTCATTCGCCGAACACTCGTCAATCAACGTATGGAATCGCTCGTTCTCCTACCAATTCTGCTTACCGCCCGAAACGCCTCCGATATTCCGCCAGTTT
Organism: Pinus tabuliformis; assembly: GCA_031772625.1. NCBI lineage: Eukaryota > Viridiplantae > Streptophyta > Pinopsida > Pinales > Pinaceae > Pinus > Pinus tabuliformis. The sequence continues at coordinate 903,138,692 of CM062808.1, forward strand.
TGGAGCGCGGGACCCGCCTTTCAGTTTAACGCTTTTCCCATGGTTTTCGGCTTCCCTTGTGACCAAGCGCTCAGGGCTATTCCATTTCGAGGGGTTTTTCCCAACAGAAACAGCCTCTGTTTTTTGATATAGACTTCCTAACTGCTATTTTGTGTCCTACGTGGTCTCCATGGGCCTTGGTCAGCATGCTTTGACCGAGGTCCTCATCATTCCTTGTTGGCTACAAACTGCCACTGTCCAGAGGTCCTTCCTCATAGCTCATTGTTCACAAGTTTTTGAAGTTTGTCATGATTTGATATAGTCATAGAACTCTCATAGCTTTCATGGATCCAATTCGAATTAATAGGAAAGCCTTGGCGGAGATGCACAACGATATTTTCTCAGGAGGATTTGTTGGGTGGGGGCACACCGAGGAAAGGAAGGTGCCGAGAATCATTGATAACTTTATTCAGACAGAGCCGTGTAGTATATTTATTTATATATTTATCTATATAGTAAATGATTTAAATGAATTTTCAAATGAAGATATAATGTTATGTAGGGCTATAATTCGTTTGTGATTAGATACAAGCAAATTAAAAAAAATAACATATAATGCGATCTAGATTTTATTAATTATTTATATTCATTTTAATTATATATTTACTTTATAAAAATAAAAGAGCTAAACCATGTATTTGGAAAGTGAAAATTTAAATTTATGTTGAAATCAATGCAAGACCCTTGCAATTGTAATGTGGAAATTCAAATATTATTTTATTTGACATTGTTTAATGATTATACATTTTCAAAGGAAAAATAATTTTAATTAAATCTTATTGTTGTTTAAAATATTTTTTAACTATACATAAATTTAACCCCTTGAAAAAACTAATAATATATTTAAATTAAATTAAAACTATATATATAAATACAATAAAATTTTATTTTAATTTAGATTTTAAGCATAAAAAGTTATGAGGATTCAAATATCGCAAAAAATAAATCTTCATTTAACAGCAAAGCAGATCTCTCAAACCAAACTTATTCTCCGACTATCTTCAAAAGGACGAACACAATAGATTGCAAAGCTAAGACACCAATGTCCTGTTGAAGCCTCGAAAATCAGGTCGACAACAAGGGGGATACCCACCCGGTCCGGACCTTGGTTGGCAGCTCCTTATCGGTTTGGTATAGCGGGTCCGACTGGGGATAATGGGACCAGTTTCCCAATCTAAGGGGGTGTGTGTGTGTGTGTAGAGTTGGATGTTGTTGATCGAAGAGTATTTTAATCTAATTTAAATCAAACTTCTAAACTAACTCTATGCTACTATAATCTAATGAGAAACAACACATATAATCTACGCTAACCCCGGGAGTATTTCTTCTGTTATGCGATCTAAAAAGATTTCGAACAATAACTGGTAATAAAGATCATTCAGCTATCATAAGAATAGAAATCAATTAAGATAAACCATTCTGCGTAAGAAGTTAAGAAAAACAGTTGTGAACAGCATATCACATAATAAGTTATTCATATATCAAGCATAAATAAATGACTCCACCGTACAGAAGTGCCAAATGGTAACCCACACATTCATGCATTAACATATAAACAACTGAAAACTACATATCACTTTAAGAATATAAGCAGAAACAGGTCAAGAGATAAAAGTACCATTTATGACTGGTTCTATTCATAAGCTTCAAGCAACAACGATTTACCTCTACTTGTTCTAACATCTACTAAGAGTAAAAAAGTGCAACATAAGTAGCAGACATTAAATGCAAACATTAATAAATCTCGATCCATCCATTCATCAAAACCTCCTCTGAGGGTGCAGAAGTGCATGTTCTGAGGACAAGTTTTTGACAAATTTCTGGACCCTTCTCTAAATGCATGAGAAGGGTTAAAATACTACTTGCTAATTCTAATAATAATATTATTACAAAATTTAGGATGCAGTTTTCAAATGACCATCCTTTTTCTAATCTAGTTAAAAAGAAAAAATAACATTCTAAGTAAGGCTACTTCTGAACTTGGTCCTTAAAGTTGTAAGTATCCAGCATAGGCTTAAGAAGAGTCGGTTGACTGATTTCGGCGCTGAGCTGTGCTGCGAAAAAACATCTATGAGAGCTGGCGCTATTTTTTCGGCCGCGTTTGTGATGCATTTCACCGTCATCCATTGGCTGTGCGGCTTGATTAAGTACGTCCAGTAACATTCCCAATTCAACTTGGCTAATGCGTGGATTGCTCTCTGCTTTGCCTGCACTTTCTGCTTCCATTCTGCTTCCAGTTTAACCTCTTTGGTAGATACCCCGGGGTGGTCTCTGCGATTAAATTGGCCTTGTGTAAATTCTCATTTACACAGTCAATGAGAATGCTTGCCTGTGTAGCCGTTGTCTCCGCTGCCTGCTTCACCTGCCTGATTTGATCGTCCCATCTTTTAAAGAGCAGTTCTTTATGGTTTTCATTTATCCTGGGTGCACCTGCTCTTCTTCCTTCATCATCATCCTGCCAAGTTAAATATTCCATCACCCTTCTGTCACTCTGATCATAGTCACTCCGCAAATCTACCACCTAATTGGTGATTTTATCGCTCAGCTCGCAATAGTGACTCCACTGTGCTATTTTACGTCCCAACTCTTCCTGTTGCTGTAGTAGTTGCTCATTTAAGCCAATAGTTTCTGAAACAAATTCTGTCATCTTAGGCTCATCTTTATGCATTTCTTGTAAAGTCTGCAATTCTTTTCCTTTTTCATCGAGACTTCTTTGATAGCCTATCTGCATTTGTTGAAAGTCTTCTTACAGCTTCTCGAGCTGTTTGGAAGCTTCAGTGTTAGCGTTGGCTTGTTGAAACTGTTGTTGTAGCAGCCGTATCTGGTCTTCTTGTTCTTTCAATAGCTTCTGAACTTCTGATGCCTTATCAATAGTTGCAGAAGCATATGCTCCTGCGATCTGAGATAGCTTAGTGAGGTTTTCAGTTGGGTTATTATTGGGGTCTTTCGATAAGACATCCAACTGTTCGACATCTTGTGGCAGTGTATTTTCTAGTTTTCTTTTCTTCCTCTGCCTCGTTACAACTGCTTTGTGTTGGGGACTATAGAATACATCCAGTGGGGGAATTTCTTCTACATTAAGTAGAAGCTCAGAACGTGGAGCGATAGGAATATGCTCTGTTTCTGTGACACTGCTGACTATGGTCGGGACCAATTCTTGCACTACCTGTGTATTGTTCACTGGTGTTTTCGGGGCTTGCCCTTCAAGATTGATCAATTCGTGGAAGGTTTCCCATTCTTTGTCCAGTTCTGTTGTGATGAGCGGTGCTTCGATGACAGGAGGGGGGACATCTCTTGGCGGGGAGGCGATAACTTGTTGTTGAGACATTGCACTTGACTGAGCTGTATCCTTAGTTGTTTCTTCGCTTTTTCCTTGGTCGTATCCAGACTCTTTAGGATGCTCAGGCACTTCTTGCACAGTGTTGGATTTAGATCTGGAAGTGCTAGAGTTTTCGCTGAGACTAATGCTTGGAGTTGGTTCTCTAGCAGGCAGTCGCAGCTTCTCTAGCGGAATACTGGCCAGCCTTCTTTCCCTGTATAACATGAATCTTTGGAGGTCATCTGGAGACAACCTCGACTGAGCTTCTCGCAAAATTTCTTGGAGCGAACATCTATTCTAAAATAGATCATCAAACAAATCTTTCTTCCCAGAGAACACTCTTATTTTGACATTCGTTGTGAACTCTTAGGCAATATCATTTGGGTCAAATGCCCTTGCTGGGAATTTAAATAATTGAAGACACGTCACATTCTCCACTTCGCTGAAAGCGTGTCCTACATCGAACAATGAGAAGGCCCCACAAGCTACTGGAAATTGAGGCCATATGGCCTTCTTTTTGTCTTTTAGGTCTTTGGTCAGACCGCCTTCTAAACAAGTTTGATAAGCAATTTCCCGAGCCAAAAGTTTATCAGGGATATATAGAGGTAGGACATGTGGAGGTACAGTGCTTCCAAAAACTCTAACATAGGTAAACCATTCTTCCCCGAACCATCTCGCAATGGGGATGATGTCGATTTGTGCCTCGGGAGAGCACCTCGGGGGGTCTTTATCATACATTATTCTATACAAGGGCAAAATAAGCCCGTGGCAAATCTCATAGAAGTGAGGGGCAAACTGAGAATCCCATAACACCTTATGATAAACATGGATAGGCAATGGGTCTTGGGTAGTCCATTTCCAACCCATAATAGGGAATTTAGACACAAGACAAACAGAATCCATAACATATGCAGACAGATAAAAAGGAGGATAGACCCTTTGAGGCAAGGATCTTTTAGACCGGTAATTGATAACAACCGTGTAAAAATTATCAGAAAGAATTTTGGCCCAATCTACAATATCGGCGTTTGTGGTAGCATCAATTAATGGTAGTCATTCAGACAAAAACTTGTTGATATACGGCATCCCAAATAACCTACAGAGCATGGCCGCAGCAAAACAATATGGAGAGGTGAGGGAACCAGTGTTGTACATACCATTTTTGTCCTTTTTGAGTGGCTCCTCTTTCCTAGACCAATCTTTGGTGGTGTCTGATAGGTATGGGTTCTCCGCCGCGAACTTCTTAATTAATTGAGCATTATAGGTCATTTTTGGTTCAAGAAGATGATACATAAGCTTCAAGTCTTGCGCAGTAAACGATCCGATGAGCCCGTGTCCTTGAACTTTGAATTGGTTGTTGTTCATGTCTGCATCATCCAGTATCCATTTGATCATATCCGTATATGGCAGGATTTTGGGTCTTGCCGCTATTCTGTGAAGAAATGAACATGCTAGGTCCTCTAAGGATGCCTGAGAAGAGCGGTGCGAGCCCGCGGAAGCAGCAACCTTCATTATTTTAGGATTTTCCTCTTCCAGCAGCCTGTACATGCTTTCCCATGTTGATATTCCCACGTCTTTGTTACAGGCTGTGTCTGTATACAAAGGCGCCATATCCTTCGTCTTTTCCTTTGCTTCGGAGCTTTGAGCTTTGTGTTACTTTCCCATTTCTTCCTGCGTCTGTGTTTGAATCGTCTTAGCTCTTCATTCCTGCAGATTACGATTGAAATGGAAATGACTGATCCAGAAAGGTGATGGGAGAGTTTTAAATGCAACAGATGTATCGAATATGCCAGCTTACGTGAAGTAAATCTTTACAAAGGCACGCATCTTTAATTCACTTAATAACTGACAACTAATTCATTTACTATCATTAAAAGCGCATGATTTCGAGTCAGATTATGGTAAGTGGCTTTTCTTTGAATGGTGTGCCCGAAGGATTCGTAATGAAGTGATTTATGATTTGCTTACGTAAGCTCACATCGCGCGCGATCACAAGTTGCACCATCGCAAATCGCACGGGTGTAATATCGCAGCGATCGCAACATCGCAAATCGCAGAATTTTGATGTTTGCCAAATCATGTCGGTTTATTTCTGCGATATGCGATCTTGCGATCGGCGTGATCGCAAATCGGCGAATCTTTAAGTTTTTCTTTATGAGGATTGCTTTGCTGCGATATGATGTCATTCTTAACACGAGGATTTGGCGCATATCGATATTTAAAGAGAAATAGAGGTATTTCCTATCTTTTGCAACGCAACTTTAAAGATTTTCTTTTTATCATAGACTTAGGTTTTAAAATGTTCAAAAGACTTACCTAAGCCCATGATGGTAACTTTATCTTGAGGGAAGGAAACTCTTGTTTTTTCTAAAAATTAACTAAGGGTCCCCATTCATTTAAGTATTTTGCTCAACACTTAAATGAACTAGGGGGGGGGGGGTTGTTGCTGGCCACAAAAATTGGCGATTCACTTAGGAGAACCAGTTATCTCTGATCTTCTATTGACGCTTTCAAAAAAAAAAAATTTCTCTGAGAACTTAAACTTTATTATAAAAAGATAAAGCATATCATACTTCGACCTGTCAATGATATTTTGTTTCAACCTCTTTCTATTTTGATTACTTGCATTCTCAGCTTTGTCATTGCATTTATATCAGCCATTACTTGGTCTTGTAAAACATAAATTAAAGTTTCACCTGTGTAGCAACCTTTTTTTTTTAAATATGCTCCTTTGTCGCAGGTAGAGCATCTGCTGCCAGCAAGCGTCCATAGCCTTAACAGGGTTACCTATTACCCAGTAATGATCCTTTATCCTGCTTAAGGTTATCTACAACTGTTTTAGAGAAAAAACCCATTTTGACACTTTTTCCTTTTTATTCTCTAAAGAACGATGTCTTGGTTTGGTGGCCAAATTATGACATAGTCATTCACTTGATTTACACTTTTGCTGAACAAGCTAGCTCGTGATGAGACCCCTTGTCTTTTGATTGCAACAATCTCGAGTCATTGCCCTGTTTTGGTAGACAGTATTGGCAAAGTCAACAAGTTATAATATTTGTGATCATGATAAGCCGGCTCGTGATGAGACCTCTTATTCTTTGAGATATAGTGTTTCTTTTTGGGTTGTTCCTCTAAATGCTGCGATCTCCTTTAGCAGGGAGGAAGTCAAATTTCCTTTCCTTAAGAAAGTTCTGGACGATAATGATAGAGTTGTTTGGAAATGGCTGTTTCTACAGAGAATCTTTATTTCATTATTGATACCTTTCATCGTACTGACATAAAACAATTTCTTTACCGAGGTAGCTTTCTTCAGATTTCTTGTAGTTGAAACTAGCATCATATCTGGGTTAAAGTTCTAATGATAATAAAGATTAAGCTTTCAAAAAATTTGTTGTTCATAAAAGCAGAAGCTTAATGTTTTTGACAGAGAAAAGGTGTCCTTAGTAAATGTCAAATGATGTTAACCATAGCAAACCTTATTATGGAGACAAATATTTAACTATTATTAGAGATAGACATTTTCTAGGGTTATGTACAGAATAGGGATAATCCCTTCTCTTATTTTTCCTATCAATTATCAAAAGAAAACCTAACAACCTAGCTAAATTACTCCTACTCCTATTCTAGCTATATACAGAAAATTAGCTAGGTGAAATGATATTTCCAATGGAACCATCTCTTCATTTTTATTCCTAGCCGTTTGTAACTTCCAAACATCAGTATTAGGATGCTAATTTTCCTTGGACTATTAATGTTGGATGTGGGATAAGAATGCATGACCTCAGTTGGAATTATGTCTGATATTTCTTTCTCATGAAAACTTCTTTCCAACTGGATACCTATTGGATCATAAAAATTAGGATGAACTTCTGTTATGGATTGATGACCTCGTAATAGGAAGGATGATAAGCCAGGTTGTGAATATGATTTTTTAATTTCAATGGCTTGTAACATATTGTTCGTTAAAGCTGAGCTTTTAGCGATCTTGTTTAAAAGGAAATTTTCCATTTATAAATCACTAAATGGTTCGATGCAAAATAGATGGAAATTCCTGGAAAGATCTTTATCAATTGGCGCGAATGGCCAATAAGTTTCGAAAGGTACTTTCCTTGGTTGATGGTGTTCTGGATGCCAAAGAAGTTTCTTAAGAAAGTCTAACATTGATTGATCTTGAAATTGAGAAATTTCTACACTTCCTTGACACAACTTATCTTTCCAAAATAGTGGCATGTCTTTCGAATGTTCTTTGATAAGGTGTTCAACATGCCACAATAATCTATCAAAAGCCTGAAAATTTAAAACAAAATCCGATTTTGTACAAAATGGGTGCAAGTGAGAAAGAAAGGGATGATTATCTGTACAAATAGTGTTACAGCACAACTGGGATTTACTTGTAATATCTTGCTTCTCAGAAGAACTGGCCAGAATTATGGGATCCGAGCAACTTCGAATTCTGTCTTGTGAATCAGAAGATAAGTTATTATTGTGAGCAGGCCTGGAGGTTTCATCATAATACGAACCATAGATCGGGACATTACCTTGGATAGTAAAATCATGCAAATGATCTTTTACTTTGAGATGAGGATTGACTGATATGATTTCTGAATTAGGATATCTCTCATTATCTGAGCTTAGTTGAGTCGCTTGGGACAACTCAAAAACATCATCGTTGTCAAAGTAGCTATCATAAATGATTTTACAGGTTTCCCTAGATTTCTCTTTTTCGTCATATATTTTCAGACCAGAAAGGTGAAGTGGTTCTTGTTTGAAAATGGCCGAAGGATGTTCTATAACTGTATCTTTATCCTGAAAACCTAATGATGGCTTGTTTGAATAATCCTCTGTGTTTCTTGAGATATCTTTAGTATTGAGAGGGGAGAAATTATCATCACTAAAAACATCAGGTTAGAGAGAAAAATGTGGTTCTGGAACAATGTATTTGAAAACATCATGGAAAAATCTTTGTTCATCAGATTCATCATAGACATCGGGCTTTAGATCATACCTTTGTGTACTGATACTTTTTTAAGTAGAAATAGTTTGTTGTTCTAACCTTGGCACCTACATTTGGTCATTTGCAATAATATTATCTGACCTTGTGTCAAAGTCATCTTTTGGTTCCAAGGTAGACTTTCCTCCAGCATTCTCGCTTTTGTCTTCTTGCATTAGAGCATGCATGACTCCCAAGCTCTGGGGAATTTATTCATCATGGCTGGTTTGTATATTCAACTTGGAATCCTCATTCATGTTAGAAGAAAATGAGATAAAGGTTGAACTAACTTCTACTTGATCAGTTACAGGAGGTAGGGAATATTCAGGATAATCTGAAGATTCTTCATCTGTGAATTCACTTTCAAGATCATACTTTAGACAATTAAGATGAAATCGCATATTAAAATCCCTAACAGATTCATTTTGTTTTCGTAGGTAATCAATTTCATCATATACCTGGTCATAATCATAACGATCAAATTCAAAAATGAAAGCTTTGACAAATTGGTCCCAGCTGTGAATTGATGCAACTGGGAGGTTTCTGCACCATTTTCTAGCTTCCGCTGTGAATGTAAGAGTGAAAATTCTGCATAAAACGCCTTCATCAATTCTCTGAATATCAGAACTTGAAACTCTTTGAATAAATTGAAGAGCATGATTAAAAGCAGAAGAATTATCCTTACCATTGAATTTTACCTGAGACAAGAGTCTTACCACTTCTGGTGGAGTGTTGGAAGAGGTAGGAACGTGGATGCAACTCCAAATAGGAATTTTACGAGCAGCCATCCTGATTCAAATCTTACAATTGAAAATCATTCCAACAGACACTATGTTCAGGCCCTCCTTCTAGCACCAAATATGTTGAAGCCCCGAAAATCGGGTCGACAACAAGGGGGATACCCACCCGGTCCGGACCTTGGTTGGCAGCTCCTTATCGGTTTGGTATAGCGGGTCCGACTGGGGATAATGGGACCAGTTTCCCAATCTAAGGGGGTGTGTGTGTGTGTGTGTAGAGTTGGATGTTGTTGATCTAAGAGTATTTTAATCTAATTTAAATCAAACTTCTAAACTAACTCTATGCTACTGTAATCTAATGAGAAACAACACATCTAATCTACACTAACCCCGGGTGTATTTCTTCTGTTATGCGATCTAAAAATATTTCGAACAATAACTGGTAATAAAGATCATTCAGCTATCATAAGAATAGAAATTAATTAAGATAAACCATTCTGCATAAGAAGTTAAGCAAAACAGTTGTGAACAACATATCACATAATAAGTAATTCATATATCAAGCATAAATAAATGATTCCACCGTACAGAAGTGCCAAATGGTAACCCACACATTCATGCATTAACATATAAACAACTGAAAACTACATATCACTTTAAGAATATAAGCATAAACAGGTCAAGAGATAAAAGTACCATTTATGACTGGTTCTATTCATAAGCTTCAAGGAACAACGATTTACCTCTACTTGTTCTAACATCTACTAAGAGTAAAAAAGTGCAACATCAGTAGCAGACATTAAATGCAAACATTTAATAAATCTCGATCCATCCATTCATCAAAACCTCCTCTGAGGGTGCAGAAGTACATGTTCTGAGGACAAGTTTTTGACAAATTTCTGGACCCTTCTCTAAATGCATGAGAAGGGTTAAAATACTACTTCCTAATTCTAATAATAGTATTATTACAAAATTTAGGATGCGGTTTTCAAATGACCGTCTTTTTTCTAATCTAGTTTAAATTTAAAAACAACTTTATAAGTAAGGCTACTTCTGAACTTGGTCCTTAAAGTTGTAAGTATCCAGCATAGGCTTAAGAAGAGTCGGTTGACTGATTTCGGCGCTGAGCTGTGCTGCGAAAACAGTAACTACGAGAGCTGGCGCTATTTTTTCGGCCGCGTTTGTGATGCATTTCACCGTCATCCATTGGATGTGCGGCTTGACTAAGTACATCTATTAACATTCCCAATTCAACTTGGCTAATGCGTGGATTGCTCTCTACTTTGCCTGCGCTTTCTGCTTCCATTTGTAACCTCTTTGGTAGATACCCCGGGATGGTCTCTGCTATTAAATTGGCCTTGTGTAAATTCTCATTTACACAGTCGATGAGAATGCTTGCCTGTGTAGCCGCTGTCTCCGCTGCCTACTCCGCCTACCTGATTTGATCGTCCCATCTTTTAAAGAGCAGTTCTTTATGGTTTTCGTTTATCCTGGGTGCACCTACTCTTCTTCCTTCATCATCATCCTGCCAAGTTAAATATTCTGTCACTCTGATCATAGTCACTCCACAAATCTACCACCTGATTGGTGATTTTATCACTCAACTCGCAATAGTGACTCCACTGTGCTATTTTACGTCCCAACTCTTCCTGTTGCTGCAGTAGTTGCTCATTTAAGCCAATAGTTTCTGAAACAAATTCTGCCAGCTTAGGCTCATCTTTATGCATTTCTTGTAAAGTCTGCAATTGTTTTCCTTTTTCGTCGAGACTTCTTTGATAGCCTATCTGCATCTGTTGAAAGTCTTCCTACAGCTTCTCGAGCTGTTTGGAAGCTTCAGTGTTAGCATTGGCTTGTTGCAACTGTTGTTGTAGCAACTGTATCTGGTCTTCTTGTTCTTTCAATAGCTGCTGAACTTCTGATGCCTTATCAATAGTTGCAGAAGCATATGCTCCTGCGATCTGAGACAGCTTAGTGAGGTTTTCAGTTGGGTTATTATTGGGGTCTTTCCATAAGACATCCAACTGTTCAGCATCTTGTGGCAGTGTATTTTCTAGTTTTCTTTTATTCCTCTGCCTCCTTACAACTGCTTTGTGTTGGGGACTATAGAATACATCCAGTGGGGGAATTTATTCTACATTAAGTAGAAGCTCAGAAGGTGGAGCGATAGGAATATGCTCCGTTTCTGCGACTCTGCTGACTATGGTCGGGACCATTTCTTGCACTACCTGTGCATTGTTCACTGGTGTTTTCGAGGCTTGCCCTTCAAGATTGATCAATTCATTGAAGGTTTCCCATTCTTTTTCCAGTTCCGTTGTGACGAGCGGTGCTTCGATGACAGGAGGGGGGACATCTCTTGGCGGGGAGGCGATAACTTGTTGTTGAGACATTGCACTTGACTGAGCTGTATCCTTAGTTACTTCTTCGCTTTTTCCTTGGTCGTATCCAGACTCTTTAGGATGCTCAGGCACTTCTTGCATAGTGTTGGATTTAGATCTGGAAGTGCTAGAGTTTTCACTGAGACTAATGCTCCGAGTTGGTTCTCTAGCAGGCAGTCACAGCTTCTCTAGCGGAATACTGGCCAACCTTCTTTCCCTGTATAACATGAATCTTTGGAGGTCATCTGGAGACAACCTCGACCGAGCTTCTCGCAAAATTTCTTGGAGCGAACTTCTATTCTGAAATAGATCATCAAACAAATCTTTATTCCCAGAGAACACTCTTATTTTGACGTTCGTTGTGAACTCTTGGGCAATATCATTTGGGTCAAATGGCCTTGCTAGAAATCTAAAAAATTGAAGACACGTCACATTCTCCACTTCGCCGAAAGCGTGTCCTACATCGAACAATGAGAAGGCCCCACAAGCTACAAGAAATTGAGGCCATATGGTCTTCTTTTTGTCTTTTAGGTCTTTGGTCAAACCGCCTTCTGAACAAGTTTGATAAGCAATTTCCCGAGCCAAAAGTTTATCAGGGATATATAGAGGTAGGACATGTGGAGGTACAGTGCTTCCAAAAACTCTAACATAGGTAAACCATTCTTCCCCGAAACATTTCGCGATGGAGATGATGTCAATTTGTGCCTCAGGAGAGCACCTCGGGGGGTCTTTATCATACATTATTCTATACAAGGGCAAAATAAGCCCGTGGCAAATCTCATAGAAGTGAGGGGCAAACTGAGAATCCCATAACACCTTATGATAAACATGGATAGGCAATGGGTCTTGGGTAGTCCATTTCCAACCCATAATAGGGAATTTAGACACACAAAAAACAGAATCCATAACATATGCAGACAGATAAAAAGGAGGGTAGACCCTTTGAGACAAGGATCTTTTAGACCAGTAATTGATAACAGCCGTGTAAAGATTATCAGAAAGAATTTTGGCCCAATCTACAATATCGGCGTTTGTGGCAGCATCAATTAATGGTAGTCATTCAGACGAAAACTTGTTGATATCCGGCATCCCAAATAACCTACAGAGCATGGCCGCAGCAAAACAATATGGATAGGTGAGGGAACCAGTGCTGTACATACCGTTTTTGTCCTTTTTGAGTGGCTCCTCTTTCCTAGACCAATATTTGGTGGTGTCTGATAGGTCTGGGTTCTCCGCCGCGAACTTCTTAACTAATTGAGCATTATAGGTCATTTGTTGTTCAGGAAGATGATACATAAGCTTGAAGTCTTGCGCAGCAAACGATCCGATGAGCCCGTGTCCTTGAACTTTGAATTGTCTATTGTTCATGTCTGCATCATCCAGTATCCATTTGATTATATCCGTATATGGCAGGATTTTGGGTCTTGCCGCTATTCTGTGAAGAAATGAACATGCTAGGTCCTCTAAGGACGCCTCAGAAGAGCGATGCGAGCCCGCGGAAGTAGCAACCTTCATTATTCTAGGATTTTCCTCTTCCAGCAGCCTGTACATGCTTTCCCATGTTGATATTCCCGCATCTTTGTTACAGGCTGTGTCTGTATACAATGGCGCCATCTCCTTCGTCTTTTCCTTTGCTTCAGAGCTTTGAGCTTTGTGTTTCTTTCCCATTTCTTCCTGCGTCTGTGTTTGAATCATCTTAGCTCTTCGTTCCTGCAGATTACGAGTGAAATGGAAATGACTGATCCAGAAAGGTGATGGGAGAGTTTTAAATGCAACAGATGTATCGAATATTCCACCTTACGTGAAGTAAATCTTTACAAAGGCACGCGTCTTTAATTCACTTAATAACTGACAACTAATTCATTTACTATCATTAAAAGCGCATGATTTCAAGTCAGATTATGGTAGGTGGCTTTTCTTTGAATGGTGTGCCCGAAGGATTCGTAATGAAGTGATTTATGATTTGCTTACGTAAGCTCACATCGCGCGCGATCGCAAGTCGCACCATCGCAAATCGCACGGGTGTAATATCGCAGTGATCACAACATCGCAGATCCCAGAATTTTGATGTTTGCCAAATCATGTCGGTTTATTTCTGCGATATGCGATCTTGTGATCGGCGTGATTGCAGATCGGCGAATCTTTAAGTTTTTCTTTATGAGGATTGCTTTGCTGCGATATGATGTCATTCTTAACACGAGGATTTGGCGCATATCGATATTTAAAGAGAAATAGAGGTATTTCCTATCTTTTGCAACGCAACTTTAAAGATTTTCTTTTTATCATAGACTTAGGTTTTAAAATGTTCAAAAGACTTACCTAAGCCTATGATGGTAACTTTATCATGAGGGAAGGAAACTCCTATTTTTTCTAAAAATTAACTAAGGGTCCCCATTCATTTAAGTATTTTGGTCAACACTTAAATGAACTAGGGGGGGGTTGTTGCTGGCCACAACATGTCCCAAGAACCAGAAGGGATGAAGGAGATGCAAGATAAAAGAAGTTGGAAGACTGTAGAAAAAAAAAAGAAAGCTACAACATCAATCTCGCCAAGAAATACGAGAATCCAAACAATTAAGAACTAAGAAAATTATGGGTCGGATAGACGAATTTGGTCTTAGTGGAGGTTAACCACCACCATCATCATCATCATCATCATAAATTATATATTTAAAAAAATATTATGAATCATTTGTTTCCTCATATCATATATTATTTAAATAAAATTTATCACTTTAAATTATTATAATTATATTTAAAATAAATTAGTTATATATTTTATTTTATTTTAAAATATTAGTATAAATTTAAAAAATAAAAAAATACTATCTATGTTATTTTTATCTCATACATTATTTAATTTAAAAGTCATAATTGTTTTTTAAATATATTTTTAATTTATTTTTTAATTTCAATTATATTTAATGAAAAAAAATTAGAATTTTAAATTATTATAATTGTATTTTTTCAAATAATGTAATTTTCAAAAATATTTTTTAATTAAATCTTATTGTTGTTTAAAATAATTTTTTAATTATATAGATTTAACCTCTTGAAAAAATTAATAATATATTTAAATTAAACTAAAACTATATATATAAATATTATAACATTTTATTTTAATTTAGATTTTCTTGCGATAATATTTTGGATCTACAAGTTTAGATTTCCAATTAACAAATTCAATGTAAAATTTTATCATTAAATTTTATTTTTTTAAATTTTAATATATTGAATCTTTTTTATTGTTAAATATTATGTTGCCAAAATAACAGTGAGCTCGGGGGCTTCTCTCCAAGCTTTTTGAGCATAGGAATAAAATCTTAAATCAAACTAAATAATTTGTTATTTTTAGATCCGATAGACCAAAGTTTGGTCTCACTATACGTTAACCACCATTATCATCAAATAAATAAAATTTTATAATTTAAAAATATATAATTTTTAATTTTTAATATAATTTAAATATTTAATATTTATAATAAAATTTTATAATTTAAAAATATATGATTTTTAATTTTTAATATAATTTAATTTAAATATTTAATATTTAATTTTATATTAGAATTTAGGTTTATGTGATCTATATCTAGATCACTAAGATTTTTTTTTATTTTCCATTTAATTTTTTGTGTTCATATATTTTGCATCAATTTTGATGGAAATTTGCCCACATGGCGTAGAATAGATGGTGATGGGGTGTAATATTAAGTCACTTCCTGATGTGGAGGTCACCAGTTCAAAACTCCTTAGGCAAAAATCTAGTCATGTTAAGGGTTGGTGTTCTAATCATGTTAAGGGTTGGTGTGGCCCAGGTCATGATTGATCTCTGAGCTATTTTAAGTCGTGGTTTCTCAAACCACAAGTCAAGCCAAATGTAATATCTAATGAGCTCATTGATCTCTGAGCTATTTTGATGGCTTAGATGGCATAGATGCCCCTAAGTCATGGTTTCTCAAACCACAAGTCAAGCCAAATGTAATATGATGGCTTAGATGGCATAGATGCCCCTAAGTCGTGGTTTCTCAAACCACAAGTCAAGCCAAATGTAATATGATGGCTTAGATGGCATAGATGCCCCTAAGTCGTGGTTTCTCAAACCACAAGTCAAGCCAAATGTAATATGATGGCTTAGATGGCATAGATGCCCCTAAGTCGTGGTTTCTCAAACCACAAGTCAAGCCAAATGTAATATCTAATGAGCTCAGACCACTTGACAAACCAAAAAAAATGATGGAAATGTGAATTTCCACATTACAATTCCAAGGGTCTTTCATTGGTTTCGACATAAATTTAAAGTTTCACTTTCCAAATACAAGGTTTAGCTCTTTTATTTTCATATAGTAAATATAAATTTAAAATTAAATTATATATATAGTCTAACTTATAGACAAAAGAGTATCTTTCACTAAATTTGAACAATACAATTTCAAACAAATTTGTGGTTTTTTGGTGTTTAAAATGCATTTTTGAATAAGTTTAAATTTAAATTTCCACTTTCCAAATATCAGGTTTAGCTCTTTTATTTTCATAAAGTAAAAATAAATCTAAAATTTAAAAAAAAAGAATATATATATATATATCTATATATATATATATATATATATATATATATATATATATATATATATATATATATATATATATAGTCATAGTCATAGTCTAACTTATAGACAAAAGAGTCTTTTTCACTTAAATCCGGACAATACAATTTCAAGCAAATTTGTGATTTTTTGTTGTTTAAAATGCATTTTTGAATGCATAAATAGATATAATACTATGAAAAAGCGCTGAGACACTCAAATTATACAGTTTAAACAACTTAAACTTGAGTTTCTAAAAATATCTACCAAATTTTCGTTAAAATTAACGAAAACAAAAAGATTGGAAAAAAATTATGTATATATAATATTTAGCACATTTTTTTTAAATGTGAAATAAATAAAGTTCTATAATCATTAAATGTGTAATATTTAAACTTAATTATAGTTAAAAAAAAACCTAATATTTAAAATATAATAACAATACTTTGGTGAAAATGAAATCTCTAATATTTATTCTTATAACAAAAATAAAATATTTTAACTATTTATTTTCCTCCACTCTATGAAATGAATGTATCTATTTTAATAAAATCAATTCAATATAAATTCATGTGGAGTATTAAGTCTAATAAAAATATTAAAGTTCCAAAAAATTACCTAATTTTCTCTTTATTGAAATTTTTTTGCTCCTATATTTTATTTATGTCAAATCAATACACTTATTTCCTTCCATTTATATAATTTCAATATAGTCATTTTAATACAATCAAGTTAATATGAGTGACTCCCTCTCCTTATCCATCCTAATAAAGTCAAGTCAACATGAGTAACTCACAAGCATTGGTATAGTCTAATAAAAACATTAAATTTGGAGAAAAATGCAAATTTTCACTTTGGCTAAGAAATTTCCCCCGATTTTTTGGTAATGAGGGAAAATCCTACTTTTCTTGCATCTTCAAACTACTCCAAATCACATAGTTTTTTGCCATTCTTGCCACAAAACTGTGTTGGACTTTCTCACCATCAACAATGCTCATTACTCAAGTTCAATTCCACCATTAACAGATATGTTATACTCCAATGCACTCCAAATATGTGTTTTTCCCATCTCATGCAAATATACTCTGACATGCCTTCATACATGCATCTAGCTTGGCACTTATAATGCTCACATCAACATTTCGAACCTCGCCTTCTAGCACATTCAAGTCGAGATCAAAATCATTTTCATTCTCCAATTTCAAATACAATGTTGTTGAAGTTTCTTTGAAGGATAAACTTACAAATTCCACCGTCTCCAAATCAGCATTAAGTTTGTAAGGCGCGAGAATCTCTCCCTCAAAAGGTAGAGAGAGTTAATATTTGTCTTCTATGTCATTATATTTGCATCCTTTGACAATCTTCTGCAATTTAAATTCATGATTAGACATTCGTTGAATCCTCTTCATAGGATTCTACTACAATATGTCTTAATCCTTGTAGTGGATTTCTTTTTAAAATGACAGATTAATCAATAAATCTATCATTAGTTTCAGACTCCACACATATATTGAAACTCTTCTAGTTTAACCTCAGATTGCAAATAGACTCTAAATTTATGTTAATTCTAGATTTTACACAAAGACTAGAATTCTTATATATTCAAACAAAGGTAATTCATGAACATAATTACATGAAATTCTATTTCATTTCACAAATGTGTACATACAGCTCTACTCAAAAATATTTGTTACTTTCTATAGTTTGATTTCACATTCTGTTGGCCATCCTCTTTTCTTCACACTTACTCCATTTTTATTGTCCATAGGCTTACAATAGATATAATATAGAAACATAATAGATTTTTCTAGATTCTAAAATTACTCCATAAGTCAACCCATAAATCAGTCCATAAAACAGATTTTCCTAACTCCTAAAATCACTCAATCTATCCTTAGAATCACTTGATAAATCACCCTTAAATCTCTCGTGCTTTTTATGATAATCAATGAAACTAAAAGTATTTCTAATAAGGAATTAGAATTCCTTCTCCATGTCAAACCTCCTTTGTAGCTTTGTCTCAAAAAAACTTTGATAGTTTTGGGAGTGAGAATGCTCCCGCACGAGACTCCCAAAGTATAAAAATTTATGACCTTCTACACATAAGCCTTTGATGTAACAATCCTCCTAGATCCCACATCTTTTTTGTAGCTTTCCATGCATTTTGACTTCAAAATATTTTAGATTCAACTAGATGTTATTTTTTATTGTTTGCTTCCCTTCACTGTATCTTCTTTTGGGATTTGTCTTCATAAGTTCCCATAGCTCATTTATTTCAATATCCAACTCATCCATTTGTTTACAAAGGTTTCCCATTTTTGGTTGGATCTTCGTTTGCATAAGATTATCATAATTCTTATCCCACTCTGCTTCGACATACATCTTCCAACAAATGCTTAAGAAATTTATATGCCTTCTCCACTACTGCTCTATAACATATTCATTGTTGTCTTCTTCAAAATTCTCCATTTTTATTTCATATTTCATCTCGACAATATTTTTTTGCATTTCCTCTTCATTTATGCCACTATTGTATGGCACTTTGATTTTCTCCTCAAAATCAGCTAAGCCTGCAAATTGTATGTAGTCCTTACTACATGTATCCTTTTTCATCCATTCCTCTAATAACCTTATTTCTTCCTCAAAATATCTAAACATTTTCTTTGAATGTTGTACTTGAGACTCAATTTCATCTTGAGTGTATGCTTCCTCTACATCTTCAACATGTTCTTCCTCTTCTTCAATAATTGGTTGATCAGAAGGATTGATGAATCCTATCTGCTTTCTTTTGATAGGTAGATCCTCATCAACTTTCACAATGTATTCAACTATCATGTGTAGTATTTTATTATAACACGTGTACCCTTTGCTTCTCTAGAGTACCCTAAGAAGATTCCTTCGTCTACTCTAACATCAAACTTTCCCAATTTCTCGTCATTATTTTTAATATAACACTTAATGTTGAACACTTTGAAGTGTTTATTGATGTTGTTTTTCCATCCCATAACTTATAGGGTGTCTTGTCATAATTAGGCCTGAGATGTGCTTTCTTTAGTATGTGAATTGTTGTGTGAATAGATTCATATCGATAGCTTTTTGGTATATTTCTTTCCTACATCATAGCTCTAGCCATTTGTTGTATTGACCAGTTCTTCCTTTCAGCAACTCCATTTTGTTGGGAGTGTATGCAATACTATATTGTATCCTTATTCTATGTTCATGACAAAAATCTACAAATTCATTTGATGTGAAATCTCCTCCTCTCTCTAATCATATGAGCTTTAACTCTTAGCTTGTTTGGTTCTTTGCTAGTGCTTTGAATAACCTGAATTTCTCAGATGCTTCTTACCTACATCCCAAGAAGACTACCTATGTTTATATGGAAAATTAGTTAATCACTAACATGAATTAATACTCACCTCCAAGTGATTTTGTTCTAGAAGGTCCACATAGGTCCATATGTACTAGATGAAAAGGCTTGCTAGTTGAGAGTTGATCTTTAATCTTGAAAGAAACATGAGTTTGTTTCTCTATTTGACATGAATTGCAAATACGATTTTGTTGTTTTGTGATTCTAGGCAGGTCTCTTATATCTCTCTTTTTTTTTATTCTAATGATATGGTCGAGGGTTAAATTACCTAGCCTTCTATGCCATATCCAATACTCATATTGTTTCCCTAAATGACATTCCTTACTATATTCCTTTAAAACATATACAATGATTTCTATTCGGATTCCATTGGCTAGTATATTTCATGTTTTAACTAACTCTATTTCACATTCCCGAGCCTCAAAGATGACATCATATCCTCTGTTGCACATCTAGCTCACACTCAACAAGTTATGTTTCAGTCCAACCACAAATAGTACATCATGTGCCTTTCCTGTGCCACTATTAAAGCTTACTCTACCTTTTCCCATTATTTTCCCCAATGCATCATTATCAAAGGTGACATTGCCAAATTGATTTCCATTTAGAGTTAGAAACTTGTTGTTGTCTCTATTCATATGTTTGGAGTAACCATTGGTTCACATATCACTAATTGTTCTAGTTAAGAACATGAAGAACTAGACCACACTTATTGGTTTCCTTCTCTTCCTTTTTCTTTTTCCACAACATGGATTCCTCTATCCTATGATTGTCCTAAGACTATGGTTTGAAGTTTATGAGTTGACATTCGTAATAATTATGTCCAAAATTGTGGCAATAGCAATATTTAGTGACATAAAAAAGTGGGGAAAATGGATTATTGTTCTTACTTGTGTTTGTCCTTGCATTTACAAATTCGTTACTGACTTCATTTATTTTCTAAATTCTTGTTTCATTCTTTCTAATATGTGCTCTGTAGTTCACAACATTATGGCCAATTTTTTTGCACCAATAACAATATCCATAGAAGAAATTTTCATACCTGGGAAAATATGGCTCTTATGAATATGATATCTTTGACATCTGATAGTTTTGTCTTTTGAAAAAATAAGGCTTCTAGTAACTTATTTCTAGCTTGTCAAATCTTCTTTTATGTTGTAGCCGAGTAAAAATTTTCATTTTTTGCTCCTGAGTGGGATTTATCTTTTGTTATTGTTGAGTAGTGTTGTTCCTTTGTTCTTGTTGAGGTGAATTGTTTCCATGTTATTTCTAGGGTGTGTTGTTGAAATCCTTATACTTTAGGTGCTAATTGTTGTCATTATCTTCGATGAAAACTTTAGTGAAGTTGACGGTGTTTTTATCTTGTGTCTTTTGCTTAGTGGTTTCTCCTTCATAGCCCAAACCAGTTTCATAAGAGAAAATATCTGAATGTTCAATATCTCATCCAACTTTTTAGACCCCTCAATGTGTTTAAAGTTCATATTTAACTCAAGTTGTTATTTCTCTAACTTGTTTCTCATAACAACTATTTCTTCTTCCAGTTTCTCACATTCTTTCCCTTTCTCTTTTAATTGTTGTAGTACGACGTCTTCAACCTTTTTTTCCTCTTCTAACTCAACCTTTAATTGGAGAAGCTCTTCATACTTAGACTCTTCTTTAACATATTTCATCAAAATTTCCTTTTGTTTTCTATTCTTTTGTTTGAGTCTATCAAATTTTTCTAAAGCATTATTTAGCTCTTCTTCAAGGTAAAATTCACCCTCTTCTTCTTCACTCGACTCACAGTCATTAAGTTTTTTAGATTAAGATTTTAGAGCCATACACATAAATTCACTAATTCCTTCTTCATCAAAAGATTCATTTATATCACTAGAGGAATTGCTATCTTCTTGTGTATACAATATTTCTTTTTAAATATTTTCTAATTCTTTATTCTATTATATATGTTCTTTTATTTACCTTTTGATTTATTTCCTCCTTCTTAAAAGGATATTTTAAGGCATAATTACCTACTCTTCCACAATTAAAGCACTTAAAAGGAAGCTTTTATTTATACTTACCAGTCCCTTTCTTTAGCCTGCTCACAAATTTTGCTTCTTTTTCATCTGAGTCTGAACATTAAACTTTTGTAGATTTATTATTTGTTTTGAATGTTTCATCCCTTATGGTTGATTTTCCTTTTGTGATAATCATTTCATAGGATGTTAGAGAGCCAAGCAATTCATCCATTGTTAGGGTTTTAATGTTATACATTTCTTCAAACGCTGATAGTTTGGGATTTAACATACCAGGGAGTCATCTCAACACTTTTTGGAGTATGGTGGATTCCTTAATGGTTTCATCAAGGCCTCTCATAACATTTACTATTTCAAAAACTCGAAGAAAGAATTTTGCTATATCTTCATCATCACTCATTCTCAAGGACTCAAACTGCATTTTGCAACTTGTGATTTAGCCATTTTTAGTTTACCATCTCCTTCATGAATGTTTTTCAGTCTATCCCACTTTTTTTAGCAATCTTATAGTGCATTACTTTTACAAATTCTAATTTAGATAGTCCACTTAGGATAGCATTCACGACTTTGGCATTGCATGAAAAGTCCAATTTATCATCATTATTAACAATGATGGGTGGTTCTCATACTCATACTCTATTACACCTAAAACATCTACTCAAAGGGACATCAAATATGTCTTCATTCTAACTTTCCAATTAGTATAATTAGTACCTGTAAACAAAGGATCTTTTCTTATAGAACACCCTTCATGACTAGGCATTACTATGAGTTAAATCTTCCTTTCGGCTGTTAGGTTGATGAAAAATAAATTGGCTCTGATACCAATTGTTGAAAACTAGGCAATTACTAAGGGGGGGTGAATAAGTAAGTATGTCTTTTATATGAATTTTTCAAATTATTTTAATAGCCTTTTAGCCTTTCCTTTCATAATTAGTAGAATTATATTGGTGTTCAACAATTAACTATGAATTCATAAGAAAAAACACAAGAAACACATTTATCACATGTAGACACTAGATGTAAGTGGAAACCCATAAAAGGAGAAAACCACAATTTTTTTGTTGTGATGTAAAGGCAAGCATCAACTCCATCTTTTACATTAATTTTATAGGCTTCTACCTATAGGAGCTTCAAACTTTCTTTTCTTCCGTGACCTACAACTTGTTGGCAGAACCCACTCCCTCTTCTACAAGCTCCAACTTGCTCTTTTTCAGGGTATTACTTGAAAGGAGACACAAATCCCTTGAAATGATTAAATATTTACTTTGTTGATTTATTTGGTCTTTGAATTATGAGTTCCTCCTTATCTCTATTATGTACTTTGTTTATGCTCCTTTACAGGTGCATATCTCTTCCTCTTCCTCTTCAATTTTGGTTCACCATTGCTCTTCTTCCTCTTCTTTCTTTTTCAAACAAATCATGAACTAGGTCTCACAAAGTTCAATCAACTAACAATTATGCCATCCAAAAATGCATATTTTTATAGACATAACCCTCGCTGACTGATTGTATTCTAATGCAGGAATTTGAAGAGGTTTATTTTGTCTTACCATGTCCAAATAGCCCATTCATTTCAAATACTTATCAACATTGTTGTCTTTCACTCAAAATTAAATCAACATTTGAAGTGGAAATAATAAATATTATCAAATGATGTGTAATTCCATATTGCTTGCCAATACGTTGCCTTCATCACTGGTTGGTCAAGGTGTTTTCACTCCTGTAGGTCAACATAATGACTTATTTTCTCCAGCACTCCAATATAAACATATTCTTCTCACCTTGGTTTTAGTTTGAAAAGGGAGGTTTGGATTGCTCTAAATTCGGGTCAGGCTTTTTCCACATACTTTCTCTTGGTACAGATTCAGATCCGAAACATGCTACAAGATTTTCCTTTAAACATTGATATAGATATATAGGATTTCAAATCACCAAATGTAGTGATTTGCCTAAACTTTTGAGCTTGTCCTATTGAATTAGCTTTACTTCAGGGTCACTCCTTGTGCATGATTCAATAGATACATCACTCCATTGCTAGGAATAACGCCTACTACAAGTGTTGGTATTTATGACAACATGTATCATGGACCTTTGTTTGGTTGCATATTTCCTTGAGAGATGTCTTGCTTACAAAGGTGTTGGACTACTTTCATCATCTATTGTATTAATAAAATACTATGATCATGTTTCTGTTCCCTGCGAGATGTCTTATTTGCAAAGGTGCTAGACTACTTTCATCAGATGACGTATTCATGGAAGGCTATGAACTTGTTTCTTTTCCCTAAGATATGTCTTGATTACAAAGAAATTGATTACTAGCTCTCCACTTCCTTGGCACCTAAGAATGGCCATATATAGCCATATTGAATTGACATGTTTTACATTGACAAAAGTATTCAAAATTTGGTTTATATTTTTTCTATGTGTAATTGATAATTAGCATATTGAATCCTCAAACAATTTGCCTCCAAATTGATTGGGGTATTATGCACCAT
This sequence comes from Pinus tabuliformis, assembly GCA_031772625.1. Classification (NCBI taxonomy): domain Eukaryota; kingdom Viridiplantae; phylum Streptophyta; class Pinopsida; order Pinales; family Pinaceae; genus Pinus; species Pinus tabuliformis. The sequence continues at coordinate 903,162,618 of CM062808.1, forward strand.
TAAAAAGAAAATTGAACTCCTTAGGTGCATTGATGGTTCAACTCTTGTTTGGTATTGATCCTTTATTCCTATGCAACTTTCAGACCTAAGTGTATCTCTCATTTCTTCATGTAGGAGGAAGAGACTCACTTGGAGATTTCTCAATGATCCATTGATAGGTACCTCAATCAGTGTCATATTGAAACAATACTCAATGCTTACCAAACAATCTATTGGAATTTTAAAAAGGCTATGGGACAGTTATTGATTTGAGAGCCCAAAACATATGAACTTATTTTTGAAACTTCAGTTTGACATCAATATAGGTTTTAAATTAATGAAATGGAGTATGTCCTTGGTGGAATTGTTATCAGCTTCAAGAGTGCCCTTATTTCCTTTAAGATTGTTACCCATGTCCTCTTTATATACCTCACTATACTTATACTCAAATTTATGGAATAGATCATTCATGAGGTCATAGGTGGAAAGGCTATTGAGGGTTCTATCATATGTGCTTCAAATGGAAAATTTGAAAATGGAACCAAGGCCGGCTTCATTAGTCTATGCATTACGATCATTTCTTTTCATTTCATTTGTACCCCATTTAGATATGGGAGAATCTACAGAGATTAAAAGAAAATTTGTTAGAGGTCCTACATATGCTAACTTGGATTGGAACCTTGTTTATGTCTCAAACTGAAACAAAGTAACCCTCATATACTTCTTAGACTTATATTGATTACATGTATCAAGATGAGGATGATAAGCATAATCATTGTGGGGATGATACCAGTGCTACTGTGGGCTTATTCTTGTTAACTAACCTTTGACATCAATGCAAGATACAACATCAACGCCAAAACCTTCAATATTTACATCAATAATGAGCACTTTTGTCGAATTAAAACGTCAAGTTTCCATTCTTTAAGCAAAATGTAACACAACAAGGAACTTGCTAGTGAATTTGTACAAAGATTTGCAATTTGGGGCATCCAAATAATGTGTATATGAATTCAAGTTAAGGGGATTGGAAGAAAAAGAAGTTGTGCCCCAACTCATCAAAGAAATAGAGATAAAGATTAGGTATTAAGAATTGTTGAAAATCATATTTTATTCGCTTTTTTTAAGTTATCAAGAAGTTAAAAAATATTATAAAATCTTGGGAATTTTATCACCACATATATATATTTTATATTTTGTTTGGAAATATATATTTTATTTAAAATTAGAAAACATTCAACATATTATAATAATATTATTTAGTTTAACTAAACCTTTTTTAATGGAGTTATCTTTAGTGCGATTTTTTGGAAGCTTTTACGATGGGTTTTTCCAGTGAAATTTCTCTAAATGGGTTTTTCCGGTGAAATTTCTCTAAAATCCTGCACGAATTTATTGAAATCACAAGCTTGATGGATAATCTTGTGCAATCAAAGTGCCTTAGGGGTTTTCTAGGGTGTTGAATCCATATATATAGTAAAAAAAAACTAATTTAAATAACACAAATCAAGATTTCACCTCAATTTTTTCTAGCGCTTAAGAAAGTCCAAAAATCACACTAAAACCAACTCTTTTTTAATAACATTTTAACTTTTTTATTTTTCCTATTATCTAAAATTATAATTTATAATATTTTTTTTTTTTAAATTATAAATTATAAAATTGAGACTTCTTTGATCCATAAATATTACATTTTTAAAAGCAATAAAATTACTCAAAAAATAAAAATGGCATTTAATCCATACGCATATATATATAGACACGTAATTTTGAAGTGTTCAAGGTATTTCCAAATGAAAAGACAACTGTGCAGATAATAATTTTAGACTTAATATTATCAATCAATATATTATAATACTAATGATCTCCTACTTTAATCCAGACGAATCACGATAGGATAAAAATGGGTGACCCAGATCAGGAAAGTGATAAAAAGAAAGGTCGGTATTGACCTGACTTGAGTGGGCATATAGCTCAATAAATTGCCCGCAAATTTCTTCGCTGCACAAAAAAATCGCAGGTATTCTCAAATTTTAGCGAATAAATTGGGTGGAAATTTCTGCAATATAATTGAAATCGCAGTATTATGAGATTCCAGCGTCCTGTAATATGATCAGATTTTAGGGACTTGACTTGAGAGGGGATTAAGTGGGTGGAAATTTTTTTCAATGGAGAGAAAATCGTAATATTCTAAAAGTCTAATGAAAAAATGGTACACTGTTGGAAAATTGATCAAAGAAATGTGTGTACTGCCCAATGAAAATCACAATTTTATCAAATTCCAGCGTTGTAAATTTCTGCAATAAAAAGAGGGGCAATGTTGTGAGATTCTAAGGTCCGGTCCTTTAAATATTGTGGGTTGTCCGTATTGAGCATGAGGCTCAAGAGATTTGAAAGAATTTCGAGGAAAAGGTTAAATCGCCGTACTGTTAGATTGCAATGCTTTTCAATTTCTGTTGCGGGGAAAGAAAGCGACGTTAACACGAAGTTTATGAAAAAATGAAGGATTTTGAGGTATTTTTATTGTATATGCCAATTGATTTCGACAACTCCACCGGTGATCGATGTCACTATTGAGGTGTTTACAAATGTTTTTGAAATTGGATGAGGTGGATAACAACTATTTTGTATAACAATTGTTTTTTGGAAAATCCTTATTTATTTCTATTTTTGAAAGTTAGTGTATTCATCAAAAAGATGGGTGGATGGAGCTTGTGAATATCACTATTGATTAGGTAGAGTAATAACCAGATTCTAACATACTAGTTCAGTTCGATTTTATTATAGACAGAACTACACAATATAGATACCCAAGATAACTTACCTAAAGGGTTTCCATTAGGTTAAACTCGTGAATTATGAATACAACCTAGAAGACCATAGAAGCAATTATTGGGCCATGTCAAACTCTATAATAATGATGGTTTCAATTTGTAAACCCTTCATGCGGATGTCTTTGAAGAGCATCAAAATGAATACTCTCTCTATCTACTATCAACTTCTAACAAGAAGAATAAGGTCCCCAAATATCATATCCATAAAGAAGGGTAGGTGCGACCAATGAGTGAAAGAGACATATTTTCCCATAAGTCCTAAAATCAATGTTGGAAACATTACTTCTTAAGGGGACTAATCATTTTGTAACTTTAAATTAAATAAGATTCTACTACCAATATCACATTGAAGTATGGTGCAAAAATAATACTCTTAAATATGTGCAAAATGAGACCATCTCCACACACGCACTCCTTTAAGTGAGAATGACATTAAATTTACCTCTATCTTCAAGCTGTTGAGAGGCATACCCCTTTTGACCCCAAGTTTCCATAAATCTCAAAGAAGTCACACAAATATTAGAAGACGTCCACCTATTTTTGAAGGACTTTCATCAAATGTGACATCAAAATAATGTAATGCCATCTACAAAAAGAAACATAACAATATAAACTATAAAAAACAAGCAACCATGTGTGTTTCCTAATGTATTTTTTATGAATTACTCCCATTCATTCAATGTAGAGCCTAAGAAGTTTAGGAAAGAATGGAAAACATGTAGGTTTTAACCCTGTACAGAAATTACCTGCATACAAATTCTTAAACAAAGAAAATAAACAATGCGAGAGCATAACCCATAAAACACATATGCACAGAGATTTTTCCCTGGATCCCAAAACCGGGACTACCAGCTTGATTTTTCATTATGTTCCTTTCAATGTTACAATACATATTTATACATGCCGAAGCATCCAATACCATGGACCGAAAACCATCGCGTCCAAAAAACATGTGCGAAAATCATGCACAAAACCATAGGTGGGTCCGCCCAACCTAACATATGGTCCAAAACCAAAATTTTCCGGGGCGCTGCCCCGAACCCCATAAAGTGGGGTTACGGGTGCCCTTCAAGCCCCCTATTAACTACGTGGAAAGAATATAACACAACCAAACAATCTCCCACTTGTTGTTTTCTTTCCACAGGGGGGCACAGGAGAGCTTAGTCATTTTTTCATCCCTGAGATTCCCATTGCTTCTCTACACCAAGAGAACTTCTCAGAGCTCACAGATTTTGTCAATGCATCTGTAGTATTCTTCAAAGTGTCCACCTTTACTAGCAACACCTTTCTTTCTTCTATCATATCCCTCACAAAGTGATACTGAACATCAATGTGCTTTGTCTTTGAATGATAAGTGTTGTAGGGAAAAGTATCCGACTCGGATGACCCTATCCCACTCTAAGGGTGACAGTTCCTTAGCAACAACTGTAAAACAAACTACTTAAGGTTTACTTCTTTATGAAAGCAAAAGAGAATGGAGAAAGCACTAACCGTTGCCTTGCGCTTAATGTCGAATCCAAACTCTTCTCTTTGGCCGCTTGCTCCTAGCTCTTTGTCCTTCTGCTCGCCCAGCTACAATGAGATCCTGCAAAATAACAAAGAAGGAAACTACAAGAGGCATGCAATCATAACTGGTTCATGGATTAGTGTAAACCAAACATGCAATCATCACAATATATAATTGAAACAAGAGCACATAGAAGAACCTCAATAGCTTTTATTAATGAAGAAATAAAGGTTCTGAGAGTATTACAACCATTGAAGGCTCCAACCCAGCAACACCTCCCAGCAGAAAGAATTTCTCTTCTTCACCTCTCTCAAACAATCACCCAATAACTCGATAATGAAACCAACAGCATATCATTACTTTGCACAGAATTCCAGCCTCCTGAGCTCATAGGAGAGAGCTCAATATATAGATGAATTGAGAAAGGATGAGTCAGCTTGCAACTGATGTGTAGCTGCCTTGTGTCCTCTCTCTCTTCAGTTAATCTTTAGTTGATCTTCAGTTCTTGAGTCCACTTGGTGAACCTTGCTTCCACTTGGAGAAACAAAGCCTCTGACTCATCACAAGGCGAAATCCCTGATCCAAGTGTCATTTTTGGAAGATTCCAAAGCAATGACTCACTGTGCCACTTGTCCCTTCTCGCTCAGCGCAGGTGGCCTTTGTCCCACTTGCTTTGCAACGCAGGTACACCATGGAGCAACTGAGTTTCAGCGCAGAAACCTAGTGGAGCATCTGCTTTGATTTCAGGATTGCTTGTTTTTGAGTGTTTTCAGGGGGAGAACTGATCTGAGAGCTGTTGGTTTGCTGACCTTGTTCCTCTAGGGGTAGGAACATCATGTTTAGGGAACTTTGGATCCCTTGGATTATTGACAATTCATGCTTGTTGCTGTAAGGCACAAAATTGTCTATAATAGATGCCCCCTAAAGTATGAGGTCATTTATCGGGTGAAATGCTTTATTGAGAGGATCCGAAGTTCATTCAATCTGCTGAGAAGTGTCCTGTAATAAGATACAATACAATACATTATTTTTCATACATTTTTCATGATCTAGCTGAGGCGGGCATTCCCATGCTCAGCTTTATAAATACATTTTGGTACATAGAACAGACGATCGTCTGATTGTAGACTGATAATTCTCTGCCGAAATTATCATCCTTTGAGAAGGATGATCATCTGCTGTAATGATGTACATATCAAATGTCTTTATGTCCTGAATATATATCGCAGCCCGGATGGATGAAACTAGATCCGGGGTCTTCAATCTCTTCCGATCTTCACTCGATGTACAAGTCGATCCATGTGAGAATTTCTTGAAGTCGAACATGGAAAGACATCGCTTGATTACCGGTCAATGATGTAAACCGTTAACAAGCGCGAGAGGAGTCACCGATAAGGATGATGACCCTCAAGGTACGGCAGTACAATCCACATGGTGGGAATAAAGGACTTGGCGTCGACCACCATGTAAAATCTTCTGGTCGAAGGTCATTGATGTATACCTGTCGCCGGAAGTGAGAAACTTGCCATTGAGGCATGCAAGCTTCAAAGTACTGAGGGGGGTGTTCCTAGATCAACTCCTTGGATAATGAGCTGATGTCGACAAGGAGCGATCCGTCAAAGGAGGGCCTTAATGAATCCCACATCAGTGACACGGAACGGAGCTAGTGATTGTGATGAGGTGAAAACAAACTGTGATGTATGATTCAGGGTGGCGGTCATGAAGTGGATGAAGGATAATGTATGGCAGTGGGTGGAACACGGTTGACTCTTTACAGAACCACATCTCTTGAACATATAACGACACTGATGTGATGGATTGGTAGCATTACCCCAATTGTGGATGGTGTGGCGAGGACCATGGTTATGAGACCGGTGAATGAAACAACCCAACCCGATGTGATACGGAGGACAAAGTGTCATGTTCAAGAGCGACTTGCTACCATTAATGCTGTGAGGTTCTCCCAATTTTTCCCCAGTCATTGCTGACCAGTACCTCTTTATTTTTTTCAAGCTTGAGGAGGATAACATATGCTTGTTCTATAACCTGCCCTTCGGGCAAGCCCATCGCTATGTTTTAACGAGCCTAGCGATAGGGAAACTCGTTCTCGTCTAAAGACAAGTTTGTCGCTATTTAATCATTTTAACGAGTCTAACGACAAAGAAAACTCGATCCTTTTCATTTTTAGAGAGTCTGAAAAGGTACGAAAAGTTAACTCCAAAATTCATTTTTCGTCTTCTAATCCCTTAAGTCCGAAAAAGTATAAAACAATACAGAAGGGATGAATTTTCGATTTCTTTAACGAGCCGAACAAAACAAGCGCTCAATCTTTTTGTGTAATAATCCCTCAGGTCCAAAAAGATTAAAATCTAGAGGAGGGATAGCTCTTCTTGTCCTTTAACGAGCTGGAAGGCCAAAACTCGGCAAACTTTTCATATTTTACGAGTCAGTGAAAAGAGCTCAAAGAAGACTCGTCTTTTGAGGAACGAGTGATGAACAGGGATAGCAGCAGATTCCAGGTACAGGTTGGAATTCTCCAATCACGGCAGTGTCACAAGGATGGCTAAGTGAAATCACTCTTCGCAGCTGTTCCTCAAAATGGGTAAACAAACATATGGAGGTGAATGATTGGCCAAATGAACGGATGGAGGTGATGGCATATAAACACGACCAAGGGCTTTTAATATGGCTTTCAAAGGTTACATTTCTCGAGGTTGTTTACCGGTTCATTTTTTCTGGATGAGCTTGAACTGTAGGGAAAGATTGCTCACAACTTGTGTTTATTTTTTAACGAGCATGAACTCTGTACAAAACTGCTCGATTCTTGCGTTTATTTTTTAATGAGCATGAACATTGCTAAAACTGCTCGATGATATGTTTGCATGCCCCCAACATAATAACGCAAATCGAGGTGCATGCCCCCCAAGCTTTATTGCATTCAACTTTATTGGTTGGAATGAAGGTTTACCATTGAGATCTGGAAAGGGGATCGTTTCATTTTTTAATGAGGTTGACATAGTAAAAGAACTATCCTCATTGCCCACTGTGTTTACAGTACTCGATAGAAAATCGAAAACTGAAGGATGATAAAGTTTATTTTGAGTATCTTCCCCACAACCCGGGAGAAGGGAGCGATGGTGCGAATCATTCCATGGTGCCCCGTCAATTACCATTGATTGGACTATTCCTTTGTCGGTTCCATGCACTCGCGACCAAGGACTTAAAGGGGTGCCATATTCTCTAGACCTATCTATCCAAACGCTTGATGAGCGTTGATTTGGGGTTGCCCCCCAGGCCAAGAAAATTGATTGCTACAATACTTCCATTGGACTTGGGGACAAAACCTTTGCATGATCCATGCTGATATCGTTTTCTGACATCTTTTGTGCGGAAGATATCATATTGCAGGTTCCTACTGTCGCCACTTCTCCCACAATGAACGTTGGCAGAAGGGTGAAAGTTCCCATTAATGTAGGATCTTTTAGTAGGCCTACTCCGATATTTTGAAACGAATGGTCGCTTCCATGGATCAGAGGAACGCTTCCTGTAACTTGTGAACCATTAGGGAGGAAATTTTGTTGGTCAATGATCGTAATCTCTCCTTGAAAGGGGAATGCAATTTTCCTAAAATAGGTCGACACAACCGCTTCCATGGCATAAATCCATGGTCTTCCCAGTAGGATGTTATAGTCAAGATTGCCATCGATGACTTCAACATCTATTTCTACTGTTTTGCCCCCTAGTTCAACTTTCAAGTTACTAAGGATACCGTAAGGGGTATATGTCCTTCCGTCGAATGCTTTTAATGTTGTCGATGATCGCGACAAGGTTGGAGATCCTAAAGTTTTCCAGCAACTCATCGACATGATACATGTCGATGCCCCCTCATCAATAATTGTTCGATGAACAGTTTTGTCGAGGGCTTTCACTTGGACGAGGAAAGCTAGTTGAGCTGGTAACTGAGGATCATATCCTTTGTGATCAAAGGATACAAGATTGGAATCTTTAGGATCCACCCCACCAATTGCTGATAACAATGCCTGCCTTTGGGATGGGCAATTTTGTAGTACTTCAAGAGTCGACATAGCAGACGGCGATTGCGCCAAATCTTCCACTATATTATAATGTTGTGCCGCTCTGGCACGAGGATTAAATGTCGACTTGTGTACTACTCCCTTTGGCGGTTTTATTGTTAATTCATGTGTGATGGGGGGTACAACTTCTGCCGAAGTTGTTGTCGAACTGCTAGGTTGATCTTTACCTTTATCATTCGACATCTGTGGATTCCCGTAATCTTTGTTCCTTGTCGAAATCAAAGCATCATTCTGTTTCTTCGATATCGATAACATAAGCACTTGCGACGGTGAAGCATTTCCACTACCAACCAGATTTTTTCCTCGATCGGGAAACGGATCAGTTAACACAGCTGGAGTTTACGAACTCTTTAAGAATCTTTTTAGATCAGCTTTGTATGGACATTCTCTCATCCAGTGATCCTCGTCACATATCTGACACCCATAAGGTGGTTTCCTATCTCGAGGAGGGCTTGAAGAAGTTTTTCGAGGAGATGACTCTCCTTGTTTCTTCTTCTTCCCTTTGTTTTGATTTTTCTTGCTTCCTGGTTGATTGGTTTCTTTGCCCTTATCTGTCGATACGGCATTTACTTCCGAAGCAAGAACTTCTTCATGCGCATTTTGATTCGAATCCTTTCGGGCCTTCTTTTGATTGGTCCTTTTCGGATTCGTGTTTGCCGTGCCAATCACGCCATCGCCGGCATGAGAGTCACTATTTGATTTAGGAGGAGGAGGGATTGAAAACTCTGGTCTAGGGGCGTCTGGTATTTTGTCATAGAGCGTGCCAGACTGAGTATATACTAAGTCCAAATATTGTGCACAAGCGATAACCTGCTCTTCTGTTACGACTCCCCCCTTTGCCACATCTTCCGTTATGGCCGGAAGTAACGACTTTATAAACCACTCAGCTAAAAGCTGATCAGGAACGTATGTTTTAACCATTCTTCGTCGACGTCGCCACTCATGTATATGATCTGATATATGAGTTGCGGTTGTCTGTTTGAAATTAGTCAATATCTCTGTTCCCGTTTCATACCTTATTGGTAATTGAAAGTGGGTTAAGAATGTCGTGGCAAGGGAGCTAAAATTGTCGAACGAAGCTCTTGGCAATTCTATATACCATTTTGCCGTTGGACCTATCAATGTCCTCTGAAAGAGGTGAAGCCTTATCGAATCATCATTTAGAGTGTTCGACGAACACCATAGATGAAAGGTCATCACATGATTCGACGGGTCTTCACCTGGATTTCCATTGAATTTAGGAATGTCGGATGGAAGTTTGTGCGGGATCACTGGCCACCATGGGGCGTAAGCAATTGGATCATTGGTTAACCGATGTAAATCAGGCAACTCTAAAGTCGCCACGAATGGTAACTGTTGATTCAAGTTAGGTGAAGCGTAACCAGGGTACGATGGAATCGCCTGAACAGTTGGCCTTTGCATACCAGCATAATGGAGTTGATGTTGGTATGATGAATACGGTTGATGGACTTGACCACTATAAAGTGGTTGATTTTGACCATTTTGAATATATGGTTGTCCAGTATTCGCAAATATTTGTTGTTCAGAACCTTGGTACACTTGTTGGAATTGCGGCTGTTGGTATTGCATTATCCACGGTTGCGACACCATGGGTTGTTGCGCTACACTAACCATTGGACCAAGATGTGGGGTAGTTGTACCCAACTGTACTTGTGTTGCCCCACCAGTAGGTGATTGTGGTTGGGTCGCAGGGTCAAGGGGCTGTTGCATGAGAACCTGAGCAATCTGAGGTTGACATACAACAGGCATTGTTTGAACTTGTGACACGGTCACAATAGCCGGTGTAGTTGGGATGTTTGTCACAGGTACACACTGTTGCATAGAATATACAACTCTCGGTGGCTGGGATAGCATAGGTACCCAACTACTCGTTGCAATTCCGCCATAACTTGAATAAGGTTGAGAACTCCCGTATGGGTACCCTCTCGGAGGGGGTAATGAAAGGGCATACTGCCCCCCATACGGTAGCAACCCAGAACTCAAGGCAATTGATTGTCCTGGAGGACTGGATGGCCTAATTAGATTCCCAAAAGGGTCAATTTGATGAGTCTCACCATGAGAGTTACCAGACATTACTCCGGAACAAACAGGAACAGACCATACTGTCGAGATAGTCTCTTGGTGGACTCCTTCTAGCGACTTAGAGCTAGTTGGGACAGATGGTATGCCGGCGAACATTGTTGGATTTGCAGCAGGTAATTCTGCCGTCGCCGTGTCATTCGACACAGTCCTAGATGTCGACGGTTGTTCAATCATTTTTAGTCTATCCAATTGATCACCTAGTGATTCTACAGGAACTTCCACTGGTGATGGACAAACTTCTGTTGTAGCAGGAAATAGAGTGACCCCTACTCCAAATTGAATTGGAGTGGATACTTGCGGTTCTTCTATAATTTCCTCTATCGCAATCAGACCAGGTGGAAGAGGAAGACCGTCAGGTCCGTAAAAGATTTTCGGTGCCGAAGAAGGGGTTGTATCGACCGCGACAGATGTTTGAGGAACAAAACTCTCTGGACCGGTTACAGATGGAACTGGTTCAGTCGTACAAGTATTTGCCCCCAGACTAGGATCAGTATTACTGTCTCAATGTGGCGATTGAACTTCTTCTATAGAGGCAGGGTTTCCGGAAATGTTTGGAGTGACCAGAATCTCAGATGTTGTTGGAACACTTGTTCTAACTTTTAAAGGAGATTTTGAACTGGTTCGACGAGCTCGCTTTGTCCGGATTGTTTTCGATTCCGGAGACAAAGACGGTTGACTCGCAAGCCTCCGAGAACGACGGATATTCAATTGACTTTCTTCCACGATTGCGGATTACTCGATCAACTAAAATATAAAGGGGAAAAATTGTGTTTCCGATTTGAATGAATTTTATTAGACGCTTTTAAACATAACTTTGCTTTTTCATGTTTTAAGAGTCGAGAAAAAGCTAAAGATGACTCTAGTCTCCTTCGATGTATTAACGAGCCCGAAGTGACAAATGCTCGGTTGGACCTTTTCAGTTATAGAGTTTGAAAAAAGCCAAAAGAAACTGCTCTGGGGATCTAGGCAGAGGGTGTGCCAAACCTTTCGCGAAACCACAGAATACGTTTTACGGTACGGGTGGTCGATCTTCATGAATGCTGTGTTCACTGCATCCCGATCAGTAGGGCGGCCGACACGGCTTCCTATGGATAAAGGATAATTGCCTATAGGGGTCTCCCAATATATACTCGACGGTACGTGGGAGCACAAGTCCGTATTAGTGCCACCGACTCTCAGGAGGAATCACCCACCTTCGTAGAGATCGACAGTCATTATGTTTAACGACGCCGGAACACGTCTCTACCTAGACCTCTAGATGTTTGCGTTATGTTTCAAATGCGTTGTTAGGTTCATTCAGTATATTTTAAGTTGATCTTTTTAAAGTTTACCTTTCAAGGTTCACCACGAGATGTATATGACAAATTCCTAAATGCAGCCTAAGATGAGAAGCAAGCTTTTTCAAATCTTTTTGACTGATGAAAATCTTAACTACTGAGAGAGAAGGAAGGCAAATTCTTTTCACACAGTTCATACAGCACAAACTAATGCACTTTCTCCTAAATCATCATGCAAACTTTTTCAAATGCAAAATGCACAATGCATGTATTTTCTTTTCCTTTTCTTAATGTGGATGGATTACAAAAAGAAAGTGGTTATATAACTTTGATTTCGATTTAGAGCGAAAACAAACAAGTTTGTCCAAAATCAAAAGACACCTTAAGATTCACTTGCTTAATCACTGAAATACATGAAATCAAACCATACTAACGAAAGTAAAATGACTAACCAGCTATGGACAGCAAACAAGCTAACTCTTTAGACCAGCAAAATGCCTAACACAGGTTCAGATCTAAGAGGCCAAAAGCATGACTAGTTTACTTTTCGTTATGGGAAATCGTAAATGAGTAAGAAATACAAAGAACAAGTACAATTTCGTTATATAACAGAGGCAGAATGATGGCAAGTAATATTGGTTTCAAAACAGGCACAAGACTGACACCTAGCAGCAAAACTAAGTGAAAACAGGCAAGAGAAAGGAGGAAACCCCAAATGCACTAGGCAAATTTGGGCCAACGCAGGCTCTGCACAGCCAAACTGGCTCTCAGCGCAGGTAGCCCCTTCGGGACCTGCGTTGCAAAGCAGGTAGCCTGTGTACTACCTGCTTTGGAAAACGAGAATTGCGTTTTCACAGTTTCCGGGTCATAATTTTCTCAAAAATGCACGGTTTTTGCTCAAATCAGAAGCAATCAGTCAAGCACACTCAAAGGGATGATTAAGAAGGTGCAAAGCTATCACTAAGAGCTTACAAGGATCTTTGTAGATCAGCTCTTCAAATCATGAATTTGCTCAGAAAATGAGCAAGAGTAGCTGCCCTCTACTTCGCTTTTGATATAGTCAAAAGCTTTTCGATTTGGTACTCTTTCGTTCAGGAAATGAATAGCAAAATACTACAAACACAATCAAACGGATACGATCCCCAGTGGAGTCGCCAGTTTGTTGTAGGGAAAAGTATCCGACTCGGATGACCCTATCCCACTCTAAGGGTGACAGTTCCTTAGCAACAACTGTAAAACAAACTACTTAAGGTTTACTTCTTTATGAAAGCAAAAGAGAATGGAGAAAGCACTAACCGTTGCCTTGCGCTTAATGTCGAATCCAAACTCTTCTCTTTGGCCGCTTGCTCCTAGCTCTTTATCCTTCTGCTCGCCCAGCTACAATGAGATCCTGCAAAATAACAAAGAAGGAAACTACAAGAGGCATGCAATCATAACTGGTTCATGGATTAGTGTAAACCAAACATGCAATCATCACAATATATAATTGAAACAAGAGCACATAGAAGAACCTCAATAGCTTTTATTAATGAAGAAATAAAGGTTCTGAGAGTATTACAACCATTGAAGGCTCCAACCCAGCAACACCTCCCAGCAGAAAGAATTGCTCTTCTTCACCTCTCTCAAACAATCACCCAATAACTCGATAATGAAACCAACAGCATATCATTACTTTGCACAGAATTCCAGCCTCCTGAGCTCATAGGAGAGAGCTCAATATATAGATGAATTGAGAAAGGATGAGTCAGCTTGCAACTGATGTGTAGCTGCCTTGTGTCCTCTCTCTCTTCAGTTAATCTTTAGTTGATCTTCAGTTCTTGAGTCCACTTGGTGAACCTTGCTTCCACTTGGAGAAACAAAGCCTCTGACTCATCACAAGGCGAAATCCCTGATCCAAGTGTCATTTTTGGAAGATTCCAAAGCAATGACTCACTGTGCCACTTGTCCCTTCTCGCTCAGCGCAGGTGACCTTTGTCCCACTTGCTTTGCAACGCAGGTACACCATGGAGCAACTGAGTTTCAGCGCAGAAACCTAGTGGAGCACCTGCTTTGATTTCAGGATTGCTTGTTTTTTAGTGTTTTCAGGTGGAGAACTGATCTGAGAGCTGTTGGTTTGCTGACCTTGTTCCTCTAGGGGTAGGAACATCATGTTTAGGGAACTTTGGATCCCTTGGATTATTGACAATTCATGCTTGTTGCTGTAAGGCACAAAATTGTCTATAACAATAAGCAGGGTTCTTTGCCAAGAAAATTGCACTTTGGCTGTCACAGTCTATTCTTATAGCTCCCTGTACTAACCCCATACTTGAACACAATCTCTGCAACCAAACTGCTTCCTTGCTTGCATGAGTGGCTGCCATGTATTCTGCCTCTGTAGTTGATAGTGCCACTACAGATTGTTTCTTACTCATCCAACTGACTGCACCTCCAAATAGGTTAAACACATACCCACTTGTAGATCTTCTCTGATCCAGATCTCCAGCCCAGTCTGCATCAACAAAGCCATGAATATCCAACACTCTGTCCAATCCTGGTCTTCCTTGGTAGCACAAACCATAATCACTAGTGCCACGCAAATACTTGAAAACTCGCTTCACTGTTGTCCAATGCTCCTTCCCAGGTTTTGACATAAACCTGCTAAATACTCCCACTGCATGTGCAATGTCTGGTCTAGTACAGACCATTGCATACATCAGGCTACCCACTGCACTTGCATATGGAACACGAGACATGTCCTCTTCCTCTTCTTGTGTCTTGGGACACTGTTAAGCAGATAACCTTACACCTACAGGAATAGGAACCTTCACCGGTTTACTATCCTGCATATTAAACCTCTGCAGTATTGTCTCGACATACTTCCTCTGGTTTAACCAGAGCTTCCTCTTTGACCGATCTCTTTTAATTTCCATGCCCAAAATATAGTTTGCAGCACCAAGTTCTTTCATGTCGAATTTGGAGGACAATTGGGTCTTCAAATCCTGGATAATTTCTTTGTCATTTCCAACCAGCAACATATCATCCACATACAAGACCAGATAAATAACACTGTCACCAATTAATTTAAAATACACATAATGATCTACTTTGCTTCTGGTGAAGCCAAGTCCCCGTATAAATGTATCAAATTTCGGATACCACATCCTTGGTGACTGTTTTAACCCATACAAAGACTTCTTTAACTTGCATACCAGTTCTTTCTTACCCTTCACCGCAAAGCCTTCAGGTTGCTTCATGTAGATTTCCTCTTCCAAATCCCCGTGAAGAAATGCTGTCTTCACATCCATCTGTTCTACCTCAAAATCAAAAGCAGCAACAACAGATAAAAGTAATCTAATAGAAGTTACCTTGGCAACAGAAGAAAAAATATCACCAAAATCAATTCCCGGCACCTGGGAATAACCTTTTGCTACCAACCGAGCTTTGTATTTCTCCACCTTTCCTTCCGCATTTGTCTTCTTCTTGAACACCCATTTGCTGCCAATGGGTTTCCTTCCAGCCGGCAACTCCACCAGATCCCAAGCCTCATTTTTGTGCAAAGATGCCATTTCATCGACCATGGCCTCTTTCCAGAGTTTTCCATCCTCTGAATCCACTGCTTCCTTCACAGTTCTGGGATCATTATCAGTAACAGACAAAGCAAAATTTGAACTGAAAGCATATGGACTATACCTTTTTGGTTGCCTTCTTTCTCGAACTGATCTTCTCACAGCCGGAGTTTGTGGCTCTTCATCTTCTGATTCCTCCTCTGCTGTAGAGTCTGATTCTTCCTCCTTTGGCTCAAACTCTATCTTCTCAGGTTGCTTTGGTTGGACTTCATGTTGAATAACATCTTTTACCTCTCTAAACACCACATCTCGGCTGTACACAACCTTCCGTGTGACTGGGTTCCAAAGCTTATAACCCTTTAAACCATCCTTATACCCAATAAAGATGCACTTTTCAGATTTACTATCCAACTTGGTTTGTTTCTTCTTTGGAACATGTACATATGCATCACATCCAAATACCCTTAGATGTGAAAGAGAGGGTTTCTTACCAGTCCATACTTCTTGTGGAGTCTTATCCTCCAACGCTGATGAAGGTGATCTGTTGATCAGGTAACATGCAGTATCCACCGCCTCTGCCTAGAATTCTTGTCCTAACCCGGCACCAGTGAGCATGCTTCTTGCCCTTTCCATCAACGTCTTGTTCATTCTTTCTGCGACTCCATTTTGCTGAGGTGTATATGGAGTAGTCTTTTGCCGTGCTATACCACACTTCTTACAAAATTCTTCAAATTCCTTGCTGCAAAATTCTCCACCATTATCTGTCCTCAGCACCTTTATCTTCTTCTCTGTCTAATTTTCCACCAGAGCCTTAAATTCTTTAAACCTGTCAAAGACTTCAGATTTCTTCTTAAGAAAATATATCCATGTATTCCTTGAGAAGTCATCTATGAATAATACATAGTACACAGACTTACCCAGTGATGGAACCTTCACAGGTCCAAACACATCACTGTGCACAAGCTCTAATATTTGTTTTGTCCTCTTACCACCAGAGGGGAAACTCACCCGATTCTTCTTCCCATATACACAATTTTCATAGAAATCAAAATCCAGAGAGCTATTATTCATACCTTCTACCATACCTTTACCATGAAGTATTAGAAGGCCCTTCTCTCCAATATGTCCAAGCCTTTGATGCCACAACATGATCTTCTCTCCAAAGACCACTAGATTCTCTACTCGATTTTCAGGAACCATAGAACTATTGCACCCATCAACAACAGTGCTACCTTGCAGCTTGTACAGAGTTCCAATCCGAACTCCCTGCATTAATATCAGTGCTCCTCGAACCATCTTGCATGTATCTTTCTCGAACACCGTCTTTACACCTGCATCATCCAACTTGCTTACAAAAATCAGATTTCAGGCCAATGCAGGAATATGTAGAACACCCGGAAGTGTTCTAACCCTTCCACCTCGCAACTTCAACTTTACTTTTCTCCAACCAATAATTCTAGCCTTCCTATCATCTCCTAAGAAGACATCACCACCATCGTATTTCTCATACTCGCAGAACCACTCTCTATGGGGTGTGAAGTGAAAGGATGCACCTGAGTCAATCAACCATGCCTCATGATCTACATGTGTACTTGAAGAAGCCAAGTACACATCCCCACCTTCATCTGAGGTGGTTTTCGCCTCTGCAGAAGGAGCATCATCAGATCCCTTTCCTTTATCAAGAGCTTTAGATTTACAATCCCTTCTGAAGTGCCCTTCCTTTCCGCATTTCTAGCACACCACCTTTGTAGGTTTTCCTGGAGATTTAGATCTCCCTCTAGATTTAGATCTCCCACTCAATGACTTATTTTTGTTTCTGTTCTGGGACCGTCCTCGTACAGACAAGGCATCACCATTCTGGTTGTCCATATTTTTCCGTCTCATCTCCTCCGTCAACAAGGCTGAGACTATTTCATCAAACTGCAAAGCAGTTGGATTGCTACCTATTGCAATAACCAGACTATCCCACGAATCTAGTAGAGAACACAACAGACTGATGCACTTATCTTCATATGAAATTTTAATATCAACAAATAATAACTGACTTACCACAGTATTAAACGCATTCAGATGCTCTGTCACCGAGTCTCCATCTTTCATCCTCAGGTTATATAGCTTTTTCCGCAAGAACAGTTTATTCACCAGAGACTTAGATTGGTACAAAGTCCCTAACTTGACCCACAAAGCCTTTGTCGTAGCTTCCCCTGATACATTCAACAATACTGAATCCGAGACACACAATCGTATTGTGCTCTTTGCCTTCCGATCCAACTTCTTCCATTCTTCATCGGTCACTCCCGATGGTTTAGTACCCGGATCTACCGCGATCCACTGATCTTTATCCACCAACAGATTCTCCATCTTGAGTTTCCACAACTCAAAATTCTGACCATTGAACTTCTCAATTTCTATCTTTCCATTGCTCGCCATCTTCTTTCACCACTAGAATCGATCTCGCAGATCTCCCATTGAACAGGGTCTACCACAGGCCTGAGCGAAACCCTTCAGCAACAAAGGCGTCCCCTTGAAGACAAAACAACTCTGATACCAAATGTAGGTTTTAACCCTGTACAGAAATTACCTGCATACGAATTCTTAAACAAAGAAAATAAACAATGCGAGAGCATAACCCATAAAACACATATGCACAAAGATTTTTCCCTGGATCCCAAAACTAGGACTACCAGCTTGATTTTTCATTATGTTCCTTTCAATGTTACAATACATATTTCTACATGCCGAAGCATCCAATACCATGGACCGAAAACCATCTCGTCCAATACCATGGACTGAAAACCATCGCGTCCAAAAAACATGTGCGAAAATCATGCACAAAACCATAGGTGGGTCCGCCCAACCTAACATATGGTCCAAAACCAAAATTTTCCGGGGCGCTGCCCCGGACCCCATAAAGTGGGGTTACGAGTGCCCTTCAAACCCTCTATTAACTACGTGGAAATAATATAACACAACCCAACAAAACATAGTTTTAACTCTTGTACTACTTTGGAATTCTTCTATATCATCAGAGCTTGTATGCACTCTACTAATGGTGGAATTATAGTATTGAATTCCAAGAAGCTTGATCTTTCCATGAGTCGGTGTTGAGGCATCATTTGATGTGTCTTAGTAAAGCGTACAAAATATAAATAAAATCCACCTATGTTTGTCGTAACTTCCTCAATGATAAAAGCCAACATGAAGATGTGGGCACTGGTGTAATGACTTATTTGGAAACTTTCTTGTCTTTTAGCTCTTAATCCTTTGTTCTCTACCCATCTTGAGTTATAGATGTCTAAAGTTGTAGCAAATATATTCACTAAATGAAATATCGTCATAATTATGAGAATTATTATTTTTTACACAATAGGAGAAAAGAAATTGGAATCTCGAGTTAAATATAATTAGTTACTTATTATATTTATTTATTTATTATGTTTCTCTCAGTTTAATTGCTAATGAATAAAGGTATTTTCTATTTTATTTTTATTTTATACTATTAAAAAATAAATCGTGTAATGTTTATATATGTGTGTGTGGGGGGGGGGTTGGAGGAGGGAAGGGGGCAAAAAGAAAATGTTGCAAAATGTAGTAATTTGTTCTATAACTAGCATACTCTCAAAGTAGGCAAGGTGAAAATTGAAGGGAATCAAATATATATGTGTTGTAAAAAGAAAATAGGAATTTGTATTAGAATCAAGTGATAGAAAAGATTTAAAATTGATATATTGTTGACATTTTTTACTTACTTTCAAGAGGATATGTTATGAACCAGCTCACAAAAAGATAGAAAAGATAGATCAACGACTTCAAAATCAGCCTCTTCGAGGGGGCAACCTCCTTTACATTACACAAATGAACAATTCTGGGATGATACAAATGACTAAAACTCTTTTATATATATAGGAGTCTCAGGGGTCACAATATAATCTAAGCCGACATAACAATAATAATATAAGGGCACAACAATAACAATAGTGGGCTTCTATGGGGTACACTAATAACAATATGGGGACAATAGGGACACAATAATAACAATAAGGACTACAATGACAATAGTAATGGGGGAATCACTAGTATTATAGGGACGTAACAAGATATGATGAATGCATTGTGTCTTAGTCATTTGAGTTGATTATATTAATTAAGATTATTTGCACTAATCTTGATTGGTAAAATACAGTTTATTGTAGAGGTCAGTCTTCATATTGTAGTGATCCTATGGTGTCACACTAAAGAGAGGCTCAATCATTTAATACATGTTCCACCTTAAAAGCTCTAATGAAACTTCAATATGGGAACATATGAGTAAATCAAGGGATCATGTCATTTCCATTCATGAGGGTGACTAGACTAGGCTACCATCCATGTGCATACCCAGTTAATCCATGAGTAGTTTGAATTCCCATATCTCAATTATATTTTGAATTAGAATTAGATAGAGGAGGCAAGAATAAATCTCTAAGTTTGACTACACTAAGTGGGTGAGTAGACTAAGTAGACATCATCATAATAATCAAGGATCTTGTTGATATATCCAGTTAGAACCCCTTTAGGTTAATAATTACCATTTATATCGTTATGGAGGAATTCGGGTCCCAAATCCTG
Organism: Pinus tabuliformis; assembly: GCA_031772625.1. NCBI lineage: Eukaryota > Viridiplantae > Streptophyta > Pinopsida > Pinales > Pinaceae > Pinus > Pinus tabuliformis. Next base: position 903,182,565 of record CM062808.1, read on the forward strand.
TTTTTCCTCATGTTAAGTACTAGTTTCAAATTGCTCTAAGCTAGAATATAATTCCAACATTTACGAAATTTCTTCATATTTTGGAATAAAATATTGAGTTCATTTTTTATTTAGAAAGTATTTGACAGGGCTCTAGAACTCACTTGTGTGGGACACTCTAATTATAAGAACCCTCCTTCCATTTCCATTGTTGTTAGGTAAGTTGCTTGCATACATGTAGCTTATTATTTGTACTATTGGTAGTTCAGTGTTATTAGCATTCCCATTAAGATAATGTGTTCAATGTGATTAGTTTCATGTTGTTTCCATTACTTTTGACTATAATAATCAACACCATGGGTTGTGGACTTTGTAATTAATCATGAGCATTCTAATTGCTACATTGTTTGATTTCACAATTTGAATATATAAATAGTAGTTATTGATCTTACCCACTTTCTACTTTCATTAGGAGATGGCGTCAATCCCATTTGACTTCTAATAAACTATAGCAAGAGATGATAATTAGAACCTAGGTTGTGTCAAATGGAGTTAGAGTGGTTTCCATTGGAACCCCATTGTTGAATATTTATAACTACAAAATAACATTAGGACTTTTAGATACTATATTTTTAGTAGATTAGACTTATGTAGTTTTGTGCATTTAGTGCCCAACAACACCTTAGAATTTTACATAATTCCCGGATGATAATTAAAGTGGACCATGGTGTATAAAATATTATTGTTGTAATTTTGTTTCCCAACATAAAGTGTGCAATTTTTTTGTTTTGGAATTGAACTTTAAAACAACTAGTGTTACAAGAGTTGTGTTCATCCTCTACAATGAATTACACTATCCTTTACAAAAACTACAAACACGTTAAGTATTCTTTCTAATATCATTAGGTTTTTGTGATAAAATTTATTATCTAAAAGGTTTTCCAAATAATCACAACCATTTTTAAGTCTCAATGTTTCATACCAACCATTGTAAGCCAATAATAGGAAGGGATGTGAAAGAATGAATTTGTGAAGAGAAATCATATTTTAAGTTCATATTAATGTAAATTCTAATTATAAATAATAAGAAGGCCAACCATAATGAACGCATTAGGACACATGGGATCATAATTTTAGGTACATACATAATGTGATGTGTGTGGCGTGGATGACTATGTTATGAGGTGGGGGGTGTTGTGCCACATCTACTAATGATTATCCTTGCTAAGGTGGTAGCCATGAGTGTTAGGTAAACTTGACTCGGTGAAAGAATCATGGTGGTTTTGAGAACATGGATTTGGTTTACCATGGTTTTGTACTTGTGGATTACACGTAATGAAGCCTTTAAAAGGATTGGGAATACTTCATTGTAATGTGCCCATGAGGTTAGTGATTAAGGATCACTTGGCCATCTTGGTTAAGTTTTGCCAATGGACACTAATAAAATATTTTTTTAGTTGGTTTTTCCATGGATTGGGGGTTTCTAGTGTAAACATTGTGTTTTATGTGTTTTTTTGTTGTTGGTAAATTTAACTTTCTCGATTAATTTCTCTCAATATTCTTTTAACATGGTATCAAAGCCATGGGGTGAGGTCAAAGTTGAGAGAGAAGATTATTGTGATTTGATTAGTAGATGTCAGAATGAAAAGAGCCATGGATATGTGCAAGAACGTGTACAATAAAACCCATGTCAAGTCTTTTGCTCAAATTATATTCATGTCAAGGTTGCATAAAGTGTTTGATGGAATGCTTCAAAGAGATTATTTATCATGGTTTGTTTGCTTAAGATTGCACATTTTCAATGGTGAAACAAGTGACTCATGGAAGAGAGAGATGTTGTTTGTGTATTATAAACAACGAAAATAACAAAAACAACAATAATAATATTAAAATGGAGTTGAAATTTTTACATGAAAATGGGCATACTACTGTAAGACCTAGTAAGACATGCATACCTTGGGAAATTACTAGTAAAGTTTGGAGTTAGAACTAAGTGATAGCGGGGAATGTCAAATTATCAAATACCCTAGATGTAAAATTTGAGGGGGGTAGGGCCTAGAGGTAAGTAGTGCTAGATCACTTAGCTAGCTTTGTTAGTTTTGGCTAAGGGATGATAACAAAAGATTCTATTAGTTGATTATTTGTTGCAGTGAGCCTTTTTAGGATAACCCTTGTGTTTATGTGTGTTTTTTGTTATTGGTAAATTTAACTTTCATAGTTAATTTCTCTTGATAATTTTTTTAACAATGCACCCCAACCTTTCCCCTCTCTATCACCCCATCTTAATAAATTCACGACAAACATTAAAACCCTTATGATACATCTCATGTTGCTAAAAAAAAAAATCATAAAAAATAACTAAATTGTTTCTTTATTATTATTATTATTAATTATAAGAAGATTTAATATATAAATTAAATATTTATATGGGATGGAGATGTGCAAGAACCTAGGACCTTCAACTCGAAAACTGCAGAGAGTTAAAACACCTAGGAACAGGTGTGGACTATGCTTGTAAGAAGAATGTCCCCTACCACAGTCCTCACCATTAGCTAATATCTCTTGTCCCTCTTTGTCAACCCCACATCTACTGGTTATCTCCATAGTTGGAAGGTTCGTAAAATGTGTCTATGGTTCCTCAATAAGTATAGTGGTTGATATGTCAGTTTCCATCTCAAGGTCTCACATTGAGGAGGAAGAATAGGTTGAATATGATCTAGAAGAGGGCGGTTTCCAACAAATTTTGGCGATTACCCCAAAATTCACCCACGCACAAGAGGGAGATAACTTAGAGGTTCAGAGTGGGTTGGCCATCACCTCAGTAGGTCTATTCCAACATGAAGTTGATAAATTTATGTTGTTTGGAGGTTTAGAGGTCCTAACCCTAGCCTTAAAATCATAAGGAATGGGATTACAAGGATTCGTGAATTTAGGAAGAGTGGTATGGAGTGAAGGTTTTTGAGATCTATCATGACTTCATTAGAAGTCACTCACTCTATGTAGTCACTCCTTCCTTCACCCATCCTAAATAGTAGGCCAAAATTTCAACACTTTTGAGTGTCTTTAGGGTTCACAAAAGGAATTGAACATAATGAAGGATTTTTGTAAACAAAGGTATTTCTGGTCTTTTTCTCTCCACGGGTTCCTTTGACATCACAATATTTGAGTAGATTCTTATGGTAAATCCTTGTTTTGAAGGTATAAGAAGAGTTGAATTAAGTATCACATGAAGCTATGGCACCAAGGAAGAAACCCTCACCAGCCTCAGAAGGAAAAGAGAACTAGGCGATGGAATCTAAGAAATTCAATGAGAGGAAAAAGAGTCATTGTGTCAAGAAGACCCGTAGAGGCCAATTATCCCTTGTTTTGGTATTAGAAATCTTCATGCACAAGGTGGATGAAATGTCTGGGAAATATCTAGTTGGATGGGCGAGG